>JBAMCG010000040.1:1607500-2207500 GCA_037075325.1 Drosophila mayaguana | reverse complement strand
AGTATAATGTATTTAAGCGAAGTTGTTAAAATACTAATATTATATAGTTAAAATATTGAAAAAGAGTGTCAACAAATATGGATGTTAAAGCTCATATGATACTTGGTTATGATTCCAGTTACGGAAAAACTGATTCAAAATTTAGAAAAAAGTTGAAGTCTTTGAGTGGTTTATATCTTTTGAACTCAGTTTTTAGTTGCTTCAAATTCATTTTAGTTTATCTAAAAAATATATATACATATATATATATACATTATTTGTGAACTGATTTAAATTAGATTCAGAATTAATTCTATATAGCTTTAAATGTAAATTGTGTTTGGGTTCGGATTATTAAGAGAATAACTTTTTCAGATTGAGCTAATTAAAAGTTTAGCTTTTGAATATGAAGCCTAGCTATAGCTATATTAGCTATATTAGCCTAGCCTTCTTAGTTGTCGTCCTTCATTTTCACAACTCTTATTTTATTTTAGGCCTCGCTATATAAATAGAGTATCTGAGTTTGGCTTTAATTTCACTTGTAGTCCATATTTTTGGTTCACTCTGTTGAAATTCTTGATGTGTTGAGCGGCCTGGCACTTGGCTTGCTTTTGCCTTTGGTCTGGCTGCCCATTATTATTGTGTTTCATTGTTGTTGTTGTTGTTTTTTTTTTTTTTTTTTTTTTTTTTTTTGGGGCGTTGCAATTGAAAATTTATTTTGTGTGCTCATTTTGCACCTAATTTCAAGTCCAGGCGAGCCGAAGGAAATGAGTCGCAAAAAAAGGGGGAATAAAAACTGAACCAAAATCTTGCAAAAGTCATTTTGGTTTTGCCACATCGTAAAATGTGTGTGTGTGTGCCTCTGTGTGTGTGTGTGTGTGTCTGTGTGTGTGCGCCTCATTCTCATCATTGTTGTTGCCGCCAGCTCGTTGTATATTTATTTTAGATTTATTGTAATGTCCAGCAAAAAGATTGCCCAGTTGGCCAGCCGCGCGCCTCCGGCGCCCCCTTATGGGCTGGCTTCCCCATCGCACAGCTCCCGTCATTCGCAGTTTTTGGGGCTTTTTGCGACACACACGCATTTGGTATGCAGTTTGCGTTTTGAGGCCTGACAGGACATGAACATCGGCCCAGGATGGCATTGGAGCTGCTCGCAGGACATGAGCTGCGGCTTTCATACGCCCATTGCACAGTCCTCACACCCGTAACTCTCTCTCTCGCTCTCTCTCTCTGTCACACTCTCTTGTTGGCTCTCTCGCTCTCCCTTAGCCACTTGGTCATATTGAAAGTAATGTTTACGTTTCCGTTTCCGGTTTAAGTCCATGTCAAGCCATTCAGCCAGAACGTTTGTATTTCATTTTAAATTTGCTTCCAGCTACCCAACAAATTTTTTTCGTCTTTGTTGTTGTTGCTGTTGTCATCTTTCTGCTGCTTCTTTCTAGTTTTTCTCTCGGTTATTTTTGGGGCGTGTTGCAATTGTTGTGTGCGCTCCTAGCTCATGTAATACCCTAGGAAATTGAAAATATCTCGAAATTACTTTTGATTTGAGCTCCTGATGAGTTCTTATTTTTCAAATGTATATATTCTTACTATTTTACGTTGTTTTGGGAAATTAATTAATGATTAATTGATAATTAAAATATACTTGATATATTTTTCATTGCTTAGTTTTCAGTTTGAGTTCACTGCAAGCTCAAAAAATGTTGGTCAATAATTAAAACTTTGATGGTTTTTAATTATTTGTTTAAAACATAAATTGATTTATTTCCAGCGTATTTAATATAACCTTGAATTTAATTGCCAGATTTTGTACGTATTTCTTATAGAGATAAGGTCTTATATGGTGTTTTCTTGCCATTAAAAAGCTTAAATGAGCAATAAAAAAAAGCAATAATTATTTGCATTTGTCTGTTTTTAGTGATCTTACAATACTCAAAGGAGCTTTAAAGAGTGTTCTATAGATATATTTAAATTAAAAAAAATATCTGATCGAGTTTTTAGAATAAACTATAGGGATAACTACTTTTATTTGTATATTTCTAAAGGTTATATTGTACATTTTTATAGACTTCTCTTATCTTTTATTAATTATAGAGTATCTAGTACTCTTTACATATCCAAATTTTCATTGATTTGCCGTAAATCTTCTACAGGGTATGTTCTAGTCGTGCCTGGCGTTGCTTATTCCCTTTCCTTCGCTTTGATCTTCTCATTGCTTTGCCTTTTGCTGTGCTGATTGCAGCTGCAACGACCACAAAATGCAATTTGATTACGGCAAAACTTCTGCCTTTGTCTCAGTCTGAGCCTCAGCTTGAGCTGCAGCCTCAAGGCGGGCCACGCCCAGTGTCCAGTGTAGCAGCCCCTTCATTAGCCTAAAGACTTGCATCATCTTCAATGTTATGAGTGGTCGACTCTGCCTCTGTCATCATTGTAACATTCTATCGCTCGCTTTTTCGGAGGCTTTCAAGTAATTAGAAAAATAGTAACAACAAAAACAGAAATCAAAGAGAAAGAGAGAGAGGAGAGAGAGAGAGAGAAAAAAGGCTGGCAAAGCAGACATTACACATACGCCGCATATGCCAAGTGTCTTGTAGGAAAAACAAAAAGTCGAAAAAAAAGACAGAAAAATAAAACGTAGGGGAAAATGCGCCCAGGCCCCTTGCCGTTGAGTGGGCGTCAGCTGTGGGGTAGGCGTGGCCCGTTAGCCAGTGGCGCATAACAAAATTGCGCATTTAGCGAAAATGCAAAAGTGCAAATACGAACATCCGCTTCCGTTGCATCACCAACGGATGTGCTCCTGGGCGCGGGGTCGTTCCACAAGGACGAGGGGTGCTCGACTGCTTGTCCATTTGTTTTGTCGCTTCGGCTTTGCTGTTTGGCTAAGTGCCGCCACCGTCGCCCGTTTTCCAACACTCAACCAAGAACTGCTGACGACCTGAACGAGCAAACACACCCCCCTGCACCCAACACCCAACCCCCCGTCCTCAGCCTATATGAGCCCCAACCCCGTTGATTTTTACGACTTTTGCTTGTTTTTTCAGCTTCTTCGTTCGCTTCGTTTTTTGGGCCTCATGTATTTTTATTTTGGACATGTGCCAAAAAATTTGACATATGAACTGCAGGCCGCCAACGCGCGCGCGCGCTCGCCAACCTCTCCGCAGCCCGACCATGCCCTAGGTTCGCCATCCCCTCTGCGCCTCCGAGCCTGGCTGTTGGCCTCTGCTTACATCACTAGGCGGGCCGCAAAAAGAAATCGCACTGCATTATTATCAACTTCAATTTTGACTGTCGACGTTGCCGGGCTCCACAAATCAGTTGCCCCGCCCACAATGCACAACAACCACAAGTACGGGGAAAAAACCTGTCCTGCATACGCGATGTGCCACAGGACAACAACAACAACAACAATTGCGAAAAAGCCACAAAATTGAAATTACATGTTTTACTTATAAGTTGCTTTTCGCAAAAGGCGCCTGCGAAACAGCAACAGCAACAGCAACAACAACAACAACAACCGCAGCAAAAGCAACAAAAAGCGCAGAAAAAATAGGGAATCTGAAAATTATAATTGGATTATGTACGACTAGCTGATACCCTTCAAGCAGTTGGCCAATTGTTATATATGAATGAATTCTTATGAATTTCATTTATAATGAAATTCATTAATCATTTTTCGAGTTCAGTCAGCTCCTTCAAAACTCTCTTTAAATGCAGTTATATATTGATGTTATATATATTTGAATGTTTTTTACTTATTTCATCCGATGAGCAGAACAATCTTGATCAATATTTGAGTGGGAAATCGATTTAGTTGAACGGTACATATATACATTCTGTAAATCGTTATGCGCTATTCATGATCAATATAACGATTTACTTGATCGATAGGTTTATGCATGATCAATAACAATCCATGCTTTCCGTCAATAATAATAATAAGAAGAGCATCGAAAGAATCTAAAAGAGAATACTACTACGACTTGCATTGCCTATGTGCTCAGGCAACAGCATAGCAAATGTTTACAGGGTATATATAAGGCTGCTTCAGCGGTATGTGGCCAGCTGCAGGGGGTGGCAGCGGCCGGGGCAGGGGCAGAAGGTGGCTCATTAATTTGCCAAAAGCCAAAAGGCAGATAAGCAGCAGCAGCTGAGCCAAGAGAACGAGGAGTGGGCGAACCAGGCTGAGGCGGGGGTGCTGGTGGGCGTGGGGCTTGGGGTAGAGTGAGGTGCAACTGCAGCCGCATGCATGCGTATGCAAAGTGTATGACTCTCTCCGCATGTGTGTGTGTGTGATTGTGTATGTGAGCCGCAGCTCAGTCAGATAAAATCCAATATGGCGCCAATTTTCTCACGTCTGACATTTAATTAACACAACAATGCGGTGCAGGGGGTGGGGCTGTAGGGGGAGGCGCTTGTGCCAAAGAGGATTGCAAAAGATAGGGTAGAAGTTATGGTTAAACAGTTGTGGGTGCATTGTGAGGTGCTCTGCGCTCTGCACTCCGCCATTTTTAATAATTCTTTTGGCCAAGAAATATGCTGTGGCTAAAAAAATTGTCATTAAAGTGAAGCAAAAAACACCGTGAATTATGTTAAAAAGTTTTTGGGTTGGCGTTTTTTCGGAACTGTTGTTTTGCAAAATGTTTTCTCTTACGCATTGTTTGAAAGTTGTTTATAAGGCGAGTGCTTAAAGCGACGGGGCGAAAAGCCGTTCGAAGATATTGGCATACACAGCAGCTGCAGAATTTAATTGAGTTTCGGCTACCGAGGGACACAAATATAAACCGAGTTTTTGTATAGTTAATAAGTAAAGTTATCAAAATAATAGTTTTGAGAATTAAGATGATAATGCTAAAAATGTAAAAATATTGTGCATAATAAAACTGATGGTAAAAATAATTAAGCTAATAATAATAATGTGAAACTAACAGAGATAATAGAAATACTAATAAAGTAAACACAGTGAAAAGGCTCGATTCGGGAAATTCCAAATCTCTTCGTATTATAGGTACCAAGATGGAGACGTTTATACATAAGGACGGATGAATCGACGCACATGTTTTTATTGGGCTACTGTCCCTTGACACGAATACATTCAACAAAACTAATACATATACCACTTTCCATTCAGATCATACTAAACTAATAGATTTTTATAGCATATTGTATTTTTCATAAAATGCAAATATATATTCTAAATATATATGAATTTTATTTCACATTTATCATATAATTATATCGTCAGTGTTCTGTATTACATAACATCTTTAAAACCCATACCATTTCCGCTCATACGTTAAGTTCTTCTATTTGATCTGCATAGTTGATTTTATTTCGTATGCCTCATTTAGTTCTCAGATTCAGTTTCGTGTGTGATGTCATATCTCTACTTAAAATTAGATCAAATACACAAATATCTATATATAGCTACCTTTGAGCTATTTACAGATGCGGTGAGCTTTAGCCAACACTTGAAGATTGGCTAATTAACCGTTTTTTCTCGCTCTCTCTCTTTTTTGCTAGCTGCCTAAGCGCTGACGTCACTCGAGGCTTGGCTTCTGGGTAGACGAAGCGCAGCTTAAGCTGCGTTTCAATAAGGCAAACGTCTATTTTTAGATCATTCAGCAAAAAAGGC
Organism: Drosophila mayaguana; assembly: GCA_037075325.1. Lineage (NCBI taxonomy): Eukaryota > Metazoa > Arthropoda > Insecta > Diptera > Drosophilidae > Drosophila > Drosophila mayaguana. The sequence goes on along the minus strand of JBAMCG010000040.1, from coordinate 2,201,889 downwards.
AAAGCAGAATGACAAAATGAGTATGCTATAGCGAGAGAGTGAGAGAGAGGGAGCTGTGGGAGGGCAGAGAGCGAGGAGGGGCTCAAGGTAGACATAGTTAAGCCAGGCTACTTAACGGCAGAAGGCGTCTAACGTTAACTGTAATTTCCAACAGCTTTCGCAAAAACAGAAACAACTGCAACAACAGCAACAAAAAACAACATTAACAGCAGCAACAGCGACAGCCAGACAAGTGCAGTTAAACGAGTTAAATGTAAAGAGCGACAGCAGCAGCCTCCGTCGCAGTCATTGCCGCCGTCGTCGTCGCCGTCGCAGCAGATGTTGAGAAACAGAATTCAAGTGCAAACGCCAAATAAATCAAATAACAAACAGAAAGCGCAGCATAAATACATATGTATTTGCTTAACAGTTACAGAGAGCGGCTCTTGCACACACACTTGCACACGCCAGAGAACGGCGCAGCCAGCCCCGCCCGCCGATCAAGATGCACTGGTATGAAAAAAGAAAAATAACTGCGTCAGTGTGTCAAGTTCGTTTTGTGGTCGTGGTGCTGAAATGGGAGAGCGAGAGCGGGAGAGCGTAGCGCTATAAGTGAGAGATCTTCGGCTATTTGTAAAACGCAAATGCTTGCGCTCTTTATTGCTGCTGATCTCTTCGACGGCGCGACTGTGGCTGAAAGGTAAATGAACTTCCGGTAGATTGGAAATGCCATGAATGTCTCTTATGCGCTGAAATATTTATGATTATTACACAGAGAGAATTGAAAACAACAGAGAACTGTAACGCAATCTCTATATTTGTATAATTGGTTTACTCACGCGCACACACACACTCAGACTCACACACACACGCACGCTCGTTAAGTAGTTGAAAACTTTAAGTACTTTTTGTCTGTTTCTATCTCTTTTGCTTTGGTTTGAATAGTGTTGAGCGAGGGGTGCAGGGCCAGGGAAGGGGTTGCGGTTTGTACAGTGTTGGGTTTCGCTCTCGCATTTTTTACGCAGCAGCTGCTGCTGGCGCTTTCAAGTTGTTTATGCGGCGCAGCGGGTGGGCGCGGAGAGCAGCGGTAGGCGCTAAGGTGGCATTTGCAAAACTTTTGTTGTTGTTTTCGGGTACACACATACACATGTGCGTCTATATATATGTGTGTGTGCAGGCTGCCTACAATCGTAGATACATAAGAACTTGGGGACTCTCAGCATTGGCGTCGTTCTCAACTTTCAAATATCTATAATTGTATAGGGCTAGTTATGGGGTATGCTCACTATGATAGGTAGTTGGACGAAAGCAGAAAGTTATTAAATATATTCAGCTATTAAGATATATTTTAGTATTTTTTTAATTTAGTCGAAAGTACTGAATATACACTTCAATTTATAAAAGTTAGGGTATGTGCAATTCGTTGTTAAGCTCAACTTGGCTTTTGTTTATTTGTATTAGCAAACTGCTGCGCAAATTCAGTTTTCTTTGTCAATTTTACAACAACAACAAAAACAAGTGCTCAATTTATATGCAAACATGTGTATTGAAAAGAAATAAAAAACAGGCACCAAAATATAAGAATATCGTATATATACATATATATATATATATATATATATATATATATGTATGTATGTTCTGATATAATATGAAAAGCATATAAATTATGCTGAGCTTTTGGAAATTCAATATTGGAACATATTGGGCGAAAGAAACATATTCGTGAATAAATAAATGTCAATAAAAACTTTGAGAAAAACTTTGCTCAAATTGTAAAATTCATATTGAGTGGAATATAAAAACATAAATATTTCCATTCAAAGTTAAGTCTGCTTTAAGTGGGGAAATAGACTTAGATAAACATGTCAATAAAGTGCAGGTTCCAAAGGTTTGCACGTTTAAGGTCTAAAGACCAGTTTGTGCGATATGGAACAGGTATAGGAATCTATAGAATATATTGCATTCAAATTCAGATGAAGCTGAAGCTATATATATATCTGTTATGCATATATGGATACAGATCGAACGAAATTGTATTATTTCTATAATAATATTCCATTTATTATTATTTTATTTATGTATACAGAAGTTTTGGAACATACACATACAGATTTGTTACATTCATTTGTATATGCATGTAAATACATAAAATTTGACTTAAAACTAATTTCTGATTATTATAATACTGTGTTTTCTACATAAATAAACCAATTTTTGTAATATAGGAATTTAATATAATAAATTTCTTCTGATGTGCCAAAAATAATTTGAACTATATATATTTTCTTATGTATTGGTCTTATAACTCATTGATCAACCCCCCATTTCCAATGATCTATTATATCTATGCATACATAAGCAAAAAGTCATATTTAAATAATTTTCAAGATCTAAATTTGCATCTGCTCAAGCACAAAAAATGTGAATAGAATCTGTCATTGCTGTGGACAGCTCAATCAAGGTCTATATCCGGTAAATTGAAATATAATTCAAAATGCAAAGATAAACAGATAGCCCAGCCAGCCAAAAATATAAAGAAGATTTAGGATTTTTACAAGTAAAATCCAAAACTGTATTCTCCAGTTCTATAAGATTCTAAGCCGATCAAGCTGTAGAAATTGTTGCACTTGTATACATTGTTTTCCGATAAAACAAAAAAAAAAAAAAAAAAAAAAAAAAAAAATTCTGAAGATCTTAAACTCTTATCCGAATATAATAAAAAATAAATAAATACAAGTGACATTTTTTAAAATATTAAATTTAATTCGACCTTTAGTGTTTCAATTAAAAAGCTCTCATTCATTCTAATTTTTCGCTGCTTCAATCCATTCAAAATTTATAATTGAGATAATATGAGATTAAGACATCCTCTGCTTCTTCTTGAATTCTTTAAAAATGATCGAAGTCAGTCCACGGTCATTTTGCTTTTTTCTTTATGTGTTAACTCTCATCTAATGCATTTATTGCTGTTTGTCTGAGCGAGTGTTGTCTGTGTTTACAGCTGCTTTCTAATGCAACATTATGAGCAGTAGGCGACTCAACAGTAGCAACAACAACAACAACAACTATTGCAAATGCAACTGCAGCAAACGAAGAAACAAAGCAAATGAAAGGCGGCTAAAAGGCAGCAGCAGCTTCAATCTCAGACCCATAAAAGAGTTACACTGAAAGAAAAGCAAGACGAAATATGAAAATATGAATATTTCATATTTATTTTGATCATGAATTAAAGCAAATGCCAAATGATTTCCATTTGCTGGAAAATTGTGCTTATAAGAATCTATTCGTAATGATCTGGAATATTTCGTATATGATATTCCAATATATGTATATATTTCAGTATATATATTTCATTAATGGCATGTGAAATTTTTATGTGAATTATTTTGTAGTATAATAATAAATATATATATATATATATATATATATATATATATATATATATATATATATATATATATATATATATATATATATATATATATATATTTATATTTATAAATAACAAAATTAAATAATTATATTTCTAATTTCCCTTTTCTATTTAAATAAATTATTGAAGAATAGCACTTTAAGGTGACATTTTTCAATTAGAATAAGACAATTACAGTATATTATATTCTATTCGGAAATAGTTCTTAAAATTGGTAATAAATTATCATTAGATATATTTTTTTGTTTTGTTTATTTCCATTTATTTTTGTACTTTATTGTCTAAGACTCTGCTCGAAACCTTAGCCAATTATGCAGTTTTCTAGAATGTCAAAAAGAAAACATTCAATAGGAATTTGTTCTCAGTGTAGGATCGCTGGCCAGACATCTTTAAAGGGGTGCTGCAACAATGTTGCACTAATGGCTGCTTGCGGCGTGCAACAACCTTGCGCAGAGGCCGTCGCTAGCGAATAACATAATGAGCAATGCAGTAGATAATGACGTTGGCGATGACGATGATGACGATCGTTGCCGATCCGTTGCCAGACATATCGAGACCAATTAGTGGCTCAAAAATCCGCTTGGCAGCAAACGGAACTGCAGCTTCGTCTAACTGTTCAATGCGGCTGTTGCAACATGCGGAATGCTGCACGCGACAAGCGGCCAAGAGTAGAACGCCGCTGTAGACGTCGCTGCAGAAGCTGACGCCGACGCCAATGCCGACTGCGATGCCGACGCCAGCTCAGCGTCAGCTGTGGCAGCGCCAGAAGCTGCAGCAGTGGCAGAGGCAGACGATCGCGGCCTACTTTCTCCGCATTCCGAATTTCAAGTCGACGATGTCTTGGCGACTCACAGACTTGCGACTCGATTGTGCAGCCAGCGCGGCGGTGGCAGCAGCGGCGGTGGCAGTGGTGGCGGCGGCGACAGCCGGCAAACTAGACAAACCACCAGCCATTGAGGAAGTGAATGCATGTAGCATCTATCTAGATACAGTGAAGCACGCCTTCAATAAACAATTGAAATTATGTTAACTACTTATTAGTCATATTACTCTGATAAGTATCTGCATTACCATTGATATTAGTTTAGTCTTATTCTATATCTGTGCATTAGTATTTTGATAATATGAATACTTCTAATAGTATTAATATTGACATTAGTATGAGTATTACTGTTTGAATTAATATTAATATTATAAGTACTATTAGTATTTACATAAATATTAGTATTACTATTGGGATAATTATGATTATTAGTATTACTATTAGCATGATTATTGGCTAGCAGTATTTAGTTTTAATAGTATTAGTATGAGTGCCAGTAGAATTATGATTTAGTATTAGGATTATTGTTAGTATTATTATTATTATTATTATTATTATTATTATTATTATTATTATTATTATTATTATTATTATTATTATTATTATTATTATTATTATTATTATTATTATTGTTAGTCTTATTATTGTTATTATTATTATTAGCATCAGGATAAGCATTAAGTATTAGTAGTAGACTATTGGCATTATCATATATTCGTATTAGTATTTGCATCAGCTTGAATTAGTATTCCCATATGCATTAGTAGAGGCTTACCCATTTGCCCTAGCGTAGAGATGTTGTTTCCCGATATCTTAAATATCATCATGATCATGTACTCGTATTAGTATTAGTATGACTATCAGTATAAGCATTAAATGAGTTGCATTATTAGTATTAGCATTGGCATAAGTATTAATTGAGGCATGACTAGAAGCACTATCATGCATTAGTATTAGTATTGGCATGTCTATTAGATAAGCATGAGTTTGCTTTAGCATTAGAATTTGCATTAGTAGAGGCACGCCCCGCTGCCTTAGCGTAGTGATTTGGTTAAGCGATACCATTAATTTAATCTTCGTAATCACTAGCATTAGCATTAGCCATAGATTAGGCATTAGTATAAGTGTTTCGAGTGATGAACTTTATTTGAAATATCTATAAAATTTTTAATCAAAGAAGAACTCATTAGTTTCGACAATTTGAGGCTTCACTGTATATACAGAGAATATCTCTGCCGCCAAATTACGGACATCGAGGCGTGCCATTTAACACATCGAGTTGCAGTCAATTTTTTTATTTTATTCAGATTTTAGTTGTTTCTAGTTTTTTCTCAGTTTTTGGGTTTTGGTGCCGCTTGGCCAGCCAAACGATGCAGCCACTGCTGACGGCGACGTCGGCGCTGGCGTCGTCAGCTGGACAGCGAGCAGCCTAAGAGGGCAGCGGCTTTTTACCGTTCCACAATTGCATAATCGCTGGCGCTCAGCTGTTCGCAGTTCGTGTGAATGAGTCGCCGCCAGCGTCGACGCGACGCCTGCGTCGGCGCCAACGTTGGCTTTGTCGATTCGCTGAATGAAACGGATTAAAATGTGGCCCTTGGCTGCCTGCTCTCTCTCGTTCTCTGTCTCTTTCTCTTTCTATCTTTTGAAAGTGTGGCAATCTAATTTTGTTTGCGATCGTTTTGCTTTGCCTCTGATTGTTGTTGTTGTTGTTGTTGCCACGCACCGTATCGTACTTTTAGTTCGTTTACCTGACGGAACGCCGCTTAACAACTGTTCGGACCTAACTGTTATTTGGTCTTGCGTTTTATTTCTAAAAATAGCCACCATGTGAGTGTGTGTGTGTGTGTGTGTCTGTAGTGCACGTGTGTCTAAGCATGTGTGCGTGTGTGCCTGGCTTGCGCGTGTTTCGTATGATTGACAACTATAACAACATGTAATTGAGTATGCAAGGCATGAAGCTACCCTGTAGGTAGCTAATCCAAATCATGAAAATTAAAATACATGAGATACCCAAACATGCGATAGAGGCAGAGAGAGAGAGAGAGAGAGAGAGAGAGAGAGAGAGAGAGCTATATATATATATATAAACAGCCATAAAAGTAAGATAGTAAAGCATGGATTAATAGACGGAAAGAGATGGAGGGCGAAAGGCAGTAAAAGATGGGCGAATGAAGAGAGAGCCGTAGAAAGAAAAACAGATACAGCGATATATGTAGATAATTGAACTATATGAAGAATATTTATAATATGTATATATATACTTTTAATTTTCAGCAAATAGAAGAGGAAATCAGAGCTCATAATCTATTCGCCATTGGAACTTACTTAAGTAATAAAATATCTCTGCATTTTACATATAAAAACAAAGTAAAATTCGATATTTATCGATAATAGATAATAATAACTAAGAGATTATTGGGTTCATAATGATTTGACAGACGGACATGGTTTGATGTCCCTCATCAATATAGTGTGCATACACCTTATGAAGTGTTCTTCATTACATTCCGAATTCTTTATTTTAATAGGGTAAGAAAGAGAAGGAAAGATAAATTAAAGTAACAAACGACATAAAAGGAACCCAGTATTAAATGAATTACATTTTCTCTCTCTGTCTATCTTGCCCACATTATCGTACAGGGTATGAGCCATACATTTTGGACAGCTCCCCAGCTGGCTTTTGTACTTGGCCCAGACGCCGTTTTTCGTTGATTTCCTAATTGAATTTCCTGTTGCTGCTTCTTGTCTTTGCATAGTTCAAGTTGGTCAAGCAAAGGGGGGGAGAAGCTGGATGAGTTTTAAGGGGTGGTGTAACACGCACAGTTGTTGATTGTTGGCAGCTGTTTCCTCCTTCCTCCTCTCACTTCCTGCCTCTATCTCACTCTGAATGACATGAAATAAATGCAAAATTAAATACCAGAAAGAATCTGGGGGATCAGTTTTGATTTATTAATTGTTTAGCATGACAAGTTGTCCGTTTTCATACTGCATGTTGCATGTTGCACATACGCCACGTTGGCCAAGCGACAAGCAAATCAAATTAATTTCGATTTGTTTGAGCTCCTCAAGGAATTTCTACGAGCCATTTGTTATCTTCTTCTTCGACTTCTTCTTCTAGTGGGGCATATCAAATTGCATTTAGCTTTTAGCTTTGGATAATTGTTTATTGCGTATACGCAGTGTTGTTGCCTCTTGGCTCGTTGAGCTGTCAATTCCCTCGGGATAATAGAAGAGCTCCTCTGACACACACACGCACACAAACACACTCTCATAGACAACAGTTGAGGCTTGGCCACTTTGCTTATTGGCCTACAAAATTGTCTGAAATATTCATGAATTTCTCTGCAAAATTTAAGACGAATTTCGCAAGCAGGCGAAAAGGAAATTTTGTAACGTTGTAAATGCTTGGCATACACAATATTTTTTGGTTAATTAATTTGGGAATTTTCTTTGCCAAATACCCTGCGAATGTATTTAAGAAACGTTAATACATTTCTATCTTTTAATACAGCATTAGTTTGAAGTCTTGCATAAGTTGTAGGGAATTGCAGCCTACAAAATGCATAAATAAATAAATAGAGAAATTAATACATGAATTAATTTAATAATAAAACTATTAATAAAACACATACGTAAATATATATAAAAACGAAACATATTAATATCTAAGTAACAAATAAAATATATAATAAAGAATAAATAAATGAATTAGTTCATAAGCACTGAAATACTATACCATTAACTAACAGGGTATATTAATATCTGTTAAACTTCATAAAAAAGAAGAGTTCCCATAATTAATAATTACTTCTATAGATTACCACTATAGAAAGGCTTTTCTGTAATACATGTAACAGTTTACAGGGTATCATCTAGTGTCCATTTTGTAATTTTAAATGTTTCTCATATTTTTTAATGCAGTCATAAAATCGTAAAGTAGCTGGCATTATTCATTTGCGTATTTAATGAGTAAATAATATTTAATTATATATATTTGAAGAGAGAACAGTGTAATGGGGTGTGAACGACTATGTAATACTGAAATACTATGAAACTTGTATTTAAAAGAATTAAAATGGGCAGCTATATACGTATTAGGAGTCTACGACTTTATGTATATAGAAGGTAGATAGATGGATAGATACAAAGATAGATAGATAGATATATGGATGTATAGATAGATAGTTCGATAGATCGATATATAGATGGATAGATATATAGATAGCTAGATAGATAGATATATGTAAAGGTAGATAGATACATACAAACATAGATAAAATATACAATTGAGAGACTTATGACTAAATATATCAAAAGATATATGTGGTACTTCATTAGAAATATTCCTAGAATAACTGATATAGTTAGTTTGATCCGTAGGTGCGTATGTATACAGATAGGTGGGCGTAATAGATGTACAGTTTCTGGCTTGACTCTTCATTTTAAGATATTCATACAGAACCAATTAGTACATCGAAATTGTTTTGATCAGACCTTTGGGTGATAGATGCATAGTGAAATGTCGTAGCGGTACTTCAATATACTCCTTTTGACTATTGCAAACAGGGTATCAGACGGATTTTTATTTGTTGCCAGATTTCTCGGCGACTGCTGCCGCTGAATGCTGGAATCCTTTAGCACTCACGATAATTAGCGGCAATTTGCAGAGTTTTGACGTCTGGAATTTATGGCACACTTTAAGGACATTCGTCACAGTGCAAGAGAGAGGGAGGGAGGTAGAGAGAGAGAGAGATGCTACTTGGATGGAAATTGAATTCAACTTAAACTGCAAACAGTTTGTGGCAATTTGACTGACCGAATCATTCATAATGCAAGCTCTGTGGCAAGTTCTGTGTGGCAAGCGCTCTGTGGCAATGGCGCTGGCCAATTGACATTTTGCAGGTGCACGTCTCGTCTCCTGTGTGATGCATGTCTATGTGTGTGTGTGTGTGTGTGTGTCTGTTATTCATCTAAGCCGCAAAACTTTGGCTGCGCTGTCGCTTGGCCTGGGTAAAAATTCATTGAATTTCAAATGTGCACTTGCCCCATTCCCAGCTCCTTCTCCTGCAACAGCTCTAGGTCCAGCTGCCACGCCCTGCCGCCTCCGCCCTGACCACACGGCGAACAGCTCGTCAATTGGGCAGCGCCAAACGTTGGCCACTTCAATTTGCATTGATATCGTGTGGCATGCAGCATGTCCTATTCCATGTCCTGTCTATTCATGATTCATTGGCCGAAAACCTGGCAGCTGGTTTAAATTTAACTCTCGCGACTCTTGCCACACAATCTCGCAACACAATGCGCAACACTTGACAAAACAAAGTCAGACGACAGCGTTAAGTGCGAAGACTCAACACAGTTTTTTTTTACACACACACACACACACACTAGCAATACAATGCACACACACTCTCACACATACACAGAACTACACACAACAACAGCAATTAATTATTTTCAAGCCTGCGGCTGAATTTCAACACATCAAAGTTAATTGAAGGCAAACTTTTTCGCTTTTTCACCTTTTTAATACCGCGTAGAAGCTGCTGGGGCGATAGGGTATGCATGCACTTGAGGCTGGCTTTGTAAGCAATGTTCATATGCGACGGACCCAGCTGGCAACCTTATATGTTTTGAATGACTCAAATAAAATTATTTAAAATATTTTAAAGAATTAGGAAGTTGTTTTGATATTTTATATTATATTTTTATATTATAACTACAATATTTCGATACTAGATATAATAATATTTATCATAGGTTCCTTCAATTTTGCATTCAGCGAATCAAATTTTCTTCACCTATTTTATTAAAATATAGAGCGACGAATATTTTCAATTCATATTTCATATTCTAATGTCTAATGGCATTTATTTGCGCTCTAGATTTGTCAAATAGATATTATTAATATGTAAATATGTAAATATATGGATTGATCTCCCTGAAGTTCAAACCATGCAGACAGATTGCAAATAAAAAACAAAATAAAATAAAAATAATATATAAATCACATTTGGAATATTTATGCTGGTCAAAATGTAATTTCATTGCATCAAAATTATTTTCATATAAAGCATTATATCTACTACTAAGCAACATCTTTAATTCCTCATAATTTTCAAAAGTAATTATATTTTGCCCATTTGCAGTATGCAGTATATCCAGTAATTTTTCTGCAGGGTATTCCATAGTCGTTCCTTTGCAACTGTTATGGCTGACTTGTTTGCTTTGAGTTTTATTTGAGTGCCGAAGGTGCTGTCTAACAGGCTGAGTATCTCAGCTTGCCAGGCAGGCTGCCTCTCCTCTCTCCGTCTCTCTCTCTCTCTCTCTCGCTCTTTCACTCTCTACGCCCATTGCCAGTTGTCATAAAATCTCTTACGTTACGTATACGCAGCGCAGGCCTCGCACATGTCCTCAGACGCGGCAGTTGATGAAGACAAATGATGTGAGGCCTCTGCCTGTGTCTCTTTCTCTCTGTCTCTGACGCATTGTGAGGTGTGCATGCCGCACCTGCGGCATCTATTAGCTGCAGGGGCTATTAAGTCAGCTGCGTGTTAGTGACCTCATTTGCGGCCTTAATGCCACAAAATGTGGCGCTTTAATCAGGACACAGGCGCAGGACACTCGCAGGACACGCGCAGGACACGCGCAGAACACTCACGACATTTGCCCCAAAATGCCGCATCCCTTCATATATCATGCCCAACTCAGCTTCACACTTTCTTGTGCTGCGTCAAAAATGTTTGAAATATGATGCGCTACAATTTTTCATGCCACTCAGCCAGCGCGATGAAGATGAAGACGAGGGAGCTGGATAACAACAACAGCAGCATGGAAGAACAAGAACAATGCGAACTTCCGCATTTGGCATTCAATAATTTAAGCTCGGAGCCGTCACTTGTTAACAATTAAAGTCAAGAGTTGTAACCTTTGGCCCGAGCAGCGCTCTCAGCAATAAATAAAGCATGCAAAACCCAGCGAAATATGAAACTATGGCACAAGAAGCTAGCAACAAGGCAGCAGGCAGGAGGCGGCTCTTGCGACTACATCAGCTACTTGCAACTTGCTCCTTGCCTAGCTACTTGTCCTTGCCTTCATCTGACGTTGTTTGTATTATGAGCGATGATGATGCTGGCTCCTTCGCTGACTGCTGACTGTTCCTGCTTCTGCTGCTGCTCCTGCTCCTATGGCGTCTGCCTGTGATGCTGCTGCTGCCGTTGACAGCGTTTAGTTGAATTGTTTATTTGACTTTTAGTTGTTTCGCCGCTGTTGAAATGCGATGCAGCGCAAGTTTTATGTTTTTCAATACCCTGCTAGCAGACTGAAGAGCTCTTCACACAGCTAGAAACAAGGTACATTTTTATATTAGCTGGGAATGTACAGAGTTGAGCATAGACAAATGTAAATAATATGTAAATAATATGAACTTAAAGTAAATATTCTAAATTATATTTAATTAAACTAAACAAAGATATATATATTCCTATCCAACAGTTCAGAATATATTCACGTTCCCTCTTTTCTATTTAATGTGCCTAAATCCTAACCAAATTGTTTCTATTGCATTATATGTGTATGTATCTATAATGTTTGAGTATCTTCGATCAATTTTAAACTCATCTATCGAATATAATTCTTTATATTCAAAAGGAGCCTTCACAATCTTATTTGTGGACTTGAAATGTTTTCGACGTTTTGTTTTTAAGATACATTGCTAAATGTTTAATCTATTTTAAATAACATATTATTTGCAATAATTTAATAATTTTTTTCTTATTTTTTATAAGAGATTTTAGTTACATTGTAAAATTGTGTTATATGTTAGAAATTAGTTTAAAAATTATTAATACTTTTTTCATTTATTTTCTTTACCAACTTTTCTTTTAAATTCCCATTTTTTTTTATTGAAATTTAAATTCTTAATTATTTCCACTTTTTTATCTTTTTAATATTCCATTTATTTCTTCTATTCGATCTATTCCTATATATTATTTATTGCTTTGTCAATTATATTGTTTTTTTTTTTTTTTTTTTTTTTTTTTTAATTTATTTTCCTTTATTCATTTTCAAATAATTTAATTCCATTCTTTCCATATTTATTATATTATTTTTATTATTATTTTTATTATTATTACCGATATTATAATTATTATTATTATTATTATTATTATTAATATTATAATATTTACTTAAATTTAATTCCTTCATCCCATTCCGTTTCATATACCATCGTTTATTCTATTTTACTCCATTACAAATTTGTTCTACTCCAACTCCTGAATTGATTTTTTTTTCTTCATTCAAATCTGTCAACTATTTTCAACATTCTTTCCCATTCGATTTCATTCCATTATCTTCTCTTCCAGTTAATATGTTCTCTTCTTGAAGAGTATCCTTTAGTCGATCACTTTTTACTCACTCAATTTCTTCCCTATATTACAATTTTTTTCTTTGCCTCGTCAACTCTCAACTGAGTTCAAAATTCAAAGGGCTGCGGCAAGTTTTGTCGCTGCTCTTTTGCTTGAGGCAGTCAAACAATACGCAAAAGCATTTCCCAGGCTCCAACTGGCAGCTTGCAACTGGCAACGGGCAACTTGCTGCGTGCCACTTTCTTGCCACTTGCCATACACCAACAGCAACGTGCAACGTGTTGCTTCGGGCAACAAACAAGCGAGACCCTCGCCGAGTTTATCACACATCATCAAACGAAATGAGTTTCCATAATTTTTATTGCATTTGATTGGCTGCAACTTAACACAGGCATCGATCAAAGCAGTGAAAGGAGTATGAAAATGTTCCGCTATGTTACGTCTTCTATACGGAGTGATAAGTAGTTGGATAAATCATATTTTTCTAATATATATAATTAAAATGTATTGCATATTAGCACACAAGTTTAGTTTACAAGTACACCAATTTTATTCGATTTTATTGCACTAAAAATAAGAAAAAATTGTAAAAGAATTGTAATTTTTATTTTTATAAATAATTTTTGTTTTATGTAATTTATTAAATAGTTTTTGATATATTCTAGATATTTAGTATGTCTCAAAGGCAATTAATATGAAATCTTCGATTTCTAAACATAAATATGAATATGTGTATATGTATGTGTAGATATATATACGTATGTATGTCTGCAAAGCATCAAACTGAAATTCTTGCATCAATTGGGAGGCTAGATAGTCCGCCGTAGCTGCAGCAGTTGCACCACAACGTACAACATCCGTGCACACACACACTCACATACAAGCACACGTCTAACTAAACATCTACGCGCACACACACATTCACCCTCATGGAAATCAGAGCCTGATGTCGCTTATGGCATTGTGCCTAACTCTGAGTGCTGCAGCACCTCGCCTGCTCTCTCTCTCCCTCTCTGTCTCTCCCTTCAGCCTCAGATGCCAGCGCAAGTAGCTTTACCCCCCGCACTTGCCGCACTATAACCAACACGCCCCGTCAACCCCACCGCCTCACAGGTAATTGATTTGCATATAAGCAAGTAAAATTTTTTAATTAACAAAAGAGAAAACAAAAAATCAGAATTTGTAGCTCTGCCTGTTTGCAGAGGCGGCATGTGTCGTGTGGGCGTGGCGGTGCACCTGACTGAAACTTTAGACAGTGGCGTATTTTCCATTGCATAAATCTAGGCGAGTGATGGCGCAAGGGAATGGAAGTAGGTGGAGCAGGAGGCGCAGCAGGCGCAGGAGGCGCTGTTTCAAATTGCGACCACTAAACGCGCGCTAAATGCGGTTTAGCTTTTTGGGCAGCTGCATGAAATGCGCCCGCAGCGAGGGGGCGTGGCATGGTATTGCCACCTGGTTGGATAGTTGCTTGCCGCGTTTAGCAAGCTGCGCAGCTAGTCAAATTGTGGGCGTGGCAGTTATTTCGTTGCTTTCCTTTTTCATTTGTTCTGTTTTGTTTTGGCTGCTGCTGTTTTTATATTTGCGTGCGCCGCAGCAGATGAAAACACGTGTGCCACAAGCTGTGTGGGTTTCTGATAGTGTGTGCGTGCGTGTGTGTGTGTGTGTGTGTGTGTTTGCGCTTGTGGCAGCCCCGTCTGTGGCAAGCCGTGCAAACAACGGTTTAAGATGATTAAGTGCTTTTCTGGCCGCACTTGTGTGGCTAGCGCACAGCTCAGCCAACATGCCCCAATATAGCTCACGCCCTCGCTGCCCCCCCGCCGCCCACCTGCTCAGCCCCTTCTCGTAGCTGCTGCTGTTGTTGCAAGTTTTCATTTTCTAAAAGCCCGCACAAAATGCCTACGAAAAACTTTAGCCTAAATCCCAAAAAATGCTGCAACGAACATTTTTGAACGCTTTTCTTTTTCTTACATTCATTTTTCCCCACATTGTTGTTGGCTTCGTTGTTGCTGTTGTGGAAATGTAATTTCCATATGTTTTGCCGGCCTGCCAGCCAGCTGGCGGCATTTTCTAAACATTTTCTGCTGATCTGCGGCGTTTTTTAAAGCAACCATAAGGAAAGGTAACAGCGGGAGATTGGAGTTGAGCGGTATGTGAAGACAGAGCGGATGCACTGAGAGAAATGGTGGGCCTCTTTTCGAAAAACCTTCAAATTTTTCAAATTTACGATCGAAAATAACAACATTTGTTCTTCGTAGTGTTGAAGCTTTCATGAGTTGTTGAAATCTCTTTGAGATTCTGTTGCTCTTAGGAATTTATTAATTAATAATTTAAAGTAATTAAATACTGAAAAGTATTTATTTAATTATTATTTTTAATGTATTTATTTAAGTACACTTTTACAAAGTATTTATTTAATTAAATATTGAAATTTATATATGATTAACTAATTTTAAGTAATTAAATATTGAAAATTATTATTATATTAAAAGTATTTATTTAGGTACATTTTTACAAAGCATTTATTTAATTAAGTACTGAAATTAATATATGATTAGCCAAATAGATTTGATTATTTTTTAATGGTGTATTTATTATTAGTATTTTATATTTATAATTTATATATTTAATAATTGTTTAATGTATTTATTTTTATATTTATCAGTATATTTTACACTCAGTATATTTAATAATTTATAGTTGAATTGAATTTATATGCAAACTTGTTTTAGGTTCTTTCTTGCAAGAAAAATAATATTTTTATTATATTATTTAATTTAATGTGAATATACAAAAACAATGTAAGTAGGTACAAAAATTTGCATTTGATAAATCTTATTATTAAATATATTTGATTTGAAAGTGAGCTGATATTTTTACCTTGACAAAATCAGGGAAATCAGGATATAATGTTTTTTTATTATATTTTATTTCAGTTACATTAAATTAGTAAGCCAGCTTAGAACTATATTTAGACTAAGAAACTGAATTTATATGTGAAGTATACAAACTCTTCACACTTTTACGTTTCACTCAATACTTAATTTTAGCATATAATAACTGTTTTTCTTTAATAATTAATCAGCAATATTTTCTGTTTTCTTCTTTTGTTTTCATTCAAATTTTTAAAATGTGTTTGTGTTTTTGCACTTATATAAGTAACTGAATTGTTTTTAACTTTTAGTTATCATTGCTTCCTTGTTCTTGCTTCGATTTTAAAGTCTGTTTATTTAAAGTTATTCTCAGCAACTTTACAATAACTTAATTAATTCATTAATAATTATAATTCCGAGTCCAGTAGATTTCAAACTGAAGTTGAGCCTTCACTTCTGTCAGTGTCTTCGAGCATGACTACACTTTGTGCTGAGCTTGTACCCGCAATTCGGCACGCCCCCACTCTTGTTCGCCTAGCCCCATCTCACTCACTCTGTCTTTCCCTGTTGCTCTGTTTGTACCTTCGTTTGCGTCCATCTGATTTGTTGATATTTGCATTGAATCTGCTGCGTTTTTCAGTGTGTCAAGTTTTGTGGCTGCCAGTTAACCCTATTTGATGTGCTGCTCGATATTAGGCTACACAGCAGGCAGCAGCAGACACACACCACACACACACACACACGGAGGGAACTCTCTGTTGTGTTTGTTCAAAGATTAAGTATACGACAAGTTGCACGGCGTGCAGCGCTTTTCAATTAGCTACAACGGCCTGCCGCCTGCTGAGGCTTTCGTCGTTCGCCCCTTGTTTTCTGTCCTTAACATCCCGAAAGTTGCGTATGACACCTGTCAGCACTCGTTTGCCATTTGACATTGGCATTGCGGCCATTTGCCCTGCCATTAAATCAACAATTTAACAGCAAGTTTTGTTCTTAAAGTCACACGCAGCATTTGCTTTGCCAAAAGTATCTGCTTGAGTGAAGTGCAATTTAATTAAGGGTAAAACTTAACTCAATCCAAGTGTCATTGTTCATTTGAAGCTGTGTTTCCTTCTGCTACATTTGACAGCCGCTTTGAAATGTGAGCCTAATTTGAAGCGTCGTTAAGTTGAGCCAGAACTCAGATGGTAAGGCACATGCTATTAGCTGGAATTAATATATAAATTAAATATATTATCAATCCAAGAAATATATATGTTATATACACATGTATAGATTGAACATTGATTAAAATTTAGGCAAATAAAAAACAAATAAAAATAAATAATTAAAAAAAAAATAAATAGATAAAAAGATCAAATTTGATAAAGAAATATACAGGGATGAAAACTTTAATCGGGAACCAATGGACTGACAGAAATCCTCATAATACAATTTGAAATCTCTATCGATAAGCTAATCGATTTATAAAGGTAATATGAAAAAGGAGTGAGTTAGTGGAGTCCAATTATGATGACGATAAATCTGAACAGACTGACAGAACGACAGACGGAAATTGGCTAGATGGAGTCAGCTTTTATATATGTAAAGTTATTTGTGAAGCTGGGTTGAGCGGTGTGGCAGCCTTGTTACACAATCTCAACAGGATGGCAGCACCACGTGAAGAAGAAGACAGCTTGAGAGGAGTACTGATAGTGAAAGGACGCGCAGGCTGGTGATTAAAAGAAGAAGCAGATTAAGTAATCACAGTGCTTTGAAGCTGTTTAAGCTGAAACATTATATTTCTCAATATTCAGTTTGTAATATCTTTAAAATTAGTTGCCAGCTGCACTCACTGCAAGCCCCCAAATATTTTTAAATGCATTTTATATTTTATTATATATAACTCAAATTAAACCAGTCAAATTAAGTAATGAAAACAACAATCAGCTATGCCTTGGGTAAGTTTAACTAATCTCTCAATCTCATTCTGATGCGCTGGCCTGATTGAAAGCATTGCCAATTACTTATTAGGCCTATTCCATTGCAGCTACCCTTGGCTGCCCTTAAGCAGCCCTTAGCCCGCATTCGCCCTGCATAATTGAAGTCAATTTGTGAACACGCGTTGAGAGTATTGAGTGAATGGGCATGTCAATCAAATGGATATTGTCTGATTGTCGGCTGTCATAGACTAAATGTCTGATATTGCATTTTGGGACTTTTAAACAGCCATGGATGGAGACAGAGACGGAGGGAGAGAAAGAGAGCGGAAGAGAGCGAGAGAGAGGGGGTAATTGTCACTCTGTTTCTGGTCCTCGGAGAGGCTGACAATGCCAGCTCACTTTAATTCTAATTCGTCTATTAATGTGCGTGTCCTTTAGCCTCCATATCGACTTCTCTCTCTCTCTGCCTCCCCTCTCCCTCTCTGTGCGTGTCCCTCCCATTTTCTGTGCCTCTGTTAGTCTCTGTATATCTAGTTTGCAATTAGCTCAATTTGTGCCCCAGCCGCGTCCCTCGACGCTTTTGTGCCCACCCGTTTTAACGCTCCTCATTTGCATCTGATCAAAGTTAATCCATTTGAATATTACGAGTGCGTGTCGAGTTTGATACTTTTTTTTGTCCTAATACCCTGTAAATTAGTGTGGCATGATGTATATAGCTGAAGTGAAAACATTGTATTTTATCATATCAATCAAAATAAATAATATAAATAAAGTTAATATGACAACAATAAGTATCACATTGAAAATATAAAAATAAAAAATATATACTAAAAATATTTATAAAAATTATAAATATGATAACAATAATCTTATTATTAAAAATTTCAAAATATATTTCATATTAATAAATCTAATTTTAAATAAATAAAAAACAATATAAAGAAATATGAAAATAAAATATATCATATAAATAAATATCATTTTAAAAAATATTAAAAAGTAATACAAAAATAATAAATATCATAAGAATAAATGTAATAACAAATCAACTAAGAATAAATATCAACATGTCAATAAATATAATTCATAGTAAATTCAAAATAAATGCAAAAATAATTCAAAATAAGTCTATATAAAATTATTAAATATCATTGGATGCCCCTTCATAAATTGTACTATTTAATAATTATATTGACACTACAGAGAATAGATGGAAGCTTCTTTAATTTAATCGTTAAAGACTTCAATTGTATTTTAATCGATTTTTCTAATATTTTTATCAATTTTATTTATTTCATTTGCGCTAATGCTAAAATATTAATGTTAAAGTGCCTCTAGTACAGGGTATCTATTCCAATGATCAATTTATTTATGTGCTGGCAGTGGAATTCTACAAAGAATTCTCTATTCTCTATATTTATCTCAGCAATTTTAGGTTCCCCTGCCCCAAAATGTTGAAAAGCATTTTCTCGTACAGGGTATCCCCTGATTGGTCACCCTCACTGCCTCAGCGAGTGTTGGCTTCGGCTTTTGGTATTTTTGCTTGTCGCATAGAATTTTTGTTGCTGTTTATATATAAAATGCTCATATTTATTTAGAATGCATTTGAATATTTTGCGTATATTTCGCAGAATCTAATGGGCGAGCGTCGCATAACTTGAATGCAGGGCTTTTAGCATAGTTTTTACCATTCGCCATTCGGCCATATAGCCATTGGGGATCGTCTGATTAGCATCGTTTTAATGTTTAATTTAGGCTCTGGTGGCTGCCATTAGCTGCTGCACATGAAACATTTTACAAAAATAAGAATACATAATATGTATATATATATATACATTACATTATATATATATTTATATTTATTTTTGTACATTTTTCAATAAATATATATATTTATACATATATTCAATAGCCTCTCCTTTATATATTTTGTTTTTGCAATTTATTAGCGCCTGGCATTTGCTCGGCTTTGTGTTAATGGCGTTGCCAAAAATTGTAAATTATTTATATTTCATCGCTAATTGCTGCCAACTTCTTGTTACGCGCCGCTGTCGCTGCTTTCAATTTTGGCAACATAATTTTTGGTTTTAATTGCTGGGCAATTTTCCGGCACGCAAATATTCAAAGCGAAAAAAAAAAGAAAATGGAAAAACAAAGAAAAACAACAAATATTAACATAGAACGATTTATCATGTTACGTATAACCCATATGAAACTACTGTCTATCAACACATATATATATAAATATATATACTTATACTTGCAGTTCAATTAATCATTTTGTGGTATTTTTAAGAGCCCCAAGAAATGAAAATTTGAGCAATATAAAGAAAATTTAGCATGATATGATGATTGAGCTCGATGAAGATATTATTGTAGGCATAGTACTTCCAAATGGCAAATATATTTAATTGATTTTGAGTAATTATCTAAAATCTAGTTCTTAAGCTTTCCGAGTTCGGTTAGACAATTGATCTCTGCAACTCTATACATAGATGGAGAGATTTAAAATGGTATATGCTCCATAGAGCATATACTCAAACCAAAAAAAAAAAACCTAAGTGCTCTAAGCTCCTCTTTTTAATTACTTGAATTTTCCGTATTAATTTCCAAAAGTATTTCAACTATATCTATATTGGTAGCCAAAAACAAATTCGGTTGGCCCATAACATAAGCGACAGACAGAATCCTGCGTAATATTGGCTTCGATAGTAAAATACATATAAAAAAGGACTTTAAATTTATCCACACAAAAGCCAACATTAAACCGGAACTCAATTTAGCGTAAAAATACCTAAAATGCTGTTTGCTGAAGTCTCCTATCTAATACACGAATACACGCCCACGCAGATAGACACCTACATAAATACACGGAGAGAAAAGCATGTGAAATTAAGGAATCGAAATAAAAAGCTGAGCAAAATATATGTGTATATATTAAAAAATATATTGAGAAATTGAGAAAATTTGTATATGAAATAAACTTTAAAATTAAATGTAAATTCGATTATAGATAAATTACAATATTGTCTATTTTTAATAATTTTTGAACTCTTCTCAAACATAAAGTAATTTCAATATATTTATTGGCAATTTCGCTCTGTGTAAATTTTGTTTTGCATATTTTTGTGCATTTCGAATACTTTACAAATTTCGCATATGAAAATTGTGCGCGGTTAAAAGGCGACAGCGAAACCTGTCAACCTGTGTGTCTGTGTGTGTTTGTGTTTGTGTGTGTGTTTGGGTGGGTGTACTAGTGTTTTTATTATGGACAAATCTAATAACAATTTTGCAGACAGACAAAGTTAGGCAACACTCACAAATTGGTTTCTAATTTAATTGTTGTTGTCTGGCAAAATTAAAGTTGCCAGAAGGCAGACAGAGAGGGAAGCAGAGGGAGGGATAAGGCAGAAATAAAATGGCGCTTGAATTAATCAAGCGTCAAGTGCGGCAACAGCTTGAAGCAGCCACATTCGCCGAGCTAATTAAATATTTGCATGCCAATTGCAGAGACTGAACGAGAGAGAGAGAGAGAGACAGGGATAGAGGGAGGGAGATACTTATGCACATATACAGTTACATATCCACCGTTAAGTAGCTGTTCAACTCAAGATGTGCTAATAATAATAATGAAAAGTCAGCGCCCAACATAAACTGCAGCAGGACGAAAGCAAACGTCGTGAAAAAAGTAAAAAGAAAATAAACAAAAATAAAAGAGCACAAAATTCGGGGCGCAAATAATGATGAGAAAAGAGCCCACAGCAGCAGCAGCAGCACCAGCAGCAGAAGCAGCGGCAGCGGCAACAGCAGTCATAAAATGTGCCCAGTTCCATTTTATGGTCAGTGGCAGCGCAGGCGGCGCTGACAGCGCGGGCAGCGCTGGCATCTGCTTAAGCGCTAAAACGCGATAAATCTAATAAGGCTACAACAACAAATAGTGAGAGCGGGCGCCTAAGAGAGCGGGCCGCAGCTCCTGTCGGCAACTGCTGTCGCTGTTGCTATCGCTACTGGTAGTGCTGCTGCTACTGCTGTTACTGCTGCTGCTCGTCTGCTGTCTGTCGCACGCTGAGAGCCGCATTGGAAACGCGTCGCAACGTCTTAGCGTGGCAGCTCGCATAACTGACCTGCCCCACGTGCCGAACGAAGAGCGTCGCTCTTAAGTCCTGTGCGCTCTTCACTCTCTTTGCTGGCGCACACCCCCAGGAGTTCTCTGTTGGTGCTCAGCCAAGCGGATGCATTGCAGAATGCCGGCTAAATTGAAGCTTTCCGTTTACTTCCGCTGCTGGCGCCAGCAGCAGTTGCTGTCACAGTCGCAGTCGCAGTCGCAGCCGCTGCAAACGTCACACAAACAAGCACACCCTCTCTGTCGCGCTGAATGTCTGTTATTTTTGCCATCAAGTGAATTAATTTGTTTATTTTTTCTTGATATAAAATGATTATTTTTAATTATTAGCTATTCATTTGACATATGATTTATATGCCGCTGGCTGCGCTGCCAATACGGGGGAATTCCTTTGTTGTAACCGACGCTGACGGCGCAGTCGAAGCTGGCATCGTCGCCGCTGTCGCTGTGGCTGACTTGTTGATGAGCAACCAGCGTCAAGTGCGGCGCATCTAACGGCATTCGTTTTGCAACTACAATGCAAATGAGAGTTCGTCTGGCACGCTCGCTTTTTCTCTCTCTCTCTCTCTATCGCTCGTTCGCCTGCTCGTGCGCGCTGTGTAACTTTTTACTGCAGGCGACGTCGGCGCCTCGTGCAAAGTTTACTATGCCAATGCACTCAACGGTACGTCGACGTCGTCGTCGTCGTCGTCGTCATCGTCATCGTCTGGCGCCCATTGCTCGGCTTCGGCACTTGGCAATGCAGCGACAATAGCAGCAGCAGCCGCAAAATCAGTTGCAGTGGCAGCGCGCCGACGCAGCATAGTACTCTCTCTTTCTCTCTCTCTCTTTTGCTCGCATTGATTGGCGTCCGGTTGTTCGTTTGTCAGCGCTGCGGCCCACCTTCACCTTCACCAGCTGTCGCTGTCGCTGCCACTGCTGGCACTGCTGCATCTGCTGTCGCCTCGGCTGCGTTTGCTTGCACACAGCAGTTCTCGTTGGGCAAGTCCCCGTCTAGTTGGCATTCAGTCGAAACGCAACATTCGCCAGCTGCGGTTGCCCAGCGGCGACAAGTGCAGTTCAACCAGTTCAGTTGAGCGCAGCAGCACTCGCAGTCGCTGTAGCAGCCGCAGCGGCAGCAGCAGTAACAGCAGCCACAGCCACAGCCACAGTCGCAGTCGCTTTCGCACTTTGCTGGCAGTCGCTTTCGACCGCTCAGCCGCAACGGTCGACTGTTGGGCAGAGTTGCGTTGCGTTCAAATTGCGAGACGCTGCGCAAACGCACGTTCCATCTAACGGTACTAACACACATTTACAGTTAGACATTCGTCAAGTGTTGCCAATGCAGCTTAAACATAAAGTTGACAAACGTAAAAAATATTTCAAATTTTTGGTGATCAGCAAAAGGAAAAGAAACGAATTCACTTATGTATCAATAAAAAAGTAAAAAAAAAAAATATATATATATATATATATATATTATATACATATATTTTGGAATATATATATATATATATATATATATATATATATATATATATATATATATGTATAACGGACAACTCGGCGTGTAACGCGAGGTCTTGTTATCAATTCGCCGTAAATTCATTTTCCATTTCTACGTCGCGTCGTTTTTGCCATATAAACAAAATACATAACGAAATGATAGACTGGAAAACGCAAAATAAAAAAACAAAAATTAAACAAATAAAAAAAAAAAATAACAACAATTCAGAATGAGAGAGAGAGAAAAAAAACTGCAATCGCTGGAAATTCCTGAATGCAATACACTTCATAGGGAAGGGCCGCCGACAGGTGAGTGCAATGAATATGATATTTGCATTGAATATGAAATATGATATGTGATATATATGTATGTATGTATGATATGATATATCAGCGGGATATGAGACAGTGAATGGGCGCAGCAAATCGACTGATTGAAAGTTGTAGACGGGTTTAATCTAAGGGGATTTATCGGGAACTCATATCTGTATGAAGTGTAGTAAATGAATTTATGAACGAAAGATATGATATATTGAATGGAATAGAGCAGTACGTACGGCGTTAAAATAATAATTGATGGCAGAGGAGGCTAAAACTGAATGAACATAAATTAAATATTTTCACTAATAAAATAAAATAAACGAGTTCATTATTTCTATACAATATATTTTGAGAATATATAGTATATAAATAGATTTTCCAATAAATAATATTTTATATATGGTAATTAATCTTCTAATCAATTAACCTCTCTTACTTTCTAACATATATTTAATCATATCGAGATTTAGTCAGATTTTTTGAGATGTATAAGGAATTTAGTATATTAATCCCGTTTGCTAGATATATGAATTGATTACTTAGTTAGTTAAATAAATAGAGATTTCTAGAATTTTATTACACAATTTTGACATAAAGTAGATCTTAAATAGATCTTATAAGAACTACAAATAGAGCTGAATAATATATGATATTTCTATGATTCTTCAAGTCTTTCACTCTTCCTCATTCCATATCGACTATATATTAGACTTACGTATTAGATTTACAAGCCAGCTCTTTGAAGCTTCTTCTGCAGTCAAATATTCTCTATACAGCTCGAAAATCCCCTTTCGCAATATCCACTCTGAGGTCAGAGAATGAAGTAAGCAAGAATTTAGTTTCTGCCTGATCATTTAGTACGCTTCTTCGCCCATTGTTTGGGTCTAATAATAAATGGTGTTAAATAGTTTGGCTCGACGGGTAGCTCAGATTTTGATGAGCGTTCCAGTCCCGCATAGCCCCTCTAGTAGCCTCTTCTAATAACCCCCTTCGAGCACGATGATTTGCACTTGTTTGGCAAGTCGAAACTAATTTTGAGCTTTTACTTCCAGCTTTTCTTTTTTTGCCACACTCTTATCAGCGCAAATAGACAATTTAAGAGATAGAGAGGAGAGCATGGGAAAGAGAGTGAGGCAGAGTGTGTAGAGGGCCAGGGGCGTAGTTGCGAGGGACTCTTATCAGCGTCTGCCTGCAAAATGACAATTTTATTTGGCGTGCATTTCGCTGCCTACCCCCGCCAGGGCCCCCATTGACCCTGCAACCCCGCCCCTGGGTCGCTTTTCGCGCAATTGCATTTGCTGATAAGCAAATTAGCTTGCCAACTGGCCTAATAATTGAGTTTGCGGGAGGAGACAGGTACATGTGTCAGGTAAATGTGAGTGAGTGTGTGTGTGTGTGTGTGTGTGTGAGGTGGGGGCGTTAACCAGTCGAGCAAACTTCTAAGCAGCCGCCGATTGAGCAAAGCTTTTTTTTTTAGCCAAAAGCGGTTCTCACATTTGTCATGGGAGAACGAGGAGTGGGGGAGGTTTTGAGAGGGGGAGTTCATAATAAAGAAAAGTGGCCGCAAAGAGTGCTTAAAAAATGGAAATAGATGAGTGTGCCAAGAGCAGAGCGAAGGCTGGGCAGGGTCGCAGGTGAACACAAAAAAAGAAGAAGAAAAAAAGCTACGCTGAACAAAAAGAATAAAATGAAATAGAAACATGAGAGCAAAAAATGAACTAAAGAATTTCTACTTATAACGAGTTTTTATTACAAACGCGCGAAAGCGGCACAAAAAAATAAAAGAGAGAAACAGCCCGCAAACCGTTAGCCGAAAATGTATTAAAAAAGAAGTAAAATAAGTAAGCAAAAAAAAAAAGACCGAATCTAACAAAATTCCAAAAGGAGTGCCTGGGCCAAAGGGAGGAGCACGAAGGGGAGGGACGGGAGTAGGCAGAGTGGGAGAGTGCACATAAAAAGTAACAGCATTTTTGCCTAGCAGACAAATGCACAGACAGACGCCGAGACGGACGAACTGGCAGATGAAGAACAAGACTGCGAAAGCATGAAGCAACATTATTCAAAAGAAAGCCAAGTTAAGGCATGCCGAGCACACAAACACACTTAAAGAGGGAGAGAGGCAGAGTGAGAGAGGGACAGATAGAAAGAGAGAAAGAGGCGAAGAGAGCGCAGACAGACAAAAGCAGCACATTGCAGCAGAGAAGTGCATGAGACAGGCACAGTTACAACAACAATGGCGGATCGCAGCTAGCATTAAACATCAAAGTAGCAGCAGCAGTAGAGGCAGCAGCGACAGCGACAGTGGCAGTGGCAGTGGAAGCGACAGCGGCGTCGACAGCAACGGCGACGCCGGCAGCGAATGTAAGCGCTACAACAACAAGCACATGCCGACATTTTTTCAGTCGTACAACGACCTCGACTTTGATTTGCAGTTAAACGGCCCGAGCCAAGTAATTTTCGCAAGCGTGAGAGAATTATTTTCGCGAGAGAGCAAGAAGCAATGCAAACAGATGTCAGCCCCAAACGGCCTCTAGACGACCTACACGCGTGAGCGAGAACGCGCGTGTGAGAGCGATAAATGTGCTCTCGGCTCGAGTCGGCTTTCGTATGGCGTCGTAGCGAGATCGTGTTTTGGCATTCGTGTCTTCGTGTCTGCTTCTGCTGCCTCTGCTGCCGTTGTCGGTGGCAGCGACTGCGACCGCGACAGAAGCTGCTGTATGCTATGCTAAGTCGTTTGTTCGGCAACTCCATTCATTCGTATTGCGCGTTTCGTCTGTGCCGGTCGTCCCAAGCTGCTCAGGTCTTACAGATTGTGCTTCATTTGTCATCAGACACAGACACACACACACAGCCACAGACACTTCATACAATCATACAGTAGGTAGACAGTGTTCAGCAACAAAGACAAAACAGTGCTTTAAAGTGCCCAAGTGAACATTCGCAGCAATCAAATCGAATACAACACAAAAAGCAAACGTGTTATTCGCACTAAATCAAATCAAATCAAATCAAATCAAATAAAATAATACAAAATAAACTTGACTATCGCCAGACACAGACTCACGCACACACTCAAAAGTGAAGAGAGACAACAAAACAGCAGCAGGCCGGCCAGACAACTCACAAACACATAAACATATACAGCTAGCAGTTAGCAGCTACAGTTATCAAATGCGGCCGCCGCCGGCCTGTCAACTTGTCCAGACAGTGGGAGCTAGAGCGAGAGAGAACGACAGAGAGAGAGAGGCAGAGTGAGAGATGAAGATGGAGCAGAAGTGGGGGGAGAGAGAGCGACGGCGAGAGTGTGTGGGCTAGAGCGAGCGAGCGAGAGCGGGCGTATAAATTTCATATGTGCAATGTTTGTGCCTGGCTGCTGTGCCGTGCGTTGTATCAGCTAACCGGATGTTGATTTGTTGGCCGCAACAAACACAAAACATGGTCCAAGCCAAACAGCAGCCATCTTACCACTCGCACCCATACCCACACACACACACACAGAGAGAGAGGCACACGCATACGAACACCCTCGCTGGTACATTTGCAACACTGACGCTGCCTTGAAGCACGATGAAAAAGAATGCAAAATGATGCTAGATAAAAGACTTGCAACACGCTTGAATGAGGCCAGAAAACAAAGCCAGACAAGAGTGCATATTCATACACTCTCTATACACCCTCTCTCTCTCTCTCTCTCTACTCTATTCCATATATAGGCAGCCATGGAACGGACAAGCACAGCTTTAAATAGGTAAGCGAGAGAGTTGAGCTTACTTCATTCTTAAAAGATATAAACATAACAGAAAGGGGAGGCTACGAATTTTGGAAAATGATTACAAGAATTGGTTCTACTTGAAATTGGTGAAACTAATTTGAGATGTTAGGAGTTTGTAATTTTTATTGATAAAATATTCGAAAGTAATTTAAATTGCAAGTTTTATATGACAGTAAGTTGTACCATGGAACCATTATACAAATATAATAGAATTTTATATTATGTATATATCATAAAAATGTAGGACTTTTGACTTGCGAATTCACAATTTATAATTTTCTGTGTTCAATGCATCTATTTTTTATTTTTGTTATAGCTAGATAGCATCTCCACTAAGCATGGAAATCTGATCTTGAATACAACAGAAGAAAATTAACCAAAATCTAGAAATTTGAATATTATTAATGAAAGGAAATCTAATCTGAAATATAGAAATGTTCATATTTTAAAGATTTTTAAAAGTTAAATATATATTTCTAGTATATTTAAATGATATTGTTTATTAACTACAATTCAGACTTAAGAAACTATATTCCAGCAGCATATTACAAATTCAAAAGACGCCAATTCTTTATCAGCTATTAATTAAAGTAGGAATTAAAATTTGTACAAATATTTACATTTGGGAATGCAGCATGAGCTAAAATTCTACTTCTCTATATATTATATCATTTTTTTGTTGACGAATTTCTCAAATCTGTTAGAACTTGTTCTTAGGTGTCTTAGTTTTTTTTTCACAAATTAACACGTTATTATATTGCGAAATTCGCATACTTGTGCTACATAGTTAAGTCTAGATCTCCCTCTCTCTCTCTCTCTCTCTCTCTCTCTCTCTCTCTCTCTATGTATATATGTACGTATATTTACATAAATTCCAATTCCCAAAAACCAATTAGACTATCAAATGCGCTTTCGAATCAAGCTGAAAGTCGTTTGTTTGCCGTTGAACGGAGCCAACTAAAAAGGGGGCACGTTAGCACACACACATACACAACTACACACATACAGTTGCACCACAGACCCCTCTGCCTGCGCTGCTCTCTCGTTTAACGGGGCGTGCCCCAGAAGCGTGCTAATAAAACATTTAATTAAAACATTAAGCGACGTCACATAATTAAACTGTAGCACCTGAACGAGCCAGTCGAGCGAGCGAGTGAGAGAGAGAGAGAGCGAGCTAACCCGGCCGAGCTGTCTGCCAAGTTGCACACACACAGACAGAGCTAAACACCCATGTACAGTTAGGTTTTCGACAATTGTAGTAAAAGTTTATCGCCCGCATTTAAAAAACCATGGATTAAAATTCTACTTCAAATGTGCAGAAGAAAAGAAAGAAACGGAGAGGGAGAAACAAGAATAAAACTTTTTTGCTACAATTTTATGCAACATGTTTTCTAACGTCCCCCTATATGTGTGTATGTGTGTGTGTGTGGGCACCCACATTCTGTGCCGGGTAATCCCAACACCAACCCAAACCCAAACCCCGACCCCATCCCCATCCCCAACCTCGTTGCAATAAAGATAAGCGTCGCAGTTAGCTGCTAGATACCTGCATTGCCCGTGTGCCAGTGTTGGTTAACGAATGTTGTCCACTAATTGCAGCGCCAAACAGTTTGGGAGCCTGACTATTTTGGCTGCCATTAAGAGGGGGCGGCTCTGGGTGGGCGTGGCTGCCGGTGCCAGACATTCAGACAATTTCATAGAAAATGCATGAGCAAGAAAGCAATTCAATAGCCGAAAAATAGCTAGGCCAGAGGCGTGGCCAACGAGGGGCGGGTACGCCACACTGTACTTGTCGCTTGTACAAAAAAAAACGAAAAACGTGGAAGAAGAGGCACAAATTACTCGATAGCAGGCGGCAAACTTATAGATACAAGATACGACTCGAATGACGAGCACAAAAAAAAAAAAAAAAAAAGAAAGAAAAGAATAAAAAGCGAGAAAATGAAAGAAATTTGCACGAAAAATTAAAAATGGAAAAAAAGAAGCGAAGTACAGCGGAGGGCGTAGTAGGGGGCGGGGCGATGTGAAGAGGGGGAAGGTAACTCAATCGGCATAGATGCGGCAAAGTTTTCGAATTAATTTATTGATACGACGATAAGGAAATGGAAATTCGAGGCGAAGACAAGCTGCAGATAAAAGAAAAAGAGATAAACGACATCGCTAGAGTGAGAGAAGGGAGAAGAGCAAGAGGAAGAGCGAGGAAGCTTCACTTAGGGGGAGAAGATTGTAAGGTGAAGTTGGTTTAATCAAATGGGCACGAAAATTTAAAAGCCAAATGAAAGAGCTGGGCCATAAAAAATGATTTGTGATTGCGCACAGCGGCAAGTGTGGCGGGTCAGTAGACAGCGGAAGAGAGAGAGGGAGAGAGAGAGAGAGAGAGGGAGAGAAAGAGAGAGAGAGAGAGGGAGAGTAGAAGATTACCAAGAGATCACGTGAGTCATAATGCGCTGCTCATACGCAACGTTGACAACAGCAGCTGGCACTGAAAGAGACTTGCATGTGTATTTGTCTACGTCGCCGTGTATTTACTTATGCAAAAAAGCCGAAAAAAAGGTGAACAAAATTCACTTTGTATCTGATTAAGAGCGTATAAAAAGCCAGGTAAACAGTCAGAATAAATGTTAGCGCGCCTTGGAAGAATGGCAAAGCGCAAACGATTTTGCAGTCAGAGACAAGCAGAGGTAAAGAGGAAGAAAACTGCAAAGAAGTAGCTGTAACAAATGTGAATAGTTAAATACTCTAACTAGCATTTTTTTCATTGTAAATTGATGTAATAATATAAAAATATATATTATATCTTATGATGTAATTATATAATATAATATAATAATTATATTATGTAAACTAAACGTTGAATTTGTTGCCAAATTTAAATATTGAGGCGAGTATATTTTGTCGTTTCATATGTTTTCATGAGGACTATTGGATGAAGATATTTAATTCAAGCAGTAAAACTGATTTCTTTAGCTATATAGGAACAGAAAATATTTATAAGATTTAATTACAGAATGCTAAAGATAATTTAACACAGAACTAATTTAATCAGAATATTTTTCAAATAAATATCGAAAGTTTTATAAATTTATATATATACTATAATATTTTCAGAGCTTTTAGGTGACATTTTTTGGATATATTATTTAAAGCTGTGAGTGAAAACTCAGCCACTGAGTAAATTAAATGTCAAGGGCTTTCTAAAGTCAGGCAGAATCAGTATTAATCAGTTGCTTATAAGACAAAACTCTTCCCAAGTTTTCTTTTATATTTAAGCAGATTATTGCTGCTCCAAGCAATTAGTGCAATAAGGATTCATTTTACTGCATAGGTAAATAGTATTCAAATTTGTTGAATTGCAAAGATCAATTTCAAAGATGCCATCCTGGTATCATAGCCTTACATTCTCTGTGCTCATAGAACTCGTTTTCTATTAGCCTCTTTTGAATTCTTCTTAAAATGACAGGAATTTGGGTTCTGCATTGTATCAAAATATATTTAGTAACAGCTAATTAATTAGTTGAAAAGGATATGTATATATATATTTGTATGCATATAAATATATATATATAAACAGTTAGTTAATCGTTATGCAAGCTCACCTAACTGATAGACCCCAAAGATTTCACATTATAGCGCATTATCAAGAATCAGACAGCTGTACATTCAATTGTTGATATACTCGGCTCCTGGCTGAGGGTGTATGTTTATATGTCGGCAAATATATGCACATAAGTAAAAAGTATCTTTGACAGAGCAGGAGGCGGGGCAGCAGCTCTGCTCTCGCAGCGCCCGCCACTCCCCGCCCCAGCATCTGGCCAGCTGTCTCTATCTGTTTGCTTCTTCGTGTTCAATAACATTTCGATAACATTTCACTGCGACTTTGACTTTGCGCATTTCGCTCTACATAAATATACAATAGTTTGTTGTTGTGGCTGATATGACGCTTAAAATACATATGTACATATATATATATATATATATATATATGTGCTTTATATATATTGATATGTATGTGTGTATAAAAACAACTATAAAAAATGCAAATTTTATTTCGCTTTTTATGCGCGGGCTTTTGTTTTGTTTTTTGTATTTGTTTGTGTTCTTTTTTCGCTCGCGCTTGGGTTTGTTGTTTGGATTTGTTTTAAAGCGTTGCTCCGATTTATTTATTGTGCCATTCATGCTGTAACTGTATTTCCATTGGATGCTGTAGCTGTATCTGTAGCTGTATTTCCATTTAGCTACACAGCATTTATTTATTGTCCTTGTTTTCTTTTGGCCGCATCGCAACTGCTGCAATTTATAGTTGGCAAAAACTAGGGTCTACTAAAATATTGAAATATCAATACAAATTTCACTATGATTTGCAGAGAGAGGTATATATGTTGATAGAGGAGAGAGAGAGAGAGAGTGAGAACAGTCTCTTCGTCCATAAATAACATGCGTTGCCATAGTTTTCTCCACTTCAGTTTAGATAAATGCAATTTGTGCGCAGTTTAATTGACAACAGAAACTGGGGAATTGTAAGAGCTTCAATTGTTTGAATTATTCGGATCAATATATATATATATAAGCATTTATATATACACTGAGATTAGCCCATGATATATGTGCATCCAGCATAATGCCACTCAGTGCCTTTTCTCTGTCCGATAGCTTCCAAATGATTTATAATGCTGTCACTGGGAATTGCCCCAGTTCGATTTGAAACGAAGTGGAATGCAGCAAAAGAATGAAAAGCCAATCAAAGATATATTATCTTTAATACTCAATTATTGAGTTCTCTTCAGGTGAATTTTATATAAGTGTATATATTTTTTAAAATATTTTTTGTATATATTTTTGTTTATGTACATACATATAGATTCATATTATTGTTCTTTACTTTTTTCTTATAGACCTAGTCAGAATTCACATGCTTTTACTTCTTCACTTCACATCGCCGCATTTTCCGATCCTCTTTGTGACCTATCTTTAAAAGTGTAACTGATCTGGCGGTCCAGCTGCCAGCTATTATATTATAAATATCAGTTGACGAAGTTCTTTAAAAATGATAATAATAAAAAATAATATTAGTTCACATTTTTACACCACTCAAAGTTAGCAAAGAAGTACAACTAAATTTAAATAGGAAATATTACTAGAATTAAATTCTGTTCAGTCTAGTAAATTGTAGCTCAATCTATGAAACCATATTATCACTTCTTCACCTCCTCATCGCATAGTTCGGGTTCTTAAACAGTTCATGACATCTCCAAGTCAGATATCTTAGTTCTTGCCACTACTTTTTAGCTCAGTTATTTCAGTTTCTGTTTTTAATTCCTTTATTATATTTTCTTCTGCTTTGTCAGCGATTCTTAAACGTTTTACTCAGCCAATTTGGCTAATTTACTGAGCCATTTATTCGCCACAGCCTCATCAGCGCGTGCCTGGAAATGCTTGTTAAACCAAACACGTTTCGAGGACCGAGGGCAGCGCAGCTGTTATATTTATGACCCGGGCAGTCAGTTTAGCATAGCTAAACGCTTTATGTCCCGTCATGTTGTAATAGTTGTAATACTCGTAGCATAGTTCTGGGCCCACTTAAAATTCAGCGATTCATTTTGTGGAAACTGTGCTGAAAATGCGCCACAAAAACAAAAACTGAAGCGAATTTTGCAAAAGCTGTTTAGCCAGCGCATTATGGTATGCGCGGCTATTTTCATGGGCATTACGTCAGATACTCGCTGCTGCTGCTGTAGATACAGGCGTGTGTAGATACATAGATACATACTCTATCTCATGCTCATATGCAGGCAGTGCCCACATGTTTGGCGTACGCTTTCGCATATGCGAATACGCAATTCGCGATACATAAAAACTGGCTGTAAACAAATAGAAGCAAAACGAACAAAAATAAAGCCAAAAAAGTAGAAAAAGCAGAGGAAAATAAAACCTGAACATAGAGCAAACAAAACAACATCAACAGACGGCGACGGTAGACGGTAGACGGCAGACGGCAGACGGCAGACACGAGCCATGAGCTATGATGACGATAAACCCAACTTTGACACCTAGCCCACCCCCAGCCGCCATCTCTGCACCCCCATAGCCGCACCAGGGACCCCCGCGTTGCAAATAGGCAACTCGGTTCAAATGCCACACGCGACTAGCAGCAACAGCTTGTCAGAGCTTGTCAGCGTGGGCGACGCTTTAATATGCCGCGCATATCTATATTTATTATGCACATTTCTTTCAGATGTATTTTATCCTCATGATAAGCTTGTTTACAGCCCGTTTTTAGTGCAGAGTTTATGTTCATTTAGCTAAAAGTTTTCCTGAATTTATTTCGCTCATGTTTGATATCAATTTGGCAATTCTTCAACTCCATTTGCAGGCAGCCTCAGTTTGATTAGAATCTGAATCGAGTTTAGTGAATGAAATCAAATTTCATAAATATTTATGGTAGATCTGAGTCAAAAGTTTAGTCATTTTGTGTCTGAAGAAAAAATGGGTTGACTTATTTTTAAAATTGTATTTTAAATGCTAACGCTGCTTAATAAAGTTTTATTCATATTTAAATGCATTCAAAATTTATTTCGAATTAGTTATGTGAAAAGATTTAAATATTAATATGATGATTAAACGGGTTGAGAATGCAATGAAAAATAAAACTGATTTTGTTTAGTTGAAATTAGTATTATAAATATTTATTTTTATTTTTAATTATTTTTATTAAATTTTAATATTATTTTTAAGTGATGAATCCATGTGATTCAAATTTGAAAATGACTTCAAGGCTTCCAATGAGCTGTGAGTCAATATTGGAATGAGTCGACTGGTGTTTCATCAAGTGGTTTATATAAACTTTATAGCTTAAATTCAGCCAAGCTAAAGTTTAGTTATAGGAATCCTGCAAGCGTCTTCCTTATAGCCCATTCCATAGGCTTCTTTTGTTTCCGATTCAGCCCTGGCTTGGATAATTGTTGCTCTCAAGCGAATCGAATTCTTGAGCATGTCAGATGCGTAACACCTGCCGCCTGTTGCCGCAGCGCACTTACGCCTGTTGCTGTTCCGCCCAATGCCCACAACTCAGCCCAATGCCACGCCCCACACCAGGGCCGCCCCTGTTGCCGTTGCTCGCCTGCTCTGCGCTGTCTTTTGGATTTAATGTGGCCACATAAATTTAGCAAATCAAAAACGCGTTTTATGGTCGCTGCTGATGTGTTCCGTCTGTCTCACCCTGCCCGCTCGTTCCCTCTCTTTCCATCGCTCTCTCGCTGCCTCTCTCTTTCGCACTCGTTTTGTTCGAGTGCCTGTTTCTGTCTGACTTCGTGTCCGAACGCTGAAAGTTTTGTGGAGCGAAGCTAACAAAATTTATTGCATTTACAAGCATATTACGCGAGGCGTCGCAGCTCACGTAGTAACTGCCACAATGCCTCAAACTGAGCGCTGCCACGTATTCAGTATTCCCAGCAGTGGCAGCAGCAAAGCGCGCTGCCACATTCATCCAAATTGTGGCAGACGCTGCGGCGCCGGCCCCTGCTACGGCTGCCGCTGAAGATTGATGTTGCGTTGAATTGCTCCAGCTTCAGCTCGAGCCAGGAGTTGGGGCATGTCCAGAGCTGATTCTGCTTGCAACTTACAATATGAATTACTCATTGCTCATTTTTGTTGCAATTTATTGTCAGTGCTGTTGCTGTTGCAACTTCTATCTTTCTCCTTTTTTCCTTGCTCTTTTTTTTTTGCTCTCGTGCTCCTGCAAGCTGCTTGCTGTTGGATATTTTATGCCTGTCTGTCGGCAAGGTCCTTCTGCTTTATGTGCTTGGCATATTTTGTCGATGTTTTAGTTAAAAAATACACAGCGGATTTGCAACGTTTTTGTGGCATGCCTTGGGGCACGTTTTGGCTGCCAGTTCCTGTAGCCTTTTAGCTGCTTTAAAGTTGAGTTTTTTTTTTCGTCATTTTTGGGGCGCAATTACAACTAATGCGGCAACTGCGTGTTCGCTGCAAACATGGCTGACATCATTAGGCCGCCGCACACACACATATATGTATACGCGCTCACACACACACACACACACGCTTGCTCACATTGCCTTGGCCGGCTGCTTCCGTTTTGACCAGCTTAATTTCCTGCCAGGCACCACATGGCGTATGTGTAATCTACTATATTGTAGCCCACTCTTACTCAATCTCTCTCTCTCACTCTCGCCCACACTCTCTGCTTAATCACTGTAACTGCCATTTTTCATCAAAGTAATTACCAGCGGCCATCGCCATTTTCATTTCTCAGCTCCGACCACGCCTCTGCGTCTGCCTTCGCCGCCGCCTTACACACACACTCTCACACACACACCCATCCACGCCCAGCTGTGGCGCTCTTTAGCGTCAAATTAAATCATTTGGTATGCATTAAAGTTTTATGCAACATTTTATTTGACAGCTGAAAGAACCAGCCGCAAGCCTCCAAAAATATTTTAGTCAAACGCAAAGTACGCAAAGGGTATATGGGTTTTGCAGGAGCCTGTTTGCAGTCAGTCTTATCAAATGAAATGTTGATCGCATTACAAATGAAACAATTTATTATATTAATATATACTTTATATTTCACACTATTTCTCAATTGTTCTTCACATATTTGTTTGTTTTGTTGAGATGTAGCTCTGCTCTTCTCTCCGTCTCTCTCTCCCTCTCAGTAGAAATGTTTTTTATTTTATCTATATAAATTTCCAGAGTATAATCGCTTTACTTACAATCTTCCTTTTTGTTATTATTAATTCTTTATTTATTACATATTTTCGACTTAATTTACACACTTTGGCCTGACTTGGCGCATTATTTGTTGACTCCTGTTCGCGTGCTGCCTACTTTTCTGCGCTTCGGCCATGTTTAGAGAATGTTGAAGAAAAGTTTTCAGCTTTTTTTTTTGTATTTTAGGCATAATTTATGCGCCAGAATTAATATGCGCCAAAATAAGCGACTGCTTTTGGGCATGGTGGGGTTTTACAGGTAGCTAATGCCACACCTAACTTTTTCCGCCCACCTCCTGTAGGCGCATCCACTTCAAATAGCTTGTTTGATATGTGGCATATAAAACATTTATATTTGTGTTTTGTTGATTGGTTTGTTTGTTGCATATGAGAGGCAATGCTGAAGCAGAAGTAAAAGCAGATGCTGGAGCTGATTTTGTAACTGTTTTTTACCTTTATTTCAACTGCCTGCTCCTGCTGTGCCAATATAGGCCTTAACGAGCCAAAAGTTCCGTTTGGCTTGCCAACAGTTCTCCCTCTTTCATTTTCTTCCCCCTTTTTTTGGTGTTCGCTGCTGCTTAGCTGCCACGCCCTTTAGCCCCAAAAAGAGCTCCCCCACTTGGCTGGCGGGCCAGCGGTGCCAAGGTGGCTGGTTGCTTGTTTTTGGCCAGAGCCTGGCGCTACGTTTTGTTTGGCTTTGCCAATTGGCGTAGGCCGTGGCAAAAACTCGTTTAGTTGCCTGACCTAGCTGCTCGGCACGCCCCCTACCCCCTGCCCCCTCTCTCTCTCCACACTCTTCACACGTTTGCCACTGGGCTGCCTGCCAGCTGCCGGTTGCAAGGTTTTTGTGTGCTGCATGCATAACCAACTACAATGCCAGTCAAGTATCTGCCTCTCCCTCTCTCTGCCCCTCTCTTTCTCTCTCTCTTATCTCTCTGTGGCTGTCTTTTTGCAGTTTTTGGCTCGCTGGCTGCTTGTCATAATTTTTAAGTGACCCAAGCGCCGCATGTGGTCGCATGTGTCTGTATGTTGCAGGCACTGGACTATCACTGCCCCGCCCCAATAGCCGCAGCCCTCCCCGATTTGCCTCTTAATGATTTATATCAGCTGCCGCATAATTTGCTTTTGCGCTTGCGAAGCTTGAAGCGCGCCAAACTGAAAACTAGTTTCGGTTTTTAATGGATAGAACACATTCTCGTCGCTTCATTTCCATGGAGAGAACCAAGGTGGTAGCTGCTCAAGGAAAGTCTCAGATATATAGCAGAAATGGCGAGCTTTTCATTTATATAATGGATTATTGTTGATTCATTAAAACTGTCCTCACTCCAAGTCTCTTAATAGAACTTTTACTCAGCTCAATTTGTATAGCCACAGAAAACTTTACTTAGAATTTTACATTTCTGATTATCTAAAATCTCAATCAAATCTTCCTTAAATTGTCTGTATTATTGTTCTTGATTGGCTTTGCAGCCTCTTAAAATCTTTTTCTTCTTTTATGTTTTCAATCTCTTTGATGGCTCGTTCGTACCTTAAATGACTTTGCTGGCACCGCGGGTGTCGCGCTCTTGCGCTCCTTGCGCTCCTTGGCTCCTTGGCCCTCGTAAATGTCTTTGAAATTTTCCTTGGCAACTCAACAAGTTCAAAAGTTCAGGGCAATTAACAGTTAGCTTCGGGGCTCGAAATGTTTATTAATGTCCTGTTGCAGGGGCAACAACAAGTCAAGCCAGCCGCGAGCCTTCGGCTAAACCGAAAGTCAATAATTTACTTCATATTTTGTTTGGTTAGCATTGAAAATTTGCTCTGTAAAAGAAGGAAAAACGAACAGCCGAGAAATTCCAACAGCTGCCGCTCGCTTTTCTCTGCGCTTCCGCAACAAAAGCAAACACAACAAACAATTCAAACCAGACACATTCATTCTTGGGTGTGGGCTATTGTTTTGCTGCTGCTGTTGCTCCTGCTGCTGATGCTGCTGTTGCAAGTACGAAATGCAACGCTGTGCTTAACAACTCGACGCATAGACAATGCGACAGCTCCTTCATGTCCTTCATCTGCTTTACATTTTTTGCCTCATTGTGCTGTGTCTGCGTCTCTCCTATTGCTTAGCTCCTGCTGCTCGTGTTACTACTGCTACTCCTGCTGCTACTCAGCTGTCCAATACAAATGCGCACAAGTGCATGTCGAGCTATACAAGCAGCCCAAAGTTTCATTGTAGTTGTGCGGCTGTAGTTTTGATGTTGGGCATGCGGTTTTCTATACCCTGTAAATTGTAGTTGGCAATCAGCACTTTCAACTTGAACAACTCTATTGGCACAGTACAGCGTTTGTTAAGTTAAGTTGAGAATGTCTTGCCATTTATTTAGTTGCTTAGGCTTTAGAGTTAATACAAAATCAAAACTAACTTAAAAATTAAGCACTGACAATTGTGCTCATAGTATTTCTATTATATATTTCGTATAGGCACTTGAATAATTTGTATAATATGAGAAATCTGTTAAAGACTTGTAGCTTATGATACTATCTGCAGGCCTTAAGGAATTTAGTTCATAGTTTCTCGAAAACCTTTGCAAGACTATATTAAGCAACTCAACACTTTGCAAAATTAATTACTTTAAATTTAGTTTCATATGAACTGATCTCACAGCACAGAGTTCTCATAAGGATTTTTATGTGAACTGTAAGTCAATTAAGACCTCATTCAAAAGCACACATAGGCTTATAGGTAAGAGCAAGTGCATTACAATTAACTGCAGTTATCATATTAAGAAGAAGATGAAATACCATGATATATTTTATGCAAAAATGAAAAAGTTACAATAATTTAGCTGAAGATATTATACTAAGAAGAAGGCAAGATACTATGATATATTTTAAGCAATAATAAGACACTATGGCTCAACTTATTATTACTAAGAGGATAGTACATTTCAATAAAAATGAAGACAATAAAGATAGATAATATGTGACTGCAGATATTATACTAAAAAGAAGATCAAATACTACAATATATGTTTAGGATGAATTAGACAATATAGTTATCACAATATATGCAGCCCGAATAAATTAATTGAAGATATGAATTTTAAGCAAGAAAAGAACAATATGATAGATAATATATAACCAAGAAGAAGATAAACGTGTGCAATATATTTAAAGGAAGAATAAGACAATCTGGTTAATTGCATTAAATCATAGTTAGAAAATATAGAACTGTTTATTATATATTTAATGCAAAATAGGCTAATAGCTTATGGTAAGAAATTATGATCCAAAAGGGAAGTTATAACACAATTATAAATTCTATTATTGTAGACGAATATAAAATGTTGTATTCAACAAAATGTCTATCTTTAGTTTAGGGTATTTAGAAATTGTGCAGCTCTCGCTGAAGTTCTTCTGCAAGTTTTTCTTTTGTGTTACTCTCGTCGACTCCTCGCCTCGCCTCGCGTGGCGCCTCGTCTCGCCGCTGTTAGCTGTGCATTTGCAAGTTGTAGTTTTTGTAGTAGTTGTGTCGCCCCCGCGCTGGATGCATGTAATTTTTATAGACTCCGCACTTGTCGCAGTCCATTGTCTTGACACACACCCACACACACTAAAGAAAGAGAGAGAGGGAGGCAGAGCGAGAGAGAGAGAGTGAGTTTTTTAGAATCGGGACGGAGACAACTTGCTTAGTAATGTGACGTCTGCTGCTCCTTTTAGTTACTGTTTTCATGGTCCAACTGTTTTGTGTTTTTGTGTGTCCCGCCTTTGTCTTTTGTCTGGCAGGTGTTTCGTGCTTTGTAGTTGCTAACAATGCCCAAAGAAAACATTGCCTTTAAATCCTGCAGCGCAGTGGAACAACAAACTAGCAGTAGTAGTAGCTGAGAAAGTTCTTCTTCGGTTTTCTTTTCTCTGCTTTTTTTTTTTAGTTTCTTTACGTTTTTAATTTTAAGCATATTATCAAACTTAAATGCGACGTAATTTGCTTGGTTACTCAACGTCGAGGCTAAGCCAGCTTAGGAGCTTAGAATATCTTATGTGACGGCTTACAGTTCATTCTCATTTCAGTGCCTGTGCGTGAGTGTGAGTGTGTGTGCGTGTGTGTGTGGCTCTGTAAAAAGGTGAGTGTGTGCGGCTGTGTGGGTGTTGTCTTTATGATTGCGGTTGACAGCTAGTGGAGCACTGCGTGTGACAGTCGAAAGTGGGCGAGCTGAAGTTGCCTTTAAGCGCAATGTCATTGTCCTTGAGTTACGAGAGATAGCCGGCTTTAAAGAAGCGCATGTGGCAAGAGCTGCTGATGGCAATGAAAAGCTGTGAAACGTTGTGGCTATATGGGAACCAGAATTACCGGAAATTTAACTAGGCTCAAACACAACTCCAAGAAAATTAACTTTTAGGGAGATTTAGAATTTATGATTATTTTTATTCATGCTTTAATATTTAATTCTTTTTATTACAGAAACTGGAAGACTGACAGCACTGGAGCCAGACTAGTTGGTAAGTGGCTTTTAATTACTCTTGATATTATAATAAGTATAATTATTTATTCAGTTATTTGTATTCACTTTAATTTAATATTTAATACAAATGGAGACCAGACCTTTTGGCCTTTTCTACCTTGATAAATTAAAATGCCTAGTTTTAATGCCAATTTTGTACATATTTATATTTAAATAGATATATAGTTCTATTTACTTTTAGTAGCAGCTAGTCAATATGTTATTCTCTCAGCTTTTTGTTCAGACTATCCTTGATTCTATCGCCTTTATCATACGCTGCTCGGACTGTTGCTGCTGCTGCTGCTCCTTCTGCTCCTGTGCTTCGCGTCACGCAGTTGACGTATATGACGCTCTATGCTTCTTGACAGCTCGCCTGCAGGCTGAGTCTCTCCACTGCTCCTGCTCCTCTGCTCGTCATTCCTTAATTGCTTGCGGTTGCTGCGTGCCTCATGAGAAGTTGCCACATCCTTATAGCAGTCTTTCTGCTTCTCTCCGTCTCTTTCACACACTCTCTGTGTGTGTCTCGCCCGCTGCTCTAATGAGGTCATTGCTTGACAATCGCATTTGCCATGCAACATTTGCTGTGAAGAGCGCGCGCACGACGCTTCTGATTTGTTGCATGCAACATCATGAGCCGTTGCATCATTCCTGGTTTGTCATTCGGCCGTTTCTCATTCTGCATTGCGTTGCGTTCCTTTCATTTCCGTTTCCGCTCGCCAGCTGCTTCATTGTGGTTGTCATTAGGCCCCTCTGCCTCATTCCCTCTCTCTCCCTCTCTCTCTCTCTCTCTCTCTCTCTCTCTCTCTCTCCCTCACACTATCTCCTCCCATCCCTTGGCTACATTTCATTTGATTTTAGTTCATTTTAATGTCTTTTGTTCTTTGTTTTGCGCCGCTTCGGCATCTTTTGCCGCTGCGTCGCTTTCATTAATTTTCGCCGGCGCCGCTGACTGTGCCACTATGCTAGTGTTGTGAGGGGCTCTTTGTTAGAGGTAGGGGCGGGAGGGGCTGTGTGGTTGTTCGACATAATTTATGCGACAAGGCGTGCGAGAGATAAATTTCTGTCGTTTGCCATTTTTCGCTTGCGTTGTATTTGGTCTAAATAAATTAAAGTTGGCGCGCGGAGAGGTGCGGCCGGCACTTCCCCTAAATGAAGCGCCGCACTATTTAGAGGGCAGGTGGAGGGGGCTGCAATTTCCGTCGCGCCGCCTGTTGATTAATGCGCGCTTTTAATTGCAGAAGGCACCAAAAAGTATAAAATGAAAAAAATAAAAAGTTTCTAGACCACCGAATGGCAAAAGCATAAAACAATGCGTCAGCCGCGAAGCGCCAGAAAGTAGACTTTAAATCGAGTTTAATTGTTGCTAGTGAGATGGAATTAATATGGAAATACACTAATTGAAGGATTCAACGGTTAATTATATAAAAATAAAAGAAACGAAAAAACTCTAGTTGAAGTGCAAGATAATATCAAAAATAAATTCACAAGCGGCTTTGATTGCATAAAGAGATGTATAATAATTAAACATAAATATATAAAGAATACTAAAATTAAATGTGGTATTTATTTTAATATATTAACACTATAGTAATACTATATTATTAATAAATATAATATATAAAATATAATAAAATAAAATATAATATAATAAATTTTAGTATAGTATTTACTACAGTAATACTATATTATTAATAAATATAGTATAAATATCTAAAGCTATACTAATTTGTAGACTCCTGGATATAGTTAAAAAATAGAACCACACCTGGTTTAGCTTTAGATGTTGAGTAGGTCGATAAAGCTAATATTTATTTAAAGTCGCCTTTAAAGTAATTACAAAGTAACATTTTTAACATTTAAATATAATATAAATATAATTTTCGTTTAATTTGATTAGATTTCTTAAATAAATAAATAAAATAAAATATGATTATATTCTCAAAATAATATATTAATAATTTAGCAAATACTTATTTATTTTCTGCCACAATAGATAAGCTTTAAGAATGTGGTGCACTTTCACGTCGCGTACGCTTAATATGCTGCGCTTTAATACGTCGGCTTACTTGGCGTATGCGTAATGCGAAGTCGAGTTGCGGCTGCATATGAAATGCGACTGTGTTGTGGCATGCGTGCGACAGTGCCTCTGTGTCTGTGTGTGTGTCTTGTAAATTAGTGCGCTCATGCAAGGTGCACACTCACACATGCACACTCACACACACACACACACACACACATATGTAGCTGAGCAGACAGCGTATGCCACTTAACCCGACTCCAGAGCCAGTTGCTACGCTCGACGCTGTGACATGTCTCATGTAAAATAGCATTTTCGTGCGTTTGTTAATTAAAAGCGTAACCAAGGTACGGAGCGAAAGAGATAAGGCGAGAGAGAGAGAGAGCCAGAGCGAGCGAGAAGGAGAGAGCTGTATAAGAGCGGGTGCAATGCCAGTTTGTGCCCGATGCGTTTTCGACGAGGTAAACCATAAATAATGAATGAAATTAACAACGCAGCAGCAACAACTCAAAAGCGTGACAC
The DNA here is from genome assembly GCA_037075325.1 of Drosophila mayaguana. Classification (NCBI taxonomy): domain Eukaryota; kingdom Metazoa; phylum Arthropoda; class Insecta; order Diptera; family Drosophilidae; genus Drosophila; species Drosophila mayaguana. The sequence continues at coordinate 2,159,052 of JBAMCG010000040.1, read as the reverse complement.
TGCCATGTGCATGTATGAGTGCGAGAGTGTATGTGTGTATGTGTGTTCATGTGTCTGACAGCAACTGACTCATCCTGTGGAGTGCACAGCCTTCCCAGCACCTACATTCGCGCACTTGGGCAGAGCGCTGCGCTTAGAGCAATTCCTTATACGATTTTTTATTTATATGATTTTTATTAAAGTAAAACATGAGTCAGGCAGGGATATATATAATATAGTTGAAATATGGCTCCATAATTTATGAATATGTTGAAAGTTCCCAGATTTATGCAAATGAAAAACTAAAAACTCAATTTATCTACATCAGCGTCAGCAACAGAAAGAGCACAGAACATTTCACATTTACATTTTACAAACGCTGCATGGAAGCACTAAAGTGGGAGAGCAGCTTGCATTTGCTATAGAGTTTGAGTTGGGTAAGACTAGAAGCTGCGAGTCGTTAATCAATTGGGAAAAATCAGAATTTTATCAAAAGTTGAATTGAGCATTTATTAAAGCTCAATTGGAATTTATCTCTTACGCAGCTAATACGCTGCAAGGTCTAGTCAATAATAGTTTTTTATTCTATATTTTCTATTTATTAATGAGTTTAAATAGTCATATTAGCATAATAAATACTAAATGCAATTTTATTAAAGAGTTCCTGGATTAATTCGATCCACGTTGATAGCTATCAGGTCTTTGTAGAATGTGGGGGAATGTGTGTGTCCTTTTCATTTGAGTAAAAACCTAAAATCAGAGCTTTTGAGATTTGCTTATAAACATAATTATGTATATATCTACACTCATTTTGTAATCAGCTTCAAGACATTTGGCTTTACTTGCATATACTTACAGATCGCCAATCGCTATTTTAATTTATTGGATAGTATTTATTACTATACTATATTTCATAGTCATTATATATATTTTTAAAATTAAAAATAAAGGAAAAAATCATGAAATAAGAGTTAACTAAATAGATATAGTTTAATATAAATAACAAACACAGAAAACATATGATGGGGGATGCAATAGATATAGAATGTATAAATGTAAGATGTATATATCAACCTCTAACAATCTAATCCGATATTTAGAACCTTATTTCATTAAATTCACAAATTAATTAAAAATTGAAAAAAAAAAAAAATATATTATTTTTTAAATTGGGCGAAGGAATTTGACATTTCTTATAAATGAAATCAATTCATCTGACATTAAATCTGATAATAATATTCTAAATTAGGTCTTTCAATTCGACTTTTTATATTCCGGTGTGTTCCCATTAGGCAATCAAATGCCCAAGCTGCGAAGCTCTTTGGCCTTTAATAACTTCTTTGGAAAAGGCTGCAATCCATACAAATTAGGTCTTACGTTAATAGCAGCTCACGTAGCCTGCCGGAGCTTTAATGCCATTTGAATAGCTCAGCTTTTAAGTGGCAATAAAAGTGTTGTTGTTCGTGCGTATATCAAATCGTGTAGATATTAAACTGGCAGAAAGAAGCGGGGAGGGGCAATCCCTTCCCCATAGCCAATGCTTGGCTTTAGCCATTCGCTGGCTCCCTCTCTCCCTCCTTCCATCTCGCTCGCTCCCTTGTGCACTTCCGCTTGAACGCGGGGCAAACAAAGCGCATAAACGACGCATTGAGTTATCAAAAGAAATTGCTGGCAACGTTGCAAGTCCTTGTGTTGCATGTGCCCCCGACCGCTGCCCCTCGCCGACGCTCTGTGACAGGGCGTCAGAGCAGACACATTATTTATGGGCTGCAATTACTCAGAGGCGGCGTCTGAGAGGAGTTCAGGGGCTGCCACTGTGAAAGAAGAAGAATTGCCTTAGCTGCCGCATGCCCATATAAATTTCCTTAGATATTTATTTAGATGCAGTTGCACGCGCAATTTGCAATTTGAAATTTGCAATCAGAGAATTGCTTCAGATACGAGCTGTTGGATATTATCTTAGATAATATCTGCTAAAACTTGGCTCAAATAACGAAGCTCTGACGATAATTTACAAGCATTTTTGTCTTGTTTCTTGGCATAAGCTGAGCAACAGCCACAGCCAGTCATAGCCACAGCAATTAACATGGCCAGCACGCTGCGCTGCTCTCTCTCTCGCTCACTCTTTTGCTTGGCAGTTGCTTATATACGCCTCGCTGGACTTTCATAATAAACAAATTTGGTTAGTGCGTGTGTGCAGCTCATGCCGAAGCATTTTACCAGCGGCTAGCAAGAAGAAGCAGCTCATGATAAACAAGCAGGCATTCCTTGTGGTCGGGCCGCAGCTCTAGGAGCTGGACCATAGACAAATGTGCGTTGCACTGGAAGACAATGCCAGCCACATTAAGCAGTTTATATGCCACACACACACATACACACACACACATAGACAGCCCGCTCTGCTTTTTACAGCTGAGCAAGCAAGGCAATTATTTATATCTTGTTTTTCTTTTCTTATTTTTTTTTGTACTTCCTGCGGTTTTCAGCCATAAAAGGCTAAGCGAGCAGCTCGCTCGCACTTGATAAAGGTCTTAACTGGCCACGCCCACTGATTAAAGCCCTGCAAAATAATTGAACAAAGCATAAAAACGTGCCGCACTAAAGGACGATAGGACTACAGCTGGCAGTGCCTTGCATTTTATAGCATTGAAGACAAAAGGCCACAGTTTTTGGCCTCACGTTCAGTCACACACACACCCACACACACACACACACACTCTCTCTCTCTCTGTCACACGTCCTGACTTTGCGCCGAAAGTAGTTTTCATTGTTTTGTGTGCCTGCATATTTGACCGGGCGTCTGTTTTGTTGTGGCCACAAGCAACAAGGACTTCTAATTAGCACACTGTCAGCCGCTGGTCAAGCCAGGCTGGCAGGGCAGGACAATGACGACAAATGTGCTTAAATGGCCAAGTTAGTCGAGCCGTTAAAAACGGTCAACGGCAAACGCAAAGGCAAAGGCAAAGGCAAAAACGAGGCCCTAAGCAGAAACGGAAACACCAAATGGCAAATGGCGGCAGTTCTCGCGGTCCCACCACTCAAAGCGAAAGACAGAGAAAGAGACAGCGCTGGCAGAGCGGTTGGAGCAGGAGAGACAGGCTATAGTGGTGTGCCTTACTGCGACTGAAGGACATTACATTTGTTATTGTCTGCAAGTAGTGGTGCAGGCCGCATATGCGACTGAAATGTGGAGCCAAGCACAGTGGGTCAAAAGTGCTGAAAGGCAGTTCAAATAGATATTTTGCTGCGTTGAATTGAAACAATGAAACTATGATATCCTAATAATCGTAATACGATAATGTATATCAAATAAAATCTATTGCTGTAGAGGACTTAAAGAATAAACAATAAACAAACAGTAAAATTCATTTAAGTTATATTAAGCCATTACATAAACAAAATTCTCCCATTTTGAAGGCAAAGTTTCTAAATGGCAAAGTCGATCAATCTCCAAAAACTGATGTGTGCAATTTATATAGCAAATATAAAGTTAAAATAGTTTTGTTCATTTTTAGGCATATTTATTTTTTAATTAATTTATTTATGTCTATTGTTTCTTTATTGCTTTTCTCCTTAACTCTATAAATGTACCAAAACTATATTATACTACTTATAAAAGTTTTGTTGCTACAAATCTGTTAATATTTTTAATCTATGTCTCTTCTTAGATCTAGGGAATCTATATTGCAAATATTGTAAATGTAAATGTTGTACGCAAATTTGCTAGAGCTAAACAAACCAAAACAAAACTATACATGCAAGAGGACTTTACCTAATAAAAAACCAATAAAATAAAATTAAAATAGTAAATATACAATTTTGTTATATTTTGTAGATAGATGTTTATTATATTCGGCCGGTTTTTTTTAGTAGCCTATGAATCGCATCAAAGCAATTGCAAGCTGACTGAATTATCTCTAGTGATTGACTAAAGCCTGTTTATCTATCAAACAGAGCTCTAGGCACTCAACTCATTCAAATCCACTCACGCAATCCCTTAGCCTTAGCTCTCTCGATCCTTCCATTTACAGAACTAAAAAAAGGCCAAATTGAGCATCTGCCAAAGCGTAAAATGGCCTCACTCGCCAATAGTTCATAGTTCCATTCTTTAGTTTATGCTTTATAAAAAAGAAAGTCAGACTGTACTAAATAATAAATCTCAAAATAATTAATACTTAGTTGTTTTAAATCCAACAAGTCTGATCTGCTTGTACGTATAACTCAATATCCCTTGATGCCTATTGAAATCAGATCATCATCTGATCATCTTATCATCTGATCATCAATAATTCCTAAATGCTCAATTCTTTAATAATATTCCTCCTTTTCCACTGTCACTCCTTTAAGCAGAAACGACGTGAACTGATGTGGATCATTGTAGTTAGTGTTGTATTTATTTTTATTATACAACAACAACAATAAAATATTACTGGGCTATATGTGTTTGGCTGTCGTTTTCCCATTTCCATTTTGATTGCCAGGGCGCTCGGCCTCTAAGTGAGCTTTTTCTCCTTTTTTTCCTTTTTTGGTTTTTACTTCATTCATTCGCGTCGATTTTCCTACTGCAAAGCGCTCAAATGTATGCAACACATTTTGTATGCAATGGCCGCAGCAAATCCGCACGAAACGCCAACAGTTGGATGGCTGAGAAGGGTGAAATGGTGGAGTGAAGATGTGGGAGCGGGAGTAGCGGGCTGTGGGGCGGAAGAAGGGGCAGCTCGTTGCCACTTCCGTGCTGGCTGAAACGGAAATGGCGGCGTCAGGTCGCCAGACCAACAAACGACACCGACACCAACGGGGCCAAAAACTGTAATCCGAAGCGCCGCCAGAAACACATGCAGCTGGCCAATTGAATAACCAGCAGTCAACGTATGTGTGTGTGTGTGTGCTTGGTGTGGCTCTGCTTTCAAGTGCCGCCACTCAACTAGCACTTATTGCATGCGACAAAGGACAAACGACAGCAGCAGCAGCAGCAGCAGGAGCGCCCAGAGATGGGGCCAACAGTCGCGGCCTGTTCCGGATGCGGTCGCAACTTTTTGTCGTTTTCAATTTTAATTTTCGTTTTTACAATTTTTTTCCTTTTTTCCATTTTTGGTTTGTGCATTTTTTTTTTACGTATTACTGTCAAACGAGGCGCAGTCGTTGCCGGAGCCACGAAGAGTCGAGAACTAGCGACACACTTAAAGCAGTTAGCTCGATGGTCATCAGTGGCGTATCATGTGGTGCTACACTGAGAGAAAACGCTGGCAATATTTGTAAACATTGAATAAGGTTTTGAAGAAATGCAAGTTTTCTAGCGGGCGCTCTTTCAGAGTAGATGATGTAGATTGTAATACGAAATGGGAGTGATATAAGTAGCGCCATATTCGACGGACCCATGCAATCAAAGATAATAATAACTTTATTTGGTTCAAGTATATTTGTTGACATCAAATATGAATATGATATCTCTCAAATGTCAGTCTTGAGCCTATACGGCGTATTAAGTCCATCTCTGTCAAAAGATATAGGGTTGCCAGATGGGTTCGTCGAATATGGACAGCCTTGTCTGGCAGGCGCTTTGTCTGTTATTCACTTTTTCTTTAGTTTGGTGTGAAATTTAAAGTTATTAACTCATTTTATCAATATTTTATTTATTAGGCTTCGTGCCAATAAACCGAAAATGTGTCGAGACTCATCTTAATCACTCACTCGAAATATATATTATTATGCTTCAATTACAGCACATTTCAGTACACAGAAAAGATAAGTTTTCTTGAAGATTATTCGTGTCTTGACTGTATAAATGCCATTTATTGTTAATGTGAAGAAAATGGAATATATTTTTTCTTGTTTGCTTTCTATAATAAGCAAAGAAAGCTATGTTAGTTTCTCATTCCTCTATTGCTTTGTTGTTGATTTCTTGAGAATAAAACGCATATTGCTCTCAAAGTAGCTGAGGTTGTGGCCATAATAATAGCGCTCTGGCAGTGACCACGCCTCAGCTTTGGTCATTTGCTGCACATGCTGCGCGAATGTGAAATGCGGTGTGCCAAATGTGTGTATAGAAACATACATACAGAACAGGATATAGAAAGAGGAAGGAGCAGGAGAAGGATAGAGAGGAAGATAGAAATATGGCTAGTTGCTGCGAATGTCACGTAATTGTTAAAGCAAATGGGCACAGGCTGTAGTTCTGGCTGGTTTAAATGGCGCACATAACGTATACGTATACGTAATGCGCGTTTCGTATACGCAGCATATGCACCTGCGGCTGTCGCCTAAGCACTGCTCGAAGCCCAGATTACTGCAGTTGTGCAGCGAGGACACCGACTCGCTGGACGTGTCTTACAGTCTCAGTGTCTCCTGGTCTCACCTGGATTGCAGTTATTATGGTCCATAACCATAACAGTTATCTGATTTCTTTGCTGCCTTTTGCTTTTGTTGGCTGCAGCTGCCGTTGACAGTGGGCCAACAAAAAAAAAAGTAGAAAACCGAAAAAAGAGCAAAAAATAATAATAATAATAATAGAAAAAACCTCTGGCTGCTGGCTGCTCGCTCGCTCGCCTTTGGGACATTTTTTTGTGCCTTTCCTTCTGGCTATATTCAGGTTTTTTTTTTTGTTCATAATTTAATATTTACAAAGTAGAGCACACAGCGTCGAGTAGCGACACAGAAAACTGCAAAATAATAAAACGAAATTACCAGAGACAGGAGACTGGAGTGCAAGAGGGAGAGCTATAGAGGGAGAGGGCGGGAGAGGGATTGCGAGGCTGAAATCTGTGCGCTGCGCTGCATTAAAAAACGCTTAGAGCAGCAACTTTTGTCGCCTGTCGCCTGCCTGGCGGCTGCCTGCTGTCTGCAGAGCTACGCTCTGGCCAGTGTCCTGCTTGACCATCCCGACCATGCTGAATGGCTTGTGCCCACTGTACTCGATGTCTGCCCTCTCATTGTTCATCGACGCGGCGCGGGGCTCGAGGCGCGTTACTGCCGTGCATTTCTGAAATTTGTTTGTTTTTAATTAATTGCACGCGGCGACGCTGAAGTAGCGGCCCCATCCCTCCTCTGCTGCTGTAACACATGGGCTGGAGCTGGGGGCATGGCTGCGTGCTGTGCTGTGATTAAGCCGCTGAATGGCTCGTCTGGTCACTGGAGCTGTGGACTTGAATAGCGTGTCAGGATTTTAGATAAGGCTGAGCTCCTGCCCTCATCCTCCAGCTCAACCGTGCTAATGCGTGCCGGCTGGGCGTGGCTTGTTAGCGCTGCGACGCCACAGAGTATGCCATAAAAAATGTTCACAGCCGAGCTGAGCTGAAACTTTAATTTCGATTAATTTGTGCGCCAAGTCGGACAGACAGATGGCCAAGCGGACAGACAGACACAGACAATTACCAACACCATTAAATGACAGCAAAATTGAAGCTCGAAATCGGACTGTATATGTGTCTCATTCTCATTCTCTCGCTCTGAGTGTGTGTGTGTGTGTGTGGCTGGCAATAACCATTTCCTGCACCATCACGAGAACCCTTTTGGGGTTGACAGCACAATTTGCATAAATTTTAAATTTCAATTTGCAAGCGAGAAAAAAATGAGAAGAAAAGAATTCAAAAGTGAACTGAAATGAAATAAAGGGCAACCAAAATTATGCATGAAACGGCAAAGCAAAAGTTCGCCAAGTGAATAAAAATACGCAAATGAAGAAGAAGAGCGAGCAGAGCCTGACAAAATACCAATAACAACAGCAGCAGAAAAATACCAAAAATTAGCAGACAACAAAGTAAAATGAAGGAGCGAGCCGTAGATCAACGGCATAGCAGGAAGCCCCTTTATTTTTTTGCAGCTAGAGGAACGCACATCTTGGCAATCAGGCCAGAACAAGTCGAAGTGGGCTGAGGGTGGGGGCAGGCAATGAGCGACGGGCACAGGCAGCAGGAAGTCAGAGGCGTGGCAGGTCAGACTATAGTTGACTGCTGCACTGGCTTTTGGCTTATGCCAAGCGCTTGTTCTCTCTCTCTCTCTCTCTCTCTCGCTCTCTCTCTCTCTCTCTCTCTCTCTCTCTCTCTCTCTCTCTCTCTCTCGTTCCTCTCCAGCTGCTATCTCTTGCGTTCGGGCTGTGGCTCGTTTTACAAATTTCTTACACATCCGCAGTGCCATGTGTGTGTGTGTGTGTGCGTTGCTGTTATAACGGAAGAGGAAACAACTGGTATTGGCAGCCATACGACGTTAAGGATAATCGTGATGACAGCATATTTGGCTCTCCCCACAAACCCCAAACACACAAAATCAAACGACAAGTTTTACCCAGCTATGTGTGTGTGTGTATGTGTGTGTGTGTGTGTCTTGCTGGCACATCCTTTTTGTGTCAGTTTGTTGTCTTTAAAACGACATTAAAATGGTCAAATGAGTTTAGAATGGCTGCTTAACAGCACTTTGATCCCTTGAACCCATTCAAAGTGCGGCCAACCAAATCCGAATGCTACAAATTCGTTCGGAATAAGAAAAACCAAAGAAAATGCGAAATTTCATCTAAATCACAACACAAAATGCCAACTAAAAGTGTCTCATTTGATAAAAGCAAACATTTGACAACGTTTCAGTTTATTTTTTCGTTTCCCTGCTGCCCTTTAGTTTCGTGTGTCTTACAAGTGGGCGTGGTTAGCACAGAGGGCGCCTGGCTTGCTGCTCAGCTATGGCAACCCCTTCTTGCTTGTGTTTGGCTACTTATTTTCTAAAGTTTTGCCTCGCAATTTGATAAATGCGACTTTTATGCTAATTCCAAATGGAATAAAATGAATAAAAAGCTGAAAAGTGAGCCGCAGAGGCACATCTCTGCGCGTATATCTATATATATATATAAATAGAGCAAATGCTATAGAATTCTCGTTGGGCACATTTCAAGATCAAATACTTAACGTCATATTTCACTTATTTCCATTTCAGATTTGGCTACGAGCTGACGAAGCAGTTTCCCCAACAATAAGCCACACATGCTTGTAAATGAGGTAAGTTTTTGTGTGTAAGCTGAATCTATAAACATATGTACATATGTGTGTATATGTGTGCTAAAAAGGTTGAGCCAGTGTTGCTTGGCATAGCTAATGCTCTATAGAGTTTTGACAGAGTTTTTTTATTCAGAAATAAACATATTAGTGTATATAAAATGTCAGCTGTGCAGAGCTCAGTTTTCTATGAACGACTTTGCTATAACCATCAATCAGTGCGTCAGTTAATCCATCATCAATCAGTCAGTCATCAATACATAAGTCAATCATTCGCTAATGCTGTCGCTGTCAGCTTTTAATAAATTATGGCTCATGTCACATGCTAAACGTTTTCTTTCGATTTTCTTTAAACAAAAATCTTCTTAAAAAATAAATAAAAATTAAAATAAATATCTATCATATATTACATAGTTTTGCTCAGCTTTGTGTCACATTACAGTCAAAAAGTTTGCGACTAAAGAACACTATTACGAAGCCGACGCGAAACAATAGAGATAAGAAGAGCCGAATACGTCCTTTGGAGAGCATTATTTCAAGTTTAACTTATTTTCATATCGCATTCGGCTTGTATTCTGCGCGGTTTATTGCTGATGTGGCTGCTTATGATAATAGTGGCAACTCTTCGGTCTGCCTGCTCCAGCCAACGCCATTTGCCTTTCTTTTCATGGAATACGTTGCGTATACGCAACGTTTCACTAAGGCTGGCTGAAGGCAACTACACACGCACTTTTCTTTGGCCACATTAATTGAACGCTGTTTATTTATGGCTGGTAATTTAAACGCGGCCAAGTGGTTTTCTTCCCCTCCCCCACTCTCGCTTGGTCTATGCATAAAGCCAAAGAGAGGCGTGTCTCGCCGTAGTTGGGGGCTGGGAGCGCTATAAATTGTTAAGTTTGTGCTGTTGTTGGAGCTGTGCTTCTTGTTCGTGTGGCTGTTTTTATTTCATTTTTTTTACTTTATCAGCGCCAACAACATGAATAATAATGCATGCACATTATACCAGTGCTCATTTGCGTGTCCTATGGCACACACACACACACACACACACACGCATATATGTGCAGGTTGCAGTTGCACAATTGAGGCGGAAGTGCGCATTGTTTCCGCTTTTAATAAGGGCTGTTGTTCTGGCTTTGGTTCTGACTCTGACTCTGGCTTTGGCGCTGGCTAACGCATTATAGAGCCTGGCAACAGGCCATAAATTGCATTAAATTGCATTTAAATGTGTGCCGGACAGGTTAAGAATACTCCCCACTCAGCCTGCACTCATAATTGATTGTAAAGCAAAGTTGGCCGCAGCCAAACGAACTTTAAGCCAAAACTTAGTTCGAGCTAACAACAAATTATTTGCCTCGGTTGTCCTCACACGTTTTCACGCTCCACTTCGAGCTGTGCTTTTTGCATGCGAATTCCCAAAATTCCAAAACTCTTAAATTGCAAAGTTATGCTTATGAGCATGAAATGGCTTCGCCGTTAAAAACTTTGCTCTTCTTGTTTTTTTCCCTCCCTATTTTCCCTTACTTTTTGTTTCACTTTGCTCTCCTGCTCTCCTGCTGCCTTGCCTTGCCTTATTATTCACTGCAGCGACACGCACAGGCGACAAAAACTTTAACGTTAACTGGCAAATTCGCTTAGACGGCTCAAAGGGGCCACAGCTCTGTCCGATGCCTTCTGGCCAAGTGCATGCTGGCCAGAACGTAGAATGTCTGCCAAAGGCAAATCGCAGCAATACAGGCAATGGGTATTGAAAATACCCTGCAGAAAGACGGATATAGGGATGATATATATCTATATGGAATAGAGAAGTGAAGAGTCAAGTTGCAATACTCATGAATGAATAGAGTATGTTATATATATGTTAGCGATATCTGTTCTATAAAATTGACGTTAAGTTTTGCAAGACAATATTATTTTTAGCTATCTAGCCATTATAGCTATATATCCTAGTTACTTCATTTGTCGGGTATAATGCTATAATAGCAAACTTAAATTCACTATATTTTTTAATTCTGACTGTTTTAACTCTTTCATGATTCATGAAAAGAAATAAAGTCTAGTGATAGTAGCTATACATCTCATTTATTTCTAACGCCGGCTATGCAAACTGCAAACTGTATGTAAACAAATTTTAATAATTTGATTGAATTTGTACATTTTTAACTCTCATCTTTTATAACTCTCATCATTCCGCATTAATTGGAATAATTAACATTTTGTTATTGTTCTGTAATTAACTTTAAAACCTCTTATGAAATATAGAAAAGCTCTCTCTCTCTCTCTATTTTTCTCTCTCTCTCTTTCTCTCTCTCTCTCTCTCTCTCTCTCGTATACACACATACGCTGTTCTATTTCTGAAAAGAGGCTCTAATATCGTATATGAATTTCTTAGTTGTGCTTTGCCTTTCTGTGTTATTCCTTTATAAAATACAGACAAATTCAAATAATGTTTTAAATTTATTAAATAAAATGAGAGCCCCAAAGTAAAATACTATTACTCTTAAATTATTTCCAATATACCATTTCGAGAGCTTTGAAGCATTTGCTACATAATAATAAATTCTCTGGCAAGCATTACAGGGTATTACAGTACCTACAGCACCAAGACCTTTGTTACATTTGCAATTAACAAGCACACGTTACCAGCTGCCTCATACCCTTTCTCTGTTTGCGTGTGTGTGTGTTGGCATATAAGTTATGGCATGCGAGTCGTCAATTAAACAAATTCAGCATACATTAATTGTGCCGAAAGTTGCGGCATGCGTGCAGCTGGAAGTACCAGAAAATCGAGCAGTGCTGCAAAACGCTCACATTTGTAATGGTCGCGCGAGCAGCAGCTGACCCGTCGTATACATAATTTTTTTGCGCTTTTGTGTAATGCTGTTGGTTTTTTGGGCACAGTTGGAGCTGACTATGATATATGATTGGTTCAGCGCCATGTGTGGCATGTGGCAGCTGGCAAGTGTGGAAGGTGTGGCAAGTGTGGCATGTGTGGCAGGCAGGCGGAGCAGGCGGAGTCAGCTTCTTAAAGCAAAAGCTTTTGTCCATCCACTTAATTAGCATTTTGCTTGCATTGCTCGCTTTTGTTGCGCTCGCTGGTGTCGAGTGGACGCGCGTGTCTATCGATGCGTACTAATTGCGCCACAACCGCCCATTCCAGGCACGCCCACTGCCAGCAGGACCCGCTTCAATTTCAATTCTTGACTGCATTAGGTGCTATCAAGTGCATGAATGAAACTTTTGCGTACAAGTTTATGCCCAAGAGTTGGCTTCTACCCTATCCTCCTTTTGCACGTTCTCTGTCTCGCTCTCTCTCTGTGCATAACAAGGAAATCCGTTTCGAGTGCAGTCTGTGAGCGTTGCCACCCTGTCCCACAAATCTTGCGGACGTCGAACAGGCACTCGTGCAGTTTACTTAAGTGCACGCTGCCTGCCACCACTTGGCCAGCGAGTCCGAGTGTAAGTAATGCGCCTCTCTCTCTCTCTCTCACTCTACTTCTTTGACTCACTCTCATTCTCTCTTCTCGCCTCCTATGCATGTGTCTTTGCCTTCGAGTATGTGCCTCAAGTGGGGTAGGGTTTGAGGCAATGTCTCAATTGTCGATTGCAGTTGCTCAGCTAAACGCTTACTAAGCTACTGCACCACGCCCACGTTTATTACAAACTTTAGCCCTATTTATTAATTTAGAGTTGTTAGCTATGGTATTGGCAACAACTTTTCAGACTTACCAAGCCATCCTACTGCAGCCCTGTAGTTATTTGAAGGGAAGAAATAGAAGCTTTCCATGCCCTATATCAACTCTAACTTGTAAATAAATGATGTGGAAGGCCAATATAAGATTAGAGGGAATCGATGTATATCTATCGATAGTGAAACATATCGATGGAGCGCGAGTAAGCCGAAGAGGAAGAGCAGGAGCGCAATTTTGAGTACAAACTAAAGCAGTTTTAGCTGCGGGAAATTCTCTTACAATAAATAAATTTGTAGTTAATGTTTTATTATAAGGTTAAAGTGCATAATGCTGTGATAATATGAAGATAAATTTATAGAAATTAGAAGATTACTTTTGAGATTCGTTTCTCTAATATGGGAGACTGATAACCTCATCCTCAAGTAAAATAAAATATATTTCTGACACTTCTCTTAAGCCAGGTCTAGTTCTGCTAAATCTTTTATACAACATTCTGCATTGGCTTCATACTGAACCCTTTGATATTTGGCAATGAAAAGGTACCATATTATGCAGCAGATTGGTTTGATATTTTAACAAAATCCCAGTGGGTTCTGCTTGGCCAGCATTTACCTTGGCTTGTGGTCAATTATGTTTGACTTGTGCTGCAGCCCGAGCCGGCAAAGGAAAACCTAGCTGTGCAGCAATTTTGTTTGGGTAAATCTAAGAGTCTTTTGCGCTCTGCACAATAGATAGAATACAAGTGTGTGGATGTGTGGATGGATGCGGTCTAAAAACTCAACCACAGATAAGTCAATAAAAAACGTAGCTAACCCAGTGACAGCACTTATCAAAACGTTCAATCAATCAATCAACTGTTGCCAGCAACTAAACACTGCACAAAAGCCAGACAAGAGAGACCCACCAACCCAAAAAAAGGACAACACAAAAATATCGCTCATACGCCCATTTGTGCAGAGTAAAAAAGACAAACACACACACACACACATACACATAAAATCCACGTAAATCAGCTTAGGGACGAGTAGTAACAACACAAATGGAGAGAGCAGCAACCAAAGGCACAGCAGATACATCCAAAACGTTATAATCAAAGCACACACACAAAAGGATACTCACACTCATACACACACAGAGGCATAGGCACACAAGTAGGTTGTATGCCCGCATTGATACAAAGGACATATGGCAGGACATGGGCACAACAAACATAAAAAGGAAATGCCGCCAATGTATGTGTGTGTGTATGTGGAAAGTTTTTGACTGCCCCGCCCCTTCGCCTGGCCTTCTCTATGGCGCTGACCCAAAGACCTGAACGCCGGAAAAAAACAAGGCGCATGACGCAGCACCCGGGCAACAAATCAGCGCAAATCACAATAACAAAAGGCAACATTTTTTACACTGGATATCGTTGCTGTTCGTTTGTCAAGCTGTCGTCGTTGTCACAGGACAACAACAAGGAGTTCACCTGGCGCTGGTGCTGCCGCCGCTCCTGCTGCTGCTGCTGCCTTTGACAAGTCCGTCAGCTAGACAGTTACTCAGCTAGTCGCCCAGTCACATGTCGGCTGTGCAGACTATATAACTAGCAGAGGCGGTGCCACGCCCACACAGCTGCTCGTTAGGCATTTAGACAGCAATATATACTTATATACATACATATACATGTATATATTTATTTATTTAAGCAGATGTGTATATGTACATCCAAGAACTTTTTGACGTCGGCGACGCGACTAATAAAGCAATTTTCGAGCATAAAAAATGAAATGTGAAAAATGTAGAAAATGGAAAATGAGGCAAGCTGCAATGAGGTATGTGGTGTGCGAGCGACGCCATCTTGCATATGCATACATTAAAAGAAACACACACGCACACACACACACACTTTGCGCACATATATTCGCAAATTCGCAGATACTTTTTGAAGGCACATCCCTTAGATTGCGGAACATATTTGCATATGATGTCTATATGCAAATGCCAGCAGGAGTAGCTGCAGCTGCTGAGGCTTCTCAGGCTGCTGCGGCATGCTTCATATTAACATATCAATCATTTGAAGAGCCCAGCTCTGAAACAACTTGGCAGCAAACTCTAGTTATGCACTTGTCAAAAAATCGCACGAGTTTGTCTTCTACCTTTAGAAAACAGGCAAAAATATATATATTATATAAGTATTATATAATAAAAGTGCATTTCAAAAAATGCGTTTTTTTTTTTTTCATTGATTTCACAAATATTGCTCTATTCTGCTTTTTTTGTATTGGTAATTAAGTTTTATAAGGACAAATTACAAATATTACCTATAGTTTCTATTTTTTTTTTAATATGTATACTAAATCCTAAGCTAAGCTTTACATTTTTAACAAAAGCTTGAAGCTTTTGAAAATATATCAAAAACTAAGTTTAATGATTTTGTTATCGATTGCTGAAAATAAATTAAAGTCGCTGAAGAGAATCGAAAGATATTTTCGATTTCTGGTAATTAAAGAGAAATTTAAGTAGAATATAAATTTAAGATTTAGAATATTTAAGAATAATCTCAAATATACAAATTATACAACAAAAATTATGCTGGCAATTTTTGTTTAATGAATGAATAGTGCTGAATAAGTATTTTATTTATTATATATATTTAATTATAGCTATTCTCATAAAGTGCTTCAAACTATTCTATTCTTCTGCTCTATTCAAATTATTCCGCTCTGCCTCTACAGTTGAAGTTCGCTGCTGCCTCTGATACGAAGAATATAGTATATAGATTGAGCTTACATTTGCAATGCCAACAAATTTCTCCAAGTGTAACAGAACTTCAAGAACTGCCTTGAGCCAGTCGGCAAACATTTAGTTAATCTTACGATGGGTTTTTAGCTGTTGACAATGTATTGCGCCTTTTGCTCTGCGGCTGCTCTGCCTCTGCGCTGTTCCTGCTCGGCTCCTGCCCCTGCCCCTCACTTTTGTGGCAAGTTGTTACATGCAACTAATTGGAATATTGTTTGGCTTCGTGCCTCATAAATTCCGCAATTCAACAATTGGACTTGCAGTCAGTTTATTGTGCATTCGGTTACAATAAATTAATGCCACAAACTTGCTGCTAACATTGTCAACGTTATCAACTTGCCTTGGCCATTATTTAAACCACACACACACACACTCACACAACATTGTCAACATTTTGTAATTGTTGTGCTGATTGTTTAATTGCGCCCATTTTGCGTGCACTTCCGACATTTGCGCTGCCTTCCTTCCTATCCCCTCGCTGGCTATTCAATTGCTTTTGCCACGGCTATATTATAAAAATGTGCTCATATGCTAGAGCTTGTAAATACCCTGTACACATTGAATGCATCTCAAATGTTACAAGAAAATGTGGAGAGATCGAAATGAAGAGCTTTATATATTTAAATGAGGGCTTTATGTGAAAAACAAGCGTTTTGCGATGCTTGCATAAGATTAAAGTTTTATAAGAACAAATTTGCTATAACTGCAATATATATTATATATTTATATTTAGCAAAATATTGAAGTTGTAAAGTGACATATGAAGAAAGTTAATGGAATTCGTTTTTAAATGGCTGAAAGTGTGCAAAGATATATTTCTTAATGATAATTATAATGATATATTTCGAATTAAACACTCAGTTGGTTTCATATATGTGGGTTAAAATATATTCGCAAAATAATTCACATGGAACGTGAACTGGGATCATTTAGGTTCACAGCTCAGACTTCATAACTCTCAGTTATTAAATAAGATGGAGAATCGTCCACACTCATTTTGCTTTTTAAAATGTCAACATTAGTTATTAAGAAGTTTTAAAGAAATCAAATGTAATATTGGATTAAATATATGCCTTAAACACAAAAAAATAAATAAAATTTATTCTGTAACTTATTCTTTATTTTATATTTTATAATTTTTAATGTCTTAAATATTATAAAATATAAAATAAATAATAAGTTATTTGCTTATTACAAATACAAATACAAATGTATTGATGAGTATGATTATATTTAATGCAATTGCAACAGTAAATAGAGAGCATTACTTAGTCGTGCGGTTTTCTCATAATGTTTTTTGTTATTAATTTTGTTTTTTGTTTTTTTTTTTTTTTGTTTTTTTGCCCCTTGCCAGCCGCAAAAAAATTAGCGCGACAATTTCGTCAACAGCCATTTAAATCAAATGTGATTTTATAATTTATTTTATATTTTATTTTCCATCTTTTTTTTCGTTACATGTTTTCCATTTTCACATCAATTGATATACATAGATATTTATAGCGGCGTCAATTTAAATTGACTTTTTGCAGCTTTGTTGCGCAAACAATTGACGTGCATAATTTAAAAATGTGTTTGCATATTTGTTGGTGAGATTTATACATTTATAGTAATACATTGTTTGTGCCTTTCGGAATGATATTTTGATGGACACAATTATGGATTAGCATAATTCGCAGTTGACTTTTGTTGCAAATATTTATATATTTATTTAAATCATTTTTTGAAAACTCTTAATTTAGTTAGCTGTCCCAGCTTAAAGCAAATAGAGCTGCGCACAAATTATGCTTCATTGCGTTTGATTTCGCGTTGATTTATATTTTTCCATATTCTGATGGCCCCGCATTTTGCATATGCGGTTTAGGGCAACCGTTTGTTTATAATCCCTTTGTCCTTTTGCTCCTGCCGCTCGCACGGTCCTGCGGCCACATAAAACGGCTATTAAAAAGCCGTTGTGCGCGCTTTAATTGCATTTTATTAGAATTTATTGACACTTGGCGGCAGCAGCTGCCCAACTGTTTTTAATAAACACCGAATAAAAAATACAATTAAGGCAATTCCATTTCGCGTTATTTATTTATTTTTTGGTTATCGGTCCTTGTGATTAAATGTATAAGAGCTAGATATAAAGAGCTATTATTAGCGAGTGTTTGTTATATGTTTAGATATATTTCTTAATGTTTATTATTATTTTAGTAACAGTTTTATAATGAACAAATAATTTATTCTCTATATTGTTTAGTATATATTTACAGCTAGCCTGGAGATAGCTTTAAATTAACCAAACATACTTATTATAATAATTAATAATTAGAAAAACAAATAACTTATAATTTATTTTGACTTTCAATTCAATTGAATTTATATTATTTATATATTTATATCAGGAATAATAGGAATCCGAATGCTATATAGTTGTTATTGGAGTTTTTTAAATTGGCTTCATATCTTATTATTTCAACTCTCTCACTACACTTTTCATTCTTCAGGTCAAATTAAAATTACTTTAGCTTTGTGAATACGTTCCGACTTGAAGTTTGATTCATTATAGAATATATATATTGACTTGTTATGCAAAGTCTTACAAAAGTAACATCAGCATTATTTGGTGCTCAATTGTTTTGATTTCGAAAGAGCAGCAATTGAATCCATGTTCGATATTCTAATGTCTCCACATTTTCTGCGCATGATGCAATTCACTGATGTCATTTCCTCAGAGACTTTTGAACAATATATTGTATAGCATGCAATATATACATGACTTATATAAGTACATATACTTATATATATTTGTGCAATGACTTCGACTGGGCGAATATCAAATTGCGTCATTGTCTCAATTTCGACACAGTTCGCTACAGTTTGAAACAAACGAGTTTTGAGCTCAATTTCAACATTATTTCAGTGATTTCTTAATGCCGCTGTGGATGCTGTGCGCCGCGATGATTACCAATTAGATGAAACTAGATACTAGCAGTGAGGTAGAGAGGCATACAGAGAGAGAGGGAGACAGCGTGGCATTGCCATTGATGCTTGAGTTGAGCTGCCTACGGAGAGCGTTTCAGCCGAGATTGGCAGGCAGCCTCGGCTCGCTGCAATTTAATGAATATGTAATATGGTCGAAAAGCAGAAAAACCATTGGCGCATAAATTTGGAGCATCCCTCCTGCTGGAATAAGGAAAATATCATTATCATTGTCTGCGCCATCTGCCTCCTGCCTCCCACCTTCTGCTTTGCCACACTTTCTATCTAGCTTCTCCTTTTACTTTTCATCTGTTCCTCGGCTATTTTTTGTGCCCTGCACTTGGCAGCTGTTCTCCTGCGGGTGCGCCTAAAAAATTTCCAGCATGCCAAACTGGCAAAAACTTTTCGTACCCCAGCAGCAGGAGCAGCAGAAGCAGCAGCAGCTTTGCCCAATTTGATTTTTCTTGATTGTGCTTAGGGCACTCGTGCCGCGCACTCCCCGCAGTATTTCATTTACTTTACTCGTAATTGCTGCAACATAATTTGATTATTAAATTTAAATATTTATTGAAATTCTTTTCGTGCTGCTGCCGACTATAAGCTGTAAAGCTCTCACACATTCGGCAAGCGAAGATAAGTTGCGAAGTTGTGTGCAATTTGTTAATCAATTAGTCGAAAAGCCGATGTTGTCGCAAGATTTATGCGGCTCATAAATGTCAAATGCAAATGCACACGGAAACACCTGGCCCAGCGCCTTGTAACTGTCGCATGAACAGCATTTCTATATATTCAAATAGTACAATATATAGGAAACCTCAATTAATCTTGATAATGTCAGCTTACAAGCTGCTTGACTTCTGCTCGCTGGGGCAGGAGGCGAGGGTTGAACTGCATCAATAAATGCCCATCAGCTGCAGCAACTGTGGGAATAGAAACAAGTGGCAGGACTCTGCAATACTGCAATACTATGTAGGACATTTCAAATAAAATATTTCATGCAAAATTTACAAAGCCCAGACAGAGAGAGAGAGAGAGAGAGAGAGAGAGGGGGAGAGAGAGAGAGGGAGAGAGAGAGAGAGGGAGAGAGAGAGAGAGAGAGAGGGAGTATGGGAATAGACAAACGAATACTCAAAAGAAACCATATGTCAATTGCATACACATATACACCCACACACATACACACACACACACACATACTTACACACACACACATTGAATTGTAACGGACAGCAGACAAGCAAACTTAAATGCTCAGCCCCTCTCTAACCCTGTGGACAAACACAATGGCATGTCAAATGCAAAAACACATTCCGCCAGGGCGTGCGGGCGGGTGAACTGGGGAGGCGGGGAATAACTACACAATGTTTTTGAGTGCCAGCCTTGCCCCGCTGCCCTGCCTTCCATCTTCGTTCGTGTTGCCTTTTTTGGGTGCGCTGTCGTCTTTGCTGCACCTACAACTTCCGGCCTTTGTTGGAATAACCATAAAATCAAGATAAGTTATTGGATTTGCTGGACAGGAAGCGGGGTATAAGCGCACCCTGTGCTCTCCCCAACGCAGCTGCCAGCGTTGCCAGACTGCGCATCTGACTGTGACTGTGACTGCGACTGTTTGCCTGTACTTGCTTGAGTCCTTTGAGCCTGAAACGCTGTCGTAGATTAATTGCGTTTTTTTACGTTTTTGTAGAAAAATTACATTTTTTTGTGTGCAATATAAATATTCTATTTTTGTTGTGTATACCTTGTAATTGTAATTGTAATAAAAAACGGGCACATGCTTGCCTTAGCAATGTTTATAGAAAAAGCACAAGCAATATCATGGAGCAGATTATAGATTCAGAGTGGTTAGATTTTACTATAACTGACTAAAACTTACTTAAAACTGCGCTTGAATTAAGTAAATTAAATATAGATTAGAATAGTGTAAATCTAAATCTATAACCCTTTATAAAGAACGGCAATTTTATTAAGAAAGGATAACTTCTGAGTGAGTTGGGCAAACTCCACAAACATTTCCTCAATTTTTTTTTTTTTTTGTTTTTCTTTTATTCATATATTTTGCCTTCCGCCTGTGAACTTTTGTGTGGCAGAGCAATTGCCCAGGCGACCTGGCACCACGGCCACGTCCTGCTGTAGTTTCCATGGCCAGTCCCCAGCCTCAGCCCCTGCCGCTGTCTGTCCCCACAGGAGCTGCTCGACTGGCTTTTCTTTATATAAATAGTAGCGTTGGCGTTGGCGTTGGCGTTGTCGCTGTTGTTGGCGCGCACAATGCCAGCTTAGCGCCTCTGCTAGCCTGCTGGGTGGTAGTTGGTGGGTGGTTGGTTGGTTGGGTGGCATAAGATGCCACGCCCACTCGCGAGTCTATGCGCTGTGTGGCGCCACACAATCAGTTTGTCGCACTTGGCTCTGGGAATATTGTTGCCGGTCGCTCGGCTGCTCGTCCGTCGGCACTTGAAGGGCCTGGCCCAGGCTCTGGCTCCTGGCGCTGGGGTTGGTGAGGGGCTCTAATGCGATTAAGCCGCTTGTTGTGGCTGTCAACGCGTTGACTGGCTGACTTTCAGCCCGCGTGCCGCATACCACACGCTGACTGCCCCGCACACGTCCCGCCCGCCCACTGCACAGTGCTCGACAAGCTGCTTTTGTAATTCACTTAAGTGTGGCATTTGGCCTGCGGTAAACGGCCGCCATTGTGCGAGTGCCCATGCCCAAGCTCCATGCCATATGCCCCGTTGCCCACTTGGCCTCCTCCCCCCCTCGACACACACACACACTCACAGATCTCTTTAGCATACGGCCCTGAGCACAGTTGGACAGTTATAGCGAGAGCTAGAGCTGGAGCTGGAGCTGGAGCGCTTACCTTTGACTACGTAGCGTGTCCATGGGCCAAGGGCTTTGCTTTAATCATAAATTTCATTTCGCTCAAGTGCCGCATGTTAAACACAATTCTCTATGCGCCACGCTTTTTCAACCTGGCACAAAGCCACAGTGGCTCAACTGGCCATCAGAGCCACTGTCTGAACCTGGTCCTTAACCCGGCTAACTACAATTTATGATGACATTATGGCGTGCGACTGTAATCAGATACCAGCCGGCGAGTCCTAGTTGCAGTTAAACGTAAAAGTTCTATTAAGTAGCTCCGTTGGAGGGGGTCAAAGGGCGGGCAAGTGACACAAAGCGCCACGCCCTACGCCCAAATACCCTGCACACCGATTAAGGGTATTCAAGGCATGACGACTGTGTCTGAAGCCGCAATTAAAAGTCAACTGCTCAAGTTTTTAGTCTTGAATTAATTCAAATATCTAAAACTCTTCACTGAATAAAACAGAATATCTTTAGTTGTCTAAAAGTGCATAGACTCCAGATTATTTAAGAGCTTACAGCAATGTAGGGTATTAGCAAGTCGAGCCTGCGATTAGTTTGCCTGCTTTGTGTCACTTGGCGCACGCACAGCCTGCAACCCACAGGGCCAGGAAATTTTTATGAGCTCACACGCTCATCAGGAAGCGCTGGTGCCGGCAATCAGCCCGTTAGTCCTGCCCATCGTGTGCCGAGCGGGGGCTAGAGGGTTTGAGGCGTTGCCAATTGGAGTTTATTAATTTGGGGCCGTGCGTGTTGAAAGCCGCAGTTGAGTCGAGATATTTACAATTGTTGTAAATATTTCCTTTATTATTGTAATTATATTTATGGCCGAACGGAAGCGGAATGTGGAACCTGCAGGCTAGGGTGGCCACCGTCTCCACCATGCCTCGGCACAATGTTGCGTGTGAGCACCTGGCATTATTTTTAAATATTTTTTGACATTTTTTTGCTGTTGACTCTTTGACTATTGCAACAGATTTTGATTGGCCCCGAGCAGGAGTACGGCGCAATTAGTTAAGTATTTTGTACACAATTTTTATTATTTTAATGTGCGCCAATTTTGTGGCAATTGTGGAAATTGTGTAAATTGCGGCGAAAGAAAATCCGCTCGTTTTTCCGCTCGTTTTTCCGCTCGACTCTAACTGTTGTTGATGCTTGTTTGCTTTTACAGAGGCCAAAAATTTATGCCAAGTGCCCGGAGCAGAGGAGACGGGCCGTGGCACGCGGCACGCAGGATGCAGGATGAAGGACGAAAGACGAGGGACGAAGGACGGGATGCGTTCTCTAGTACACACTTCCGGCACGAGCACGTCAGACTTGACTTGACTTGAGACTTCAGAAAACTTGGCTACTCTCGCTTTATCTCTCTCTCTCTCTCTGTTTCGCCTTAGAGCGGGGGCGTGGCAGCACCCCCAGATGTCTCAGGTAATTATGCATATTTAAGAAGTTTTGTCTACAACAGTTTTGCGAACCTAAAAGCGTCCTTTCAAATGAATTATTTATGCAAACTGTGCGAGGGGACGGCGGCGGGGCGTGGCACAGAGCGTAGCTAGGATCCTGGCATATGCAAACATTACCTCAAGTCGTTGTCAAGTGGATTTAATGGAGCCTACGGCCTCACCGCCCCCTTGTATACGTAATGTGGTAATGTGTTTATGTGCTCTTTAAAGCCCATCCGCACACACACAGACACACGCGCACACGCACTCGCCTTGACGGCGGTCTGTAGTTATAATTGCGTCCCTCTAAATACACATGGAAATGCTATTTATAAATATATATATATATAAATATATATATATATATATATATATATATATATATATATATATATATATATAGATATATAAATGTGTGCTTCTATATTGCGCCTTGAAATTAATGCCTCACTATTAATGCTAATGTCGAAACATCGCTCCAACGCACTTCACATTTGTCAATGACGAAACATTTACGCCATGCATACCCTATCGACAAACAACAAGTAGGTTAGAGGGCGTATTTGACTGTTGGGCAGATTTGTGACCGCTTTGGATAAGAGCTGGGAATATGCTCCTTCCATTAAGTACCACGAATTCGCATTCAGACTGATTGAGTAGCTGAAGCTATGAAATATAACAATTTGTGTTTATTATTCATTATTGTATATAATATAGAGATAAAGTAGATACTAACTACATATCTATACTATAGAATATATTACTTCAATAAGATTCTATAGATTTCCAGTTTCTCCTAAATCCTTTCCTTCATTGAGTCCGCCTAGCCCATCAATCACTGTCTGTCGGTCTTACACAAGTCTGTATCCATTTGGTATATTTCATATGATTTGCATACTTGTTAATAAGAAAGTGAAAAGTATAAAGTATATAAATTATTTTAAGCATTCGCGGAATTCAATATAAAATTAAAACTGGATGACTGCATATAATTTGCATTGCAAACTTTAGGCTTTTGGCTTTTAAGCTGAATCATTTGAATAAAAATCATTTGGCCAAAAATAAAAATTCTGTGAATTAAGTAATTCCAGCTTAATATAATGCAGTTGCTTGGCCTTTATTCATTTATATTTATTTTGTATATTATACGAGTTCAAATTATCAGAATTTCTGCTAAGCATTTGCATTTTTCTACACTTGATTAAATCAAATCAAAATTATATCAAAATATTTCTCCTATAAATTTCAAAAGCGTAAAATTGTGTAAATATTTGCAGGAATTGATTTATCTAAAATGTTAATTTGAATACTTTCTGTGTTTTTAGCATATTAACAAATGAATTAATGGAGAATACGAAATTTGAATGCTTGGTGAAGAGTATTTAGCAGTCGTCTATTTATTGGGAATTACTTTAGCTTGATCTTCTTCATAGCGATTTCATTTCATTTCATCTCATTTCATTTCACTTCCCGCACACACCTACATCCACACACACACACACACACACACACACTTGACTACACAGCTTTGCTTTCAGCTTAATTGTTTTGCAACTAAACATCACTGCCAAATGCCTTTCATCATTTCGCCATGGACCAAAACCAATGACCATTGTTGTTGTTGTTGTAGTAGCTGTAGTTGTTGTAGTTGCTGGACCGGGGCAAAATCGTGTCTAAGTAGCTTTTGTGCAAATGAAAAGCGGACAATGAGGAAATAGCGGAAAGCGGAAAGCGGAATGCAAAGGCAACGAAAATGTTGAGACTGTAGCACACTTTGAGGCGAAAATCAAAAGCGCCATTGAGCTGGCTCGCTGTGTGGGTGAATGAGTGTGGGTGAATGAGATTGGGCGAGTGAGTGTGGGTGCGAGTGTACTGCCAATTGCCTTGGCAGCTAATTAAAATGTATTTAAGTGCGTTGTCACCTCCCATCCGCCCCGAGAGTCGCGCCGCTTCAGCTGTAAATCGAGTTTGTAATTTATGCCATTTTAATAGAATTTTCGAGGCTCGGACACACACACACACACACACACACACAAAGACAAATAACAAATTGGTTTACTTAGGACCGTGGGACATGTGTGCGGGCAAGGACAACATAGGGGCAAACAGAACACAAAAATACTCGGAAATTAGCATAGTTTCAGGCAGCAGCCAAACATTCGCTGTAGCATAGTTTTGCGGGCCAAGAAAAGTTTTTTGATGTTTTTGCCAATTTCCCGTGCAAACGATTTACGGTACAGCCAAAATTTGAAAGAGAGAGAGAGAGAGGAAGAGAAAGAGAGAGTGAGAGAGAGGCCTAGACAGAGAAATATATTTAAAGGCGCGTTTAATTTATTGATTTGGGTTAGGGGTAGCCGCAGGAGCCGTAGCAGCACGAGAAGGAGAAGCTGAAACCAGAGCAGGCACAGCAACTGCCTCCACATGTAGGCAGGAGGCGTTTCGAATTTCGAGCTGGGCGTTGCCCGCAGCCATGTTCTAGCTGTGCAAATTTATATGTTTGCCCTAAATAGCAATCAAAGGCTTAACAATGAATGCTCCTCACACTCTCGCTACCCCGTTCACAAATGTTCACTTAATTGAACTTTGAGCCGAAACGCTTGGAAATGCCAAACGTATTGAATTCCAATTGGCTGCGAACTCTTCTTGAGTGCTTTTCGCAGAGGAATTCAAATAGTTGCGGCTGCCTAAATAAACTCCAAGGACTCGGCCGCCGGGGCACTGCTGAGGCTGATCTGTCATTTGTTGGGCCCGTTGTTTGTTTTGTTTTGCTTCCCGTTGATGCTGCTGCTGCTGCTGTTGTTGTTGTTGTTGTTGTCAGTTGCTGTGTTGTTGCGCTGATAAATGTGCCGCAGGCAGCCAAAACCAAAAACAAACACATAAATCAACAGCCACGTGGGTAAGCCGTAGGCCAACAGGAGGCGGGGCCAAGTGACAGTTGGCCAGCAAGTTAAAGTTAAACATTCTTATAATTATTGGCCCACTTTGCTATTGAAATCTTTAGATTCGCTCGCTAAACCTTTTAATATCCAAAGTTTTTATGAGCTTGCAGCTTTAAGATACTCCTGCAAAAATATCTACAGAATATATCTGTGCATTGGCTATACGAAAGAAGAGGAAGATTTTATGGCTGCTCTACTTTTTAGATGCTGAATGCTTTTACTGCTGTTCATTCACTGCCTCCTCTCCTATTTGCCTGCATACATTTTCATACAATTTCAGTTTGAAAATTCCTTAACCGATTCCAAGCACATTTGACCTTATCCAACGAATTTGTTAACACGAAATGCGATTTGCTGGCCGAACCAAGCGACGCAACCAACTTTCAAATTGCCAAATTCAGAATCTGAAATCCAAAATCCGAAATCCAACTACATTCTGTCCGAGGGCAAACAGTGCAGTCAAGCCGAAGTGGATGTCTGTGTGCGTGTGTGTGTGTCTGTGTGTGTGTCTGTGTGTGTATAAGAGTGTGCGTGTTTGTGGCAAAAGCCAAATGAAATTTGGCTGTAGTCAAGCTGAATCGGAAGCTGTGCGAGACACATTGAGCGAGAGAGAGAGAGAGAGAGAGAGCGAGAGAGAAGGAGAGTCTTGCTGCCAACCACAACAGCCGAAAATTTATGCCAATATTTGCAATCAATGCCCCAAAAATAAACCGTAAAATGGTTGTTGGCACAGTCTCTGTGAGCTTGGCCAGCACAGCAGGCAGCAGGCAGAGAGAGAGAGAGAGAGAGAAGGGGGGGGGGGGGGAAGTCGAAGGGCTAGCTGTGCCGCCTGCATTACTGCGTAGGCTCGAAATTTCATATTTATGATAGCAGGCGGCGTCGGTTGACCAGGAGGAGGGAGGGGGTAGGGCAGTGTGAATGTGTGCATTGACTGCAATAATTCAATTGCACACCTACGCAATTTACTGGCGCCACAACAGCAGAAGCAACAACAACAACAACTGCATCAGCAGCAGTAGCAGCAGCAACAACATCTGTGGAGGAACAAGAACAACAACAATCAGCAGGCAGCCTATCGGAATATTGAAATATCGTAGCAGTTGCTGCACTGGTCAGCACTGGGAAAACGTTTAAAGCGCTTGAACGCACACACACACACACACACATACACACAAGCGCACACACACACACTTGCATGGCTAAAGCAAACATGGTCAACATTTAGCATATTCCGAAAGTTAGAAGCCCAAAAAGCTACGACAGTCTCTCACACTGGAACCGTTTCGTGTGTGCTGCAGGAGTTGGGCATAATTGGATTTGTTTAGCTGTCAATATTATGTCAGAAGTTGACATCCAGAGTTTGACACATGACTGCAAGGCATAGCATAGCCTGGCGGTGGCGGTCGGGGCGTGGCGCGACAGACAGGCGATTCAGATAGACAAGTCGATAGCAATGGAGCTACGAAAGAGATACAGGCACTCAGAAATTAGACGGAACAATCAGACAGACATGGGCACAGAGCAACAGACGGACGGACGGACGGACGGACAGACAGCGAGAGCGGGCAAGTCAGGCAATATGAGTATTTTGTCTATATTTAAATGACCTGTGAATAGTTAACATGCAAGTGGAGTCTATTGAATATGTAGAAGTGTTTGAAGTTAGCTGAGGCTAAAGTTGGATAATAAAAGGCAAATATAAAGAATATTGCAAGATCAGTTAACAATAAGTTGTTAATATTTGTATGAAAGAGCACTAAATAATATTGGACTGACTTTGCTATTGATAACTGGAACTAACCTAAGCATGGATTGATTGATCAATATTGGAATCTGCAGGAGCCAAATTAGACTCATAGGACTATCATAATGTATGCCTTTATTATTGTTATTAGATATTAAAGTACTGTTAAAGAAACTACAACTTTCCCAAGTATTGATTTGTTAAGCGATATTATAATATGATATATGAATGAGTTTGTTGGAGCGCTAAAGTTGTTCGAGCTAAAGCAGAACTAGGGCACTATCATAATACAATTGTTTCTTTCTTAAATATTACTTTCTTCATCAATATAATCTCAACAAACTCTGCCTCTGTTTGAACTAATGCATAACCAGAAAATTCGCCCTATAATTACCATCTTAACAGAACAATTGATGAAGTATAATAAACCAAACCTCTAGCTCTAATCAAGAGAGCTTTGTTAAAATAATTCAAAAATGAAACAAGTTTATACCTTCAGTATGCTCCAGTTGGGAATTAACAAGAACTAGCTGTAGCTTTCACAGGGTAGCTGCTAGTTCAGCACGCTCTGCCACAGCCCCAACATGTGCCAAGCTTTGAATGAACTGACGCCCAAGTCAAGTGAATGATTCCAAAAAAGAGGAGAGAAAAAGTTGAAGAAGAAATACATAAATGTTGACATTCGAATGACGTGATTCGAAGCTTTTTATAGCGCCGTCACGGGCGCGAGTATCATATTTTATGGCTGTCGATGAAGGGGCGAGTGGGTGCCAGGCAGGAGACGGCAGCTGCTTTTGGCACCCGACATTTTAAGGACGGCTTTTGTCAAGGTGTCGAGCACATCAAAGCCGGCAAAAAGGGTTAGACTCAAGCCGGCCCTTGAAATAGCTCGGCGTCAGTTCGTCCAATTCGATTGTCCTTTCATGTCCTTCGTCCTGCGGCGCTGCAAGCAATTTGCTGAGCTAGCTAATAGCTACTCGAGTGGCCTTCACAAACATCCGGCTACATATGCTGCGTAATACTATTAGCTCTCATATCAATTACCGAGCTGAATCGCACGTCTTCGTCTTTGCCACTGCATCATCATCTGCGTCTGTCGTTGCCTTGGCAAACATTGCGTATACGTAACGTGTGTTTGCTTTGGCTGGCATATATTTAACTTACGGCTCAAGCCAAACACTTGAGCCCTAAACCAAAATTAAAACAAGTGCACAAGAGCTGCTCATTAGCCACGCCCACACACACATACAACAGCTGTTACTGCTGCTGCTGCTGCTGCTGCTGCTGCTGCTCCTGCTGCTGCTGCTGCTGTTGTTGTTATTGTTGTGGCACATGAATGATTTACATTTTGCTTGGCTGTGCCCAAACAGAGTTTTAATAAAGTATTTGCTCACTCGAGTGCAGCAACAGCAAGAAGCAACAACAACAATAAC
Source organism: Drosophila mayaguana (assembly GCA_037075325.1). Lineage (NCBI taxonomy): Eukaryota > Metazoa > Arthropoda > Insecta > Diptera > Drosophilidae > Drosophila > Drosophila mayaguana. The sequence goes on along the minus strand of JBAMCG010000040.1, from coordinate 2,130,253 downwards.
GACAGCAAATACAAACAATCTGCATATAAAATGTAGAGTTGACCGACTAGGAAATACCATGTAAAACCAAATACCACTTTCGAAATACAATTTGAAATATGATAAGAAAGAAAACAATTATAATAATAATAATTGATAAAAGAATATTCTTATATAATAATAAGGAAAATAAATTATAACAATAATAGAACTAAATATCTCTAAAAAAATAAGAAATAGAATAAAATACAAAAGGTGTTAGGCTTACCCTGCTGGGTGTGTACAGGGTATGCAAAGTGCAAACACTCAATGCCCGAAAAAAATGAGAAAGAGATGACACAAGTGTGTAAAAAAGAGGGACAGAGATGCAGGAAAATAGAGACTTGAGAGAGGAGAGACAGCAGAGCTGGAGACAGCATGGAGCCAAAAAGTTGACTTTTGCAATCAGCAGGAGCTGCAGTTGCCTGTGCGCTGACGTTGATGGGTGAGCGGCAAATTTTCGAGCTGACTGAATGACTGACAGAGGGCATAAAGTGGGCAGAGGGCGGGCGGGCAGGAGGCTAGAGGCGACTGGTTGTGAGTTAAGTGGCTGACTTGGCACTGGCATAATTTACATATGCCAAACATGCAGCAGGAGCAGCAGCAACAAACAACAAATGAGCGCCGCATTGTTGGCAGGCACCTGCAGAAAGCCACACATTATATATACACACACACTTGCACACACAGTCACAGGCGCTTGCAGAGCATTCTCGGCTAGGGTTTATTTATATGAGTGATTAGCCACTGACAGAAGTTTGCAGCTGAAGGCAAGGGCTCATCTCAGCTGACTGACAGTTGCCGTGTTTATTTATTAGTGTGGGCGTGTGCGTGTGTGTGTGTGTGTAGGTGTGTGTGGCTGTCATGCCGTCTGTCTGTTTGTGGCAGGCAAATATAAATAGCTGCAACAGCTGCCACATTGCACGTGCCACAAGGCCTTCAGCCACAGAGCTTGAACGGGCTTTAACTCCTTGGCTACGGCTTAAAGTAGTCAGCCAAAAGTTAAGCTCTACAAGCCCTCTGCCCCGCCCTCCAAGTCACGCTAATGCTGCCTGTCAATATTTGAGTTTATTTGCAGCAGCAGCAGCTTCTGTAGTCGCTTGAGATTTGCTTTTACGTGGCACGTTGCACGTTGTACGTTGCACACGTCGCAGCTGGATGGTAATTGAGTTGGAAAAATGTTGTTGGCGCGAACGCCCAGCTCGGCGCGACATGCTGCGACAATTGCAAGCAGTCGCCACGCCCCCTCAGCTAGTCCCCTAGCCACCCACTCGTTACACATGGCTGCCTCCTGCCCGCCTGCCCCACACTTTGCATATTATTAAGTGAATTCTTTTCGTTTGTTGCAATTTCTGCGCTTTGCGTTCGCTCTCGCTCCCGCTCTCGCCCGCTTCGATTTCTTTTTGTCGCATGCTGCTGGCTGGAAAACATGTGCGCAAACATTTAAATCAATTGTGCCCAATACACCGGCCCCGCCTCCGCTCGCTCCATTCCGCCCTATTCGCAATTGTTATGCAAAATTCGCGCCACGCGCGCAAATCAAGCAACAAAATGCACCAAAATTGACACGGCCCGCAGATGCTGCCATCAATTTGGTGGCAGTCCCCAAATACCAAAAGTGTTGCAACATCAATTGCCGCGATGCCGAACGCTGCCGACAAGGTGGCTGAGCGGGGCATGCAGCATGCTGTCAATTTGATTATATTCCTGCAAAGTCCTCGAGCGCCGCTCAATGAGAAATACTCAATGGCATTTCGTTTTTTATTGAAGGCAATCAATTAAATTAAATTGACACTTTTCTCGATTAGAAACAAAAATGAAAATTGCATAAAGACATTTCCCAGCTAAATATTTCACACAAAATTGTTGGCAACATAAATTTCAAAAAATAATTGAGAAAATAATTTATAAATATTTCCAGGCATAAAAAGTGCGTCAGCTTAATTTAAAAAATAAAATAAATAAAATTAAATTTAACTCTTCTGATAAATAAATAAAATTCATTGATATTGCTAAAAATAAAACCTATTGTTAAATTGTATATATAAAATTTGATTATCCAAGGAAATTTAAAGATCTATATACATATGTATATACATATGTATATATAATATATTATAACATATCAAATACATAAAATAATTCATATATAACTATATCAGCGAAGTCAAACAAAAGGGAAGATATTATATTGGCATTAACACTCTTTCAATTATTCAATTATATATACATATATATCGCTCAGCAATGAATAATTCATAGGAGCTCCTTACAGTTGCTCATCTCTAAGTACATTCTGATATCAATATTATATTGAAAATTTTCATTATGCAAATTGTTGCTTATCGATTCGTTAGGCTGTTTCTAATATCCTGATTTCCTTTTCAAGTAAATGGGCCGTGTGACTTGTCCGACAGCTTTGCTGCTCCTTCTTCTTTTTCAATTTCGATTTTGTGGAGCGATTTAAATTTTAAGTCGCTGTCGTCGCAGTTTTCCTTGGCATTTGCCATGGCAAAGAGAAAAAAAAAAGAGAAAGAAAATTGCATAAAAATTCGCCTTGCTACGCTTTCTGTGCAGCAGGAAGTAGGCAAGGGGCTAGACGTAGGCTTGGCCCCTGTAGTTAGCTTCGGCTAGCTGTCTCTTTCTATTTCTGCTGCAAGGTGCACAGTTTCTCACACACACACACAGTGGCACAGGCAGACACACGGCGAAGGTCGCGCCACAGTTGCATGGCATGACATGGCATTATACGAGCCTTGGATACAGTGAAGACTCGTTGGCTGTCCTCAATGGTAAGAGGAAGAAGAAGAAGAAGCAGTAGCAGCAGCAGCAAATAAAAAGAATAACTTTTCCAACTGAGCCCACTTGAAAGCCAATAAGGTGGAAAAGCAGCAGCAGAAATTGTACATTTTTCACATTTTGCAACTAGTTCTGTGGCAGCCACAGAAAGCCATCAACATTTCTGAGAGTGTGTGTGTGAGTGTTATGCAAATGATACAGTGCTCGTAATAGACCTATTATTAATAGTCTTTAAGCTATCTAAATTCATGTAATTAAATTAATTTCCTTCTCCCTCTCTCCCTCTCTCTTTTCCAGACACGCACAACCCAGCGCGATTTATGATTCGGGTAAATATTTATGTAGATTATAAATATTCCTTATTGTAGCTCTTAATTGCTCTGTTCACACCACGCTTGCTCCTAGAGAGTATTAGCCTGAAGGACAAAAAATCAAATCATATTGTGTTGGCAGTGAATACGCAGGGTAAATTACAATATTATGTTATTATATACAATATTATATATTATGATTTGTATGAAAAGTTAAGCAAAAGGTAAAATTATGTGTTTTCTGTGTGAAAACCTTTTCTTAAATTCAAACTAAAAGCTAAAGGTAATTCATTGTAGCTATTATAGATAAAATCGTGGAAGTTTAGATTGTTTTACTTACTATTTTAGGTTTTCAGTTGATAAATATAGAGAAACTATTTCAATTTAAATGTTCAATTTACACATTTGTTCTATCTAATTTTGTAGGAGTTTAACTAGTTCAATCTAAATACATTTATTTATTACTAATGTCTCTCGCTGGTCAACAGAGCTGTTTCAATAATTGTTCCCATTTCTGAATGCCTTGTACTAAGGCGTATTTGCAATTTATGTAAAATATATGGAGTTTCGATAGATATAGGTATATATATTTTACAATTTATGTACAATATATGGAGTTTCTATAGGTATAGGTATATATGTATATCATATCATGTCATCAGAATATGTATGTCATATCTTTAAGATAACCGTCCTCCCATATTATATTAGCACATCAGATAAACTACGACTGCTACAACCTCAATTAGCTGTGAATATACCGCGCTCTGCCATCCAGCGTGGTTATTTGCGCTGCCACAGTTCTCAGGCCCTCACAACATTTATTTTATATATATTATTTTCTCTCTCATGGATTTTTGTTAAAAAAGTTTGTTTACTTTTAGTGGCTTTTGGCAAGTGCTGGCTATTAAATTTAATTAGTTTAACTTAAAACTGCAAAAACTAATTGCTCGATGCGTGCGCGTCTCAAATCTTTTCCATTTAATTTGCTGCTTTATGACAAGTTGTCGCTGCTGCCTCAGTTGTTGTTTCCACAGAATTTTTACGAGTGGCAAACGTGCGAAACTTTAGTTACAGCGCACAGAAAATAAAAAATAAAGTGAGCACACATTTAACTAGCAGTTTATGATGGAGCAGGGGGAGAAGAGACTGTCGCAAGTTGAAGCTACAGCATGATTTGCCACTAATTGGCCAGATAAGCGCTTTTCAGACATGTTTTAATTGGCCACACTAGCTGTTAACTGTAAATTCCAAACACACACACTCTCTTCAGGTGTGGCAAGCAGCTCTAATCAGCTGCAGTTAGTTCCCCCTGCCCCCTGCCCCCTGCCCACTTCGCTCACTGTCTGTGTGGCACTTGCAAGTTTTTGGGCAACTGCTGCCGCACATGCAACTTTCGCAAATTAAAAGCATACTTCTGGGCGACTTGCAACCGCACGACAATGCAATAAAAGTAAACTAGTTGCAACTGCTCTTTGCAACATGGCCAAAACAATTGAGCAACTCCTTCAAGAACAAAATCAAAATGCGCTGATAGAAACCAATTGGAGCGAGCGGAAAACCAACTACATGAGACACACACACAGACACGCAGGGAAAAAAGCAACTTTATCGTGCGACATGCTGCAGTGTCCTTACATATTGAATGTTTATTTGCATGCAATGAGGCGTGTGTACATGTGTGTGTGCGTGTGTGTGCGCGTGTATGGCAAAACTTTGACTGGAGTTTAAAATAGGTCGTCGCAGTCATGCCGGCAACAAGGGGTTAACAGCGTTCTTAATATCGCATAAAAAGTGAACAGCCAAATAAAAAAAAATAACAAGCAAGAAAACTGCGTAACAAAGTTAAAATGAAACTTTCGCGAAACTTTGCAACACTGCTCGCAGCTTATATGAATTTAAGCTCCTTGACTGTACAAAATGGCTGCCCGCCCACAGAGCAGGGGCGAGGCTTGTATTAAAGCACGGCTTAGGCTCAGTTTCGCAATTTAAGCAAATCGATAAGACGCAGCTTAAGGCGGCGCACGTGCCCCGTGCATCGAATTGCTCAGCTTTGCGCATTGGGGGCGTGGCCTAATCTTCAGGCCGCTCCATTTGCGGGTTGCGTGTGCAAATTATGGCCACGAAAGCAAACTCGATAAATTCGTGCGCCTCATCAAATCTGTTGTTAATATGCTTTTAGCGCTATATAAATTAAGAGCTCAACTTGATTAAGCCTCTGGTATTCAGGTGTGGAATTAATACCTGGCGAGGCAAGGCAAGGCCACTCAAAGCGAATTTCGGATTTGAATGAATACCTGAGTGATTTCCTAAGCCAGCTCCCGATTAGTTTTGCAATAAATTAATGAATTGTATATAGAAGAGCAAGCTGGAATGATAAATTTCCTATATAAGTCAGCCTGAATACGGAGTAATAGGGAGATTAGCTGGTATTTGGATTCGAGCTATTCTAAATGGCGTTTGCAGCCGTCTTTCATTTCACTCTTTCTCTCTATCTGCCTTCCTCTTTCCCCTTGCCTTTTCTCTATCTATCGCTTTCTTTTAATTTCTGGGGCTGTCATTTTCTTTTATATTCTCTTTGTCTCTCCCTCTCTTCATATTTATAATTTCCTTCACTCTCTCTCGCTGGTTCTCTATTATACTTTTTCTTTCTCTGCCCTGTCTGTCTCTCTCCCCAGTCTCTCTCTCTCTCTCTCTCTCTTACTCTCTTTCTATCTCTTTCTCTCTCTCTCTCTTACTCTCTTTCTCTCTTTCTCTCTTTCTCTCTTTCTCTCTCTCTCTATCCCTCTCATTCTCTCTGTACTTCTTTCTGTTTCCTTCTCTCCCTTCTGATTTCCATTTTTATGGCCAATCTATTTCACAATCAATAATTTTATAAGCTTTTTACATGCTCCCATTTTGAAATATTTCTATGAAGGCTAAATTATGACATTAAAAAAAATGGTTTTTCATTTTTATATTGGTTAATATCTTTGTCTCTTTAGAATTATCCAACACGTTTTCTAATTGAGTTTTTCCATTTATTATGGGCTTTTTAAGCTCTCGAATTATAATCAGAATTTGATAAAGATAATTTGTAATAATTTAAAGCAAACTAATATAATATAGCGCCCTTAGCCTTAGCTGCTTCAATATACTTCCGCAATTAACTGGAAAACAGCTAGACACAAACTTCAAAATCCTTAAAGAGAAAAGTTGCAAATCTTAATTTTTAATGTGCTCAATCCGGCGAAACTTGTTTAGCCAACTTCTGCATTTACCTAAGCAATCTCTTTATAAATTAACAATCTTCACAGACTTGCACAAACACTTGTTGAGAATGGCAGCAAGAACGGCAGGAAGCATATTTTTAATTGTCTTGCTGCTCGCTCATGTGAATTACGCATACGCCGCGTGGCACCAGTCAAAAAGCAAAGTGGAAAAGCTGAAGAGGAAGAAAGCAAAAAGCAAAAAAGTGGCCAAAATGAAACGGGGAAAAGTGCAGGGAGGCGAAAGAAATGTCAACAATAATTTTTAATTAAGATTTGTTTTCATTTTTCATATTAGAGCGAACAGAGCGCACACACACACACACACACACACACACACACACATACACAGAACGTCCCAGCGCAGGAGTTAATTTGAATTTTATAGCAGTCAAGTTTGTGTAATTTAAGAGCTAGCTACAAGGCGGGGCGTTGAGCAACACATGTTTGCCAGTGGGCGTGGCGCATATGCAACTACAGCATGTAATGTGTATGTATGTGTGTGTGTGTATGCGTGTGTGTGTGTTGTGTTTGTACTTTAGCGCTTTTTTTAGATAGCTCTCTGCTTTGCAGCTGCGCTAGTGTATGCTTCAGTGCGCACACACTCACTCTCTCACACACACACACACACATACACACACAAATGCACACTCGCTCACTGTCAGAGCTTCTGCAGAACCGTAGACTGTCAGACAAGCAACTCGCATGAACTTTGCATTCAAAATAAAGCACAAAAAGTAGAAGACAGCTAAAAAGAAAAGGAAACTTTTTCAATTTCTTCAACTGCATTTTGGGCCAGTCCCCGCCCGCCCTGCGGCCTCTTTTGTTTGTTCTTTGCTACAAGTTAATCTGCGCCATAGACTCAACTTGCCAACTGCCTGCAGCGAGTAACCTACCCTCACACACCCGCCCACCCACTGCCACACCCCTTGCATCGCCATACAGTTCATTTCCTTGAGATTCTCACAAGTTTTTGCTGCAGTAAAAGTTCTAATTTCGTTACATACTCAGCACAAATTACACATGTAATGCATATGTAAACCAAACTCAAGATAGCCCCACTCTCTGGGCAATTTCTGCAATTTATTAGGCATCTGCAGGCCTTTCAGCTATCTGCTCCATTACAAGCTCAAGTTTTATCGGCCTTCCCAAGTTTATGGCGGCAATTAAGACTAAGCCTGGCCAATGCCACTGTGAAAATTTGCGCAAAAATTGAATATAGACACAGATTTATGTGCAAGCATGTGTGTGAGCGTGTGCGTGTGTTTACTTATTAAATTATGTGCTCAAAGTTTGCAGCGCAAATGCCTGCGCTATCTGGCAATTATTCCATTATATGTAAGCGACCTAAAACAAATCAAGTCTCAACCAACCCAACCGCCTTGGAGCCACCCAGCAGCCTCGCTGCAATTGCTGCACACAGACTTTTATTTTCTCTTCTGCTGCTGCTGCTGCTGCTGCTTCGTCGTGTCTTTCTTTATTTCAGTCGCATCTTCCATAAAGACGCCTTCAAAGTTCGCCCAACATTCCTGGCAGCGGCCTTCATTGTTATTAACATAATTGCATAAAGTTGCAGCTGAGTTGTGCAAAGTGTGGCAAAGATATTTTTGGGAAGACAACGCTTAAGCGCTTAATGCCATTTATTTGCCTTTGCTTTTGCCTCAGTCTTTGTCCCTGTCCCTGCCCCTGCTGCTGGCCCTGCCCCTGCCATCGTTACAGCACTTGGCTCCCTTCTCTCGTTTCACTTCACGCTGACATTGCATACTTTTTGGGGCCCGCATCGCTTTTAATTATTGTGCCAAAGTCAGCAGCAACTGGCGCTGGCCTCTCCTACTTATTTTTTGCTCGGCGTCTTGTTATTTTTCTTTTCAGTACGCTCTCTTAAGCTCCATTAATTTGATATGCACCGCATTCGTCCGTCCGTCCGTCCGTTCGTCGTCCGTCCTGTCGCCTGGGTCAACGTTGCGTATACGCATCATTAAATGCGCCCAGGCACAAAGCGGGCCGCACGCAAATTAAACTGCCATATAATTTTCTGCCCAGCCATGGACACGCCCGCGGCAAAGCCAACAACAAAAAATGAAACAGAAAACGCACACACACTCACACACGCACACGCACACACACGCACACGCACACGCACATTCTGCTGAAGGCCAAGAAAAACTGGTATAAGATGAACAAATATTGCGGCTCGATATCCTGTAATATTTGGCATGAGGTGGGGCAAGCGAGTTCGGTAAACTATATTATTATTATTAAAATATTGAACAATAAATATTTATTGTTGTGAGAGATTGGTTTTGTATAAAAGATTCAATGGAACCCAGATAACCTGATAGCTCCTGATATTCAGTTTCATGAATAGAATTAAAATATTGCATATGATTTGAGCTAAATGAATTTAAGCTAAATCAAAACAAATAAATAAATAACTAAATGGAATAAAACTTGAATCTTAAAAAGTCAGAGCCTAGCTCTAATAATATTTTTTTTTATTTATATATTTATATTTTAATAACGTTTTTATCTCCATCTGATTTACACTGGGAGTTCACTGTAAGGAGCTATTTTACAGCTGTCCATTCTTGCCTAGTACAACCAAATACCCTACGCAGGCACACAATTTATACAGGGTATTGAAAATGTATGTTTCGCACCCAGATTGAGGCGCTCTTTGTGCTATTCCAAGCGATTTGCTAGTCGGATCTAAGTGATTATAAATAAAAGATTTTTCCCGACTCTTTGCAAGTCCACACACACACACAGGCACACACACAGACAGAGCTAATGCCAATGCGTGTGTGCGTGTGCAAATGTGTTGACTTCATCAAATTTCAATGCTTGGCCGCTCACTGATTTACTTGTTTAGGGGCAGCTGTGGCAGCAACATTGATTGCGTCAAATGGGCCGCTAAATGTTGACTTTGCTTTTGAAGTTCGCCCCGTCCTTGTTCTATGGCTCAGCTCTTGTCCTTAAACATGACAAAGCGCAACGGAAGCGGAAATGTCCGGCAGCAGCGCTTGATTTATTATCGGCCTCAACGATGGGGCGTGGCCAGCGGCAGAGGCAGAGGCATAGGCAGCTGGCTGCATTTAAGCATTCGGTTTGTATTCGCATTGTATTCATTCGTTATTCACGCGGCATTCATTCGCCGTTCCCTCAGCGCTAAGATTTAACTGTCATGTCATCATGCTCTTGCGCGAGTCGCTGCCCCCATTTGTTGCACGCATATCGAGCTCTGCTGCCCCCGACTCCTGCCATGACGCAGCGCCGAGAATTATGCCACAGCTGTTGGCAAATATGTTACAAATTCTGCTGATTAAGCAAATAGCGTGGGCGCTAAACAAATTGATTTAATTTTTCCCTCATCGTAAATATTAAACAACAAAATTGAAAGAAAAAAGGAAAAGATTATTGAATCACCTCTGGGAATTAATTTATGCCAGTGAAACATTTAGTGCAAACTTAATATATTTTTTTGGAGCTTACTTTTTTTTATTTCGCATTTTGTAATCTTCTTGCTGTGTTGATGTTGGCCCCAAGAGTGCAAACAATTCGCCATAACCATTTGCTTGCCCTTTTCTATTTACTTTTTGCATTTTGTATGACTTCAATTCCATCAGATTGGGGACTTAATTTGGTTACTTTTCAATAGATTTGTGAATGCAAAATACATTTAGAATGTTACTTAGAATCACTCTCAATTGACAATATTTGAGTCGACTTTTTAATAACAGATATTTTATTTTATATTGTAATCGGAGCAGAGAGGCTAGCTGCATTCAAATGAGTCAGCTCAGCCATTTATGGTCCAAATTAAATGCTAAACTGATTCCGGGGAGCAATGCTTTCTGCATCTTGTTGCATTCCCTCCAATTTGTTGCAGCTTTTTACGTGTTTACTTGAATTATTTCCGCAGCCAATTCTAATCTTCTTCGCTTTCTACTTGAAACTGCACTCTCGCTCTGCCTCTTCTGCTTAAGGCATTCTCGATCATCGCACTCTCGCCTACTTTCCACTTATGTATCAATAGATGTATATCTATTAGTCAACCACAGTGCTCTAACCTCTAATCTCTTATTGGCCTCTACATACGCATATGGAATTATTTGTTATTAGCTTTTTTTATTTTTATAGCTATGACTTCTGTGAGTATTCGGTTCGATTGATGCTCTGAATTTTCCCACAAACCAGTTTAAATAAAGTTCGCGCCGCCATGAGCGAAGCGTTGATTGTTTCTTTTTTTGGTTTTTACTATTGTCAGAATTTGTAGCTTTACAATACATGAATTGTTAAATCATTTTAGAGGCAAACCCCTTTATAGAGTATGAAGACTTTTTATCAATGTTGTCCAAGTGTCTTTGGTGGCTGTTTATATAAGATTTGTCTGTAGATTTACAATATTTCTTTGTTTTTGCTTCTCTCGTTCTGCACATTGTGGTCATCTGGCTTAAGAGTCAGACTTCTATCAAGGATTAGGGTATTTGCAAAGGTGTATGTCTATTTCTATGGTTTCCCATGTGTAAATAGGGCAGGAGTTACAAGTGTAAAAAGCTTTAAGGATTGCTTTCAGTTGTTTTTCTTAAATAATTTTTATAACTAAGAATTGAAGCACATCAAATATTAATTAGATGAATTATTCCATTTTCTTGCTCTCCCTATTCAGTTTTCATTTCAATTAAACTTAACATATCGATCGCGCAAACCTCTAAATAGGTCAGTTAATTTTTGATGAGCTCCAGTTCGCATATTTATAATTGTAAACTGGCTCTGCCTGGAGGCCATTGGGGAGAGGAGGGCATGAAATGGTGTCAACTGTGCCACATTTTACAATATTTCAGCGAAAAAATCAATCAAAGGTATCAATCACAGGGCGCAATCAACTCTTTGATAGGGGGCGTGGTCAGAGGTGCTTGGCGTGGGAGAGCGTGATAGACACATGGTATTAAAATTATTGACAGCTACAATTTATTATCAATTTCAATGGAAATCCGAAATGCGAAATGCGAAATGCGAAATGAAATGCGAGCCCAAAAGGAAGTGCAAATCAAACGACATACATTTAAATCAATTGCAGATTGAAAGAGGTGTATTGATGGAGCAGGAGGTGGGAGCGATTGATGAATTCGGAAAACAATTAGAATTTCAAATGAACCTAAGCCTGGCTGGCCTAAGGGTTAAGCAGACAGGTGTGAGTATGTGTGTGTGTGTGTGGAGGGGTTGTCAATTCCTCTCCGACTATTGCATATTTCATGAGTGTGCGTGCGTGTGTGTGTGAATTTAAATTTGTAATGCGTGCGCTTTGTTTGCCTGTTGCTGATTTGTTTGTGCCATTTGCAACTGGCCCAAATGTCGCTCAACGCATTGTGGCTTTAAGTTGCGTATACGACGCGTCGCCCTCATAAATAACAAAATCACATTAATTTAAAACCCATTTCGCGTATAAACACAGGCGCCGAGGCCCATACCAGGCAGTCGAAACTGCATTTTAAATTAAAATTAAAAGTTATAACGCGTCGCATTATCAGTAGGCTGCAAGGACAATGCCTGGACACGGCCAGGACACGGCCTGCACGGCCTGCACGGCCTGCACTGTCGGCCTGCTTGCACTGGCCGTCTGCTGTTGTCATAAATAATAAATATTGTGTACGCATACAATTATGGCAGCTGCACACACCCTCACACACACGCTCTCACACACCCTCACACACGCATACACACACATAGTTATTACAACAGTTTTGACCAGTTTTTATTATTACTGTTTGTTTCGCCTGCGAAATTGGCCAGGTGCAAAAGTCTAAAAACAATTAAATGATTAATGACATTTTGCAGCGCTTTATAAGCAAATTTTGCAACTTTCATAAGGCCAATGAATAATGTAATGAGACCAATCGCATGTGCAGTTATGTATGCGAAGAGAGAAAAAGACGCAGCGAAGATGAAGAGGGAGCAGATAATGGCCATTTCCGAATTAGGAAGCTTTTCGAGTGAAAGGAAGCAAAATTACAATTCCCATGCCCAAGGCAAAGCTGAAGAAATGCAAAAAAGAGATTTTCATTTGTCTTTAATGTGATTCCTACAAGTTTTCTAAGTAGAACAACTTTGAAATTATCATTGAGAGTAATAGCAACCGGAAGATTCCATAAATCGAATGGAGTGGAAGAGGGAATTTGTGTAAAAATTGCTTGATCAATGCTTGAAAATGCCTAAAATATCAAATTAATATAAAATTAAATTCATCTTGTAAATGCCTATAATATTAAATTAATCTTACATCACAATTATCATAGATAAAAATCTGTTTGGTAAAGCCCATGCTGAAAGGAAAATTCTGTTTAGTTAATTAGAAACTTCCATGAAAATAATTTGAAATAAACATTCATAACGAGAAAGAAAGGGTTGTCCATATTCGACTGAACCTTCTGGCAGCCCTGTAAGGCAACCCATATACGACAGACCCATGTTTTTGTGCACTCATTCACGAAAGTGAAATGACTTTATTAGTTTTGTGCAATGTTCGTCTGGCTATCCGTCCGTCTGTCCGTTCGTCAATCTGTCTGTATGATCGCATTTTTTTCGACGCTTCTGTAGCTAGATACTTGAAATTTGGAACATATGCTCGTCTATATCCTAAATTTATAAAGTGTTAAAATTTTCACGATCCGCCCACTAGGGGCGTGGAAACTTGTAAAACGCATTTTTCGATATGCCAGAAATCAGATTAGTTGAAGGGCTAAAACGCTGAAATTGGGAATGTAGATTCGTGTTGACCACCCAAGGCCAAAAAGCTATGCCGGATATATCTACGTCTGCGGGGGGCGTGGCAAACTGCAAAAGCTTATATCTCCAACAGTTTAAAAGCTAAAAGCTTCAAAGTGGATAGTTGTACCCTCTAATTTTCACATTTCTAGATCGTAATAATCATTTTAGTCGATGCAAGTGAATTCGCTAACCTCACTTTTCAAATATAGCTCTCAAATATCTCTCCACAATATCGATTTATTAACTTGTTAACTGAATGTCCAACGGAAAAGCTGATTCCGGCTATCGCCGGCTCCTACCTGCTCAGACGGTGCCGTAAAAGCATCTTTCGGTCAATTGCACTCGAAAGAGTTGCTCGACAGCCGGAAAAGCACTTAATCGCGTGTTTTAATCGCATTTAAATTAAATTCGAGCCATAGAAATGTCAATCGAGAGCGGCCTATGATTGATTTTTAATTAAAATTACATATTTATTTATTTTTAATTAAGTTGATTGGCTTTTCGAGCAGCAACCGCAGCGCAACAGCAACAACAACAAACAGCAAAAAAACAACGACAAATGCTTAACTAATTTCCACAATAAATGTAATGAATTCGTTTATATTTTGCTTTATTGCGGTCCACCAAGGCAAGCGACCCGCACGCCCAGCCACGCCCATAAGCACTACAAATATGCAGCAGCAATAAAAATAATAATAATAATGATTATAATAATGATAATCATAATAATCGTCTGCCTCAGCCGCAACTTTGCTTGCCACTCGAGGGACACATAAAGGCAGCCACGCCCAGCCACTAGACGCAACTTGCGTCCTTCCGGCCCGTCCTGTGCCACAGCAGCAGCCGGAGAGTGAGGTATGGCTTGGTTGTCCTGTGATTTGCTTTGATTTGCCCAGGCACGCACCATTGGCGGGCCGTGGGGCCCAGCAGAGTTTACATGCGTACGACGAGCCGCAGTCATTAATTTCAATTTTGTCTGTTTGCTCCAGGCTCCAGGCACCATTCTCCAGGTTCCATGCCCAGATGCGTCGTGCGTATGATTGAAGGGTTCGCTTCTCTTTTGCGGCGCAGAGACAAACATTATTTATTAACGTGCGTTTTGTGTGCTTGGGGCAGCAGCTGAAGCGGCACGATTGTGCCTCTGCCATTGCCTCCGTCTCCTGCTCGCTTTGCCCTTCTGCCGCCTCCTGCAAATTAATTGCCAGTTATGCTGCTATCAGTTGGCGTTTCTTATTGCTTTAGCGAATTTCCATTTCAAATTTCTATTTCTTCTCATCTTTCTTGAGCTCTTCTCCCTTTCAGAATTTTTACTCTTGACCTCATCAGTTCTTAAGCATCAGCAGCAGAGTCAATCTAACCATATCCACTTGTCCGTCGTCGAGGACTCGCGATTAGATCCGTCTTTCTTTTTATGTCAAGGAAATATAGTTTTACTATAGATATTTCACGATGTGTACTACATCGCCTCCTGCTGCTTCTCTTCTCCACTTTTTCCCCTCAGTCTGTGCATTTCTGGATATTTTTGTCCACTTTTTTGCGGTTCTTCTTCAGCAATTGTTTGTTGGCTATATTCGCTTGCCGCTCCCATCACTCTTGCTCCTGCTGCTGTTCCTGTTCTTATGTCTGCCCCGTCTACTACTCCTTTCTGATTGCCTCAGCTGTTGCCCCTCGATTGCTCCAACTGCTTCATCCTTACGCTCATCAAACGTTCTACCACTTTATATGCCGCCTCCTGCCCCAACTCCAACTACTCTGACTCCACCTTCTTTGATACAGCTACTTGTCTCCAGCTGCTGCTCCCGTACAGCTCCTCCTCCGTACTTTTGGTAACAGCATCTCGAACTACTTCTTCGATTGACTCTGCCACACGCGTCGTGCAACGTGCTGTCCTGTGGCCCTTTTCCCTCATTTGCCCTCATTTGGTTGTTGGCCAAAATAAACAATAAATTAAATTGCCACATTTGATTGCTGCATGTGAGTCCTCCTGCGTACCTGCCTGCCTTTTGCCTGCTGCCTGCTGCCTGCTGCCTGCCAGGCATAACATTTTTGATATGCCCCATGTGGCATGCGTCAGTTGCCAAAATGACTAAATGTATGGCAATACATTATGCAGTAGCCTGACTTTGCCAAACGTTTCATATATCAATTGAAAGGATCCCAACCCCAGGGCGGCCCAGAGGCAGGACCTCTCCCACGCTCGCTCCACTTTTTCGTTTGCCTTCAAGTTACGATCATTTACGCATTTATTTTGCAATATCATTTGCTCCAGCGTCGACTTGCAATTCAAATTCAAGCCGCAGCCACGGCATGGCCCCAGGATATGGCAAGATTTATGTGCGACAAGGACATTTTTCATGCTGCACAAAAATGCAAAAACGCGAAAAGAAAAAAAAAAAATGAAATCGTTCATTGAAAACACATTTCCACACACAGCCCGCTCTGGAAATGGCGAATTCAATAAAGCATTACGTAATATTGCCAAGTCACACACATACACACGCACACAGACAGACAGACACACACACAGCTGCATTAGTAATGCAAAGCTGGCCATGTGAGTGCAATAATTTACAACATTTTAATCGAATTAGAAGCAGACGTAGGGCGCGCATTGAGAAGGAGACCGACATGCGGCGAATGGGAGAGTGTGAGAGAGAGAGAGAAAGAGGGACAGAGACAGAAAGATGCGGAAGATAGCAGAGACGAAGGCAAAGCCAGTTGCAGCAGCTGGGGCTAGAACTAAACCAAGAACTGTGAGACTTCGCCGGGGCCCGACAGCATTTCAAGGCGGGCCAAAAAGCAAAATGCATTTTAAGTGTTGCAAGCGGCAGGCGCTGCATGTGGCAGGCAGAGCGCGGCAGGCAGCGTGTGGCAGTTGACGCAAGTGCCAACGGCTAAAGCGTAAGCCAACAAGAAAAAGGAAAAAAGAAAATCAACAAAAAATACAACAAAAAAGAAATTATACAAAGACAAAGCAAGCAGCAGCTAAGCGCTCGCATTTGTTTTGAACATGTGCCAACAAATGTTATTTATTGTTGTTGTTGTTGGTTTCAGTATTTGGCTGGAAACGTTCGCTTAGGGCCAAAAACATGATGCGCCCTGCTAGACTCCGAGCAAAACGTTTAAAGAGTCCAACACAAGAAACGCCAACAAAGCCGAGCTTTAATAATTGAGGGAAATTGAAGGAGCAAGCGCTCTGAGCTTTAAGGTAATGAATTCATTCGATGGGTGTTTGAAACTGATTTGAATCAAGACTTGTAAATGAAGTATTTCAAATCAAATAATGCTTATATTAAACCGCTTTTGCTATGTATGTGGTGAATATTTGAGCTCAAATTTAGATTAAATTATAAATTATATATTTATAAGCAGAATATTCAGCTGTCTAACTAAAATATATTTTTAGGCATAAAGTATTTTCATTTCATTTCAAATTTTCAGATAAATAAAATAAATAATAAATATAATGAAAACAATTGAACAAAATATATATAAATAACAAATATCTTAAAAAGAAAACTTTAAATAAATATGTGAAGAATTTATGGCTACTAAAACTAGGACCCCGGTATTACGGCACATTAGACTTGCTTTATTTTATTAACATATTGAGTCTGTGATAGACATATTCTAATTTCAAGACAATACAAACTGTTTTTATAGAGCTATAAGCATTATTTACATTCTTAGTGCATAGCCAAAAATATGAAGTTAGAGTCTATTTTCGTTGAAAAATGGAATGACTCCCATCTGGCAACCCTAAAAGGTTGTCCATATTCGACGAATTTAAATCAAATAGAGATAATATTTTTGTTATTTCTTATGGACAACCCTGTACATGAAAAGAAATGCACCTGAAAATATTCAATGTTCATCCATAATAGAATTTTATCCAACACTTGTTTAAATTATGCTAAACAGTAACTTTATTTTCATAGTTTATCTTTCAAATTGCCAGCTTCAAGAGCTCAGTAAATGTTAAATTTAGGTT
Source organism: Drosophila mayaguana (assembly GCA_037075325.1). Classification (NCBI taxonomy): domain Eukaryota; kingdom Metazoa; phylum Arthropoda; class Insecta; order Diptera; family Drosophilidae; genus Drosophila; species Drosophila mayaguana. Next base: position 2,113,118 of record JBAMCG010000040.1, on the reverse strand, counting down.
TGCTTCAGTCATTGCTTGCTCCCATCTAGAATAGTTTACGTTATTCATGCTGCATTATATCGCTTGCAGCCAAAAGCTTTTGAAGTTCATTAAGCTTTAATGCCCTTTCTCGCATAAAATTGAGTTCATTTAAGTCCCGATTCGCCATATCCATAGCCATATCCATCCGCTTCAGCTTCAGCAGCCTCTTTGAGACTTCTTAATATGTGTCTAAAATGAGAAAATCCCATTGAAGATTTTCTCGGGCAATTCAGATTATGCATAAATACATGAATACATTCTTCTTTTTGCTCCCGCTGCTTTTTATTTTTTGTTTAACCAAAGGAGGACGCGCATAAAAGGCCAAAAGTAAATTGTCATAAATTCCAGGCAATAAATTTCTATTTGTTTTCATTTTTAGCCAGTTTCATTTGCTGTTCTGCACCGAGTGGCACCGAGCCACAGAGGCAGCCACAGCCACAGCCATAGCCAAAGCCATGGAACACAATGCCAGTTATGTTGCCAGTTATGGTGCACACACACACACACACACACACACATAGGCACTCATGGCCGAAATTTTGTGTAGCAAATAAAACGTCAGTTTATGCAGCCGAGCCAAACGTCGGGCTATGCAACTGGCGCACATTTATTATAATATTATTAAGTATACGCCAAGTTTGGCCCAGCAGAGCGCAGCGCAACGCAACGTTGCGGGCGTATTTCATTGTTGACATTTAGTAACATTTATTGGGCAGCCGCACGAAACTGCTCTAAAAAAAAGGCCAAATCAATCAAATCGAGGCCCGGAAACCGGGGCAAAGAGTGGGAGTCGAGCCAAAAGGAAATCCAGCTGGGGACTCATTTGTTTTATGATTATTGGAGTGGCCATAAAAACTTTAATGGAGAATATTTGCTGCTCAAATCATTCTTACTTTTAAATGTGATTCGCCTATCGCTTCGCTTCTTGATTTCGCGTATCTCATTTGCGATAGCTCTCCCTTTCTCTATCTGCCTCTCGTTTTTCTTTCTTTCTCCCTCTAGCGCTCTCTCTCTCAGCTTGTCTAGAACTTTATCTTTCTTTCAATTTCTCCTCTCTCTTTCTTAATTTCTCCATTATCATCTCTCCTTTCCACAGTTCTTACTTGATATTCGGCATATCATTTTGGTCTCCAAAGAATCTGTCAACTTTTGCTCATACTTTTCTTTCTTGACTTTGCTTCTCTCTTCTCGCATTGTATGTTCTTGTATTGACATCGCTTTTGCTATGTGAGCTTTAGTGCAGATTCTCAGCCCGTTTGCCACCTGCCTCCTGCCTCCTGCCGCCTGCTGCCTGCTGCCTGCTGCCTGCTCCGCTTAGCTATAATAAAATATTCAGCTCATATAAAAGTTAATGAAAGGCGCCTTTATTCAGCGCGGCACTATTACATTTATGCCCCACTTTGCAGCAGCTGCCACGACTGCGAATTTTAAGGGCGCACAGCCGCTGCTGCTGCTGCTTTTGCTACTGTTGTCACTTAATGTCACTTGCTGCTAATAACTTTTGTCTTTGCGCCATACAAAATCGATGTGGCTCGAGTTAGACTCACAGCTCGCAAGTCGCTCCGTCCACAGCCCGCGACATGAGCCGCATTACAAGTGATTGGTTTGACATGAGTCTGGGTAGTGGCAGTGGCAGTGGCTTGGCAGGGGGCTGAATTTGAACTGGCTGTGGCTGCCGTTCGCCTGTCACAAAATCCGCTAAGCGCCCCAGACAACTCGTGACATCTAATGAGCCGCCCGCTCAGCTCAACTCAGCTCGGGGCCACGCAAGGGCTTTGGGTGTTGCGGCAGTATTTCAATTCCATTCATGTTACATGGATTTTGGGGCCAACAATTGGCTTCTTCCCAGCTGTAAGCACTCGCAACATTATGATAAATAGCTATTACTTTGCTTTATTCACAATTCGAGGGGGCAGCGAAGAGGAATGACAGTGAAGCAGGAAGCGCAGCAGAAAGTCAAGAAAGAATTTGATTTGAGTACATGTCGAAATACAGTTGAAATTCAGATAGCATAAATAATAGAAATGAAATGCAATGCAAGCATTAACTGTTAGTTCAAAGCGACACTCAACATGGATAAGCTCAGCCCTTCGCTTCTTCCTGCAACTCGATAAGGTTTGCTTTAAAGACATTTCACTTATCGCTGGAGACTTTGCTAATCTCATTGAGGTCTGCAGATAAAGTCAGGCGAATGCAAATCCAACTGAATTATTAACAGCTCCATGCGGGTGACCATTGCAGCGGGCATGGTCACCCGAATCGCCTCGCAAATGTAGGCAACGAAAAAAATTAAATAATAATTTGCGTGGCTTGTTAATGTTGTGCCGAGTGACATGCGAACGTTGCATTATGGAATGTTATTATAAAATCTTGCCACAAGCACACAATGGCATAAAACAAAAGCAGAGGAGGGACAGGGAGAGGGAGAGAGCAGAAGGGAGAGGGAGAGGGAGAGGGAGAGGGAGAGGGAGAGGGAGAGGGAGAGGGAGAGGGAGAGGGAGAGGGAGAGGGAGAGGGAGAGAATTGGGCACTATTTGTATGCATTTAAACGACTCTATTTACCACAAAGTGGCAGCGCCGCGAAGGCAACAACAATAACAATAACAACAGCTGCAGCCATGGCCCGTGCAACAACATGCCAACAAACAATGGCAGCGATAATAATAATGATACCAGCAGCAGCAACAACAACTGGCAGCAACAACAACAACGTGCAACCAGGATTTTAAAAGGCAAGCGCTGTAAGGACTATAATAAAATCAGCGGCCAGCCTGCAAATACAGTTTCTAGTGGGCGAGTGTAGCTGTGTGCGTGTGCGTGTGTGTGTGTGTGTGTGTGTGCACTTTACAGCTATTTAAAATTTAAATAATAGCGAAAAACCGCACGAAATAATAATAAATCATAGGAAATATGCACGCGCTACCACAGCAGCTCCCGCCTCATGCTGCCCCCACTCCTTCTATTGTTGTGTGTGTGTTTGGTAGCGCGTGTGTTGATTTAATAGTCGCGGTCACAAACATTATGGCATGTTCATGATTGCCACACCTACCGCCCAGACCACGCGGTCCCTTCTGCCTTCTGCCTTGGGCATAAACGTGACCAGCTAGTCGCTGCTAAGAGATGCCTGCCCAACCCCTGCAGCAGCCAGCCCTACGCCCCTGTTTGCTGGCCATTATATGTTACGCTTACGGCTTTTCGCTGTTGTGCTTTCTTTGCCCCGCTCTTTGGCGCTTTTTATATGCAAATTCCGCTTTTAGCTTTATTCGCATATGCGCAGTTTTTCATTATTTATTGTGTGTTTAAACAGATTACGTATACGCCACATGTGCGTGTGCAGAGCGTGTGTTGAAGTGCTTGTGTGTGTGTGTGTGTGTATTGACCATGTGGCGCACCCACATCTTTTTGGCCAAGATTACAGCTGATGACGGTCGCAAATTGATTGTGAAAACAGGTGAGAAAATGTGTAATCTTTGCCAGATGTTTGCACTAACGGGACATTGACGGAGGCATCGAGGATGGCAGCGGCAGCTGAAATGGAAGCTGTGCTTAGAAGCCGTTACACCTAATAGCCCTAGCTTACGTAGATATTACATTAGATTAGCCAATTTGGAGAACTTTTTCGAGATCCAACTTGAAATTGCTTTATGGATTTGCTTATATTTATCTCATTGGATATATAAAATATATTTATAAGCTGAAAAGAAATAATTTACTCAATTCTTTTGCAAGTTTTAAGTGAACGAGAAAATAATTCTTTTTATCTATTGCAATAGTTTCTCGTACTGCTAAAATTTCCATCTATGTGGATGTGGATCTGATCTAAATTTCAGAGATTGTCCAATAGAAACCTTTATGGCATATGAAGTCTTCAACCCTCCTCCTTCGCCCTCCTCCCACACTTCAGCAAAGCTGAGTTCAGCATTTCTTTTCTCCCTCAACAGATCCATTTCCAGCGCTCGCATTCTCCACCCATCTCGTCCTCTCCGCCATTCAGTCCATCCTCAAATAATGCCATGGCAAACAATTTGTTTTGTGTTCTAATGAATTTTCATTGCATTTGAATTTTATGTAACCGCAACAATGGAAAATGCTCCAAGAAGTGCCAAACAAAGCGACAATAAAAATGCAAAAAAAAAAAAAAAAATGAAAATAAGAAAAAAAATCAAACAAACAAAATATAAGAAATAAAAATAAATAAAAACCATAAAAGACTAAATGTTGCATGCAACGCAGACATTTTGTTGCTGCCACGTTCTGCACTTGTGCATAAATACAATGGGCGAAAAACCCGAAACAGGAACGAAGAAAAGCGAAAAGAAACGTGAATAAAATAGAATGAAATGCAAGGCAAAACTTGCAACAAAACACAAAAAGCGACGAGGCGCAAAATGGCACCACGAAGGGCAGGGGATGGGCAAGAGTGGGTTGGAGCAGGCTGGCGGGTGGGGCATGCAGTCAGTCAGCCACTTTGGCGTATACGTAATATACATTTTGGCAACTGCAAGAGAGAGAGAGAGAGCGAAGAGGCACAGAGAGAGAGAGAGAGAGAGAGAGAGAGAGAGAGTGAGAGAGTTGTGGCAGGGTGTTTGGGCTACGTGCCAGCGCAGGCCAAGATATAGGTAAATGGTATTAATGGCTAGGCAACCAGTACCCCGTTACCGCTCTAACCTCAGCAGCCCCCCTCCCCGTCCTGCCTTGGCCCCCTTCTCAGGGAGCAGTTGGCAAGCGTAACACAAAAATTTTGCTGCAATGCGACTTTTTCGGCTTTGGCTGTGAGGCAAGTCGTTGCATGCACGTGCTGTATGGCTGTATGAGTGTGCTTGCGTATGTGTGTGTGTGTGTGTGTGTGTGTGCCATAAGCTAAATAACTGTTTTTTGCACTCAAATATTGCAGCACAAATCACGCGAAAATCACAGCGCGCAGTCGAGTAAAACTTTTCGATTCGCGCAAAGCAAACAAAGTAACAAGAAAAACTGTTGCACATAAATTCAGTTTAGCTCGCAAATTGTCTACCAAAATGCTGCAGCTTATGAGATCCTTCAGCCCTCCATGCCTGGCCGCTCGTCTCTGGCAGCCTGTGCGGCGCCTTGCCAATTGCCAGCGGCGTGGGCATGTGGGCGTGGCACACTCGAGCGTCATCAACACATCGTGTACGTGACTTTGCTAACAAAAATTAACAATTTCATTAGTGGACCGAGTTCGTTTTTGCTTTTTTTCACTCTTTATATTTCTTGCCAAAGGATCAAGCAGGGATGCCTGCTTGACGTTCTGTGTCAGGCTGGAAAACAACACACACTCACCCACACATACACACACACACACACACACAAAGTGGCTAAGCTGAAAGGAGTGCTAGATGAAGAAGCGGCGGCTGCAAAAAAATTGCTGCCACTTATCAAACAGACGCCATACACAGACACGCCCACTTCCTATTCCTGTCTGCCCGTGTAAGTGTATGTGTGTGTATGAAAACTAACGAACCGCGTCGACAAACCCAGCACCACGCCCCCAAATGTGCCGCCCACTGCAGTCATTTTTACAATACATCTAAAAAGGCGCTGCGTGCTGTACGTGCATCAAGTGTGCTTCAAATGCACTTCATTGCCTCACGAGACACACACACACACACCTAGGATATGGCTGTATGTGTGTGTATTGCACAAAGTAAATGAAATCGCACAAGAGCTGCAAAAAATAGACGAAAAAATGGCTAGAAAAAAACTGAAGACAGACATCAAAAAGCGACAGCTCAGTCGCTGCCAGCAAAGAGAGGAACAGCAGGAGCAAGACTAAGAAAAAAACAGAGTGAGAGAGGGAGAGAGAGAACGGAAGAGACATTCTGCAATGCTCCACACACTCACACACACTTGATAATCAATTGCCTAAAGTAGATTAGCTTAAATCGGATAAAACTAAAAGAAAAACTTTGACTCTAAATTTGAGTTGGGCTGCCGCCGTTTTGGTCCACCCTAATGAGCAACCTCAAGCAGGCCAAACCTCCATTATTTGCTATGAAATTATGGATGCGCGCGTGTCTATATAAATATAAATATACAATTTATTGTACAATAAAAATAAATATTACGTTTATCCTCATCCATTTTTATCGATTTTTAATTAGGCTGAAAGCATAAATAAATAAAGCCTAACAAATAAAGCATAAATAATGTGTAAACAATTTGATTAAGCAACTATGCATAGTCTAAGACTATTGTATAATTAATGAATTAAATGCAGAAATATATCGATTAATTATTAATTTAAACATTTACATTTTTAAATCGAATTTCCTGATATACGTTTGAAACTAAGTAGATTATGGGCTATAAAAAGGAAATCTCTCTGGACTCTATTTATTGATTTTTGATAATCGACTCTCGACAAGATGCTAGTTCCATATATCCCCTAGTATCCTACGATATTGGCTGGATTACTTTTCAATCCATTGACTGCTGCAAGACGCTTCCATTCGTGTCACGTCACGTCACGACACGCAAGCAGCTCTCTTAAATATTTCGATTTATTTGAGTTGTGCGGGGAGGGCGGGCGAGAAGAGCGAATGCCTCAATGCTTAGGCAGGCAGAGCTTATAACGCGTCCCAAAAGGACGCAATGCAGTCATTTTTGTCCTGTCCTCTGCCCTCTGCCCTCTGCCCCTGCCGTCCCGGCCTTGGGCAATTTTAAAGTCTCTGTTGTCTGAGCATTCAGCTAAATCTGTCAAACAGCAAATACAAATACACAAAATACAAATACAAATACGCAAGTACGGCGTACAAATCCCAAGTACAAGTAAATAATAAAATCAACTTGAAATTCCGTTCGGGTTGTGTTCTCGTAATGTGCCTGAAATTGATTTTCTGCTTGCCAGACGAGCAGGCAACAGAGGCGCACCACAGGGGCGAATGGGGCAGCTCCTCGAGGGGGCAGGCGAGGAAGGCACACGTCGCTGGAGTGCATATCCTGCGGGTAAATATTTGGTCAAAATTCGTGAAGGTGTCGAAATGCTGTTTGAACTTTTTCTATACATTTCCTTTCGTTCCTTACTTTGTTGAGCTCCAGACGCAGCAGGAAATTTGTTGAGACGAAGAGCTTCAAGAAAGTTGAATGCTTGAATATTTTGTTGTTAATTTTTTTTTTGTTTCGTACTATTATTAATAATAACTATATGTGACAGATATAATCCCGCTTTTTATTAAATATTCCCATAACACTAGCTTAAGTAAGCTCCAGTTATTGTGCTCTGAATTCAATTTATTTAAATTTAGTAAACAAATGGTTAATTTTCAACTATTTATTAACTATTCTACTTTCTCTATTTTCATTCCAGATATTCACAAGCAAATTTCCGAATATATCTATTGAGCAACTTAACCGTGAATTGGATGTCTAAATTGCTGCTGTTGGCACTTGAATTTATTTTGCGAGTTTTATTTCGCAGCCTAAACTCTCTTTCTCTGAGAAATTGGAAGCTATAAACATATTTTGAACTCTACATTCAAATGGAGAAATCGAGTCGTGTCTCGAAGTATCGCAAGCCTCTCGTATGATAGACTTCATTCTTGTCAATTCTATTTTATGGTACTTAATTGAGATAGCTCCATTCACAGATGATGTAAAACATAAATCTTGAACGCCTGAACTGAAACAGTCAACAAATAACTCTATACTTCTTCAGAGTTACATTTAAATAAACTACACACGGATAATGGTGTCATAAGTCCTTAGTCTCTTGAAGCAGATGTACATTTGGTAAAAGGAATTAAGCAAAGCTACCGTACATTTTATAGAGCGGCCCTCATTTCACCCCAGACTCCAAACATCCTATTGTATTTCGGAGATCTTTTCTCTTTTAATAAGTTGATTCGAACTCCATGCCTACCATATAGACGCCTTTCCAATAAAAGTTGTTATCTCATGTGTGTCAAAACACTGAAAATTCTCTCCCAGTCAAGAAATAGGCTTACTCTGTTATCTGAATTCCCGAATAAAGCTGATTTCACGATTTATGATATTCAATGCTAACCGAATATTATTACAGACCAACAGCAGAACAGAAAAAAAAAAACAAGTAATAGTGCTCTAGTCAAGATTGCTCAACTAGGAGATACCCTGCATAAGCCTGCAAAGAGCTGATTGGAAATCATTCTGCACTTAGTTTATGCACTTTAAGTAAAATTTTAAATCTCTTGCTCTTATATCTTCTAAGATATCGGCGATCACAAGGACGGATGGGCGGATGGACATGGGTATATCGACTCAGCCCCGCTCAAGAATATATATACTTTATGGGGTCTGCCACGCCTCTGCCTCTGCCGTCTGCCGGTTACATACATGCTCACAAAAACATTATACCCTGACTTCGCATTTTCAATAGGTTCGGGGCATAAAAAATAGAGAAAAGTAAAGCCGTTGAATCAATAAAAGTTTCGATGGCTTAATACGAACCGGAAAGTGCCCTTGCGCGGCTCTCAATGCCAGTTGGCGACAGTCGCTAAGTCGCTAAGCTCTACAAAATATGCCGACATTCTTTTTCTGCCTTATCCTCTTTTTTTTGGAATATTTTGGGAACTATTTTGTTTGTTCTGTGTTGCATTGGCTGGTTGAAGGCATTTTTATTGACTTATTTTCGAGTGGGAAACGCAAAAGTTTTGCGCCCAACTATTCGCAACTTTTTTTCGCACTGTTCAAAGCGCTTAAAATATATACATGTAAATATGTATATACATATAGATGAAACCGTATATGCACATACATATATTTGGCGATTACAAATGAGATTTATTTGCCATTTCCGGCTGCATTAGAGGAAGTGCATTGCCAACTCGAGTGTGCGGCCATAAAAATGCCAAACGGCGCGTGGTTCGAGCCGCGCACCACAAAACCTTTTGCCCACTAGCTGTGACACACACAAACACACACACACACACATTCACCTACATATATTGCCTGCATTTTTGTCGCATTAACCAACTATTTTCTTTGCTCTTTTCGTTTGGCCTGGACGAAGTTGTCAACGCAAATGGCGCGCCGCAGGACCACGCCTAATGCACTTTTGATAGGCGCCCCGGAGACCGCCGAGGAGTGGGCCAGAGAAAGAGAATGAGAGAGAGAGATAGGGAAAGAGAGGTGACATCAGCAGTTAGCTGAATGTCCAAAACATCAGCCATTGATAAATTATCATGTGGACATCAGCAGAGGAGCTCTTCGAAGCGGCATCAGGTGCAGCTGCTTGATAAAAAAAAAAAAATCAAGCACAACAAAAAAACAAATTTAATCTATTTTAAATGTGGTTTATGGTACGGTGCGACCGGATGATGGTTCACAACGACCGTACAGTTTTTAACGGGTCGGTGGGACTTTCGTCCGTTTGTAACGCCATTTGTCAACGATTTATCAGCAAACCTGATATCAGCAATCAAAGGTGTTTATTTATGGCTTCGACTGTTTTTCATAATTAATTAGTTATTAATATGCGTTCATTTGTCTAGTGTTTAATTCAATAAAACTGTCTAATTTAATGTATATTAAATGTGTTTTATTACTCGATGGACTGGCAATGCGTTTAAGAACTTGGCGCAAAAAAAAAGGAAATTAAATACTAACTGGATTTGATTGGCTAAGGCTTTGTGTGTAGCTCTACTACTCGAGGCCCGTTGCTAAATTGAGCACAGGTCAGCCACTCAGGCAGGTAGCTTAATAACTCGGCAAGCTTTCAATTTATACGGCTGCAAACATAAAGAAAGAAAGAGGAGCGCACTGAGCGGCATTGAGCGCTGAGGTAAAGTTGCTGACAGAGCTGAGTCGAAAGAAATTCCCCACAGAAACTCCCCACACAGCTGCTTGCTTTAAGTTGAGTGCAAAAGTTCTGCTGTCATGTGCGCTCACTCTCAAGCAGTCTGTATGCGCCTGCGCCCTTTGCAGTAAACAAGATCTGAGCACGGCAAGAAAAATTGCTTCTCATGAGCGCTTTTGTTGTTGTGGTTGATTTTTGGTTTGCCAACTCAAATAACCGTAATTAAAGCTCAGGCAAAGCGCTGCTCCATTGCCTAAAGGCCATAGTCAGCAGCTGCATTATTAATGCTGCTCGCCTGGTCGAAAACTAAGCAAATCAACATAAAATTTGCTATTCAACTGGAAATAAAATAACCGCAGGGCAAGCGCAGTTATAAAAACACCAAATTTAATTTAGCCAAAGTTGTTTTGCTGCAGCATTTATTGAAATGAAACACCAGGCAAACAGAAGCGGCAGTAGAGAGCTTTTTCTTTCATTTAGGATGCGCACACAAAGCTTCAAGCGCAGCTGAGAGCTGAGTGAAAGCTGAGTTCTAAAGCGCCACGAACAGTGAATTTTATTTTGAGTAATCTTGCTTGTGGAGCGAAAAAGCTTTACTCTGACAGCTTTGTCCACTCGTCTGCTAATTAGGCGTTTGTGCACAGTAAACAGAAGGGGCAACGCGATCGCAGATAACAACAACTCTTGTTGTTCGCCTGGCATTGAGTTAGGAAATACCACAACCTACTGAACTGAATCGATTTAGACAGAACTCCCATTAGGTATTTTACAGGCAGAACACAAAAGGGAAATTTGTAAAATTTTGCATTCATTTATTTTATAATAATTGCATATTTGAAAACAATTGATAATATCGTGTTGATGTTTTTCGAACTGAAACTTAACAAATTAAAAAAATAGATTTCTTGGTTTCACAAGTAACAAAAATTTGATGGCTTAGCCTAAACAAAACATGATTATTATGAAACAACGCATATTCTACTATTTTAGTTTTATTATAATAATTATTAATGTTTGACTGACAATTGCACAATATTTTCGTTTTTTCCATGTCTCTTTTGTTTTCTCAGTTTTTATAAATATATTTTTTTTATTTATTTATTTTTTTTTTTTTTTTTGACATAACACGCAGTTAAAATTAGATAATTGCAAAAATATATATTTATATAAATAATTTGACTATTGACTAGGGATAAATTTGTAGTATTTGTTTTGTTTTTGCTTTCTTTTGCTAATTCGCTAATATGTATATTTGGAATATATATGTGTGTATATTAAATATATTTAATGCAGCATTTCAATAATAAATATATTTTCAATTTGCACTGGGCGTCTACTTAAAGCATTAATTAAAACCGATTCTATTTTAAAAATTCATGAATTTCTCTTTCAAAAAATCAATTTCCTTTTTCTTTTCTTTTTCTTTTTCTTTTGATTTGTTGTTTTTGAATGGGGCGAGATTCCTTTCGTTAAGTGCTGATGCCGCAATTCGCCGCATAGCGGCGCGCTAGTGGTTCGCGACTTATCTACAACTGGTTCTAAGCTAGACTACAAACAAGTTTCTTCGATTGGCAAGACAAATTCTCATTCTCGATAGCGCGTGAAGGTGAGAGTGAGAGCGAGAGAGTGTAAGAAATAAAGAGAGAGCGATTTTAGGGCAGCAAGAGTATCTACGTTATATAGAGCTCCACGCAGGAGTTGCTCACAATCGGCGAGGCGTTCACTGTGGCATTAGGGCTGCCGGTTTTCAATGCGGGCGTTGGCGCACTCGCCGTGTGATTCGTGTCCGGGCTAAGCAACGGCGGCGGTGGCGAATTCGCCCTCACCGTCACAGACTGAGCAGGCGCAGCAGCTGTAACTACTTCGCCTCCATTAACAATTGGCGCTGGTGTCGACAGCTGCGATACACTGGCGGTATGAATAGTAGGCGTGGCTGTTAATTTGTTGTTATTGATGCTGCTATTGTTGTTGTTGTTGTTAGATGGTTGTTTTAGTGGCACAAATGGCACGGCATTCTTGTTGGGCGTGAGTATGATGCCGGCATTGGGCGGGGAGAGCGGCGAGGGTGGGAAAAAATCCATCGGATACTGCAAAATAAATATACGTAAACAAGTAATAAGCAACATTTCATTTTATGAAATTCCAGTTGACATGCAATCGAAACCTTAAGCTCGTATGTAAACTGTGGATTGGCCAATCAGTCAGTCAGTCAATTATTTATGTGCACTTACCATAGCCTGATGCTGTGAGGGGGAATGCGCCCCGGGCTGGCTGTAGTACGTGGTGGGCGACACGGGCGGGCTGGGATACGGCCAGTAGACGAGGGGAGGCGGATAGAACGCGGAGGCATGATGATGATGATGGTGGTGATGGGCATGCGCGTGGGCGTGGGCATGGGCGTGGGCGTGGTGCGCACGAGGCGTGGCCAGCAGCGGAGAGTGATGTGGCGGCTGGGGTGCGCCGTAAGCCGGAAAGTGAGCACCGAAATGCGCGCCCAGCACAGTGGTACCTGTCGAAGGAAAACGGAATAGATTAAGACCCGAAAACGTAATTTCGAAATCAAACTTAAGGAACAAGAATAAAATAATTGAAAGTCAGTGTTGTGAGTATGGCTGGGTATACTATAACATTTTTCTTTTCAATTATAAGCGGAGTGGTATAGTTTGTTAGTCTCGAGGAAGAAGAAGCCAACGGTAAGGTAAGGATAAGAGAAAGCAAACACAGAATATGTCGACGAGAGAGAACAACTTCAGACTTGAGTTGCGAATTGAGTTTTAGTAGATATTGTTGTACTTGTTAGGGTTAGTTGTTAGTACGCTTATCTGTTTAATCATATATCGTTTTATAACAGTTATTCAAGTTAAATATAATCGTATTCAAAAACACTCACCGTTTAGACATTTGCAAAATATGGTAGAGTAGACATGTAGTATAAAGTAATTGTAATTTGATTTTGAAGATATGTATGTAAAGTGTAAGCATAAATATATATGTGAATAGACACGTATATAACTTTGCTTAGACTTATACATATATATTTACCAGTTTACCCAGAGACCATGAATACATTTTGCGCACATAGTAAACTTAAAACATGTTTCTATCCCGTTCAGTTCTTGCATTTTTGATTTTTGTTTAATCCAAGCACCAACCAGCCTTCAAAATGTAATAAAAAAATTAAATAGAAACCAAGTACACACACACACACAGAGAGAGAGAGAGAGAGAGAGAGCTGGACCATGGACAACAACGACGGCGTATGTGTAGAGAGAGTCGAGTTATCGTTATCGTTATCGTTAGATCATGGTACACACAAATATATATGCGATTACAGTTAGGTCTAGGAGAGCACAACCAGCTCCTCAACGAGTTACACAAAAGCAGCAGAAGACCAGTTTGAATTGTTATCGGTAATTTATCGAAGAGTATATAAACACTTGTCGCTAATTAATCGATTGGCTATCAATCACACATTTCCAATTAATTTTTCGATGCGTTCTCTACCGACTACGTCAATCGATATGCTAATGCTATTTTATTTGAATTATTTGATCATCGGTTACTTATCGACTGCTGTTTTGATTACTTATCTACATTTGGCTGTAGATATTTGATTGACGATTGTATGCCAATAGTAGCCCATGGCTTATCGATTATGTAGTTAGTTAGCTGATCGATTACTTATTGACTGTTTATCAGATTTGATTTGATTGCCTGTCGATAGCTCTCCAATTTATCGATAGCTTCGTTTTATCATTGTTACATACAAGATGAGTGTGTCTATAGAATAAAGCTAGGTGGTATTACAGATTACGTTTTACGTTTTAAGTTTTACGTTTTACGGCTTATGACTTAGTAGATGTTTCCCATCAGACGTTACGCAGTTGCACTCACATACAAGAGAAACAAAAATGTATATAGACCATCACATTTCGAAATCCAAAAAGTCATCTATCAATTTTAACACTTTAGCAACTCGTAACGCCATCAAAAATTATATAAAGCACCCGCTGCGGTCACAGAGACAAGAGCCCAGAGAGGATGCGCCTGAAAATGTGTGTAAAGCTAGACCCAAGCCCAGACCCGAGAGTTACATATACGTATAAGTATCTCAAAGAGAGAGAGAGAGATGAGTGAGCGTGATTGAATGAAAAAGATCAAATTTTGCAAAAGAGTGGGAGGGGACTAGAGAAGGAAATCGATTATGCAATTTCGACTGCCGTTAATAAATTGATCGGGAAATATAACAAAGATCTCAATTAGATAAGAAAGGCTTTAAATTGACTTTAAGTGGCATGAGAATTGCAAAGAGAGGTCAATAGATAGGAAGAGATATAAGATTGGCGAGCATTCATAGATATGCAGTTAGCGAAATGTATATTTATTGAAGTATAAAAATTGGTTGTAATAAAAGTTCGATTGTCTCTAGGCTAAATATCAAAAATATTTGTTTTAGGTGCTAGAGCTAATTAAGTTATTCAAAATGTATTTGTTTATTATAAATGTTATTAATCAAATTGTTTTTGTTTTGTTTTTGTTTTTTTAAGTGGCTGCTTATGAGTTTAATTCTTTTATATGGAAGCCATAGATCGTAAATGTATATATATTGCAGAAAAAAACCCATGGGGAATTACTCGATGGTCGTATGAACTAGGAGTTAACTAACAATTTAAATATTTTAGATGCTAAGCTATAAAAATCTTTCCCATGCCTTTTCACTTTAATTTTATCTGTTATTCGTTTATTTCTATTGAAATGCAAGAAGCAGCGCAAAACTGTTTGTTAGACGCAGAAGAGGAGTAAGGATCGGTAAATTTCGTTTTGAAATATAAATATATAAATATATATTTATATTTATATATCTATATTTTATTTTTTTTGGTTCTCTGCTCGGCACAATTCTAGTTTATAAAGTGCGATCTATAGCGCCCAGTAAAATCATACACAATTACCTTTTAAAGACAATGACAGACATACTATATATAATCGTATTTTGTAGATATATACTTAAAGCATAAACCCAAAAAATATCCATAACCATATATATATTTTAAAGAGAGATATGCCAGTTATCTATAAATCAAACACTAAAGCGCTAAGAACGTACAGAAGAAACAAAAGCAATTTGGGATTAGCTCGAATAATACATATGCATATAATATACGAGCATCGGATTGATAAAGAGTCAGAGTGGCAGGTATATAGAGAGATAGAAAGAGATAAAGAGAGAGAGAGGGAGTAATATAAGGGGATTTTGACTATAAACTAAAATTAGTGATGACAGAGAACACACAAAGTTGATATATATCGATAGAATTTCCAATTTGCGACTAACACCAGTTACGCACACTTATCGGCTAATGGTATACATATAACGATCTACGATTTACGATATACTCTCCGTGTATATGCGTTGATCATTTCATTTCAAATATGTCCAAAATCAAATTTCAAATTCCGTTTACAATGAGTTTTGAGTGTTAGAAACTGTCCACAGCTCAGCACTGCGATCTGCGCGAACCCATAATGAGCATATGTAGGATATAGAATATAGTATATCGGGATTACATTTACGATATTGATGTGTGAGCATGTTGTCGCCCAGATCGCAGTGCAGTGGATGTGGCAACAGCTACGGGTAGACACAGGAAAGTTTTCTAGTGCTTAGTTCCAGTTTCGTTTTTGTTTTTAAATATTAATCAAGGATGTTTTGTGTAACCAACCAATTTTACAAGTTGTACGACTTAAGGCTAGGGTATTCCATTATTATTATTATTATTTTATATGGTATATATATGTGGTATATACGTATAACGCTAGTCTTTAAGCTAGATTTTTTTTGTGTTTTTTTTACGATTTTTGCACATTTTGTTTTAGGTTCGATTTTTTCGCATGAGCCAACACCTGATGCCCTTCAGGCAGTGAGCGCGTGCGGGTGTGTGTGTGCCTTTGCTTATAAAATAATTTTGGAATTGCACTTAATGGGCGTGGCAGCCACACCCACACGTTCAGATACAGGCAGATAGACGGAGCACGCAGCCAACGCTCGCTACCTGAAGAACATTAGCCTCTGTTGTTGAAGTAGCGCTTCGTACACGCACACACACACACACGCAGACACCCGCAGACATACACACACACACGCACACACAAGCACATACACGTTACACTTAGTAGTTAAATATTATATAGCTTACGAATCAGCTTCATTATTTTTAGTTTACAAACAATTTGGAAGAGAATCGAGAAACAGACGAAAACAATATTGCTTTGCACATTTGTTAGCTTGCCCGGGATGTGTTTGTGTGTGTCTGTGTCTGTGTGTGTGAGTGTGTATGCCGTATGTGTGCGTGTCTGTGTGCGGTGTGTAGATATAGATATACAGATATATGTAAGTAATGCTTAGACCTTAAACAAATTCCTTACTTTTCGTTTGACTTACGACTACGAAATTTCACTATAAAAATTTACAATTAAAAATGTCTGGTATAAGTGTGTGAGTGTGTGTATGTGTGGGTGTGTGTGTGTGTTGATGTATGAGTTGCCAAGATGAGCAATGGAATATATATGTTTATTGGGTAGAAATACCCTCTATACCCATATTGCCGCTCATGCTATGCATTGCAGGAGCCGAAGATGAAAACCAATCAATCGTGATTGATGGCGAACTAAGACCCGCTAAGTGTATGAAATGTATTAGAGTATAAACCCTTGGAATGTATTTGAAGAGTCGGAGTTTCATATTGTTAGAGTTCCATTGCAAGTGGATTAGGTAATACGTGTGAGGGATGTATCAATCACGACTTACTAAGAAGGAATTGAATGATTGACAGAAAGAGTTAATAAAATTTAAATGATCATGTGAATTAAAAACTAATAGAAAGTAACTTCTACGAGCATGTCAATCATAATTGATTTTCTATATTGATCAATTAAAAATCATTCAAATATGATTGAAGGACAATAAAAAGTAATCTAAGCTGAATAAAAACTGATCGATTCTGTATCAATCATCAATCTTGATGGAAAGCTACTAAATGCCTGGATTATAGTAGGAATAGACGCTGCTGGGCGCTCGGGTTAGGGCGCGCTTGGCAGCACTCGCTGCAGCCGCGGCCCCAGCAGGATCCTGCTGAAAGGCATTCTCATAGGAGCGCTTCATGGAGTGCGATTGCAGCGCGAGGGCCGCATTGCCCGCTGCTGCGGCAGCGCCCGGCGCACTGGCGCCCGCTGGCACTCCAGCGGCTGCGGCGGCTGTGGAGGCGCCTGGGAACGGATAGCCCGCGGTGGACATGTAGCCCATGGGAAAGGGCTGCATGTAGGGGCGCTGCATGAACACAAACTGCGGCTGGCCGCCCATGGCAGCGGCGGCGGCAGCAGCAGCAGCGCCAGGATGCTGCATGTACAGCTGATGCGTTTGCAGCATGGCTGCATTGGCATACAGCTGCTGCTGCTGCTGCTCGGCAGCTACGGCGGCTGCTTGCTGGCGGGCCAGCAGATTGTGCTGCGCTATGAACTGCGCCTGCTGCTGGGCGAGCAGTGCGGGATTGGAGGCGGCAGCAGCTGCAGCGGCGGCGGCGCCTGCAGAGGGCGGCAACGGGAGATTGAACGGATAGCCGGCATGCGAGGCGGCGGTAAGGCCGCCCTGGGCCAGGCCGCTGCTCGACAGCGACGAATGGCTGGACATGGTGGCCGGGGGCGTGGCACTCATGAAGCCAGCCAAGCCGCTGGCCGTGCCCGCCGTGAGGGGAGCATGTGAGGTGGTGCCCATTAGGCTGGCCGCAGCAGCTGCCGCGGCCGCCGGCGACGTTTGCAATGCATGATGAGCGGCAGCAGCAGCCGCCGCAGCAGCTGCGGCCGCGTGTGGGTGTGCGTGCGCATGCGTGTGTGTGTGCGAGTGTGGATGTGTGTGCGAGTGTGAGCCGATGCCCTGAGCGCCGGTGGCTGGCGGCGGCGGTTGAGCTAACATACCCGGAGAGAGCAGCGACGGTTGTTTGCCTGCAGCGGCGGCGGCGGCAGCGGCAGCGGCAGCAGCAGCGGCCAAATGGGCGTGGCTGGGATGAGGTGGCGGCGCCACAGGCGAGGCTAAGCCACCATTCAGCACATGATTCATGTCATCGCCGGAGCACTGGAAGACCTCAATATACCGGAACTTCTTGCCAAAGACCATGAACTGATTGTGCTTCCGCTGAGCGCAGAGGCGCGCCGAGTCCTCCGAGTCCATTTGGATGAAGGCCTCGCCACTGGGCTGGCCCTGAAAGAGATTACAATCATATATATAAGCGAGTCTTAAATTATCATTAGCATAAATTAATCTAGAGTCTTCCATCTCCACATTAGGGAAGCAGGGCTGCATCGTCATGATCCGGTTCGCTCACCTGCGCATTGATGACCATGTGCACACCCTGGTAGATGATGTGCTTGGCAAAGTCGTCCAGAAAGTGCAGGATGTGCTCCACCATCGCCTCGTAGGGCAGGCCGCGCAGTCGAATGCAGTTCTTGGTGGTGCCCGAGGTGATGAGATGCTGTGGGGCATGGGTAAGTGGGGGGCACAGGTTAGCGTGGCTAGCGTTAGCTGTCAGCGGGTTGAGGGCGTGGCCAGCAGCGGCACCCACCTGCGGCAGCAACGGCAACTGCATGGTGGGCAACTGTGCTATCAACGGCGGCTGGCCATGGTTGTTCGATTCGTAGGTCTTCGGATCCATCGATCGATTCAGCACCTGCTGCACCTCCGCCGTCGTCGAGCGGAACAGCTCGATATACCGCTGCCCGATCGACTCGCGATGGCGTCCCAGCGCCTTGGGCGAATCGCTCTCGTTGGCAAACAGCACAAAGGCATCGCCCGTGGCGCGTCCGTCGGGCTTCTTCACAAAGAGCACGCCCTCGCTGCCGTCCAGAACGTGACAGGGCGACTCGCCAGTGGTAAAGAACTCCAGCTGCAAAGGCAGAGAGAGAGTGAGCATATTCCGACTAAGTTCAGAGGCGCAAGAGAGTCGAGAGCCCCACACTTACCACTTGCTTTGGCGTACAGTCGTAGGGCAGTCCGCGCATGCGTATTATCACCTGGGCGCCCTTGGAGAGGAACGCCTGCGCCTCGTTTGAGGCGCCGCCGGCTATGGCCAGAAAGTCCTCGCCCGATGCGCGATATACCTCTATATAGCGCGAGCCAATGTGATGCTTATGCCGCTTCAGCGCCATATCGCGATGCTCCTGAGAAACGAAGCGAATCAGAGCCTCTCCGTTGCGCCGGCCCAGCGGCGAAAGGCACAAAGCAACGCCGCCTCTGCATGCGAGCGAGTGAGTGAGAGCGGGAGAGCGCGAGAGAGACGAGAGGAGAGAAGGGAAGAGTGTAGTGTGTTTAAAGAAGAGCGCATATGATAAAGAAAATTCTGGCAAATAGCTAAGAATTTCATTGGTCGTCGTCCGTAATCTGCCGCCGACCCGCTGAACTTTGATAAGCTGCGCGTCGAGCTCAGCTTATCAATGGGTTACGTCGATCTCTGAGAGAATACGCTTGCAGAGGGTACAATGATTTCACCATGAGACATGGCTAGGCACTCTATATTCTCTATAAATTTGTGTGAAGGAATATCATAAGCATATACATATACATATACATATACTCTTGAGAATATCAAATACTTTTCGATAACTGATTTTCGATGATTGAAATATAAAGATCTCTATTAAAAGAATATACAGTAGATTCTATTGGATTTGCAGGAGGTAAATCCTTTGCTTTTAAATACATTTTAATAAATATTTCAGAAGTTGGCTGTTCTTAAATGTTAAAGGGGCATTGCAATCATTGTTAAGCCTTAAACAACTCTGAGTTTCTCTGCAATTTCGAGAGCTTAAGTCATCAATCAATCAATTGCATTGACTTAAGTGCTCTGCTATGACAAACTATTTCAATTCAAAATGAATACTACGAAAAACCTTAATCTAACATACATATAAAGCCTTGAAGAGCTTATCGTATATATAGAAAACTATTATCAAATAAAAATCATATCAGTCCACTCGCTGTTTGCTATGCCATTGAATGAAATTCAACTTCGATTTTGACCATCTTTAGATTACCATAGCAGCTGCACTTTCATCCTACTCACTTGGCTACGTTGAGTCCGCGAAAGAACTTGGCTATATCCTGATCGCTACTCTGCCAAGGCAAACCACGAGCACGCACGATGCAATTGCCGTCCACCTCGTCGTCGATTGAGCTGTAAGAAGCAGAAATGCAAAGTTCGGTTTCAGTTTGCAGTTTCAGACAAATTCGTTGTACAGTAAGAGGAGCTAAGGCATATAAATATATACTTTATATGTTTGTATATCGGAGCTACATTTGACAAATTCCAAAGCCCTGTAATAGACCTGGGCGTCTATAGAACTTCGTATAACGACTTGCATACATATAATATGTAGTTTTAGTTTTTAGGTTTCTTCTCTGAAGTCACGTTTCGTTCTTTCAAGAACATAAACATTTTTGCTGACTTTACACACACACACACACACACACACTGAGACTGTCTCAACACAAACAAACAAAAACATGAATAATCAGAAGAAGCAGCGACAGCACAAAGTTGAAAAACAAAAAGTCGAATTTAATCATCATTTTGTGGCATATAATCTGAAATGGTATTCGTAAATGCTTTGCACTGATTTGCCTTACCTGAGCGCTAATTGGAATTGTTTTTAATGGGTTTTTATTTCAGAGTTTTTGCCTCCAAGTAGAACTTCCTACTCTATTTATGTGACACACTTATTCGCCCAGCTAAAGATTATGGCAAACGTGTTTTACTTCACTTCATTTTCATCTGTTTTTTTTTTTCTTGCTTTTCGTTTCTTCTTCTTCTTTTTCAGCGATAACAATAGTCACAATTCATCAGGGACTCACAATTCGATGCGTTTCTAATTTCCTACACTTGAGAGATGGGCCCCGGCTACGAGTTCTTATCGCGCACCGATCCAATCGCCGACTGAGCCGCGATCCGTTCCACGATATTTGTCGCGGCGCTGGGCGCAGTCAGCTCTGAGTAATATTTATTTTTCTGAATGGTCTTGTTTTAAAAAATATATAGTCTTTCTCATTTATTTGTATATATGTTGAGTGTTTTCGGGCTGGGACTGACTTCAAATAGTGCAGACCTTAACACAAAACTGGAGCGTCGAAAAGACTGTCCACTGGTCGAGAACTGAACGTCTAGAATGAGTCTCTGCTCGAAATTGAGACTCGGATTTGAGTGCCACTCGCAGAGTGAGGCATTGAGTGAGTCTCGCTGAATGAGAGCGTATACACTGTACAGTCAAGCGAAGGCAGGTACTGATCAGTCTCTGAAGTGCTCTTACACGAATTGAGTCAGCGCTACTCTAGGTACAATGTGACCTACCGAATGTGATATTCGATTTTGTAATTTAACTTGTATTTTTCCACTATACAAAGATATATTTACAAAAGTAATCTGAGCAACTCTTAACTAATGTCTAATGTCTAACTTAAACTAATGTCTTGCATTGATTCATTCAGATATGCCTTAAATAGTGTGAAGATATTTCAATATTTCTGACTCTAGCCTAGTACACAATGGGAGGAAACGTACCTGAACATTTCTTTGTACTTCGCTAAACTTTATTATTATTTAAATAGGAATTTTGCTACTTCAAATAAAAAATTTTAATACTATTAAAAATTCTTTATTTCAAATGTAAACATTTGAAAATGAAATCTACTTCAATAACAATAAAACGCAAATTTTATAAATAATTAAAAATATTTTTAACATATATAAAAATATCTTCCAAAGAAATTGGATAATAATAAAGATAATGATGGGATAAAACGTTATGAATCCTATTCCAATCATTATCGACAATCAATAAATTGCATTGTAACTAGCTGATTCTAATTGTAGACAATCGTGCTGTACAAAGAGGAGCTTAGGCGAATAAAATTGATGCTCTATGTACCCCAATGCTTCAGCACTTAAGTCATTTAAAAATTATATACAAATATTTATAAACCATATCAAATTGGCAATTTGCATATGAGGAAATTAAATTCGGCATAAGTAGATCTGGAAAGTCGTTAGGATATGGCAGAAGTTCCTCAGAATAAAAACATAGACTCTGTTGTTGAATAAAGTCGATTTGAAAACCTTTTTGTGAATTCATTCATTGCCATCTACTCCTTCATTTTTTTCTTATTCCATTACCGAAGCGGATTTACTTCGTGGTCAATATTATTTATTTAATTAATTATTTTTTATTGTTTTATTTTGGTATTTATTTATGTATTTTATATATATATATATATATAGAAAAGAGAACATTGACTGAATAATTAAGACAGTTAAAATTTGTTTCACATATAAACACGAATAATATTTTATTGGTATTATTATTATTATTTTTAATTTTGTTATTTAGTATTTGATTGGAATACTTAATCAAAAGCGAATGTCCAATTTCTCTTTAATTTAACTAATCTATTTCAACTTACCAAATTCCAGGTTCCAGCACAAGATTAACGACTTCATTAGTATCGAACTTATGACCTAAAAAACACATAGATAAATGTAAGTTATTTGTCAATTTCAAAAAAAATACGAGTACTCTAGTCTAGACTACTCGACAGCTCAAGTAGGAGATATCCTGAACCCAGCACAGAGCGGGTATTCCAATAATTCTGCACTTCTTTTAAACACACATACAAAAAACATATACGCATACATACGCATGCATAAGAAGCGCTCTGCTAACTGCGCAGTTGACAGCGACTGCGCTTAGGCTGCGCTGCAGTCTAGGCTATATTATGCGATATTATTGTTGAATAAACTCTCTTGTAATGGGATTATCTTCAGGAAACTTTCAGAACGTGATAATAAAGATGAAGCGGCACAAGAGTCTAATACTTGAAATACGTTTTTACAAATAGCAGTCGAAGGGGGCGTGGTAGCCAAAATCCGTAAATTACAAAATCATCGTATTCATCATATGTATATTCATAGTCTGAAGTGTTTCCAGGTCTAATAGTATTGAAATAATGGCTAAAAACTGAATCCACTTATCGATTATTCTCGATCAAAAAGAAAAGAGATGAGTTATCGGAAAATATGATAAACTTGTACTCTGCATGGTGTACACGACATGTAAAATTGCAAGTGTCTAGCTCTTATATCTTCTGAGATCTCGGCATGGCTATATCGACTCAGCTCGTCGCCCCGATCAAGAATATATACACTTTATGAGGTCTATCACGCCTCCTTCTGCCTGATGCATTAATTTTCACAAAAACATTATACCCTGACTTCCCATTTTCAATGGGTTCAGGGTATAAAAACCCAAAACGAAACTCACCCGCCTGAAGCAATGATTGAATCACAGTGACCATATCGCGAGATTCGCGTATATAGAAATCATTATCTTCCACAGCCGTTGCGTTCAGGTCTGCATAATGGAGACACAAGAGAAATCATTAGCGAATTGAGGTCAAGCGATAGACAATGCAAACTCACCTTTAAGCATTTCGCCAATGGACTGCGGCATGGGCAGCACAGGTGACTGCAGCATCTTCTTGATGTCCTTGAGTGGAACGAGGGCACGGGATAGATCGCCCGACTTAAAGCGCTGGAACTCTTTGCGCAGATCACTGAATCTGTTGTAGTAGGCAGGCAGCTCCACATCCTTGGCGCAGGCCTCCCGATGCAGACATTGCCGCAGCGGCAGCTGCCCATCAGTGATCAGCTTGATCTCTGTGTCGTGCAGCGACAAGGACCGCAAATAGCCATCGAACTGAAACGGAAAACATGTGGATATAAATGAAAATTAATTCTTCTGATTATATAATGAATGGAATCTTGAATTAATCTATCCAAGTCTATTACTAATTACTTATAGAATTTACGCTTCTTCTTAAATAAGATCAAGCCTTTGTCTAGAGATAATACTATAGAGAAACAACTTCATGGAATATATATACGTATATATGTATATATAATAGCCGGCCATTAGACTTCTTTTGACTACGAGATTTATTTACATCTATCTCTATTATATTAGTAGGTATTACCCAAAGAATATTTTTGCTCATTAAATGATATAAACCTGATTTCAGCTCAGATTAAGTCTTTTTAATTAAACCAGATTATCGATAATGGAAAATACACAGATTTTTCTATTTAGTATAAACAGACACAAGGAGGCGTGGCACTTATTTTATTGATCGAGCAGAGTTGATCTAGGTCCGTCTGGCTGTTCGTTGGAACTGCATGAAATTTGAAACACAATAATTACTATCGATAATAATAATCGATAATAATCTATATGGATACAGCATTAGCGCAGTCTAAGGCTTTTTAGTATACATATATTTATTATTCATGACAAGCTTATTTTCTGCCTTATAAACAATTTCCTACATACTAAGATAAGTGAAGAGCTTTTGACATTTAGACTTGAATTAAATATGTACAATATATAAGAAACAAATTTCTCAAATGACTTTTAATATTTGGTACCTTTAAACCTTCCAGCTAAAACTTTCCCAACGAATATTATATTCAATTAATACGAAATGAATGAACTGTTAATTGAGTAAAACTCAATGAAAGAAATATATCCTATATATATATATATATATATATATATGTATAATTAGTGCAAATATTAGCAATGACGCTGACAATAACAGCTCAGTCAAAACTCAAAGTTCAACGGTTAAGAACTGTCGAAAGGTTTGTGGGGATTATTTGGCTTTATGCTAATTCTTTTGCTGCAATTTTCTAGGTTATGAATGCAATTTGTTTAAACCCGTTTATTATTTGTTGTTGCTGATGATGATGTTGTTGTTTTTGTTGTTGTTGCTGCAATTATTGTCAATTACATGGAAAATAAATAACAGAAACAACAACAAATCGTTTTAGCTATAGTTTTATAGTTTTTCTTTTTATGCAATGTCATCGTGAGTAAACATAACAAGCAGCTTTGTGTCGCATTAGCTCGGGTTAATCTCTGAGTGGAGCTTGTCTCTGAGCTGTCTTGGAGCTGCCTCGGAGCCTCCTCTCAGCTGGCTGGGCCCTATGCAACGGCGCTCCCCTGGGCAAGTATTTGCGAGAACAACGTTCTCGTCATTTAATAGCCAAGTGTGTATTGACCAGGCCAATTAGTATGCCAGCCAAAGCAGACGCATACAATAGCCGACAGCTAAACGCGCTTTCCCTTTCCCTTGCTCTCCCTCTCACTCTTTCTTTGAGTCTCTTTCTCTCCGGCATTACGTCACGTGTCGCTTACGGATCGGCTGCCAAAGTTGCATTCATATACATATCTGTATAATATGACATCTAATTGACGTACATTCGTCAGCACACTCCATAAAGTAGATTAATGACACTCCGGTGCAAAGTACAACAGTGTCTTAATGATCCAAGTTAGTTAGGCATCTCTCTAGTTTGAAGATTATAGAGTTCATTAGGGTATTCAGTTGGAGGTCACACGCAAGCTTCATTCTAATTGGTAGGTATTGGATTTATTGTGCACATTGATTTCATGACTGCGACAATGCTTAATACTCTTAAAGGCACTCTATATAGATGATATTAGATGAAGGAAAGTATTTATAAGGAAAGAAAAGGCTATGCTAATGATTTTCAAATCTTCAAAATATAAAATAATTTTTCTTGCATTTTTCATTTTTCTTAACAAGCTAAACACAACTTCTTGGCCTCTTCTCCATATAGATTCTATATTCAATTCCTCATCTTCGGCACTACAAAACATTTAACTGTATCTCCCATGCTAAATGTTTCGATTCGCGCTCTAAAACTGTGGAAGATACAGTTTTAGGGGAACTGACCATGCACCAAATGGGGATAGAAAAATCCACCATATATTCTTGGTCTCGTATTGTCAAAGTTTCCACTCTCCTTCACTAGTTGAGCTTCCAGATACCAGATATAGTCCTATTCCTTTATTGGGAGTATCAGCAATATCTCAACAGTTTTATCAGCAAAAAATATTCAAAATTTCAAGTTTGTAGATTCTCGTACACTTCGTGAATGAATACAATAGGCAATAGGCGATATCTGGGTATATAGCCAAACAGCTCAAATTTATAATTGCGATATGCATAATTAGTCATTCCAATAATCAGCTGTTTTGATTTTAGTTAATATACCTCATGAAAGTCATTTCATATGCATATAGCATGCACGTGAGTGTAACACCAACTGCTGCACCCAAGTTTACAGAACTCATGCTCCGATCTGAGAGAAACATTATCTTCAACATCTACTTGGTGCTACATAAGTATTTACCCTACAAGCGTTTACATTTCCGTAACGAGAAATCGTGAAGAAGGGGGGCCACGGGGCCTGTTGAAGTGCCCAAGTAGCAGCGGAACGTACTGCTTATCAGAGAGTCTGATAAGATTTCAAGTCGAACGCTTCCACAGCTCCCAATCAGTGGCGTTGGTCAGGGGCGAAAGAGAAACATGAAACCTAATGGCCAAATGCAATCCCAAGTGACTCGACGAGAATAAACATCCCAACGATTCCAGTCAGCGTGAGCTATTGATGAGCTATTTATGGCGCTCTCTTATCTATGGATCTACGAATTTTCCAGTCATAGGCTGATGGCTGGACTAGTTCGAAGATCAGCTGGGATTATCACATGGATTGTGAATAAAAATAGAACAACGCGTGCTGTGGTAATCTCTCTCTCTCTCTCTCTCTCTCTCTCTCTCTCTCTCTCTCTCTCTTATCTCTCTCTCTCTCTGTTACTTCTTTTTCTCTATAACTTTCTCTCTCTCTCTGTCTCTATCTCTCTTTATATATTTCTCATTCTTTATCAACCTCAATCTTTTACTCTCTCTCACTCGCGATCTTTCTCTTGTGTGCTTGCTTCTCTTAGACTAATCTTATCTAAGGCGCTCACTCGACTCCCACGCGCGATAGCTGCGAACTCTGAAGTGTGAATTATGTCCCCATTCTATACATCTATAGTGCACGTCAGACACAGACATTTTACTTCGTTTGATTTGTCTGCCCAATGTCACATTTCTTTCAGATTTTCAACTTCATCACTATAGCTATCTATTCTACTTTCATTCTGCTTTGTGCTGTTTTTCTTTAAGGAGTCCGCCTTCTTCATATTATTTTTCCCTTTTGGCTAACTCTTTCCCCAATTTTTCGTTCTCTGCTTTTCTCCCATGTCTTACTATTTATCCTCTTTGGCCCAGTTATACTGCTCCTATTTAGATCCACCTTTAGCCCGTCATTCCCTCTCTCTCTCTCACTTTCTCTGTCGATCTCTTGACATCTCCCCCTTACTCACCTCCTCGATCGCTTCGGCTAGGGGCTTCCCAGCTGACTGAGCCTCCGCAATGGGCAATATGAGTTCGTTGCTGTTCTCCAGAGTGGTGAGGCAGATGCCGTTCGTGGTGCTGTTCCCGCTGCTGCCGCTTGCATTTGTGATGTTGTTTGTTGCATTGATGTTGTTGTTGTTATTTGAGCTATTATCGCCGACATAGCCTATGGCTAGTGGCGGCGAGCAGGCTGTGTTGTTTGTAGCATTCGAGTTGTCCGATGAGCTAGATATGGTGCGATCCTTAATGAAGTAACCATCAGGGCGTACGAGTATTTGTTTGGTACCGATGATCTATGGGAGACACGAGGAGCAAGGGGCAGCGATTAGACAAAAAGGAAGAAGGCAACATAAACAAAAATAAGAATAACTAAATTGAGATATGAACTACTATAGATATATAGTTAGTTGTTAATAATCAGTAAATAGATTCTAAATTCAGATATGAACTACTCTAGATGCATATATAGCTAATAATAATGTTAATAATCAGTAAATAGATTTAGATATTTAATATATATATTTCTACTTATGCTTTCTATGGAATATGAAACGTTTTACTCCTAGTTTAAAATTTAAAATTATATTATATATTAAATATCTCAGAATTTGTATACATAAATATATTCATATATAGGTAATATAACAAATTTAAAGAAGAATACTTCCGTTGCATTCCAGCACATAAATGCTCAAGTTTAGAGCTATCTCTTGTTAATGAATTACACAGCTCATAGCAAAATTACACTATCCCAACAAGAGCGCCAGATAAACACTATGCTACCTGCTTACGCCTGATAAGCAGTTCTCAAGGTAGGGCAGACAAGACCTATTAGATTAAATGGGAGCAGTGGGCGATATATAACGCGAATATCAGCACCAAATATTGTCGCTAGATAGGGGACCTGAGACTAGTCAACTAGAGAGCGGAGCTCAGTTGAGACTGGGAGCCCCGCTCTCTCCAGCGGGGCTCTACGTCGCTCCATGATTCATTAAAATCAAGGCGCAAAAATTGTTTAACATATTCAACAGAAAATTGAAAACTGAACTAGAGACACTTTACTTTGAAACAGGCCTACGGAGAGACGTTGACGCTTGCGTCAACGGATGTGTGCTCAAAATCGGATTTGGAATTCGGAATTTGGATTGGGAATGGGGCATTAGTAATTAGAAATGGAGAATCGACTCCGAGTGCGATTGCAGGTAGCTACTGAACTATGCAAAATACACAAAGAGGGAAAAAATAAATTAAAAAAAAAAAAGCAAGCTACAACGAAAACTAAACATATAGAAAACTGTTTTTGAAATTCTTTTTATTTTTCCATTTTTGTTTTCTTTTGGATTACTGATTTCTGACTTCTGATGCCATCGATTTGCATATCTTTTGAATATATAACACGATGCACGCACTACGTAGGATTCCGTGTATGAAATATTTATGAGTTCGTAGCCTGATGTTAAATTCAACAAAACGAAAAAAAGTGAAAAAAAAAACAAATACAACAGAAACCCAAGAATGAAAGCAAGGAAAAAAAGCGATTTTCTCGCCTTCGGGTGGGTTCAAAGTGGGGTTAAGCCCGCGAGCTAATTATACGCTACAAAGCTGAGACACTGAGAGAGAAAGAGAGAGAGAGAGAGAAAGAGAGAGAGAGAGAGAGAGAGAGAGAATGAGATGGAGATTTGAAGAGATAGAGGCAGATTAAAGAGTGAGTCAGTGAGAGCGAAAGCAGTGAGAGGAGAGAAATGTAAAACAGTTTTCGTCATAGCTGAAGCATTCACCATTATGGAAAATTTAGACCACTTCGGATTGACCCATTGAAAAATAGCCAAGTATATATTCGTACAAGTATATAGACAAGATAAAAACCGGAATATATGATACAGATTAAGCGATCTATTAAACACTGACGCCGCCGCCGTTTCTAGATCAATGAAAACGTGCCAAGAGTTCCAGTTCTGCGTCGTGTGCCCCGTGGCCCCCTTAGCCAAGTGAAAAGTCAATGAAATTAACTGAGTGTCAATGCAGACATCTTGGCCTGGCCTAGAAGAAACTAAAACGGGGCTGACTTACGCCAATCAGACTCTCAGCTCAGATCGCGAGATATAATAAAAACTCTATGCAAAAGTTGCACTCTTTGTGTGATATTTCGAAGTCCCCGCCCGCTCGGGCTGCACACGAATGTTAATTAAGTTTAATTGCTGCCATTCGAGTCATAACCAGCCTGTAATTAACATCCCAATTACACTAACTGACTGTGCCTGTGTGTGTGTGCGAGTGTAAGTATCTGTCAATCCGAGGCAATGTTGCTGCTGATGCAAGAAATCTATAGCACTTGACTCGAAAGACAGAAGGAGAAAATTCGTGCCGAGTGAGAGGAAGTTTTTCGCACGGAAGGAAACTCTCGACAGATCTGCAGTTGACGTTTTCAATTTAGAAAGCAACAAATTGGCATTGTCAGCTGGCTGTCTGAACGTGTTCAATGAACTCAGCGTTTATTTTAAACACATTTAACTAATAGCAGCTTCAAAATAAGATGAGCTAAGAGACGCTTAAATAAATGATCATAGTATCTCAGCTTACATTTTTAAAATATCGAAATTTTAAGTGATCTTTATGAGGGACTAGACGGAAAAGTTATCTATGTAGTATTATATATATATATATATATATATATATATGTGGAGATAAAAAATATAAGTTAATAAATAAATATAAGATAAAAAAAATAAGAATATAAGTAATATTTCTAATAATTGTGTATAATAATGAGTAATTATGCTTTAACTTAAAAGGATGCGCTCTTAAACAGTAACAGAAAATGGTTTGAAAAAAATTAAAAATATAGATCACTAGAAAAGGGTTTTCAAACATCTATATATATAATTTAAGTCAATCATTGAGCCTAGTAAAAGAAGAAAACTGTGTAATCTATAGGGTCAAAATAACAAATATTGCCAGCAAGTAAGCCCTAATCTATAAATATCAAGTATTACTATAATTTGTCGCATTATGATAAGGAAAACGGCATCAGATTTCTATCAGCTGCATATACATATATATAATATAATATATAATGTATATTGTATAAATATGTTTAATAATATTATTTGATGAAACTTGAATGCTATATATATATATATATTTATATGCTTTGTCCAAAATGTGAAACTTGCGCTCCATTTGGCAGTTTGATTGCATATAGAAATCAAGAAATTATATATTTAATTTATATAGTCATGTCAATGCCAGACGCATAGAGGCGAACGGGGGGCCCCTCAATTATTGGATTTGTGTAATATTTGGCTAATGGCTATGCGTCAGTTGGCCAACAACTGAATCTAAGCTCTTTTGCAGCAATTTGAAAGGGTTTTGAATTGTATTTCAGTTCGGTTATGGTCGGCGGCTGTTCTATGTATACATTTTACGGATATTTCATAAGCCATTAAAACTAATGCTTAAAACTCTCTGTGGCCAGCTAAAAGCCGCTTGATGACGGCGCCGTTGTGGCTCAGTGCGTTTTCGCTTTAGTATCACAATACCCCGTAATTGTGAACGGCGCTCTAAAGGGTTATTCTTATATGTGAAGAGAGTCAAAGTCAAAGAGAGCCCTGCAAACGCCTGTCAAATATAACTTGGATATATAATTATTTGGATCATATTCCCTTTCCGCTTTAAATATATATAAATACAAGTTCTAAGAAATATCAAGTGCGCTTCAGCTAGGTATCTGCTAGTCGAGCCACAGTCCAGAGACTTCAACAGTTCTCGTGTGTAGTTAAGAGACTACAAATCAAATGGATGACATCTGGACGTTAAGTCGGCAAATGAGTCCAGCCCCGAAAGACATAACTATACACATTCAGTTTTCGAAATATATCTATATATATAAATAGCAGTGTATATGTCAAGTGTGTAGCGGCGATTCGTGTCCGTAGAAAGTTTTGATTCCCAGTCTTTTTAAGCGGCTTTTAGGACCCGGCAACTTTCATCAGCTTAACAACAAAAAATTCCAACTAGCCCAATATTCGCATAAATTTCCGATATATTCGCAAAAAATAATCAAATTATTATCATATTATATTGAACAAACAAAAACTTTTTTACTATAATTTGGCAAGTCTTATACAATGGGATTCGTTGAGTTGTTCCGTGCCATTTAGGTGCGAATGCCCAACACCTGCCAGCCTGTAATATCGCCAGTTTCGAAAGCCAACCGAACACGTTTGACCTACCGAACTTTGATTGCCAAAATATAAATAAATATTTAAAATTTTGATGAACTTTAGTGTGTCTGGCCTTCCCAAGCCGGGGACTCACCGCAGAAATTAACATAATAACTGCCAAGCCGAAAAGTCTTGCGACTTGCGAAAGTCTAAGTGTATATATATATATATATATATATATATATATATATATATATATATATATATATATATATGTGTGTGTGTGTGTGTGTGCATACTTAAAAATTCCAATTTGAATTCGTTTTGCCTGGCTGCTACTACCACCAGCATTTAGAAAATTAATCATAATTTGGCCAAAAGCGTAGCTAATAATGAGACCCCGAAATAAATAAAGACCCGAGTACTAACCCTATCCATAGATAATTCCGAGACGTTTAAAACGTCTCTAGGGAGGCAATGCCATTAAAAAGCACTTAATGTCATCCGAATCGGAAAAAAAGAGAAAAATTGTGATGCACTTACAGAAATGTATATTGCGTGTTCAAGTCGTAAAAAAACAAAAGTTTCAGGCTGACGGATCTAGACGTAAAGCCTATGGCGAGGCAGACAAACATCAGTTAAATGCTAGTAAATACTGGCCCAGCCAGTGATGCACGGACATCAGCTCAGACACACAAAGATATATATACAGATATATATACAGATATATAAATTGTCAAGCCATTTTCTTGCCAAACACGCAGCTCACTCTATACCCTAACAGCTGGAGGATTGCAGGGAGGGGCTGCTCCAGAGCTTGTCTACGTAACGTGCTGTCAAGCATTTTGCAAATAATATTGCGTATATGGAAATTATTGACCAGACGCTGGCCCAAGACTCGCTTTTTGTTGTGCATGCAAATAGAAGCGAGGAAAAAGTGCAAAACAAAATGAAAATGAAAATGAAAATGACAAAGAAAAACAAGGGAAAAATGATCAAATGAAAATATAAAACTGTCGAGTTGCCAGTGAGAAATCTAAATCAAATAATGTGCCCAAATCAAATGCAGGCAATCGATTACGAAATCCTATTCAAAAGCCAATTTTCGTTTATTTAGGCTTTGATTTGAAAAATGTGTAAACGCCTCTGAAATGGAAAATTGCAGAGGTTGATTATGCAATGGAAAAGCTATTATGAAAAGCAATCGCTTGAAAAGACAATGTAATGAAAACTTTCGAGAAAACATCAAGATTTTCCTTAAGCTTAAGCAAGCGTTTTATTAGTTGAACAATTTCTGGAAGAATTTAATATAAGAGTTAATGAAAATGACAAAATTGTTGAAATTATATCAAGAATATTCCAACCATTAATTTTGCTTTTTGAGAATTTATTGATTCATTCATTTTTGATTTATTCATCATAATAAATAATGAAACAATATATGAATGTATATATTCACATTAATATTTTGGATATATTATTAACACAGCTCAGAGTACTTAGAGAGATTACTCCTCCTAAAACATAAACTAAGCTCAAAACTTAAGTATTACTTGGAATGGGTTGCTTTTAGAAAGGTAAATACACGTGTTGCACAAAGTCATATATATTTTTATATATATCTATATATATTGCTGGCTGCGAGGTTATTTGCAGGGATTTCGCAATGGGCACCACACCACATAGCTTAGACGATGCGTCGCTTTAGTCATTTTCATTTTTAAACAATTAGTGTCAATCGCTTGGCAAACTCAAAATATGCAAATACGGCCTGACTATGGGCTATACTTATATTTAAATAGTCGCCAGATAGGGGCAAGACGCCTCATGCTCCTGTCCCCCCTCTTTCTCTCTCACTCACTCCCTATATTGAAAAGACCAATGGAATGTTCCCTAGCTCAGGCAAATGGCAGCAATCAACAGGCTCAGCATTCATATCAATTGAATACCCTGTAGGCACTCAGCAGAGTAGCCTTTGGCTGCATTTGAAATCGGGTATGAACTGTCATTAGCAGAGCTAAAACATTCTTTATCAGTAAGCTCTATGAACTGGAAAATTAATGTGATCTAATTTATCCAATTTGCAAAATCTTTAGCTATTTAATTTACCCTAATCAAATATCAAATTCAATAACTTCCTTGATAGAACTGAAGTAATTATCATGTGAACTTATAATTTTACCTCTGATTAATATTGAGCTCTAAACTTTTCCATTAGAATATAGATATATCCACATTTAAATTCAGACAGTCTCAATATTGTAAATATAAATTATTCATTACGGTTGATCAGATTTGAACTAAGCTCAAGACTAGAAAATAAGCAAGAGACTAGAATATAATCAAATTTAGAGTTTATATAAAACTAAAACTAGCTTCATATTGAACACTGGCAACTGGAGAATTCGGCTTGATCTCTTGACATATATATATATATATATATATATATATGTATACCACTTAAGAGTCTTGAGTGCTGACCAGTAGTGGATAATTGCATGAACGATTATATCAGTCGAGTACATCTCGATATATCACCTTATGTGACATACATCTCAAAGTATTTAATTTCTATATAAGCATATGCTCTAGAGGGTATATTCGCGTCTACGTTTACACAGTTGAGCTCACTAAGTACTTGCAGCTTTTAAACGAATCAAAGTCGAGTTGTCGTTGCCTTTGCTGTTGTTGTTGTTGTTGTAACATAATCAACGCGCACAGTTGAAAGTGCAGCTTATACAACAATAACGTATTATTGCGTGTATGAGTGTTCATAAATATTCGTATTCGTATTCGTATTGTTATGTGTGTGTGTGTGTGTGTGTGTGTGCGTGTGTGTGTATGTGGGTATTCATTAATTAAGCGACGACAGCACACACGCTTCACAAAATGGCGTCGCTCAGTAGGCGGCGCTTAGCGCTGAGCTTCAGCAACGCTCGCTGCTGGAGCGAGCAGAGCTGAAGCAGAGCTTAGACAATAGCGTCAACAGGTGTGTTGGCTCGTAAACTCACCTGTCCCGTTGCCACTTCCAGCAGCACATAGACCATCAGTATAATTTCCTTTTCATCCGAGCCAAGGCCGGGTCCATTTTGGCCACATGTGGCTATGTAAAGGGAGACAACGTGTTCGGGCACCTGCATGTTGTTGCTATTGTTGTTTTTATTGAAGCAATTGTTGTTGTTGTCGTTGCTGTAGTTGTTGTTACTGTTGAGATTATCTCTGTCTTTGATCTCTCGCAATTAAAGGCTATGTGTGAGGTGGCTCGCTCCGAGAGTGAACTTGAGTTTGCTTTCTGCTTTTTGCTATCAATTGCAATCGCTGTCGCTGCGTGGCTGATGGCACTGCATTCTCTGCTCAGATACCCATAGGATATGGCTGCAAAAAAAAAAAAAACAATGAAGTGGAAAGAGAAATAAATATTATGGATGAGCGAATAGGTGCGAATAGGGCGGCTTAGAGGTGAGTGGCTGCTTATACAATATTTTGAACCTTTGACAGCTGGCGAAGCGAAAAGCTAATTACGTATGCAATTCAAAGAAAATGCCAACCAAGGCGAATTGGCAGCAAATGCAATTCAAATGGTTGCCAATTGGAAATTTGCAAATTTGCAGCGACGTTGCCAATTTGCAGGTCAAGTTTCTAATTAGACAGTGCGACGTTGCCAAATTTTAAACTAATAAAAACCCTTGAAGTGCCTTTTCGGAGTCGGATGAAATTTCCGTGTTGCCAGTTTTCAGCTGAAGTTGAAGCGATATCTATCAGAGCGACGTTGCCAAATTTAAGAGTCAACTCAGCTACGCCTAATCACAATGGCTTACACGACGTTGCCAATTTGCAGTTAATACAAAATGAAGTGTTTAAAGAAACACTTAAATCAGCTAAGCGCTGTTGCCTGTTTTCACAGCTATTACGAACTTGAGAGGCTCTCCAGATATTTACGAACTTTATATAAGCCAAGCACTGATCGCAACGTTGCCAATTTTCAGTGAGGCATCAAACGACTAAGACGACGTCTGACAAACGAAGTCACTAAAAATTGTCACAAAGAGCATGAGCAAAGAGGTCAAATTGAAATTATTAACCTGCGCAACGATTTGAAATTTAATTTTGTGCTCCATTCGGTTGCCAAGCAGCCAGCTCAGGCAGCCCGGCCCGAGCTTGGAGCCCTGACAAGTGGATTGGACAAAGTCGAGCAAAAGGCGAATGTGGAAACGCTGGCGACAACCAACAAAACACACCAACAGCAAAAATTAAAGACAACTTTATGGGCATTTTTAATGTGAAAAGTTTTACTTTTAATGAAAAACAGCAAACACACAGCAGCATCAAGCAGAGCTCGTCTGATTGACTGACTGACTGACTGACTGAAAGACTGCTGATGTTCAGGCACTCAAAGCAAACGCTCAGCCAAAGGTCGTGGGTTAATCGAGGTGCACAGGCGCACTCAAAGACTCAGAGCGCGAGCTTTAGCAATCGCGTTTACGATGACTTTTTTGTTGTAATTAAAATGAATAAAAAGGCATAAAAAAGGGGCGAAAAAGGCATGAAAGAGCACTCTAATTAGAAAAGCTCGCCAGCAGATACCCTCGCTCTTGTTCTCTGATTAATTCAAGTTTCATTTTTGAGCCAAATCAGAGCTTTCTACTTCCTTCCGATCATTCTTGGGAGTGCATACTTTAATCTAAATTACAAACTCAAAACTAAATTATTATAGAAAGACTCGAAGCTTAGCCACGTCAACTTCTGCCTCCTGTTGCGTGCATTATACACGTCATTATCATACCCACCATACCACATGCCCACAGGGTATTCACAACAACGTCCAAGCTTTTGTAATTAAGACAAGCAAAACCGATTTAAAACACAGTTTGCGACAGTTTCTTAACTCTGAAATGTTTTTTTTTTATACATTTTTCTTCATTTCTTTAATATTTTTCGTTTTGTTTTATGCATGTTTTTGCGTCTTGCATTTAATAACTTTTTTCTTATTTAAAATATATAATAAAAACAAAAACACGCGCAACAGTCTTTTGTCTTTTTTGCTGCAAGTTTCCGCTTCGTGTGCTGGGGAAATGGTCAATGCTTTTTTTAATGAGTATTTTGTGTGCGTGCTCTTCGAAGACGATTGCAATTTTGCAGAGTTTTCGCACTCTCTCTCTCTTTCTCGCCAATTATATATACATATATCCATCGGTATCTGCTTCGTTTTTGCCGTTATGTAGCAGAGTAGAGTGTGTGAATTTTACTATTCCCATGCAAGAAAATTCTTGATTCTACTGCATTCCAAATCGTTGAAAAATAAAGAAAAGTTTTTACGCTTTGAACCGGGAAAATTAATATTAAAGACACTCTGCTGATCTATGGCCTACGAATACGGAAATAGCTTTCTACTGCTCTAATTTATTTACCCATTGTAAAGGTTTCGCTAATAGAATCATAAGCAGTAGAAATGCTAAAATTCTGTTTGTTGATCTTAACAGCTGACGCGCTCAATAACCAGTTATGATAATTTGATTATTTAATGCATATTACGTTATTATTCATTCAAAAACATATATGAATTAAATGTGTTTGATATTCTTTTCATTAATCATTTAATAAACTCTAAAAGTAATTTTTGAATTCGATTAGTCACTATATCAAAATCAAATATGAAGAAATCCGATTCTGTTTTTCGTTTATTCTCTATTCTTAATTGTTCATCTACTTTTTTCTCTCAATCGCTTTTTCGTAGAAAAATATAAGAATTCTCTGTTAACATTCCATATTTAACATTTCTAAATGGAAAATTGCCACAATTAACCTTTTTATGAACACATTTCTGTATTGCTAAAGTTTCTATCGATAGCTAATATCAATGCTACTCGAGCACCTTTCGAGCTCGTAACAGTTGCGTGCCATTTCCCACTCAATAAATAACCCATTGAATAGCCTTAAGCCCACTTTTATCTAAAGCAAATTTGTTTAAGCGGCACTCGAAGCATTTGTAACAGTTTGATCTATAGTTTTTCAACTGCAATTTATGGCTCCATAAATTGCTGGTTTATTTAAGGTATTGTAGAGTTGATAGCTTGATTTGATTTTGATGTAAAAATAATTGACAGAGTTTTAGCAACAAGCATTACGCCAATGAATTTAATTAGTTTTATGTTTAGAGATCGTAACACCTCATAAACTTGTTGTTGTGGATGAATTTCCCTTTCGTTTCACACTTGAAGACTCACTCAGGCCTGACCGAGAGCCAAGGCCTAGGTCCAGTTGCGAAGTTTTCACTGGAACGTGTGGAAAAGCGTTTTTTTGGAGGTGACGATGCGTCGCGCCGCGACAAACGCAAAACGAAAACTAGACAATAAATCTTATTTTCCGTCGAGTAGCTCATTAATGAATAACGGGTTGCTGCTTGAGATGGCGACTAATTAGAACGGGAAGAAAGCTGCAGAAACAGATACAACGACAACGAAATCTTCATTAAAGAGAAACAACAGAATTGAACAGCAATGTTACGGTAATTTCGAAAAGACAATGAATACTAAATTATATCGTTGGTATAAATTAGTGATAAATAGCTGCAGCGACAATAGCAAAAGCTAAGCAATGCAATTAATAAATTTGTAAACCAGTCAGACCGACGCCCAGTATCAAATATGAGTTATCTACTGATTATCTACTATATTCCTTAAGAAACTTGTAGAAGGAAAGCAAAATAATAAAATAGGACAGAGGATAATATTGATTATAAAAATATTAATAAATATTATCCTCTGTCTTATACTAATATTTTGCTTTAATTCTACAAGTTTCTTAAGGAATATATACCGCCAACAACGTCGTCATTAAAAAGTTGAAAAAGTAAAATAGAATATAAGCTTTGGAGCATTTTTCGTAATTTTTACATCTATGTATTTTATTCATTAACCTTATAATCTTTAAATCTTTTACATTAAAAAGCTTTCTCTTGCCCAGCCTTTCCTGAGTATCATCAATACTCCTTTTAAAATCTGTTTTTAAATAAGAAAAGATATGTTAAATTTTTAGGGGGAATTAAAGGGTATTTGCCATGTGTTTGTTGCAAGATTTCCATTTTGTTGCACTTATTTTGATTTATTTGTAGCATGAATTACGCAAGCGCTCGCATTGTTCCAGTCAAAATGACTGGAAGGGGCGCTGGAATTTGATTTGGAATTGTAATTGGCGTGTGCCGTTATCTCTTAGTTTTTTTTGCCAACAAGAAACTTATGATTGCGCACAAAATTGCATGCGAGCGAAATGTTAATTGCCAAAGTTATTCTGCACCGTCTCCCTCTATATTGCTCTCTTTCTCTCTCTCTCTCTCTCTCTCTTTTTTTTTGTCTCTGCATTACATTCGCAGCAGCAACAAGTGCAGCAGCAATTGTTGTGGTTGCCGTTGTTGTGATTCTGTCTGCGTGTGTGTGTTTGTGTGCATGCGCGCATGTCAAAGAGTTAACACACAAAAAATGCACAAGCGCTCAAAGCAGAAGCAAAAGCAGAAGCAGAAGCAAAACCAACAGCAGCAACCACAACAGCAACTACAGTTCTCTCAAAGCGCAGCAGCAGTTTACTTTGGAAGCTTTGTAACGTTGGAGCAGCAGCAACGCTGCGCTCTTTTAATATTTCTTGTCTGTGTAACTGTAAATATGTTTTCACTTTGTTATGTTTGCGCATCTGCTTTTAACGTATACCGTGTCTTGACCTGCTCTTCTGCTGCTGCTTCTTCTACTTTTTGTTGCTGTTGTTGCTGCTGTTGATGTTGTTGTTGCTCATTCGCTCGTTCATTCACACTGACCACACCACACACATACATAGATCAATATATGTACGTATGTCGATAGCCATACGCATGTATGTGTCTCACAAATTTGTCAAATAGTTTACAACTTACAGCAGCCAATGGGAAATGTCAGCGCTTAAAGCTTTTGTGCACAGTTATTCGGCGGCTTGAGCAACAGGTTGATCCTTTTGCTTCAACTGTTATTTTTTAAACTTTATTTTTGGTTTTTTTCTTCTTCTTCTCTTTTTTTTTTTTTTTCTTTACATTGCACTTGTTTTTATTGTTGCTGCATGCTTTTCACCACTCTTTTTTTATTTATTTTTTTTTTTATTATTGCACTTTCTTTTTCACACACATGCAGACAAACAATTTTGTACGTAAGCACACATGCACATATGTACTGGTATGTATTTGTATGTACGCATGCATATACGCAAGTACGTATGCATGTATGTAAGCCTGTGTACTTCGCCTGGTTCTTGTGCTAGTCACACTGACTAGCAGTTAGTTTGTTTGCGTGTATTTGTATTTGTGTGTGTGTGTGCGTTGTCCGTTTTGCCTTTCCACACACGACGCCGCCGATCTTAATACCAACACGTACAAAACGGGCAGCGACGCTGACGCCAGCGTCAACGTCGACGTCTGCGCAATACATGCAAACAAAAAACAAGTCACTTTTTCGCCTTCTTTGCTTCTTCTACCAACTTTGTGTCTTTATATATTTTTTAACTGTTGATTTTGTTTTCTTTCTAGTTTTGGACTAAAAGGTGTACGAGTGTGAGTGAGTGCTCGAATGTGTGTGTGAGTGTATTAAGTTGTCTTTTCTCTTGCTGCTTTTGCGACGGCCGCGTCCGTCTGTCTCCAGGTTAAAACAGCAACTGATCAACTTCGTGGGCCACAAGCAGCCACGAAGGTAAGTGAGCTGCGCTTGCCTGCAGGTGTGAATGTGTACGTGTGTGTAAACCTTTGTGGAGAGCGGTAATAAGCAGTGAGCGAGCGAAAGACATACACAGTGAGAGAGCGAGAAAGAGAGAGAGAGAGAGTGAGAGAGCGTGTCGATGGTATAGCTCAGGTGTATGGGCCACTTAGCTGGTGGCTGATGCCAAACAAGATTCCAACACGCAAACGCACAACAACAATAAAACTCATTTATATAGAGAAGTTGACTAGATTTGCCAATGGGCTGTCCCTACAGATAGTTGGCAACGCGACATCAGCCTTGTGGTATGCAAACCCAAAAGCAATAACACAGCTGCCATTGAATCAATGAATGAATGCAGATCACAAGAAAAAACAACTCAAATTCGAACAGCAACAACAGTTACGCGACACACAAACACACACACAACACTCACTATAGGCAGTGGCGTAGTTAGAAACAACTTGAGCAGGGATCGCCCGTCCCTCTCTTATGCTTTTTGCAGTTTTCCCACGCTGCGCACATAACGTCAAGCACACACACACATACAAATAAAGACAGTTACGTTCGCTCAGCCATGACATGCTCTCTCTCTCTCTCTGCGTATGCTCTCTCACTGTTGCGCTCTGGAAGTTACCTGCGAGAAGCCACTCGCGCAGCCCCCGCGCGTACACACCTGTGCAGCAGTGTAGCGAGTGTGTGTGTGCGTGTGTGTTGCTGTTGCTGCTGGTTCTTCTTCTTATTTAGCTTGCTCAATTACCAACAGAACTGCCCACGTACCTGTTTGTGTTTTTCAAGCGGTAAAATTCCAATTCCAGTCCAGCCATTTCTCGTAATTTGCAGTGCGTTTGCTTATGTTCACAATTTAACATTTCTTAATTACATATTGGAAACAACTATCGAAAGTATTTGCTTATCGAATTTTAACGTTTATGGATATGGAATGCGCTCTACTCTCTTTTTTCGTATCTCTCTCTTTCCTTCTAACAGCAACAAGCGACGGCTACAGACTGACAAAAGCGCGAAACGTAAACGCGTTTTGGTCGAAAGGCAATGGATGAGAGAGTCGAGAGGTAGAAATAGAGAGAGGAAGAGATCGAGAGAGCGCATAAGTGTGATTGCTTCTGAGTGGGCTGCCTACCTGGGCGCCAGTGCATGTCATGCAATGCTAAAGCGAGTTTTTGCTGCATGACATGAATCTGAGCTCTCAATGGCCGGAATACGTGATCGTATATATTAATAATTTTAAAATAAATATATTTATTATTTACTACAAATTGGAAAAAACTGGAAATATTTTATGTAAATAAACAAAAATTATAAGAATATAAACTTTATATATTTTTTAAATTAAATATTTTATATGAATATTAAAAAATGTAAAAAAAATATATAATGAATTCAATATAAATATTACAGAAAAAATGGCATACATTATAAATTGTAAATTAACAAAGTAATGATCGTAGGTCCTATTTGAAAAGATATATATACATTAATTTTATTAATGTGTTCAAAACAAATGGCTTACTCTTGAAATACTCACTGTACTTTCGATAGCATATCAATCATCATTATTTCACGTTGCGTGTAATCTAATTGGATACCGAAAATCGTACTTGCATCATTTTTCAATTTAAAATCAGCTCCAACACAGTAAACAGTCACAGTTGATACATGACAAACGCCTCTTAAATGTAACGAAAAGTCTCAAACTATATATAATAAAAATAAAATGAAATTCCTCACAGTTTGTAGAATATATAACTATTTTATTAAATTATTATGCAGGCTGAAACAAACGTCAATATCGTAAATTTGAAGCGAAATGTATAAAACAATTATTGAAATGGCAAATGCGTAGTTTTCTTTTAAGGATTATTGCACAATACCAAGATCGATTAGAATACTAATAAAAATATAATATATATGTATATATGCATATGTATAAATAAATAAGAAACAGAATCGTGAAGGCATCCAACAAAATTTTCACAAAATAATTTCATTCTTAAAGCTTCGACTGAGCTCCTTGTGCGGCAGGACAATGCTATTGAGCAGTATCTTCTCGGCGGGTATTTGCACAAAGCAGCCTATGGAATAGAGAAGTAATTTGAGTATTTTCCATATCTGAAGACTTCTTTAAGGTCGAAATACGAACCCAATATAGTTATCGATGGATTCAGTTTGCCCTCATTGTTGAACAACGGCGGATTCTCCATTTTGGCAAATGGCTTATTTGGATCCGGATCGCTGGGCGTGCCCTCGACTCGAGTCCAGGCGCCAATGGTGCAGCCACGCCCTACAATCGAATGGAGGATGAGCGTGTGATCCTTGATCTGGGCCTGCTCCAGCACAATGGATTCGCGTATGCGAACGCCCGGACCAATCGTGACTCCAGGACCTACGGCCACGTTGGGCCCGAGCTAAAGGAAAATCGACAATTAGAGCTTGAACAATTATACACTCAGATAGTAGTATTTATCTTTGAGTAAGTAAATAATCCGAGATCTATAAGTTATCGAATGTTCAATGAAAGCTTTCTTTAATATGGTTAT
The DNA here is from genome assembly GCA_037075325.1 of Drosophila mayaguana. Classification (NCBI taxonomy): domain Eukaryota; kingdom Metazoa; phylum Arthropoda; class Insecta; order Diptera; family Drosophilidae; genus Drosophila; species Drosophila mayaguana. The sequence continues at coordinate 2,070,513 of JBAMCG010000040.1, read as the reverse complement.
ATTAATTGCACACAAATAAGATTAGTTATCAATCATGAGACATACATTTTACATGTTTAGCACTTACATATATTTGAAATTGTATAGATCTTTTATACTTGAAGACCTCCAAAACTATAAATATTGGAAATTGCACAAGGCCATGTTATCGGGAACACATCTTAAATATATGTTAAGCTCTAATTCTATAACACGTAGCCAAATTGATTGATATTAGAAATATTATATGAAATACATAATGTGATCAGATTGAAGTGTGCATAGGAAAGCTAAGAAAACGCCGATAACTAGCCCTCTATAAACAAACATGATTCTCAATTGCTTTTAAGTGGCATTAGTTATCGATTAAGTTTCACAATTAAATTCCGTCTATGTGTGTATACTCCAGGTATTAGTTTTCAATACATGCAGGGTATCTATATCCGTCTAAATTTGGAGTTGATTATCGACAATAGGAACTGATTGTCGTGCCTATATACTACTTTTCTTACTTGTACAATATTTACTTGGTGTCTGATATACAATACCGATAATTAGAACTCAGTGTTATGCCTCTACAAGGTATCGTTTTCATGCCTATATACCTCTTATTGCATACTCACCACAGCCGAGTGATGGACCGTAGCGCTCGGGTGGACGTAGACATCCGGATAGACGGTGCATATCAGATTGCCATCGCCCTCACCCCGCTTGTTGCCCACATTGGCGAGACGTTCGGGATGGGTGCGCTTGTAGAGATCGAGGTAGTGCCGATTGGCATAGATGGCCGAACCGGCGGTCTTCATCTGGGACCACCAATTGGGCACCGGCATGGCAAAGAGCATGTCTGTGCCAGCCAGAGGAGTGAGCACCTCTTGCTCCCACTTAATGTGACCCTGATCCTTGCCGTTGCCATTGCCATTGCCGTTGCTGTAGCTGATGCAGCTGTACTCCTCGCACTTCGCATGGAAGATCTGCGCGAGCTTCGTAAAGATGTCCATGGAACAGACATAGACGCCGCAATTGATGTATGTGGAGACATAGGAGCTGGGCTTCTCAACATAATGGGACACGGCACCACTTGCACGATCGAAGACGAGGCAGCCGTAGTGGAGCGATTGCTGGCGCGTCGCCTCCGTGCTCATGATTGTTACCAAGGCGCTCGCCGGCCTCTCCTTATGGAAGCTGTACAGCTCCTGCAGCGGAAAGTCCGCACAGACGTCGCCGTTGAGCACGAAGAACGCGCGCGGATTGCCAGCCCGTATCTGATCGCGGAAGTGATACATGCCGCCGGCCGTGCCCAACGAGGTAAACTCCTGCAGATACCTAACAAAGGCAAAGAGAGAACACGTCAGCTTTCAGAGTATGCTAAGAGCAAGGTATGTGCTACGTAGATACCCTATATAAGGGTACTTGATATCTTTACATTATGATTGTTTCTGCTTCCGCGAATTTCAATTGAAATCGTTTTGTGCCATCAATCAAGTGCTTATCTAAACACCCTAGCTTATCATTTTATGGGGTAGTTTAATTGCTATGTATAGAATGCAATGTTATAAATGTGGCTAATGCTGAACAAGAAAACTGAGGATATTAACACTAATATCATATTCTAATTACAATCCAGATTTGTTGAAACTAACAAGCGGCGCATGAATAAATATAATATTGTGTAATATTTAAATTTTGGCTGTGCTTCGATATTAATCGATACCGATAAAGTGTAGATATTAAGCGATCATTCTTGATGTTTGTCACAGGCAATATTAGTTCTATGATCTGCTATAGCCTTCGTATGAACTAGAAAATGAATCCAATTACGTAGAAAATAACACATTTTAGGTCATTTGAACTATTTTCACTGTAGAGAAATCTATATAGAATAAATACTTGATCTAATCTATTGCCAATAACTGCAAATAGATATACCCTCTTTTCACACATTTCTAAATGCCACTGTACTGTACTGATATGTGTCACTATATAATTTGTAAATATAATAAAAGTAATCTACGTATATCAAACGCTTGCATAGGTCATATATACTTCTGCTAACCCATACAAGTATTGCAGGCTATATATAGGACCATCTCTAATGCTGCTGCTCTTTGGGCATGTACAAACGTGTATATATGTACTTACTTCACTTTAAACTAATATGCCCCACACTTACATATTTGCTAAAGCAAACAGGGTATATGAAGATCTGGCTCACCTAATGTTAATGTTGCTGCTGCTGTACAGCGCCTGCATATCGCTGACAAAGCCTTCCATTTGCGTCTGTGGGTAGAAGCCAATGATGAGGATCTCGCGCAGTTCCTTCACCTGGACACAGGCTTCGATGTGATGAGCAATCAGAGGGCGTCCGGCTACAGGAAAAAGTGGCTTTGGGGTATCCAGCGACAGCGGACGGAAGCGGGTGCCCTTTTGGGGGCCGCCAATCAATATAATTGCCTTCAGCATGTTTTAGGTTAAGAAATTGAGTTGCAAATGACTAAATTTTTCTTGTACATATAATTTCTCTTATCTATTATTTTAACTGATATCAAATTCTGTTTACGTTGCTAATATATAAACTATCGATATCGCGTTGCCACCACACAGTCAGCTGTTGTGTGCGCTGAGTTGCCAACTGCGTCGGCAAGCCGGCGATAGTTACATATCGTGGTGTAAAGTATCGTATAAGGTATGCTGTTGAGGCGCTGAGCTCTCAAAACTGTATGTACATGTTTACTACTGAAATAAAAGTGAAGAATATTGTATATAATATTTGTGAACGTAATTCTTCTTCATGTATTTATTATTAAATATATTGTCACTACATAAATAATTTAAGAAAAATATGTCGGGGATATCTTATTACTAGAGGCAATCTACAAATCAATAAAAAACCAAACAAATCAACATACACGATACGATGATACGATACGATGATATATTTAGATATTTTCATAGCTAACTAATCTTTCTTCTCAGATTTTTCTGTGACAAATGTATTTATTCAATTATATATTATTTCTTGTCCAATGCATTGGCTCTCAAATCTAGTACGCTGCTTACGCATCCATTACGTTGCTCACTCTCACGCACAATTCATCGCAGGCAATCGATGTCTGATTGAACATCACTAATTGAATGCGCTTCAGCCGGAATGGCGATGTAATTTTTCGTCAATAATTTTCGCGAAGTTTGCTGCAATCCGGTATCGGACAGGTTCGTACACCGATTTTTGGTGGCTCCCAACTCGTCTGTCCACTGTCCACTGTTCTCTCGGTGTGCGTGTGTGTGTGCGAGTGTGCCATGGCCACTGCGGAGCAGTTTGTTGCAGCCGCCTTACAGGGTGCTGCCAATCCCAATCATGAAATTGTGCAAAAGGCTGAGGCGCAGCTAAGCGAATGGGAGCAGCAGCCGGGTTTCTTTCCCATATTGGCGCGCCTCAGCATGAAGCTGCAAGATGACAGCGACACAGCGGCTGCTGCTGCCTCTGCAGCGGCCGCAGCTGCAACGCTCAGTGACTCAGTAAAAATCCGCTGGATGGCGGCCGTATATCTGAAAAATGGCATCGAACGCTATTGGCGTCACAATTCCCGTCAGGAGCTGGCCCCGGAGCAGAAGCAGCAAATACGTGAGATCCTGCTGCAGCACTACGACGCTGAGGATGTGCCCCAAGTGGCGCTGCAGGTGGCGGTTCTGCTCAGCAAAATCGCGCGCATGGACTGCTGGCCCGAGCTTCTGCCCACGCTGATGAAGCAGCTGCAGGCGTGCAGCGAGTCGCCCGTGCAGCAGCAGCGGACTCTGCTCGTGCTCCACTATGTGATCAAGGCGCTGGCATCGCGTCGCCTCATGGCCGAGAAGCGAGCCTTCGAGGAGCTCTCGGCGCAAATCTTCAGCTACATGGCCTGGAACATTTGGGCGACGTTGACCACGCGCTTCCTGCAACTGCAGAAGACAGATCCGGCGGCACACAGCTGCCTGCAGCGCGCCTACATAGTCATGCGGACGCTGAGGAAGCTGCTCGTCTACGGCTGTGGCAGCAAGCCGTACAAGTCCAGCGATCACATGAACTTTATTGAGCAGCTGTTTGAGCGACTACGCCAGTGCCTGGAGCTGCGCTACGAGCTGCGGATGCGTCCATCGGGCAACGAGCAGCTGATCAATGACCTGGAGCGATTCATCCTGAAGATGATGAAGACCCTGAATGAGTTCATGGATCGGCACTCGTTGTCCTTTGCTCGGTTCGTGCCCGTGGCTCTGGAGTTCAGCTTCCACTATGTGTTCCACGAGGGCACCGCGCTGATCTTCGATGCGGGCGAACGGATCAACTTCAGCCACTTCGTCATCCAGGCCATCAATCTGCTGAAGGGCATCATGATGAGCGGTAACTATAGCATTGCCCAGGATCAGACAGCGGACTCCCTGGAGGACGAGCTGCTGGCGACCGCGTCCCAGACGCAGAGCAAATTCTTCAGCGTGGAGCGTGTCACGTATTTGTGCGAGAAAATCGTCACACACTATTTCCTGCTGACTCCCGAGGAGCTGGCCGAGTGGCAGCAGGACCCGGAAAGCTATGGCCAGGACGATGGCGGTGGCGACGCCTGGAAATACGAGCTGCGTCCCTGCGTCGAATCTTTGTACTTCACCTGCTTCACCCAACACTCGAATGTCATGATCAACGAGGTCCTCAAGTTCGTGCGGCGCGCCCAGCAGCTGCAGCTCACGCAGGACTCCGAGCTAAAGGCCATCCTCCTGAAGGACGCGATCTACAATGCGGTCGGCCAGGCTTCGTTTCACTTCTTCAATAAACTGGACTTTGGCTCGTGGCTGACCTCGCAGCTGCTCGCCGAGCTGCGCATCGAGGCCTCGAATTTTCGCATCCTGCGCCGTCGCATCATTTGGCTGGTGGGCAATTGGGTGGGCGTCCAGCTGCCTCGCGAGCTGCGCCCGCTGGCCTACGAGGCGTGCTTGCATCTGCTGCGACCAGAGGAGGACATGCCCATACGCCTGGCCGCCGCCCGCACCTTGAATCTGCTGATCGATGACTTTGAATTTATGCCCGAAGCCTTTCATCCGTACTTCGCCGCCCTGTTCGAGGCGCTGTTCCTTCTGCTGCGCGAGGCGGGCGCCTGCGACACGAAGATCGTCGTCCTGGGCACGATGACCCTGCTCGTTGAGAAGATGAGCGAGTTCATCGAGCCCCAGGCCCTGCAATTTATTGCCTACTTGCCGCTGCTCTGGCGCGAGAGCGAGGAGCACGAGTACAATATGCTTCGGTGCGCCATCATTGGCACCTTGGAGCAGCTCGTGCGAACCATACGCGACGTTCCCGGGAGCATGAAGCCCTTCCTCTACAGCGTCATTGAGCTCAGCACTGACTTGCAGGTAAAATTTTTGCTTAAACTTGGATTTCTCGTTCTCGTTCGTTCTATTTGTAATTTTCAACACTTGTGAACCTGTTCCGAATTTTCCTGCTGTAATTCTAACTGTACTCAATTCAAATGTCAAATTGGAACCCACTGAAATGAACTGAACGATTGAACCGGTGCTAGCTCGAAATATACATATTTTTTATTCAATATAAACTATCTGTGTTAAAAAAATAGAATAATTGATAGGCAACGTATTATTCTTTATCTAACTCTCTATTAATTCTCTAACTTAATTTTTGTATATTTGCAATTTGTCTTAAACTAAACAAATAATAACTACCTATTCCAATATATTTTGTTTATTTATTTATTTTTTATCAAAAAAAGAAAACTTATATTTTATTAAACAAGTTTTCTGGTAGTTTTAAATAAATAATCTTAGGCATAAAATGTCGAATTTTGAACTTTAAATACACATATTTATTATTTCATTTTATTTTTAAATATTATATACAAATTAAATAGCTTTTTTTATTTTATTTCAATTGAAATTAGTTATTTAAATTATAAAATTTGTATACTTCATTAAAGAAGTGTTCTAGTGAGTCTTACATAGAACTCGAAGCGTTTTATTTTATTTATTTATTTTTTTGTTCAATTAGATAAAAATAAAATAATACGCAATGCATTTATTTATTTAATTTTCATTAATTGATTTTTTTTTTTTTTTGTTATTCTTAAAAATGCATTGTAAAATTTAATTTATTTATTTTGATTCTTATGTTTAATGATTTATTTATAATTCCATTTTTTTGATTTGGCTTTATTGAACAAGTTAATTTACTTGACTAATCCTTGGCCCTCTTCTCTCTCACTCCCCCACGTAGCAACGCTCTCACGTCTACCTGATAGAGGATGGCATCATGCTGTGGCTGGCGGTGATTGGAAACTCGACTGCGCTAACGCCCGAGCTGCTGGGGCTGTGCGATCATCTGTTGCCCATCATTGAGATGTCCTCGGAGAATCTGCGCACGGTGCTGCAGCTGATCCACGCCTACATACTCCTCGATGCGCATGTAAAATCAATACATAATCCCGATAGGCTATCCATAGAGTATCCCAATTAATGTGTGCTTCCTTTGCAGGCATATCTGAGTCGCTACGGCGAGGGCTTCGTGGCGTATTGCGTGCGCTCCTTTGAGGATATACGCACGGAGGGTATCATCGCCATGTTGCGCATCTTTGAGACTTGCCTGAAGACGGATGCCACGATGGGCCTGCGGCTGGTGCGACCCGCTCTGCCGTTTGTCTTCCAGCAGGTGTGCCTCAAGCAGGAATACCCGATGACCATGAGCTGGTACTTGACTCTGTTGGCACGCACCCTGCTCATCGATCAGGCGGTGTTCATGTCTGTGGTGCAGGAGTTGCCGCAGACGGATGCACTGGCGCGCATCCTGGATGTGTGGATTGAGATGTTTCCGCTCGTGGCCGATACGCATGCCGAGAAGAGGAAGCTCTTCTGCCTGGCGTTCGCTTCGATCTTCGGAAACAACGAGCTGCTGTTGGCGCGGTTGCCGCACATCCTGCAGTTAGTGGAAGAGACGCTCGGCGAGGTGATGGACAAGCAATATGCGGCATCAGATGAGGCCGCCGACAAGGCAACGCCGAGGTTCTACGATTCTCTGGTCATACACGACGAGCACGAGCTGGAGGAGTTCCAGCCGCAGCTGTACGATGACTTCCATTCAAAGACCTACCACGACGACAGGCATCGCCAGCTGGTGCTCAAGGATCCCGTTTACAAGATACCCCTAACCGAATACCTCAAATGGCAGCTGCAACATTTGCAGTCCCAACTGGGCCCCGTCCGCTACGAGCAGCTGATGCACGCCGTCTGCCCCGAGGTGCTCGAGAAGATTAACATGTACATAGAGCAGACGGTGCCAAAGGCGTGCGTCGTCTGTGCCGGCGGTGGCAACGGTGGCAGCGGCGGCGACGATTGCGAAGCGTTGGTCACCGATTCCAACAACTGCACCACGCGCGACTGATGCCGCAATCAGGTCCTCGTTCACAGCTGTGCTTCGAAAGCTTTCAAATCAACAGTCTTTAAGTTATTAATGTATTTTGTATTGAAATTATATATTTTTAATTGTTAAACTCGGTGTTCTGCTAGCTTCTAGATGCGGCTGCCGGCTGCCGGCTGCGGCTAGTCCACAGCGGGTCGCCGTTCCATTTTGCTGCGCAGCAGGTTTCGTATGGTTTCATCCTTCTGCTGGAGCTTGTGCCGCAGCTTGTCTAGCTCCTCGTTGTTGCGCAGCTGCATGCCCCGCAGCTGCGACTCCTTGTGCTTAAGCAACGTCGACAGCTGCTGCACTGCATCATAGGTCTCGCGCAGCTCCGCCTGCCCAGCCTCCAGCTTCTGTGCCCACTGGAGTGTCATGCGCAAGCGAGCCTTCAGTCGATCTCTGGCGTGCTTCGCCTTCTCGCAGCTGCGTTGGAGCGAGGCGACGCGCGTGCTGCTGGCGTGCTTCTCAGCCTCAAGGGCGGCGAGCTCCTTGGCGTGCTCCTGCTTGAGCTGCTCCAGCAAAGCCTTACATTGCTGCAGCTCGGCAGCATTTGTATCCACAGGCGGAGGCGCAGCAGCAGCTGCAGCTGGAGTTGGACTCTTCAGCGAAACTAGCTCCGCTTTGCAGCGCGCAAAGGCATCCTGCAGATGATTCATGTCCAGCAGCAGCGTCTGATTGCGCTGCTCGTAGAAGTGCATCACCTCCACCAGCTTCTCCTTGACCAGATCCGTTTTGCGCGTCTGTGTTTCGGCCTTGCTGCGGCACACGCTCAGTTGTGCCTGCAGGCGCACTCGCTCCTCTTGCCAGCCGCCCACGTCGCGACGCAGCTGCTCCTGCGCCTGTAGCAGCTTGGTGTTCTCCTCCAGCGCACGCTTCAGCTCGTTCGAGAACAGCTCAAAGTCGGCGGCATACTGGCTGAGCAGCGCATCCTTGTCGCGCAAGGACTCGTCATAGGCCTGCAGCAAGGGCGCCAAGGTATGCCTGCCCAGCTGGGCGGAGAATGGAGGCAGTGAGGTGTTCGCTGCGTTGGTCAGAGGCGCGTCCTCTGGCTGCGCTGTGCGCCGCTGATCCTGATAGCATTCGATTTGTACATTCAGTCGAAAGACCAAGGTCTTCAGCATATCCACATCGTTGCTCAGCTCTTGGTTCTGCAGGAGCAGCTGACTCTGTTGCTGCTGCAGCTGCTGACAACGCTCGCATCTGGCCACACGCCGCTCTGCCTCGGCCAGACGCTGCTCCAGCTGCTCGGCCTGCTCGCGCAGCCGCTCGTTCTCCCTGGCGAACTGCTCGTTGTACTTGTGCAGCGTGGACAGACGCTGGAGCAGCTGCTCCAGTTGCTGTTCCTTGGCCTGCAGCTGCAAGGCATATGGCAAGGTGTAATTAGATTAATTGGACTTCTCCGATTGCTTTTCACTCACCAATCCATGCAGAGTGCGCTCCTGGCTCTGCTGCTTCTTCTTGGCACTGCCACCACTCACATCGGCCGGATGGCGGTGCTCCACCTCGACGCTGCGCGATCTGCGACTGAAATTTCCCGACAGCGTTTGCAAAACTTTGCGCTGTCTTTTCGGCTGTGTTGCTGGCCTCAAGTGCTCCGGCTCTTGCGCCTGCTCCTGCTGCTGCTCCTGCTCTGGCTCCTGTTCGCTCTGATCCAGATCTGTGATTGGAACGCCTCTTCTGGCCATGCTCACGTCTCTAGCTTGTGCTCCCTACTATTGACAACTTTTGCGTTGACTGCACTGTTTGGCGTAAACAAAAAACTATTCCAAAAACAGGACTCACAGTTGTCATGGCAGCGGCGACTATGTTTGACCCTGTTATGCTGCACAGTGGGCCAAGTAGGCCAGCTATGCATCAAAAATAAATAAATCACGAATTGAAGGCGGCTTTCATAGGCTCATCGCACGCAAATACTCGCCTAGTATTAACTATCATCAAGCAGGAGCGAAGCTAGAGAAACTTGAGAAACTTACTATATACGTAAGTGTAAGTAAGCTGGTTGAGAAAACTAAAAAGTACATAAATAAAATAAAACAGAAATCTAGAACACTACATTTCAAAAATATTCCCATATATAAATAAATTTATTTAATAGTATATTAAAAGCCGGAACCGCAAATAAGAAAATGAATAAAAAAAAATTAAACAAAAGCTATTTTTTACGGCAAATTAAAAAAAAAGGATAAATAAAACTTTGACTGAATTTTTATTAAACAAGATTAATGATTAGTTTTTATCTTTGTCATATACATTAACTTGAAAAATTAAATAACTCAAAAAGTAATTCTTCTTTTTTTAATTTTCCTATAAAAATTGTAATCCTTACGGTTCCTGATTAAAAGTCTGACTTCACTCACAATATACGTAAAATAGAATACATTTGATATAACAATATTTGTAGATATTGGATTAATATTCTAATGAATATGCCTCAAGTAAGTGTAGTATTACCCGAGAATTCGTTCAATAACCTGTATCTTTAGTTAATTTTATATATGCATCTATAGCTCCTAACAACCTGAATTCTCTATTTTCATTCTATTTCATTATTTTGAAAAGCATTTCAATAAATATGTGTTTTTCCTATTTCTTATTAAATTTTTGAAATCTAAATTTAAGTTTATCCATTTAGTATATGATATTTGACATTATGTCAAATTAATTCATAAGCTGTTCCAAATTGTTGTCAATGTTGTATACAAAGGCTTTAAGGCTCTTCACTTAATAAAATAATAAATCAAATGGAAATTTTCAAAGTTTTCTAAGTGGATGGATCCATTATTCATTGCATAGATCCGTATATACACATAACTACATACATCAGCTCTTTGGCTTAATTAAAAAAGTAGTTTCACATAGCCGGCCGCTTAGGGGTAGCTACCCCTATGTAACGAGCCGCCTCTGTGGGCGCTTTCCCATGGAAACTGAAGAGTAGCCGAGCAAAACGAAGAGAGCGAAAAGCTCTGGCGTGCTCTTTGGCTCGTCTTACACTCTCTGAGGTGGTGTTTCGTGCGTTGGGGTATGGGGGTTGGTTGCAGCTACAGTTTGCTGGGACTTGCTGGCTTGACTTGAATTTCACTTTCTTGTGGGTGCGACTGGGTCCTTGATCAGCGCATAAAACTAATGTCCTGGCGGACAACCTCCTCGAGGCACCGTGCTCAATAAATGTGCAGGTGGCAGGTGGCAGTTGGCAGCCCTCGCCTGGCTGCGCTTAAGGGTTGCGTTCGCTTTGCCCTCCGTTTGCTCGCCATTTCCCTTTTTATGAATTTCATGTGCATTTTATGCATTTGGCTGATTGCAGTTCGCAAGTGGCGCCTTTATTTTTCTTTTGCATCTGGGGGCAAAACAGTTACGAGCCATGTGGCCTAATTCGACCTGGCCCAATGCCAAATGCTAAATGCTAAATGCCAAATGCCAGGCAACAAGTCCTTTCCACTTGAAACAATCAATCATCTGCTCATATCCTAATTCGCATTTCAAATGTGCATGAGCCTTTCATTTCGTAGCTGCAAAATCCAACAAAATATGAAAAATGCTGATGAGAATGTTATGAAAGACTTTTGATTATTTTAAACAGGTAAATAAAAATGTTGGGATAGATAAACTAAACTGAATAATAACATAATGTACTGCATATAAGTCATTACTAATCCAATGCCAATGAGGAATATGAATCCAAATTAAATCAGTTAGAATTCAAGTTTATTTTTTAGAATGGGAGGATTTTCTTTCTAGAATTTTATACGAATAGACCTTAAAAAGCATTTAAGGCTTTCTTTCCATAGTTGAAAATTAGTCTGATTCTAAAACTTTATTAATTTCAAAATGATGAGACTCGAATGCTCAAATTAGTCACAGATTATATAAGCAAAAAGTCTTGTGAAATATTTATCCTTGTAAAATATACCTGAGCTAACAAAAAGTCTTGTAAAATATTTATCGTATGTATAATTGTTGTTTTTATTTTTTATATCAATTCGCATTTTTGATTTTACGATAAATATACCTGAGTTAACCAGCAGGCAAATATAACTATCTGCTCTCCCAGCCAAGCAAACTGGTCAATTGAATCCGGCAGAGAAGACTCAAGTAAATATTCCCTTACCTTCATTGGATTTAATATTGCTGCAGTCCTCCACACCTTGCCTGGCTTCGTCTAAAGGTCTCGACAACACGAACAAGCTGGGCGAGCTTTACATCTTAGCATCGAATGCAACAGGTAACCTTAAAGCCACTTAACAAATTAAAAATATAGTTGAATTTTATAAAGCTAAATAGAATTAGAAATTGTGGCCAGATCGTAAGTTAATGACAGCAATAACTAAATTGGCAGATGCTCAGATATAAGTTCGTATTCCAGACTAGTAAATGAATCTGTGGACTGTTCAAATTTATATTCTAATGTTTGCAGCTATATATTGGAGGAATAATAATTAAATAATCATTAAACAACAAAATATAAAAAATATAATTAGAGTTGTGATATATCAAGAGCTTAATAACAATAATTACAATCGCATTTTCTTTAGGCTGATAGCCTTCGGAATATTGGGTAATGCACCTCTTCGCCTCTAGAAAGTATTCATCCTAATCTTCAACTTTCGAAATGAAGCCAGCACTGCTCAATGCGATTATTTGAATTTTGTTTCCAGTCAATTTCACCTCTACACTTAATAATAAAATAAACCCCATTCAATCCGCTTTATTGCTGATAATCTGGACTTGGGCTGTCGCCACGATTTCGATTGCCGACTGACAACGGCTGACAAGGGACGCAACTTCACCTTTGGCTTGCGAAAGAGTTTTAAATAAACAGAAATCTGTAATAAGACATTCAATTGGTAAGTATTTGATTTCTTGCATCGATTCACATTAATTGAAGTGCTCTTTTGAGGCTGAAAGGAGCTGCTCTCGTCTCCCGTTGTCACTTGATTTATGAAATGCATAATCCAGCTTTAAGTTCTGAAATTTATTTATTGTAAAAAAGAATGGCATGAAAACTCGCTCATTATGCAAATGGAACTGTCCACTCGCGCTTTACTCATTAAGCGGAATTCATAGAAACAAGTCGCAATCAGAGGGTTACAAGGGACTGACTAGCTAGATGCCCTCTATGAGACAGGGAAGCGAAGGATGAAAGCTATTGCACATTTTCCATATGATTTCATCGTACTTATCTCCATTCAATATTTGTAATATACTATAGACCTTGTGCCATGATTTAAATTCAGTTTCATCCCTAGGCGGTATTTGAGTTAATCCTAAAAAGTATGCTACAAGTTTTAGGTCCAGGTTGATCTATGAGAGGAATACCTGCTAAATAAAACGATACGATATAAATATATTAAATGTATCAAACACTCATATATATCACTATACATATATGTGCCAATAATTCTATATATTAATACATATACATGTATTTAATTACCATAAATTCTGTTTTAAAATCTTGGCCTGAATGCCTACTTTCAAATTACTTGCCAACGGTTTATAGGGTATTAAAATGCGCTCGAAATGCAGTCACTGGAAAATTAAATCAGAAAACACACGCACACACACACATTGACTTGTGTATATTATGTCATTCAACGCACTTCATAAAACAATGCCCAAGTCTCCAGTCCGCGGCGCATATTGAAAAATTCACGGAAAATTTACATAATTGAAGCGCAAATGTCCAGTCCGCACAGACACACACACAGCTACAACCACACGCACACGCCCATACACACACACACACACGCTAGACAAACAGTTTATAGTTATTAACGCCCAACCAAGCGCCACCTGTCGGGGCGCAAAACAAACATCAGCGTGAACCGAAAAACCAACAAAGCCGTTACGGAACGAATCAAATTGCGCCAGACGAGATCAAACGACTAAGAGCTACCCTAGGGTGTGCCAGGATGTACTGAAACAGGTGTTAGCATGCTGCAAGTCAGAGAAGATATATCGACTAGCACTTTTACTTTAATAACTAAATGCATATTGTAATCCTTCTCGATAATAATCGATAAATGGGTTATATATGTGTGGCAATATATATGCATGTGTAACATAAGGTTATTATCGAATATTACAGATATATAATTATTTATATATATCATGACTTCCCCAATAAGATAGGAGCAAGCGATTAATTAATAACGACTGTACGAACTGGAAATATGTTTGCATACATTATAAATATCTTTTCAAATTTATGTTGTAATTTATCGATAAAAATTATCGTTTGCTCATTAATTGATACATATATGTGTTGAATAACGTTGGCATAATCTTTCAATTATCGATCAAGAGCTGACATTAATCGATCAATAATGCATACACATTATTGGAATCTTTTTTGATATTTTCATTGAAGTTTAAAGAAACTATTACAACAGTAAATGTATGTAATATAATGTATATATACCCCATTCGACGCTACTTTGACTGCGGGCAGGGTATAAAAGCGCACAAATTGGTTGCGGGACATGCGCCTCATTTCCAGCGTGCAACAGTGTTGCATGTGTGCGTATGTCAGTGTTACTCTGTGTGTGTGAGATAGTGCGTGTGTGTGTGTGTGTGAGCCCTTTGAATGAGATATTTAAGATAGGCGTGCTTTTTTGCATGTCTGTCCGTCGGCTGTCGGCTGGCTGCAGTCGCCAATAGGCTTTTCCAATTGGAAGGGCGACTTGTCTGCACCTTTTGCCGCCCCAGGCTATTTGCCCTTCATTCGTGTCTGTTGAAGGCCAAACAGATTGCATCCGTCCGGGAGCCTCGTATGCGCTTGGCTTTCCTTTTTGGTGGAGCTGAACATTTTGGTCAGCTCGTGAGGCGACTGCATTATAGTTGAATCAGTCTGTGTCTGCCTGGGTGTGAGTGTGGGTGTAGGTGTGTGTGCGTTTGATAACGAAGTTTTGTCATTGCCTTCTCTTCACTCAACAGCAGAGTGAGCTGCCACAAGGGGCAGACAGACGAAAAATCTTTAAACTGGCATGACTGATTTATACCATGTATTTCAATTTACCGCTGAATATTTAATACATATGCACTTTCTCAAGTTTTAAATTTGGGCTTGTCGCCAATCCCCCAGTGTTCTCTTCTACGGGAACCAAAGATACCCTCTACCAACTAGGCTCAAGGCCTTGAGTTATCAATTACATTTACATATATTTCATTTTAGAAATGTATATTTATACAAATAAACACGTTTGTTCGGTTTTTCCTATTTTGCTCATGCTTTAATCTTTACGATCAATGCAAACATACATAGATTTCCCTCAAATATTATTACATTTTACTTATTCATTACATAGCAATACGCTGTGTTATACCCTGTAGTATGCAATCAACAGGGTTTTACAGGGTATTTGAACAACCGATTACTGCAGCCCACAAAGCAGTTCCACTCACCGGTTGTGGCCCACCTCCTGTACACCGACAGAATTTCAATTTCTTTGTCACTTTTGTTGCGCTGTTTTTCATTTTCCTCTAGCTGTTGCTGTAACGGTTATTGGTGTTCTTACTCATCTGTCCTTTCGGCCCTCCTAATGCTCAACAAGTGTGCTCGCTGACGCAGGGCGTTGATAAAGCTTCAACACAAACAACAACAGCGGCAACAATAACAACAACAGCAGCAACACCCACAGCACCCACAGCACCCACAGCACCCACAATAACAACACAACATTTCGGCAATGGTTGAAAGCCAAAACCGACTTTTTGCTGCTTCGCTCGCCTTTGACTTTTATGCTTTAACCAACGTTGGCATCGCTTCGCTTGCGCCTGCTTCTTCTTCGCTGTCGTATTCATCTTCGTGGTCGCCCTCCTGCGGGATCTCGACTGCTTTCTTTCGGGGCAAACTTTGTGAAATGGCATTTTGGCATTTAGCTGTGAAACAACAACTAGCAGGAGCGTGCGACGCAGGTGAGTCCCCGACGAGGCGATGCCGTGTAGCCCATAAATGTAGAAAATAACACTATTTATAATATTTTATAATACTTTATTAGTATAACATATATTACATATTTATTCATACACATGATACAAACGATATACCCTTCCTCTTCACACTCTCATATGCAAAATAACAACAATTCCAACAACAAAGATGGCGTCCGTTTAGCATTGCTTATTGCTGCGCTCGCTCTGGCACCCAGACTGCCAATCTCCCCGTCCCACTTTCTCGTTCCCCTCGTGCATTAACGTTCACATTTAGCAGATTATTTTGTCAACGTCTTAAACATTTAAGTTTCCTTTATTTTGTCCGTTGCCGCCGACATTTGAGCGACGGCCAGTGGGCTAGGTAACACAATCTAAATTCCGTCTGTAATTTATGTGCTGGTTGCTGTTGTTTGTGGCATACGGGCTTGTTGCTTGTGACTTATGCTGTTTGCGGCTGGTATTTTGTCTGCCAACGAAAAAGTATAAACAATGTCCGGGCAACTTCCTGTTTCCTCAATGTTGGCGCCGACGCTACGCAAATTTAACAAAAGCGGGAAAAGGGAAGCCAGCAACAACCTTTTCTCATTTCCTTTGTGCAGTACAAACACACACATACAGACACAAGCGCACGCACACGCACACTTGTTGCTGTTGTAGCCGTTACCTTTCGCAAAAAGCAATTTCATGGCATTGCTTTTAAGCACGGTGCGTCGCATCGACAGCGACAGTGACAGCAACAAGGCTGGCCCCCGTTCTGATTGGCTGCCCATGCCCTATCCCTGTCGCAACCCGTATTTGATTTCGACTACACACATACACCCGCACATGGACATAAAGTTGCACACACGCACACACGCACACACTGTGCAAGGCCTTTTGCTTGCTCTGGTTGCCGTCTGTTTGTCTGTTTGAACGCATTACAAATTTGCCCTTTATTTGGCCCGTGCTAGCCATAATCAAGAAAAAAGACTTGTCATTAGGGCACATCAGCTAGGCCACACGGCATGTAGCATGCTTACATAACCCCATTTCGAATTCCATGCAGGGAATATGCTTTCCCTTTCCCACACCCGCACTGCCTAGCAGTCATCGTAATAAAACACAAACAATTTATGCATGTAGACGCAGCTTGCAGCTATTTATATTATGGACACGCTAATGTCTATTGCTATTACTCTCACTCTCACTCTCAGTTGCGGTCTAACTGGTAGGAATCCTACATACATACATACATACATATGTATGTATGTAGCTCCCACACACAACTTGCATATAAAGCTGCGGTCAAGCCGGTCATTTCAAAGAGCTTTAGGCACTAAAACTGCTCTCATTGTCACTCTTTACTCTTTTAATACGAAGAGGACAAAGAGCAAAGCAAACTAATGTGCAATTAGTTTTGTTCAACGCGCGGTCAGCTAAAAAAAAGGGTATATCTCTCTTTATAGCTAAGCTCTCTAAATTTGATTTTAACAAAAATTCGCAGATGACACTCAAAATGGCAGATCGCTTGGTTAGCGATGTGTTTCGCGTGGTATAGTTAATCGATATTCGGTGTAATGCGATAGTGCGTATGTGCAGATCGCATCGTGTCACGTTTTTACGGATATCGTATACAAATCGTTACAAGTGAAGGTCAAATTGTGTTTTTTATGTAATTTGTGAAAGAAAAATATTTAATACTTGTCAAATGTAAAATGTACACATATGTGTATATATATTTGTTCATTGTTAATATAACACTTTACATAGACATATGCAAGCAATTACTTTGAATTTCAGCTATGCGTAGTGCATTCGCTAGTCGCCATTTTTGTCTTGTTTCTCATTTTCGCCTTTGTGACGTCAGAGTTGTTTTATTTGCCGCCTCCGTAGCGTCTGTACAAATAATCATACTTCAAAGGCTATAAATCGTTACTTAAATTTCAATTTTTTCCTTTTATTTATATTAACATTGCTTAAAGTTTCATTTTGCAAACTCAAATTTTGTGAATTTCTTTGGCTGGGCAATTTACACAGGGCAATATAAAGTATGCTTTAAAACAAATTTTTGCTTATTTGGTTATGAGTCCCGAGCGAATATTTCTTCATAATAATCTGCGCAGGTGGTCTGACTCTGTTTGTGTGTGTGAGAGTGGAGCATCTTAGCCTCTGGCTTTGAGTGGCCAGCTAGAATACCTGAGTTCATATACATATACTCGAATATATAATATATATATATAGGAGTACATGTAAACATACATATATACATATTCTCGATTATATTCACACGCACACATTGGGCTGTGCAAACAGCTTGTGCTCTATAAAATTCTTGTATGCTTTGGCATCCTTTTTGATCCCCCGCCATCTCAGTCGCAACACATATCGCAGCGTTGACATTGAGAGCCACCTAATCCGTTAGAAGGGTTTAGGATAGCAGCTTATTCCGTTATCTGCCTTGTTGCAAAAGCTTCAAAGCCATTTAATCTAACAGTAAATACATGGATATGATTTTACTTACAGATTTTGTAAACACAAATAGAAACACAAGAAAAAGTGCAAATCGTTAAAGTTGAAGAAAGTCATAATAAGAAAGCAAATCCGTTTTCTGTTCTCCGTTTCCTGATTTCTGCACAGATTGTATTGCTTAGTAGTTACCTGTATTTCAGGTGCAAGTTGCGAGTTTAAAGGTAGCAAATAAGAGAATTAAGCGAAAATGAAATGAACAAATAATTATAAGCTTATCGAGTTACATTTATTATAGAACTCGGAATAGAAATCAGTCAGCTCC
Source organism: Drosophila mayaguana (assembly GCA_037075325.1). Lineage (NCBI taxonomy): Eukaryota > Metazoa > Arthropoda > Insecta > Diptera > Drosophilidae > Drosophila > Drosophila mayaguana. The sequence continues at coordinate 2,052,400 of JBAMCG010000040.1, read as the reverse complement.
AAATGGAAAGTCTAGAATGGAAATTTTTGCAAAACTCTTATTGTATTCTCGTTGTAAAATACCCTGTAATCTTTCTTAAGACAAATGGAAATTTTTGTTGAATTGTTGTAGTATTCTCGTTGTAAGATACCCTGTAATCTTTCTTATGAATTATATAGGTTTTTTTAAGACTCGTTTGGGCATTGTTTTCTGACTTTCCTGTATACCTGGCTTAAGCTAATAAATTTAGCCAAATATAAATACAAATTCTTCATCGTTTTTAGTGATTGATCCAATAGGATAACAAAATGCAATTTCATATACTGCTGATTAAATAAAGTGATAATAAAATTTTACATTTGAAATGTTAAGCTTCACATGGAAAATCCATTTTGATATAGTTAATATAACTGCCAAATGATGTCATGCCAGGTCATTGTTATCCTTATCCTCAGTTGGCATCAGTCAGCGGCAGCTGCTCGACTTCTCAGCACCCTAGCATTTGTGCGTCCTCCTGTTCTAGTGATTCAACTAAAATGTGCGGCTTTAATTGGACGCTTCCCTTTTGTGCGGCGGTAGCATATTAAGCTGGCTCGTGTTATCCTGACATAATCCTTGTTAAGTTCTTAATCGATTTGTGTATGCCTTGTGCCGTGTGCGGGGGCCACGCTTCAATCTTCACTGCTAGCCCCCACGGACTTGACTCAATTACGATTACGACACCGCAACGCAAAGTACACACACCGAATGAGAGAGGGAGAAAAGGGAGAGGGAGAGCGAACGCGAGAGAGCGAGAGAGAGGGAGTAAGAGACTGTGGCAGAGGCACCTTGAATATATCGCTCGATTCCCAATGACGTTGCAGATATTTTCATAAATTATTTAAAGTATGTCAATATTTGTTGTCGCAGGTTGTTGTTGTTGTCGTTGTTGCCGGCAAGCGCGAATGATGATGATGACGCGGGCGTTGATTAAAGGACAGCAACAGCCACGGGATGTGCGCATTTGTTGCTGCTTCTTTATTGAACTTTAAATTAGTTTTATTTGGCCTCGCTGCCCGCGTTCGGCCCAAAGCAAACAACAAAGCTAATTGTAAATGACAGCGCAATAAGATGATAACCAACAACAGCAGCGAGGACAAAAACAAAAGCATAAACAAAACCAAACGCAAATTATAAAACACACACCAAAATGCCAAAGAGGAGCATGAAGAAGAAGATGATGATACAAAATGGCGCTGCAATTTGTATAATAAGTCCTCCGCCCGCCCTTGCCACTCCATCGTCCTTCGACGATGAATCCTGCAAAAGTTGATGGCAGCCAGCGCGTTAAATATAATGAAATAAGCTCATTAAACTGATGAGCCCCGAGCAGGTGGCAATGCGCCGAGATCACAGGGTATAAACAAGAACTGCGACCGGCGACTTAGAGAAGGGCCAAAAGTCGCGACACCAACTGAAGGCAGCTGATTCATGTTAATTGAAACTATCACGGTATCCAGGATGCTTGAAGAAATCTGATGATTTATTTTTAAATATTCTTCAGATTTTAATCAGGGACAACATATCCTGATGTGGACAGAAAAGACCAGATCATTATTTTCACCCAGCTCAACAATTACTTTATAAATTCACCAAATTTTAATTACAAAAAAAAAAAAATTCTTTACATTTTAAAACAAAATTAATTTAAAATAATTTCATAAATAAAAATAATAATTCATTTATTTATGACGCTAGATGCTGTGCGTATTATCCTTCTTATATATTTATTTAAAGATTTCAAATTTTAATCTTTAAAGTTTAAATATCTAATGATTATATTATTTGTACTTAAAGGTGCCTTACAGGGTTCGTTACATGGACCTTCACAGAAAATTTTAAATGATTATCTAAATTACGAAGTCAAACTATCGACTATTATCGATAAAATAGAAATGGAAGGGTTTGGGAATTGTTGAGAAGAGTATACCTCTGAAATTTCCAGTATGCATCTTTTGCGGTTTCTGAGATCTCGACGTTCATACAATCGGACAGACAAACAGACGGACAAGGCTCAGCTCATGGCCCTGATCAAGAATATATATGCTATATGCGGTCTGCCATAACTCATACTCATAACTCATACATAAGTTTTCTTGTTTAGGCTTTATAGTTTTGGCTTCTTTCATAAGCTGAAGCTGTTCAATTGGTTTGATTATCATTCCCGCTTATACTGGCAATATTCCTTTACACATTAGCAATAGCTTTATATTCTATTTATCCCTAAATCCGCAAAGCTTCCTTAATGGCTTCTCACTCAGAACCATTGCAGCTGTTGCTTCTTATGCCCAATGTGCGCATTTTCATCCAATTTGACTTGACTATTAGCTATTATAGCATCTTTTATTTATGCCCACACTCGTGATTCCGGCGTGTATCTAAGACACGCGCCCATCTCTGGCCGGGGATTGCTGCTTAAGTCTTGTTACTATGGCATTTGGCTGCCCATTTGCTCCATCAATCAGGAGCATTGAGGACGTCGGGGACTGAGTCCTGAGGCTGGCGCATTGTCAACTTTAAGTTAATTATGAAAGTTTTGCGCTTGATTGATTCTCGCACGCATGGCGCAGCGAGGCAGACAACGAGCGAGATAGAACGAGACAGAGACAGAGATGAAGAGCGAGAGATAGAGAGTGAGGCAGAGAGGGATATTCAAGAAATCAGTGAAAGATTCACTCGCTGATGCAGCGAAGCGTGTAATCCGGCCGTGTTGCTGCCCCACGGCTGGCTCTGATTGACATCAGGCACTTAACGCATTTCTGTGTCGCCCCAAAGTGGACACACGCCCACCACGCCCACCACTGCGCCCTGCGGCCGTTGTTAATGAGCCGCAAGTGCGCAACAGTTGAGCAGAGCTGAACCGAGCTGAGCAGCTGCCGTCGCCGCATGAGTTGACAGCATGTGAATTCGTCCCTGTGCCACGTGCCACCCAAACACAGTTTGGCCCAAACTATTTGATGACAACTTTGCGAGTAAATCAAATTAAAGCAGAAATATTGCCTGCCAACTGCCAACTGCCAACTGCTAACTGCTGACAGCTTTTATGGCGTTATAATAAAATTCAGAAATAATTCAAGTTCCTAAACTAATAGTTGATAGAAAAAGATTTAGGATAATATGTGAGGATTCTTGAAGTGCGCTTTAATGTGGAGGAAGCATAGCTATATTTCTCTAAGTGAGAATTTGAGTGTGTGCAATATTACCAACTTTAGTTACTCGAGCTACAAGTATAGAAATGATTTTCTATTTCACTCATTCACGCTTTGCTGCCCGGCCGATGGAGAGATGCTCCGTCTGTCCGTCAGACGATGGCAAATCAGGTAAAATCTCATCTTCTACATTACATAGCCAAGAGCTTAATAGCTCGAAAGTTGAATTTCTGCTGACCTTTATAAACCGATGACCCAAAAATAAATTGTACGCCTCTTTAAGGGCATCAAAACAACTCTCAGCCGTCTGCTAAAATGTTACTTGTTATTGTTGAATGCTTCCAGGAAAAAGTCAGGAGCCTTTGTTGGTTGTTTCGAAAGGTTCTTTTCGCTTATTACATTTTTGTCAGCAAGTCCAAGATATTGGCTTTTGGGCTACTTCTGTTGCATGCAATATAAAAATCTATGATAATATATATCTAGAATAATATAAATTCAAAATTTTCATCTCAGATTCTTAGGAAAATCGAGTTTTTCTTTCATTGTTTGGTTTATTAAAGTTCACGAATTGTATTGTAAATGCTATGGATTCAGCACTTGGCAATAATTAAAAAAAAAAAAAAAATTATAATAAAACAACATAAATTAACAAAAAATATGATAAGGAAAACACTTTTGATTCCCAATCGCCCCACCCAACAATTAAAACAGCAAGTTGGACATTTTTAGTGGCTTTGTCCTTTATATAATGCTCATACTTTTTGTCTGTGTGTGTTTGTGTGTGTATGACAGAGACAGAGTGATAGAGACAGAGACTGAGGCATGGCACAACTATTGCAATTTGCATTTTATCCCAATGCCTCGTTGGCTACGAATAGTTTTTATCTGGCTGCTTCTCATCTACGCGATATGGTCATGAATAATTAACGGCTCTGCCATATTTTTATTTAGATTTCTTTTTTATTATTTTCTTTTTTAGATTTCATCAAACACATGCAACAGTTTCGTTGCAAGTTATGTAGGTCACTTCAGAAATTGAGTTAGCTATGCAAATTGTTGAAGAGTTCATTTCTCGCATAGAGAGCAGTGGAAAAATATATATGTATGTACAGTTATGCCCCTGGCTGATATCAGTTGGGCAGCGAGCAGCGCAGGGGAAGTTCAAAGTGATTTGTCAAGCGATAGTGAATAGGAATTTATTCAAATACCATTTGAATTTGACTCCAGTGCAAAATAGTTCCATCTAATTTATTTTTCCTGAGCTAATTTTTGAAAGAGATCATTCATTTGCATTTATCTGTTCTTTTCTTATTCTCTTTCTTTGCTTTTTCTGCTTTTCTATATACAAATATTATTCTGAGCTTATCTTACGTAACTTTGAGCATTTCGAATTGGGCGTATTTCCTTTACTATGTGAAGCGGCCACTTAACTTCTTTTTCTGCTTCTCTTAATAATCTTAATTTTTTTAAATTTTGGAACATCTTGTTGACGTTGCTTTAGTTTTGCGTTTTTTAGCATTTCAATTCTCTTTTCCTTTAGTTCATTGCTAGTCATTTTATTTCATATTTTCCCCCTCTTGCTCAAGAATTTGTTTAGTCAGCTTTGCTTTAGTTAATTTTTTAATTTTCGGAATTTCTTACCCTCCATGCTCTTGTGCTCTCACTAAATACTTCTCAGTATGGCTTATCACGATTCTCTCTTTGTTAACTCCCCGGCAAATACTTCGTTAAACATTTTCGGCGCTTTCGACTCAACTTCTTCTGTATTCCCCGTGCGCTTCTCGCTGTCCTTTCATCCTTCAGTTTGAAGCACAATAAATTTTTGATGATTAGTTAAATGCTTAGACAAATGTTTAAAAGTTTTTCCCTTTACAGTTTAATACATATGCATATATATATATATTTTACTTGTTTACTTTTCATAGAGTACACAGTAAATTCGGTGGGCATTTAGTTACCTTTGATTTGAATTTATGTTTAGCGAAAGTTTTTTTTCAACTTTTTTTATTTTGTTATTCTTTTAGCGTAAATCAAATTTAAAGTCGACGCTTGGGACGTCACACGCAGCGTATGCGCGATGCAGATTGCGTATACGCCATGTTTTACATATATTTTTATTATTTACTTTTGTTAACGGCTTGGTAAAAGTTAGCGCTACTTCTGCGTGTGAGTATATGTGTGAATTTGTTGTTGTTGTTGTTGTTTTTTTTTTTTTTTTTTTTTGTTGCGCACTTTACAAACTGCTGCAAATTAAAAGTTGGACTAGCAAAACTTTTTTTACATTTGTATTTCAGCTGCAGTCGAATCAACATTCAAGTTCAGCCAGTGCTTCTATGTATTCATGTATTATGTGGGCCTGTGTGCGCGTGAGTATATGTGATTGTCTGCCAAATGATAAAGTGCACTTGAGAAATCTGTGAGTGAAGGTTAAACAAAGCCAAAGTCCTGGCCAGCACTGCGGCAGGCAGCTGTTCGCAAGCTCCAATTACAATTTGCGCATGTGAAAATAGTTAAGTGTGTGTGTGTGTGTGTGTGTATATGAAGTATCTGACATACAAGTCTACCTTATTTGACTATAGAAGCGCTCGAGTTAGATAGATAGATAGAAAAGACAGTAGGCAACCGCAGTGTAAATATTTGTTCTTAAACATTTTGCTTTAGATATTCTAAAAGAGAGTTACATAAATATATGCAATGTATATATAGATATTTTTAGTATTTTTATATATATGTATATATAGAGTTTTACTAAATTCAGTAACATTTTAGGCTTAGTTAATAACAACAGTCAACATTTAACAGTCATTCCGATATGAGTTTCATTTGCATTTTGTGTGTTTTGGAAGAGATTTCTTAGTTTGTTTGCCAAGTCTAAAGTTAGTTTACTTTTGTTTGTTTTTTGATTTGGGTTTTTGATATAGTTGGCGCTCATTTGGAAAATATATATATATATATCGTCTAGTTACTCAAAGGAGCTTAGTTAAATACACACTTAAAAATATAAATATATTAAAACACATTCATCTATTTGAATACTTTAATATGTTAGTTCTGCTGGATTATATACTTTAAGCATATGTCTTTATATTTTTTGGAAAAAAATTGACCGCACATTATTGAATTGAATTTAAATTTGTTTTTGGAACACATAGAAATATAATGCTATTTGTACATGTATATGTGAGCCTATCTCTCAGCTAATTCCAACTGCCACGCGTCTGCCTAACGCTGTTATCAGCCACCAAAAAAAAAAAAAAAAAAAAAAAAAAAGAAAAGAAAATAAAATTAGGTTTGCCTTTGGGCTATGCCAAGGCCAGACGCTCGAACAAGCGATAAATGCTGCCTTGCTGCCTCGCTGCTGTCTGGGTCTAGCTGGCAATCCAATCAAAACATCCGCCATAAACAACACAATCGCAACTCGAGTCGGGGGCCTGACCGCACGGCCCAAAATGCCGACGACTTGAGCACATGTGAGAAATGCGTCTCTAACAAGTTTATAAGAGGTGAGCACGTAGTCGGTGTTCCACAATTTAAATTAGCCTCAAGTTCGCCTTGCCTAATCCATGTGGATTGCGGGGATATGTTGCTGTCAACGCCCATGTTGCCTGAAGTCAGACTCGCCTTAAATTTACTTCGTGCCAAGTCTCGGTTCATGTAAGTTGGTAATAAATTGTTGCTGCTCTCAGTTTTTATTTCTTGTATAATTAATTTTAGTTAACCAAAACTTGAGCTGTTCTTAATTTATCCCTTGAGCCAGGTCGCTCGCAAAGTGAGGCCTAGCTTGAAGTTGACTTTAAATTCATTTTCCTGCTAAAGTTCATGTTAGTTAAGCGCTAGTTACTATTGCCTCGCTTTAGCTCATCTGCACATTCACCAAGCTAGGCTTCAGTTTCAGTTTCAGTTGCGAGTTATCCCAAGTTTTCAGATAGTAGAATTTCGAATAGAAATTCATAATGACTGAGTAGTAGCACTAACCATACATATGGTTGTGGTAGTCGCAAATCTTTTCTACTGGCTATATCAGGGCTATATAAGGGCAGTATGATATGATGATAAGTTGATTTCTGTTTCGATCTTCAGCTCTAACTAGTGATGGCAAAAAAATGTGTTAATCGATTATTGATTAGTTTAAGCTACGAAAAATAGTCGATTAATCATCAATCAAATGATTTTCTTGTATTTTTTATATGCATTATATACGTTATTACTTATTTATTAAGTTCAGAATTCTATCTGTGAATCTGTTCCAAATTAACAGCGGCACCCGCTATAGAGAAAAGGCGCTGAGGTGCCTGGTGCTTTTCCTACTATAGAGACCAACACGATTATTTTTTAAATAATCGACTATGATTTCAATTGATCGTAGCCCATTTTGGGATACAATTAAATCGATAAGCGAAGCAAAATAATCTATAACTGTGTAGCAAGTGATTAATCAATTAATCGCTCCAACTGACTTCTCACATTTTAGTCAGTCTGCTTCTTCTGTCAGAATGAATTTGTTAGTTAATATGTTAAAACAATCTATGACTGACATATTTCATGTCAAAGTTCTTGATTATTAATCAACAGTTTTTCCGCACTTGGACGAGTATCTCCACATGTAATACACAAGCTAACAAAAGTGGTACTAAAAATTTTTAAAATATGTTTCTACTGTCATAGCTAAAGTCAGTCGTTCGGCTTTAGGTTTGTTCACTTAATGCCCATAGAATTAGGCTTAGAAAGTTAAATTCGCTTCTTTGTTCAATCCGCAGTTAATACGAAAAGCAGACGCAATCTATTGCAGCACCTGCTAAAGGCAGTTGTTAACTTTGGCAAGCGCTTGAGTAACGAGCCCAAATGGCTTTGTGCAAGATTCAAATTTGTGAACAATTTGAGGCTCAGCACCTGCTCTTAGCTGTTAAGATAAACCGTCCCCACATATACATATACTATATAGGTCTATAGCGTACACAAATTGGCTGTAACACATCTTATATAATTTGTTTTGGTTTTTGTTTTGTTTTTTTTTTTTCTTTTATATATGGAATTTTTTTCGACTCAACATCCATAATAATTTGTATATGTTTATAATACTCATAAAAATGCCTTTAAAAAGAGAACATCAAAACAGTTTTAATGCAAGCATTGGCTATATAATATATAAATATATGAATATATATGTATATATATATATATATATATATATGTGTTTTATATATGGATTTTATATGGCTTTAAAATGCTAGCAAAATAATCTTTGTTTAGCTCTGTTTTCTTTGTTACTTGTATTTCTTTCTGCATTCGCTTTTGGCTATTGATTTCTGCTACGTTTGCTTTGGGGGGATATTTGCTTTGTTCTGCTTGCTCCATTTTTGCATTGTTCTTACAGCACGTGAAGATTTTCACAGCTTTTCGACTTGGAAATATCGCTAAGGCAAATTTTTTGCAGTATTTCCTTGGCCAGATGCAGCGAGATGTGAGTGCGTGAGGTCTTCATCTTCGATGAGGTCGCCTTCTTCTCGCGCGTCTCCTTCAGTCGCATCTGCAAATGTAATGTGAGTAACACGGCAAATTTTATGGCAGCAAAATTCGCAAAATTCTATTTATTGTAGTTGGCCCACTTTTAATACCGTTCTGCCAGTCCGACTGGCGCGGCTGAGCTCAATTTTCATTAATTAGTGAAACGATGTGAAAGGCTAATGCCCACAACCGAACGTACCACAAATCCATTTAGGTTATTTCCTGCACAATTTTCGCATGCATCAATGAGTTGCGTGTATTTCGCACCTAAACCTAAATCAGCCCACAGCCAGCCCGACCCCTGCCAGGATTACGCTTGAAGCCCCAACGGAAGCTACTGCTGCTGCTACTGCTGCTGCTCCTCCTGCTACTGCCACTTCCCCTCCTCCTGCTACTGCTCTGGCTTACCTGTTTCAGTATCCCGACGAGCAGCTCATCGACATTGTGTTGTATGCCGCTGGAGGTCTCAATAAATTTGGCATCGCGTGAGGCAGCCAGCGTTTTGCCCTCTGTGTGTGCGTCAAAGCGTGAAACATGAAATATTAAATGTAAAACGAGAGTTGAGAAATCATAATTAAGACAGGATATATCCGTCTAGGCGTTTGTCTTCCTTAACTAGAGCTGGAAGCGTGAAGGATTCATTTCTATTAGTCAGCACAAAAAGCGGGTCAAGGTTTAGTATGGTATTTATATTGAATTGAAATTTATAATAGAATAGTCTTATAATCGTCGTATATTCATGGTGAATAAAATTCGATAATTTTCTATAACACTCATTATGTTGCATATTTAATCAAGTATGCTCGATCTACACGCAAGAAGATCATCATTCTCCTACATTTCCCTATAGTATATCTCCTATATCATGTTAGTTATTTTTTACCCAATCAGTTCAAGCTAAAATACCTAATAATTTTAATATGTGCTTATCACATTACTTATTTATTTTTAAGCAATAATACTATTACTAATAATCATAAATATATATACGCATCTATGAAGTTCTTATATACGCATAGTCATCTACTACTTTGACCAACTGTGACACATCAATGCAGCCGATATATATCGTCCACTTCAAATATGAGTATATTTGAAGAGAGTTCTCTTCTTCGATAAACTTCAACGTCTTTCATTCATACTCATTAAACTCATTAGTTCTCACCGCAAGCGCAATTCGTTTCGATTATTTCGTTGACTTCGTTTCACGTTGCACAACGTAAAAGGTATCTTCTTACCGTGGCGAGTCGCACCCATCTCTATTTATAAGCTGCCGCTATGTCGGAGCCCATTACTCACCCTGTGACGTGATAAGCCTTGCGCGCGCCAAGTCCGCTTTATTGCCCACAAGTATGACTGCTTTGTCCTTGGTGTAGTTCTCCTGCCACAGATAGTTGATAATCTCCTCGGCGATGCGAAACGAGCCCTTGTCCACCACGGAGAAGACGACGACACAGCCGTGCGGCTCATAGGTGGATAGCGAGTTCTCGACGCTCATCTCGACGCTGGGATGGTCGATGAAGACCATGTCGGACTCCTCGTCGTCGAGCAGGACGCTGACCGTCTTCTCGCCGAACTCATCGTCTAAAACTCAGATCAGAATTAAACTCTATAGACGCAAGCGGAACCCAGCGGCAATCGGGATCGACTGAGGATCATACGACACGCATAGGTTTCATCTAAGGGTATCAATAGCTACTCACTCTGCATACTCAACACCCACACATCCAGAGAGGGCGGGGAAGGAGAGAGAGAGAGAGAGAGAGATTTGTCCACTTACCTAGACTTGCATCGTATGTGTGCATATACTCCGATGTCATGAACTGATTGACTAACGCCGTTTTGCCCACGCCCGCGTCGCCTAGCATTACAACCCGATAACGTGCCGGCGGCGGCGGTTCCATGCTCTCCGAATCATCGGGGGAGGCGGGCAGCGAGTCCACATTCGCATAACCCGCACCACAGCAGCTGCCCTCGAAGGGCGATCGCTCACTGGCGCGACTGTTCGTCGAATTGACGCTTGTGTTGCTGCGCGATCGTCGCGATATGATCGAGTCCCCGCAGTTCACCACGTTGCCTTTGCTGATGGAGAAGTGGCGCAGCCGATAGAGATCATCGCTGGCCCGTGGATTGTACGGACGCTCGGGCAGCGAGCAGACGCGTGGGCGTACATGATCGGGCACTGTTGAGAAGGTGAATTCATTACTCTAATAGAGGACTAGCTGATAAGAAGTGTAGTTAAGCAGGTGAGATAGCTAACTTATCGGAGGGATAATTTGGGTTTAACTAATTCGCTGAAAGATGAGCATAGACATAATTAAGCCAAACATTTGACTTACTGCTAAGAATTCAACTGGTTTATAAGATGAATGACAATAGTTTATTTAATTTCTAGTTTATTTAATTTATGTAATTTTTGAAAATTTGGATTATGATATTTCTGGCTGGATTTGATTTGATATATGCATACAATACGATTTAAATCACTCCATAGCAACTTGTGTTGTCCTAGCAACTCTCATTCGTACGTTGTACGGAGAATCAGACATAGACAATTGGCGTAGCTACTCCGTGTCTTATGATTTACTCTTTAGGCGTAGAGCATCACTCTTTTACACTCTAATCAGCCTCCGCCTCTACTTCACTCAGTTTTCTTCCCTCATCTAATAGTACATATGCAGACATTCTCTTTAATCAGGACTTCAGAGTTTCATCTTACATCGACTCCACTCCAATCCTGCATCTAATTTGCGTAACAGAATATCTAATAATTGAAACTCCCAAGCTCAGTTAGATCACATGAAATCTGTATTCTTGCATATCTTCACATCATAATATATATGGCATATATCATATATTATATATCATAAAATAATACGTCTGATGGTCTAAATCAAGGTGACACTCAAAATGGAGAAAATACAAAATATAGATAAACTGCTGAGATATAAGAGTGAAAAAGTAGAAGATGTATTAAATATAAGCTAAACGTAAATACATATTTATATATGCATGTCCATACATACGTATTCATGTAAGTTACCCACCTGGTAGCTCCAAAAAGTTGGAAGTGCGTCGCTGTCGCCCACGATTGGAGCTCTGGAAGGCCAACGGACCAATGTCGTCGTTAGAGAATATGGAAGCATTCGAGCAGGCGCTCTTCATGGATTCACGCGAGCTGCGTCGACTGGCCAGGTAGGCCAGGCCGCCCTTGGAGCTGCCACGGCGTCTCGGCTTGTACTCGACGGCATCTCGCTTTGGCTTGGATGGCTTGCAGCCGCTTAGCTCGTGCTCGGCGTCCTGGGTCAAGTCGCTGGTCGACTTGCGATAGCGCAGCGACACAACGCTGTCCGAGCAGGTGCGATCCAAGGTGGAGTGGGAGCTGTGTAGCACCTGGTAGCCCGGATTCGAGGTGATGTTGATGGCATGCCGACGCTGGCGGCGCTGCTGCTGCTGCTGTTGTGGCTGTGACTGTGGCTGACCATCCGTGTCCGTGTAGCTGAAGCTCGTGGTGGTGGTGGTTGTGTGCTGGGTCGCCGTCTCGCCCGACTCGTTGGACAGCTGAGTGCACTCCGTGACGCAGGAGTCGCGCTTTAGGCCATAATATCCGGGTGTGGAGTAACCGCCAGAAGATCCAGTACCTGCTCCCCCTCCATTCCCTCCTCCGCCACCGCCTCCTGCTGCTGCAGCTGCTGCGGCACTCAGAGATCGCGCATCGACCTTCGTGATGATGGGCAGCTCCCATTCGTCCCGCCGTCGCTTGCCGGCCACACTTGTTGTGGTTAGCTGCGGCACCTGCTCCAGCTGCGTCGCATGGCCACGAATCAGCTTCTTGGAGCCCTGGCGCCTGGGAGAGCTGGGCGGCTCATAGTAAAGCGAGCCATCGTCTGGCGAGATGGGCTCATAGTACTCAAACTTCTTGCCCAGCGCTGCCTGATCCATGCCGCCAGCTGGGCTGACTGCGTCGAAGACGAATTTGCATGGCGACTTGGGGCTGTGGGTCAGCAGCGAGACCGAGTCGTCAATGGAGCCCGACGGGGGCGTCTGATAGTAGGACGAGGGCGTGGAGCTGCTGGCCTCGTCACAGCTTTCGTTGGCATAGGTTGTCGTTATTTTCGGACTGCGCGGCGGCTGATCGTAGTTGCCATAGCCGTAGCTGCCGCTCGACTGCGTGGGCGTGGCATAGACGGAGGGCGGTGCCGCGTAGTAGCTTCTGCTTGGAGCAAGGCCTATTTTTGAATTGAACGAATCAAATGTGGCCCTTGCAGACTCACCTGGGCGACTTGGGCGTGGCGCCTTTGTAGGGCAGCGGATTGCTCGCAGCGCGCGCTGGCGTCTTGTGTCCGCCATGTCCGTGCGCGTGGGCATGGGCGTGGGCGCTTGTCTGTGTGTGTGGGTGTCCGTGTGTGCCATAGCTGGAGGACGCATCGCCTCCATCCCAGCTATGCTGCTGCTGTGCCATGTTTACCAAATGCTAGCGGGGACTCGGCGGACGTTCGAGTAGATTTAATGCTCCAGCTGCTGATGCTGATGCTGATGCTGTTGCTGCTGCTGCTGCTGCTGCTGCTGTAAGTTAAATGCCACTCATGTGTAAATATCACGGGCCATTACTCAACACATGCACACACACACACACACACTCGCACACTGTGCACACATAATTTATGGTTTTATCTTTATTTAATAAAATAATGCAAACTACAATAAAACCAAAACTCATAAAATGGCTACGCTGACTTCCATGTCCACATCCAACATCCAACATTGAATGCTGCCCGCGGGCAGCTCTTCTGTATACGGGTCTGTGTGGGTGTGCGTGTGCGTCTGTGTGTGCTGCGTGTGTCAGCAAATTATTGTGAAATGTGCGTTCATCTCGCTTTAAGTTGACAGCCCAAGTGGTCCTGGCCATGGTCGTGGCTCTGGTCCTGGCTGAGACTCCACCCATATCATCAGCTTCGCAACTTGCTCTCCCTCTCCCGCTCTCTCGGTTGGCATTGCAAGCATGCCACCACAGTCATTGTTGCATGCAACAGTTGGCTTTTGCCATGCGTTAAAAATTAATGCTTGTTATACCCTGTTGCCACATTGTAAATGGGTTAAGAAGCTAATATTGTGCGATTGTAAGGGAAAGAGACAGAGATAGAGAGAGAGAGAGAGAGAGAGAGAGAGAGTCCGTTATTATCCAGCTAAGACTGCACATTTCAGTTTAATATATCACAACGTTGTGTTTGGATGCACTTGGAATTATTCAGAGCTAAAGCGATAATTGCTGTATGCAAATTTCCTTACGTCATTTAATTTTTAAATATCGAAATTTTCACTAGTCGTTATGATAAAATGAGTTTCAGATTCACTCACTCACGTTCTTTTCCATTTTTGTTCTATTCAGGCAAGTTGTAAACATGGTCAAAAATCAGCTATATTATTAATCAATATCAATAATAGCTTGATCAATATTTATTAAACTTTATATATGTATTTGAATTTAATTAAATTCAAACCAATATGTTTGTTTTTTATATTTCACTGGTAGTTATGTTAACTATTACATGGTGCCCCTTGATATATTCCGCTAAGACGATATATACGATATTAAATAACATATATACGACTTGTTAATTTCATATCTTTAAGCCTAACTGACTTACTATTGCTAAAGGAGAAAGTTTATTTTCTCTCTCTCACATAATCTTTCTCTCTCTCTTTGTCTGTCTGTCTCCCTATCTCTCTGTATCTTTCTGCCTTCTCTCCCTCTTCCTGTCCTGCTCTCTCTCTCTCTCTCTCTCTCTCTCTCTCTCTCTCTATCTTTCTATCTCTCTTTCTGGCCTTCTCTCCCGCTCCCTCTCTCTTTTATTTTAAATCTTTGTTGATTTTATTAAATGAATTAATATTAAAGATCTGGTTTAAATGTATATATGTTTTAATTCTAAGTCCTCTTTATTTTGAAGAGCTTAACAAGATAATTTCCCCTATTCCTTTTCATAGAAACACCTCATATATATGTTTAATTCTTTACAATAAACTTTTTGGCAGAGTATGCATCCGTCGAGTGAGCTCTTTTAAAGCTTTCCTGCCCTATTCTCTGCAAACTGCCAACTCACAACAGAGCTTATACACACACAAGAGTTCACGCACACACACACAGTCGCAGCCTCGTGCCTTACGCAAACTTTTGTGCATTGGCCACAAAAGATTTGTGCCCGAACTTATCGTGAAGCACTTTGCTGCACTTACTTAACTTCAACCAGGTCTGCGACTGACTCGAACTTGAATTCGAAGTCTATGGCTGCGGCTGCGGCTGCGGCTGCGGCTGCGACTCTGGCTGCTGCTCTTACCGGTAACTCAGGTGTAATAAGTTGCCTAGTTGGCAGCGGCATTAGCTGGCAAATGTGTTGAGCGCTTTGCAGTCTCAGCTCAGAAAGTTCCCGGGACAGCTGTCACCTGATTTTATTCTGATTGCTGCAGCCAAGCGGCTCAAACGAACTATTTGCGCTATAGGTTTTATGACTGTCTGCTCCCCGACGACAATAGAAGTCAGCCCGAATGGCGTAGATTAAAAGAGTAAGCTTTAACATACCCTGTAAGAATTTAGTAAGCTGTTTGACTGATGATGATGATGATCCCCTTTTAGCCGATATTAGTAATTCTATGCTCAAATCTGTGCATATTAAAGAGATATAATATATAATATATAATATATATAATATATATATATATATATATATATATATATATATATATATATATATATATATATATATATATATATATATATATATATATAATGTAAATAACGAACTGTATTTTGTTAAACGCGCAAGAGCCAATCAACTCTGTTTCATCCGCAACTATATTTCAGGGTATTAAACAACTATTAGATATATACATTTATATGTGTACGTATATATGTATATTATAATAATCCATCCATAAAATCGCCCATGTCCCTTACATGCACCCACCTAGTGTCTGTCCCATTCTCTTGTGCGTCTCTAGTTGCTCTAGCTCTGAACGCACAGCTCGTAACGTAAATCCCAACTGTTGCCCGACGTCCGTCCGTCCGTCCTACTGTCCTCTGTCCTCTGTCCTCTGTCGCCTGCGCTTTGCGCCACTAACTGTGCTCGTGTAGCCACCTGACCCGCTGGCTAAATAACTTATCTATTGTACGGGCCTCTATACAAACAGCCGGACACCCGCCGCACTCTCCACGGCCGGACACAAAGCGTGTATACGTGTGTTCATAATGTAAAGCAAATAATATGAATGCGCTCACAGATAAAATACACATGTACAAATGTGTACTTATGCTACCTGTTGGTCGTTTATAAGGCCCCAGCCGGGTGTCTGTGTGGAGTATATTACGATTGGACAAGTTCTGGCAGCTGTGCGAGTTGTGGGAAATTAAATAATGAACAGCTGAAGCGGGGGAAACATTCATTCAACTTAGCTGAAAGAC
This sequence comes from Drosophila mayaguana, assembly GCA_037075325.1. NCBI lineage: Eukaryota > Metazoa > Arthropoda > Insecta > Diptera > Drosophilidae > Drosophila > Drosophila mayaguana. Next base: position 2,036,272 of record JBAMCG010000040.1, on the reverse strand, counting down.
GAAGTTTCTAAGCTTCTGTCAGATTGCCTCAATCATAAGATTTAAAGCCTTATAGCATAGGATGTAGATTTGTATATATTGACGATTTTATATATTAAATGGAAACTATACAATGGGCATGGTTTACAATTTATAGACATGAAAAAAAACTCTTTAGATCTTCTATCTAGCATTACTTTCAGTAAGATCCAAAATATTCTTCTTAGATCTCAACTCTTCAGCTATTTTTAGGACTATCAAAAGGGTACTCAGCTATATATATTTTAAATACTGATGAAGAGACTCAATAACATTATTTAACAAAGGGAAGCAGGTTGATCAATTCCTGTCAATTTTCCTAATAAACTAAGATTTGAAGCCGCTTCCATAAAATTAATAATTTAATTGAAACCTAAGAACGGACTTGAATCAAATTTTTGTACTAAGTAAGAGATTAATTGCATTTCAAATGTGCAATGTAACATATTAGTAATTCATTAAACTTGAATCCAGCTTATGCCAGTAAAAAGTAGAAGCTATTCCACTCCGCCCTACTCATCTAGCTCCTATCTGATCCTGCTTATAAGAGACCAGTTTCTTTGCAATCTAAAGGGTATCTTACAGTAGCTCACCTCATTTTTTGTATCAATCTAATTGCGCTAGGGTGACATGGAACCAGGCCCGTTGCCAGCGTAACCAAATGCCCAACTGGACGGAGCAAGGAGCAAGGAGCAAGGAGAGAGGGTTACAATTGTGACATGGATGGAATAATCATAAAAATGTTGAATAGAGAACATTTCAGATGCGTTCAAGGCCAGCCATGGACCTGGGCAACAACAATAAATACAATGGGATAAAAAGAGAAGCAGCTCAAGCAACCCAGACCAACCCAACTCAACCCACCCAGCGCTTCCAGCCATGTGACTAAGGGAGTTGTGTGTCAGCTCTCATTCAACTGGTCTTCAATTCGAGTTTCTATTGGCATTATGTTTATTGTCTATGCATGAAAGCGAAACCCAAAAGCCCCGTCCCGGCTTTGTCATTGCCATGCCACTGCCACTGCCACTGCCACTGCCACAGCCATTGCCATTGCGAAAATATTTTACGCATTGCTTCCGAGAGAATTTAAACCAGAAATGGTATCTGGCTGGATTTTCACAGAGTAATTGTAACCATATTTTCTACATGCTCCTCCTGCGACTTGTGCAAAAGCTAATTCGCTCATCAGTCAATAGGAAATTTCATTGACAGTAAAAAATAAAGTATTTATGATCTAAAGCTAACCAAGTTAAAGGGCGCCATGATGAACTGAATGCGGAACTTAAATGTTGAATGTCCCGAAATAAAATTTGATGAATTTTTTATTGCGGAATTTTATATAAATAAGTCGTGGGTATAAAAAACATAATTTATTCACACTTCGCTTAGCCGAACTTGTGTGTTATGTAAATTCATTTGTTTTTGTCGGAATGCTATACAGGCGAACGTGCCTATGACGCACTTTAAGAACGAAAGCTGATTAGAATGCAATATGTTGATACATTTTAAGTTGTTCAACTCTTTCTCGTAATAAACGTAAAAATTACTTTAACTTATTTTCAGCTCCAGCTGTTCTCTGTATTACAGTTTCACTGTATTTACGAGCTATGCATTTGATCGAACAAATCTGCGAGCCAAACCAACTGAAACTGATTTGATTTAGCATTGGATTTCCTTTGTGTGTATGTGCGTGTGTGTGTGTGGGTAAATGCCGCTGAAAAAAAGGAAAAAGGATTTGCATATTTGGGAAAAACTCAAGTGAATTGACAATGTAATTTGTTTGAGTATTACGCATGCCGAAGAAAAAAAGAAAAATAGTTTCCCAGCCGTCATAAGAAATAAAGAAGAGCAAAAAGTTCAAATGTCTCTGACCTGTGGCAGAAAAAAACACAAGTTTGACGTCTGTTGCTTCCAATCGTAACCCTAATCCAAAGCCAGCCCCCATTAACGTCATGGAGTATAATGAACTCAAGTGCATTTCTTACCGCCATTAAGTTGTGGCTTGCTCTGCACCCAGAGAAAATGGGGCAGAGTTTTAAAACTTTTAAGTTTGAGAAAAGTTAGTTATAAAGCAAACTGCGAACGGTTTTGTTAGATAACTCTTGTCGATATAAACATTACTACCATTCTTTGCTAAGCCTTTTAAACGAAATTCCCATTAATATTATAAGGTTATATAACTAAGAACTCTAATAAAATATTAACCCTTCAAATCAAAGCTCATTTCCTAGATCTACGCTATACCAAATGAAAGGAGAATGAAAGTTAATTGGAATAAGATTTTTAACAAATGAACAAATTAAATTAATTTATTATCCCTTACGCTTACTATATAATATGTAAAATAATCAATAACTACTATAAACTATTTTCTAGAATACCTAATTCAAATAATTTAAGAAGTAAAAATTGGTTATGATTATTATTTGCATATAACTTTTTTATGTAAGTTTTTAATACTGGTCTGAAATATGATATTTAAAATAATTTCTAATTTCTATAATTGAAAATATATATTTCTTATTAGGTATGTTTTTTATTTATTATTATTTATTATTTATTATATTTGTTATATTATATTTATTTATTATATATTTCATAGTATATTCAGTATATTTCATGGGGAAAGCCAACTTTTCTTTCTCCACAGTGCACTGTGAGCCCCCTCTCCAAGTTAAGGAGCTTCCTTAGCTCCTTTTTATTATGTTCTTTTGCCGGACAACCCTTTTAGTAAACTTTGCTTAATTACATGCCCGCACCCGTTAAGCACATATTTAACACACGCACACACACACGCACACACACACACACATGCATGTATGCTATGAGTAAACATAAATATTTTCTCAGCTGTCGACCCCCCGCAAAACCCCTCTTAGACGACGCCTCTGCACTCGATGCTCGGCATTGACCAGCACTTGGCTGCAGAATTAGCGTCTGTTGTAACAGTAAATGTATGTGTGCGTGTGTTCGTGTGTGTGTGGGTGTCTGTCTGTGTGCGCGGAGTGTATTGCTGGAGCATAAACAAGAAAAGTCCATAAAACACTTAGGATCAAACAATATACGAGGAACGTCAGCAAAATCGTTGCCTATTTAGCGGCGCTCGGTGTGGTTGGTGTTGGTGATGGGGTGGTGCGGTGGTGCGGTGGCTTAGAGGAGCATTCAGCTGGTCAACTGCTCAGTTCAGAGTTAGAATTGTGGGCCAAAAGTCACGTTCGGCAACTTAGTTAATAGAGCAAGCACAGCCGCAGCCCCTCAGCCCTGGCTAAGCCATCGATTTTATTGCCACACATAATTCTCTGACGGGCGGCATTTGGGCAAATCTCATGTTGATGGCATATTAAGTGGGGCAGCAGTTGCTTTCGGCGGCCAATTTGCCTTTAAATGCGTCATTTGCCAACGTTCGGGGCTAGTTTCAGTGGCAGGTGGCAGCGTTTTGTGGCAACTTACGTGTAATTAGACGCATCTGGGCGCGTCGAAGTGTGCGGGGCGCGAGGATTAGCAATTATGCGAATGTGCTGTGTGTGTGTGTGTGTGTGTGTGCGAGGCAACAAGCGCAACAAGTGCTAAAAAGCACACGCATAATCCCAGCGACTTACTCACACACACACACACACACACACACACGCACACAGTCATACACGAGTATGCAGAGATAGCGACTGGCAGCTGTACGAGTGAGAGACAGCGCATAAATCAGCATGCCAAATCGCAGCTTAACAGCAGACGACACACACACACACACACACACACACTCACACAGAGACACATAGCCAACAGCAACACACACACATATACACTCACAGTTGTATCTCAGCTCGCATAATTGTCGCTACAAATTATAAGTTTTACCATTATTTTGATTTACGATTCGCGAAAATTGCCTGCGATTTCACCGCTTTGGAACTTCACTCTTTGTTCGCTAATTGTCTGCAGCAACAGTTTGTACAGTTATTTTTCGTTTTGGCTTTGGTTTATTAGTATTTTTTTTTTTTTTTTTTTTGTTGCACTTCCGTTTCCGCTTGGACGCGCGCTGGTGCTGCAACTGCCGCTGGTTGCCGCTCAATATGGCACGACCGAGCGCGCACGCAGCTCGAGCTGAACTGTGGCATGCCACACGACTCGGCTGCATTTTTGTTGAGACTGGCCAGCCGAAGCTCTGAAAGCTCGCCCTTCCAGCCTGGAAGTCCTCCAACTGAGAGCGCCTTCTTCTCCAAATTCGGCTTTATTTCATTTAAGTTTTATTCTGATTTGCGGTTAAATGTTCAGCTGCTTCTTGTTTTGTGGCGGACAGATTCTGGCTTTTGGCGCTTTTTTTTTTTTTTTTTTTTTGTTTGTTTTTAGCGTTTTCTTATCTTTCTCAACGTATACTGCTTTAGTTGATTTAGATTTCCCTTGGTTAAGAAAAGTTTCAGCATGTTCTTTTTCAGTTTTATATGCATAAAAAAGATAAGGCGCATGATTTCAGCATGCAAGACTTAAACAGAATTTGTATTATTACTTAAGTATTTATTGAAATTGTTACCTTAATAAATAATTATTGTATATATATTCATATTCATTTATAGATCAAACAAAATGTTAATTTACTGTATTTCTGATATGGTAATAATTTATCACTAAACTAATCTAGAATTGGATATTCCACTTATCTAAATGATATAACTTAACAGAAGGAGATTCTGAACAACTATTTTTTTTTTTTTTTTTTTTGTTACGTCCATTTTTATTATAAATTTCTTTGTTTTTGCAAATATTCGATGATAATCGAGGTCAAAGATTATTCAAAATGGAAGACTTAAATGATAGGACCCCGTAAGTGTGAGGGGTATATCCTCTTAAGTGTTTTGCGTCTTCTGGTATGTTATACAGTTATATGTTGCTGATTTTTTATTACTCTCCAATATCCATTATCTGTGTTGCATTTCTTTTTAAGTGAGGGTTTGATGCAATTGCGTAGAACTCTTGGGGTCCCAAAAAATTATAGAGCATTTATATAGATTGTCATTTGGATTATACAGTTGCGAAAAGACTCTGCTCTGCAGACTTTCCTGATTTTAAATATTCCAATGTTTCATTCTTTTATTTCCTTAAAATCTAACGAAATCAAAACATTAATTTTTGTATGATACAATATTTTTAGTTTTATTTAAACTTTCATTTTTCATTTTTGTTTGTTTGTTTTTTTTTTTTTAAGTTTTTGTTTCTTTATACAGATCTTACGTTAAGGCTTAAATATAAACACTTATAGAATAAATAGTTTTGGAAGTCTGCGGCTTAAACTCTAGAGAAACGACTAAGTGAAAAAGTTGTATTGTTAGTATAGTCTTCGTTAGTTATATAGAGTATATATGGTTGTGTGCGCGGGCGGGATTATAGGTTATATGCTTTTTTTGGTACTGGGGATAGGGTTGCTTAGGCTTATAGGTGGTGCAAGGCGGGTAAAGATGTGTGTTTGTGATAAATTCTGTCGCCTCCTGGAGTCTTCTTACAGCTCGGCAATACGGGCTTTCAGCTTGTCCAGCTCGGCATAGATGCTAGCGGGCAAATCGGCGCCCACCTGCGACTCGAAGTAGTTGCGGATGTCCTCCACCTCCTGAGTCCAGAAGTCTTTGGGCAGCGAGAACAGTTGCTTCACATCGATCTGCTCCTTCATGCCGGCCAAGTTGAGTTCACCCTCAGCGGGTATGTGACCAATGGCAGAGTCGACATAGCAGGACTCGCCATTCACACGGCGCAGAATCCACTCGAGCACACGGGAGTTCTCGCCGTATCCGGGCCACATGAATTTGCCCTGATCGCTCTTGCGGAACCAGTTGACGTGGAAGATCTTGGGCACTTTGCCACGCTTCTCCATGCTCAGCCAGTGGGCCACATAGTCGCCGAAGTTGTAGCCAAAGAAGGGGCGCATCGCGAAGGGATCGTGCATGATCACCTTGCCCTTGTGCTCGGCCGCAGCAGTTGCCTCGCTGCGCATGGCAGCGCCAATGAAGACACCATGGGTCCAATCGCGAGCCTCATAGATTAGGGGCACGCCAGCTGGGCGACGACCGCCAAAGAGCATCGCAGAGATGGGAACGCCAGCTGGATCCTCCCAGGCACTGTCGATGATGGGGCACTGAGCTGCAGGTGTGCAGAAGCGAGAGTTGGGATGAGCGGCTGGCTTGCCCGACTCCTTGGTCCAGGGATTGCCCAGCCAATCGGTGATCTGTACATTGGGTGCCAGGCTGCTCTCCATGCCCTCCCAGTAGACGCCGCCATCTGAGGTGGAGGCCACGTTAGTGAAGATGGTATTCTTGAAGACCGTGCTCATGGCAATGGGATTAGTCTCCTTCGATGTGCCAGGTGCCACGCCGAAGAAGCCGTTCTCGGGATTGATGGCGCGCAGCAGACCCTGCGAGTCGAACTTCATCCAGGCGATGTCATCGCCCACGCACTCCACCTTGTAGTTGGCTAGCGAGGGGTTCAACATGGCCAGGTTGGTCTTGCCGCAAGCCGAGGGGAACGCGGCAGTGATGTACTTCTTGACGCCCTTGGGATCGGTGATGCCCAGGATCAGCATGTGCTCGGCCAACCAGCCCTCCCGCTTGGCAATGGTGCTGCCAATGCGCAGAGCAAAGCACTTCTTGCCCAGCAACGAGTTGCCTCCATAGCCGGAGCCATAGGACACAATCAGGTTCTCAGCGGGCTTGTGCAGGATGATGGTGCGCTCTGGATCGCATGGCCAGGATGGCTGCTCCACAATGCCGTTAGCTGGTGTGCCCACGGAGTGAAGGGCGCGCACGAACTCCTCCTTTTTGGCCAGCTGCTGCAGCACAGGAGCGCCCATGCGGGTCATGATGCGCATGGAGGCGACGACATAGGCCGAATCGGTGATCTCAATGCCAATCTTGGACAGAGGGGATCCCACTGGACCCATGCTGAAGGGCACCACATACATGGTGCGTCCCTTCATGCAGCCAGGGAAGCGCTGCTGAATGGCAGCCTCCATGTCCACAGGCGAAATCCAGTTGCCCAAAGTTCCCTTGACGCCATCCTTGGGCGTGGGAATTGTTTCCTCACGCTTCTCGGTGCAGATGAAGGTCTTGGACTCCACGCGGGCAACATCAGCCGGATTGGTGCGTGCCAGCCAGCAGTTCTCGTACTTGGGCAGCGCCACAATGGTGCCCGACTCCAGCAGCACCTTGATGAGCATCTTGTTCTCCTGCTCGGAGCCATCGCAGATGTGCACCTGATCGGGCTGGCAGAGAGCAACTGCCTCCTCCACGAAGCTGCGCACACCGGCAGTCAAGGAGTTCACATCGCCATAAGAGGTGGGAATACCACGAATGTGGCTATACAGGCCGCAGTTGTCCTGGCGAAGCTTGTTCAGCTGGGGCAGAGCACAGCCGTTGGCGGCACTGAAGAGAGAAGAGAAGAGAATGGATAAGTTAAAGTTGAGTTAAAGAGAGAGACTGGGTCAGTTTATGAAATGAGGAGAGACTAAGCAAAGAGTAGAAGAATGTATATCTTTGATATATATATATATATATATATATATATATATATATATTTTTTTTTTTTCATATATGTATGTAAATACGAATATATATAAATGCTGTTTGAGTATTGTTTTATATTAATTGGAGCACATTTCAAATTAATATTTTATGTATGAATAATTTCTACCAAATTTAACATTTTTAAATTTATTAAAAAATAGTAAATTAAATTTTTAAATAAATTTTCAAAGTCACGTTCTAAATATATTCGCAAAGTATGAATGTTTTTTATGCAAACAAATTTTTTGAGTCACAATTATTTGGAAACTACTTTTGCACATTTTATTTATTTTTAGTTTATTTCAAGAAAACGCATTACAGATTTTTTTTTCTTTTAAAAATACTTTATGGGGCATGCAACATGCTAGAGGTTTCTGGGTGTGGTGATGCATATGCTCGCTTTTCATTACTTGTTCTTTGTTGTTGTGGAAACAACTCGTACTTACATAATTTTGCTTTGTTCAATGAGCTCAGGCATTTTGTTAGTTTTTTTTTTTTTTGTTTGCTTTTGATTTGTATTAGAAATTAATATTTTTTAAAAGACTTTGGAATATGGCGCACTAATTAACGGTTCGATTTGTTTGCTTTTTTTTTGGGCAAAAAAATGTATCACAATTTCAATTATCACAATTTCAACTTTTCTTGCTTTTGTTGCTTTATTGGGCTTTAGCTGCTGCTTTCTTGTAGCTTCATATGTTTTTCCAGAGTTTTTTGTCAAATATCAATTTGATTTTCAGATCACTGAAATTGAAAGTTTCACTTGATCTTTCCATTTACTCAGTCCACGAGTAACTGATGCCAGCTGCTTGCTGCAGTCGGCCTTTTATACGCTGCGCTGCCTGCCGGGCGACTGCCCGATGCGACTAGAACATGGTTAACGAGGGCCGCACGATCGGCTGCCATTCGGCTTCGGCTGGCGTCGGCTCGCCTCGGCTCGCTTGTATTTGTTTCTATCGTTTTATGAGTGAGCGCGCGCCTCAGGTCAAACTTCGGGCCAGCTGATTGGTTGTTGGGTCGGAGGCTCGGCAATTGTTTTGGTTTTTCACTGAGCTTCTGGATGAGCGAGGAGAGCGAGCGAGAGGGATGGGCTGCGTGTGCCGCTTGACAACAGGCCATGTTGTTAGTGCCGCTGTAGCAAGTTACAGTTTATTTTTGTTTCTCATTTATTTTGAGTGTTTTGTTTTTTTTTGTCGACTCGCTGCTCTTGGATTCGTTTTTGCGTTGTTTTGATAGCGCGCCTATTCGCGATTGATAAGAGTTTAGCGCTATTTACGTTCCACTCGGTGTTATTTGGTTTTTCGCTCTGTCAGCTGCTGCTAATTTAATTACTTTGTTTATTTATGTTTTCCACTCTATATCGTTCCAGTGCGTAAATAGCTCAGTTATTATATGTTGTCATTTACGTATCAATACGTTCATCCCACGTTGAATTATCGTAGCACGGGCTGCTGGTTGGTCTATGCTTACCCTATAGATCATTAACAGCACTCAGATTGAGTAATACAATTATTTGTATATTTTGATTCATATTATTAATATAAACATATGAATATACAATATATTATATATTAATATTATATATTAATAACTCAATTCCTGTTAATAGGTAGTTCTGTGTGTTAATCATTGTCATCATTATCATTCTAGGAATATGAACCAGCTATTCTGGAATCTAATTTACAAAAATGGTTAACATATCTGAATCTTTTCTATACGTTTTGTTAGATGAACTCTCCGTACAGAAATAGCAAACCTTATATATGTATATGTATGATCTTAGCATACTTATTAGCTGACTTTATACTTGTTATATATCAGTAATATGTTTAGTATTATTATTTTAAAATACATATACCTCTTTTTATATTCATTGCACAGATGACTTATTATATACAGTAAATGATATGCCATTTAAGATAATGATCGACCCAAGTACGCCCCAATTTCCGACTATTCGCCTTATCAAAATTTCAAGTTCACAGTCAATGTAGAAAGAGTCCATACGACTTCTAAATATTTACACAATCGAACTCTTCTCTTCTTACAAATATAAACGAATTCATATTCCACCCATTCTCACCTTTTCCTTTTACCTCGCCCCTCTCAAAGTTGATACAGCTAATTTGTCGCATATAAGTCTATGGCAGAAATCCCTCCACTCCCCCCTAAGGCTGGCACACACGCGCCCACCTACGCCTTCTGCCACGACACAGAATCACATGGCCTTTGCGATCTGTTGTCACATTGCCAGAATACATATATAGATATACATATATGTATGTATATGTTTTGTTTGGTCACTTTCGCTTATTGGCGAAAATGGTGACGGGGAAGATGATTCGATGATCTAGCAAAATTCTACGCTGTTCTATTATAATGTTGGCCATGGCCATCAGCCAACCGACTTGGAGGCCATGAATGGACATAGTGAAATTCACATGACATGACGCGAATAGCCGCATGGAATTATCATGTGCTCATCGAAGGAGAAATGAAGGTTCTCAACAATTTTGTGGGGATACGAGCGATGTCTGTGCCTCAAAGTAAATGGCATTTTAATCGGGTAGTTCACCTTAAAGGGAGTTAATCGAACCTTGAAATCCTTGAAACGTTCCGTTGAAGATTTTTTTATCAACCAACCTCCACGCGCCTCTTTTAGTGGCAAATGAAAAGGCATAAACAAATATTCAACGCAAATTCGCGGAATGCTTTTTTCGGTGTATTTATTTTTAAATCGTGGACTTGTTTTTCTAGTTGAGCTTGATAAGCCGCAGATCATCATCATCACAATCATCATCAACTGTCTGCTTGTGCTACCCCGCCTGCCTGCCGGCCTCCTCCTCAGCTCCTCACTTCCACAATCCCTATGCCCCGCGCCGTACAAAGATCGCCGAGCTATATTACCCAAGCGCGTTTGATGACTTGACTTAATTTTTGAATTTACGTCAGTGAGTTGGCGCATCAACAAGTAATAATGAAAATCAATGTACGTATAGCTAAATATATATTGTAACGGACCTTATCAGCCTGCCCAAACGAGCCCCTGGAGTCTAGATGCAATGGAAAATATTTTGTTCTAAATATAGGCTCAAGCTCTGTTTTTAACTGCAATCCGGATCTAGAAATTGTTGTAACACCTGACGAAAGAAATTCTGATGTTACTGCAGCAGGTTACAGACCTTATTTTTTTAGCTAATGTGATAGACCAGGAATTCCCACAGACCTTAGACCTTAGAAGCTTTACTAATGTTAAATGCCATAAAGAAAGTCATCCAAATTTTGATTAGATTCTGTAATATAACAGAGCTATACACTATAAAATACATCAATAATTGATCTTATCGCTAAATCTAAAAATATATATCTTCGTATAGTCAAAGGTCCACATGGACAAACATATTTTAGTTTGCGATAAACATATAGACTAGAATATAGCACTCTATTGGCTAATTTTACTTGTTATCCAATCTGTTTGATTGGGATCTTAAAACTTTTTGTATTTGTCGAATTCCGTTGAACTAATGGGGTTAGGCTCTTTACTTATTATGTTAAAAACATGATTATTTTATCTCAACCATCGCCAGGAATCCTCACTGAAATACAATATAGATATATCTATATATACATACATATGTATATGCTTACATATGTGCATTATATATGTATATGTAAGCTGTTATACTAAATGACTTGGACTCATTTACGAGCATCTAACCGGATCTATTGGAACCCCTTTTTCGGACACACTCAGTGCGTTATCAGTGCTGCTTCCTCTCTAATTGGCTGCATGTCGAGTCACACCACCTCAAGTCTTTAATCAGACCTTAACAACTGCGTGGCACGTTTTTGAGCTCCAAGTTTTGGTCTTATTTCATAATATTCCATAATATTTGCTCGTTTTTTGCAGCAATCTTGATAATTCGCAGCGGTGCAGAGAGGTTAACACGATTATGAATTTATATGCTTGTTTACGCCAATTTTTGGACGGGCCTCTCTCCCACTCTCTCGCGCTGTCGTGCCGGAGAAGCCACACCCATGCCCATGGAATGCGATAGAAGAAAATCTTTTTTTGCTGGTTTTTATGAGAGTTTATTAAGCTAAGATTAGGAATAACCTATAAAATCGCACTGAATGGAGCGATTATTTACATCACATGTTGGCCACACGCTTCTTCAGTTCTGTCAGCTGGTCTGCGACGGGGCGTGGCAAGTATTCGCCCACTTGGTCCTGGAAGTACTGCTCGATCTCTTTGGCCTCCTGCTGCCAAAACTCTTTGGGCAGATCGAACAGTTGCTTGAGATCCACATTACCTTCCACGCCCTCAACATTCAATGCACCCTGGCTAGGCAGCAGCCCGATTGGCGACTCCTCATAACATTTCTCGCCTTCCACACGCCGGAAGATCCAGTCCAGCACTCGGGAGTTGTCACCAAATCCTGGCCACAAGAATTTGCCCTCATCGCTCTTGCGGAACCAGTTCACGTGGAAGATCTTGGGCACCTTTCCGCGCTGCTCCATGCTCAGCCAGTGGGCGAGATAGTCGCCGAAGTTGTAGCCAAAGAAGGGGCGCATCGCGAACGGATCGTGCATGATCACCTTGGCCTTGTGCTCGGCAGCAGCAGTCGCCTCGCTGCGCATGGCAGCCCCTATAAAGACGCCATGTGCCCAGTCGCGTGCCTCATAGACCAAGGGAACGCCAGCGGGTCGGCGACCGCCGAACAGAATCGCTGAGATGGGAACCCCTGCGCTGTCCTCCCAGGCGGGGTCGATGATTGGGCACTGAGCTGCAGGCGTGCAGAAGCGAGAGTTGGGATGAGCAGCTGGCTTGCCCGACTCCGCTGACCAGAGTTTGCCCAGCCAGTCGGTGACCGTGACATTGCCCAGCTGAGAGGCATCCATGCCCTCCCAGTAGACGCCGCCATCCGACGTGGAGGCCACGTTGGTGAAGACCGTGTTGCGGAAGATGGTGTCCATGGCAATGGGATTGGTGGCACGCGAGGTACCAGGTGCCACGCCGAAGAAGCCGTTCTCGGGATTGATGGCACGCAGCACACCCTGCGAGTCGAACTTCATCCAGGCAATGTCGTCACCCACGCACTCCACCTTGTAGCCGGGCAGAGTGGGCGTCATCATGGCCAGATTGGTCTTGCCGCATGCCGAAGGGAAGGCGGCTGCCACGTAGATCTTCTTGCCCTGCGGATTGGTGATGCCCAGAATCAACATGTGCTCGGCCAGCCAGCCCTCCCGCTTGGCAATGGTGCTGCCAATGCGCAGAGCAAAGCACTTCTTGCCCAGCAATGAGTTGCCTCCATAGCCAGAGCCATAGGAAACGATCTCATTCTCGGCTGGCTTATGTAGGATGATGGTGCGCTCTGGGTCACATGGCCACGAGGCCTGGGCCTGCACACCACTGGCTGGAGTGCCAACTGAGTGAAGGCACTTGACGAACTGCCCGTCGCCCTGCTGCAGCACGTCCAGCACTGGAGAGCCTGCACGCGTCATGATCTTCATGGACTCTACCACGTAGGGGGAATCGGTGATCTCAATGCCTATTTTGGAGAGGGGCGATCCTACCGGACCCATGCTAAAGGGTATGACGTACATAGTGCGACCTTTCATGCTGCCGGGGAAACGCTCGGCAATGGCAGCTTTTAGATCCGCATCGGAGATCCAATTGCCAAGGGTTCCGGGCGTGGCGTTTGGCGTAACTGGCACCGTCTCCTCCTTACGATCCGTGCTGATGAACGTCTTGGACTCCACGCGGGCCACATCGGCTGGGTTGGTGCGGGCCAGCCAGCAATTCGTGTACTTGGGCAGTGGGAGGATTGTGCCCTGCTTCAGCATCAAGCCTTGCAGCAGCTTGCTCTCCGCGACGCTGCCATCGCAGATGTGCACCCGGTCCGGTTGGCACAGATTCACGCATTTATCCACATACTCCCGGACAGCGGGCGTCAGAGTCTTCACATCGCCATATTGCACAGACAGCGAACGGCAGACCAGTCGAAAATTGTAGCACTTGGGCGGAGAGGCCAATCTGAAAAGAAAAACGGTTATCTCAGATAAGTAGGGTACTGTGAGCTACCTGTTCAGGTACATGTAGAAATCCTAACACAGCTGCTTTTAGGGCTTACCAATTTTACCTGGCCGTAGCCCGCTTTATCTGCATGTTTTGTGCACAACTGTACCTCAATTAGTATTCTAAGTATGTTGGAAAAAAAGAGTTGAGCTGCCGTCACCCGACGCATTGGTCCCACACACAATTGTAAAACAAAAACTGGCTAATCAGCTGTTGGCTGGTTGTGCAGGTTTCTGGCAATACCCCCTGAAGCAGCTGCTGTAAATGGGTATATCTGTCAATTGAGACAGGCTGAAACAGACTACAAACCGATCCCTGGATACTTAACTATATACTTATACCTTTGCTTAAATTATGCACAAGAATCAAAAAAATAAAACAGGTGAGATATTTAGTAACTCTAGATAGGTTCTCGCTGTAGATGTTCACTGAAAAGGTTTGCATATTTCTTACAGTTGCAGAGTATCTAATAGTTGTTCAATATTTTGTTGTTCATGATTTCTGTGCGCTGCTTGTGAATTCATGAAAAACTTGCTTCGACATTTGCACAGCGCGTTTGGCTTGGGGAATCCGAAACAGCAGCCACAGCGAGACAGAGAGACAACCTTCAATTGTCAGCCACAACATAGCCAAGAGAAAGAGAGAGAGAGGGCGAATCCGAGAGAAAGAGAGAGAGAGAGTAATGTGAAGGCGTCATGACTGCCTCACTTTCGTTTCGCTGAACCGGCCGAACGCAATTGTATGATGCAATATTTCATCAGCCAACAGCTGGGTCGGCAGCTAATGTTGTGTTCTCTGTTATGGTTATTCTAAGAGATAATCTCTCTTTCTCTCTGTCTCTGATCACAGCTGTTTATTGACCCTGGCTGTAACTGTTACAGAATGCCCAACATTGCCAGCATTTCGCATCTCAGTTTATCAAGGCAGAGCTTGCTATCTATAATCTAATCGCCAATAACAGTTTATCGGCATAGTTTATCACATAAATCAGCTCTCATAGCATTTATCTGGGGCACAATCGTGTAGTTCTAGTTACATTGTCCGTAGGGTCCAAAGTCCATTGACTATTCACGCCACAGTTCTTTGTCGCTCAGTGACGTCACACATTTATGTAATCTAATTTTGTTTCGGTCAGACGACAGATTTTTTCGGAAACTGCGCATTTTCTAGTGGCGCGTTTAGCTACTCAAATACTCTATGCATATGCACATACATACACATATACACATGTATATATAGTATACTATATATAATACTATATGTTTGTGCTTGTGCATGGCCTGTATGGCAGTTTGTCAGTGCCCCGGCTCGAGTTATTAACACACATTAACGATACTACATACATATGTATATGTATATGCACACAGCTCGGCACATGATAAAATATACTCGCTGCTGTGCCCGAAATGGCATCAAACTAATTTACAGGCAAATGAAATAATGTGCTCTAAGCGCCGATTAAATGAAAAGTGTAATTAGGCGAAAGTTATTACATAAAATGCAGCATTCGCCTGGGGCTCCTCATTGTGTTTAGTGGACCAGAATGAAACGTTGACTAAGACAGCTTATCTATTGACAACTGCTTAAATATCATTTAGTGTTTTTTATTTATTTATATACTATATTTTATATATAAATATCTGCGATCTTTAGCGAAGACACTGTCAACACAATGTGTGCGAAGCATAAATGTTAAACAAATAAACACAGAAGTTTTATGTATGTTGGTTAACTGTATTGCGAGGTGTCATATAATATACATAAGCATCGAATTCCATTCATAAAGATTAAATTATTCAGCTATTTTTTTGTCACCAAAAAAAAAGAAAAAACACATAAAAAATATACATAATAATTTCTATATATATATAGAAATTATAAAATTTCTGAAAAAAAAAAACATCTATTTATTTTCAATGCAAATTTCAAAAAAACATATCAAAAAAATTCCTTATATATTGATAGCTTCTTTGAAATGATCCAGAGTACTAAATATATGCTATAACAATAATATATATTACATAAATATATACTGGTTATATTATCTACTTTTTTTAATTTTTAAATTTTTTGGATGTTATTATGATTTATTTTATTGATTGTTTTTCTTTTTGTTTTTATTATTGTTTTCTTTTTTAGTAATTTGATCGGTTCAGTTTTATTCCCAGTTACGTACTTCACACACCTTATATATTATACATGCCCAAATTGAGCTCCGATTGTGTCTTCTATGTAGAATGCCTATACTAATCCTCTATTTGATGAATTTCTCCAATTTCTATATTATTTTCCATATATATTAAATATTAATCCATAGGTAAACTGTGCGCATTCTTTCAAGCTAACCTTTCTTCATTTGCGTCGAATCAAATCACGACAAAGCGCTAATTAATTTGCCTGCTAATTCAATGCGAATGAATATTTAATAAATATTTGTGTTGTTTTATCAAATTGACAGCATTTATAGAGATACGCAGGGAGCTCTATTGTTTATCTTTTTCAAATTTTGCCAACTTCTTGAGCTGGCATTTGCAGTCCGCAGAGCGAAACCCAACCCCGCCCAGATCAAATATTTACTATAATTTTTGCTGCTACCGTTTGGTTGGATTCGTTTTCCATACGCCTCTTAAACGTATTTATTTTTTTTTTTATGCCATTTTTATGTGCCATGAGCTTGCTAATGATAAGAACTGACCATAGTTAAATGGAAAGAGCTCTCGCTGGCCGTCTTACTGCAAATGCTCAAAACTCAACTGCGAGACTCTCTTTATCAGCTATGACGTCTCTAGCTAATTATTCGGTACAGACGACTCGACAATATTTGATGGCAGCCACGCGCACAGAGCAAACGAAGAGTTCAATTTCAGCTGATTAGAAGAGCACAAGATAGCCCATGTGGAACGTAATAGGCATTTGGAATAAGAATGGGAATGGGAATGGGAACGGGAATGCGGATTGGAGTGGGAATTCGAAATGGGATCAGCATTATTTAGCTTGGCGCGCTCTGCAGTGCGTTTGTTCTCTTGGCATTTGCAAATGGCAATGCGTTTTAATGCTACGTGCAGGTCTAATTATTAGCATAAACAGAATAGATGCGCTCAATAATACCCTGTAACTATCCAGTAGCTGTGATATTTTGTGGCTATCACAGTCATTCTATGTCTTAATTATAAGAATTATTGAAACAATTATGAAAAGTGCAGACCTTAAGATACCCTTCCTATATGTGTAGATCGAATATTCATTATACTATAATGAGGAATACAAATATTGGCTCTTAACGATCCCAAGTGATATGCTTATACAGTATACCCTGTAATTCCAATTGTAAATTCCTATACACAAAGGTCTTTTGTGTAGCATTAATGGAGCTACTTTATTTACACAATCTTTGTTTTCGTTGAGTAGACTTTGAATTCTTACTTCAGCAAAAACAAAGACAAAGACATTATATAGACTAAAGAATACCCTATTTTCGCTCAAATTTATCACAAGAGAATTGAATTATCTTTTTGCGTGCCCAAATCGAATATTTTACTTTCAGTGCAGGGTATTTTCGCATCTGACGCCCATTTTTGTGGGCATGCCGCAACGTATGCTGGCAGCTGCTCTTTGGCACATTTTATTTTCGTGTAGCATATTTATTTTTATTTTTATTGAGTTTTTTACGCCTTGCGAAAAGGAATACGCAGAAAATTAACAAGCGCGTGCTTTTCTACTTATATATATATATATATATATATATATATATATATATATATATATATATATTTAAATATTTATATATATAAGGAAAATGTATAGCGACAACTATATGTAGTTCTGTGTGCTTGGGTGTACATATATTTCGACTTGGCACTTTTATTTTTGGATACGTGGCAACAGTAAATGAAATTGAGTTTTCGCCTGATTTCCACAGCTAATTTTCCAATGAATTTCTTTGTTGAAAGGCTAGCCCTTTCTTTCAGGGAACTATAAGTTGGCTTTGAACAAGTTCATCAACTAGTCATGGCCTTACTTCTAGCGCCAGACAGAGCACAATCACACAGCGCTTATGGGCACCACTAGTGACACACACACACACACACACATACGTACATTGGTATTGGAAGCCCCTTTTCACTCTTATCAGCTGGCCATCGCAGCAAGCACTTCAAATCAAACCAGTTCGCCCAGCTCCGGTTTGAACCAGTTGCCACCAATACCAATGCAAAGAACAAAAATTGAGCAAATTAAAATTGAAATTGATGACGACGAAAAGTTGAAAAATTATTTATTATTATTATTATTATTATTATATTTAATTTTGTTCTAAAAGACCTTTACAAATCGAATGTGTGCCAAATAGTTTATAGATTGTATATAAGACTCGCTCAGCTGTTGGACAGTCAACTACAGTTATGGACATCATAACATATTACCATATAATGCAATAATCAGTAATTGAATTGTGACGCTAGAGAAAATTAGTAGAAGGGCGTATACAAGGCAAAAGTTATATCTAAGCATAAACATTTGTATATATGTACAAATAAATTATATTAGGTTTTTTTATTTTTTGGGAACTTCTCTCTCTCTCTCTCTATCTCTCTATAATATATATATATATATATATATATATATATATATATATATATATGTATATACATATAGTGAGATCAACCATGAACTGGTTTTATAGCTACGAATAATTTTAGTCGCAAATGCTATGAAAGGTTTTTCCATACACGATTTGACGTCACATAATATTAATCTATACGCTATGGCATATATTTTTAATCTATATATGTACATAAAAAGCAGGAAAACTTTGAAATTAAATTATATTTTACTAATTATAAGTCTACTAAAATCCGGGTTCGAAATTCAACGTTGTATGTCTATATAGTATTTTATAAATAATACTAATCTAAAATCTGAGTTGCTTGATACTAAGTTTTCCTAGACATAGAATAATTCTAAGAAAAATGATTCAAAATTATATATTTATAAAATATTTTCGGTGGGATTGTTTATATATTTAATGAGAAAAGAAAAATTTATGTAAAAATATTTAAACATATGCTGGCGGAAATTCAACAGTAATTTAATATAAATACAAATGTATATATATAAATAAAAAAAAATATCTACAATTTATCTATGGAAGAATAATGTGAATTTCACTATCTTTCTATATTCGCGTGTGTAGTCCTATGTACTTACTTTTCCTAGATGATAGAGTATTAGTGTTTATACATCAATAAATATTAATATGGTATGCCATCTACAGATACCGAAATATTGGTCATTATGATACTTACTACAAATATTTATAGTCAATTTTTGTTAAACATATTAAAATAAAAAATAAAAATATTTATTACAGACATCACAATTAGAAATTGGTCTACTTTTAAATAAGATCAAGATCAAGCAGAATTATACTCCACTTTTAAATGTCCAGTGAAAACTAGTTTGGTACAATTATTTTTAAGTTGGAGCTGAGTAAGAGACATTATAAGATTATTTATAAAGTACTTCTCTTAACGTTAAACGAATGAATTCAATAGGCAATCTTTGGTAAATTAGCTGTTGAAGATTATACGTATTCTGAGTACCGTCTAGAATTTATACCGCATTAAATGTGTTGATAGGCTTTACTTAGTATAACATATATTGCTCACACTAGTAACTCTAATAAGCTCCAATAATGTTGTCTGAGGCGAGACCCATTCAACAAAATGTGCCAATAGCTCAATGCCAAGGTCGACAGTGTTGTTGAATGTGGTTCCACAAGAACTAAGTTCCAACTAATAATACTGATACGTTAGTTCGTTTTAGAGAACTCAAAAAGTTTTTCGTAATGCTTTATTTAATTTAATGAGGCTTTATAGCACGCCAAAGTCCAAGCGACAACCAGAAACATCGACAAGATGTGGTTGACTGTGAGTGTGCGAGAGTGTGTGTGTTTTCCAGCTGATAAGCGAGAACTTCTACATAATGTAGGCGTATATAAGTTGTCTGTCTGCGTAAATTACAGAGCAATGCATATATGTACATGTATGTATATATAAGTGACGTGGAAGGTAATCTACGTATATACATACATATAACAACGACCCAAGCGTTGTCTATGCAGGCGCACTCGGATACAGTGGGTGCAAAGTCTCGCTCTGTGGCGCAGTTAATCAACTGAGTGAGAGGAGTACAGGGAGAATGGAGACAAGAATATTGAAGGATAACCAGTAAAATTATCAAACGCATTTAAATTTATCTTGGGCTTATGCAGTTGTACTTAATATACTTTACAGATTTTCTTAAGTTGTGTTTGTATATGCTACATTGCGCCTATTTAAGCAGACACTCTTTCTCTCTCTCTCTTTCTCTCTCTCTCTCTCTCTCTCTCTCTCTCTCTCTCTCTCTCTCTTTCTCTATCTTAATATTTCTTCATGCAATATTTTGTATATTTTATTAATAAGTTTACACTGCTACTTTTGGAGGCATCCTAAGAGGCGAGCTTTTTACCAAATGTATTACTTTTACACCCACATTTCGCGCAGTGCATATAAGACTTACTTTACGTCATCGAAAATGCCATCGATGGCAGATATAAAACATGTGTTTAGTCGAAAGTATCGAAATTAAGCATATATACGACCATTAGCTATCTAATCTTATCAGCATTGAGGAATTCTTTGAAACTGAATCGAAATTCGTGTGATAATTATTGCGAGTGTAGTAAACAAACAATTAACTGATAAGCTATAAGCAATACGATATAATCGTAATTACCAGGTGAAATTTTCATTTGTATTTTTGCTGCGCTTCAAATTGTTTTTATGGAATAATCGAAATTCGAGACTTTTCCAATTAGCTGGAAAATATTATTCATTTACACATATGTCATTCAAATATTATTGTTATTAACTCTATTGCCTAGGATGCAAAAAATATTATTGTATTATTGGAATATTGTGCTTTTTTGTCGTATTTCTATTTCTGTTCCGTTGCGCTCGATTGGGGGGCTCGCCTAGCGAACTGAATGCCAATGCGAGACGTCAATAAAAACAATCTTATTGTTGTCATCGGTTGTTCGGGCTGTCTGAGGTTATCATTCAGAGAGCTCAGACACAGAGAGAGACAGACAGTTGCCGATGTTGTCGTTGGCTGTTGTCTGTCTGTGGATTGCACAAGCACAACAATGTCTGCCACGTTGTGTATCTGACAGATATATAACTGTAGCTCTTGGAAAAGAGGTACACGCTAAGAGGAAACCCATGCAAGTCAAGTGCAAAAATTATAAGGGCTGTCGTCAAAGCTGATTGACTTGGAAGTACCCTATAGACAGTTGTCTGTGCACAGAATTCCATATATGTCAATATTGAATGGATTCATTTGATATAAATAAGATACCGAGGCACAAAGAGAGAAGCAGAGAGGAAAACAAACTTTAATCACCTTGCACCTTGATGCAGATATATAACAAGTTGTTCCTTGCTCTTATTTATTATATTCATACTCTATATACATTGTTAGGGTATTCGAAATGGTCAGGTCACACGTTGTGGACCGATCCAAAACACGCCACACACCAAAAAAGCGGCTATCAAAACAAAAGGCAACAGCAAGCCAAACAAGTCTGCTAAAAGCCAAAGAGTTTTTGAGCTTTTTTCTTAATTCTCTTCTTTTTTATGTTGGTCTTTCTGATTTCCAGAGTCCGGCGCTGTTACTAAGTGCCCCAAAAGCAAAACCAAAGGTAGCACACCAATGCAAACAGCATTTTGTGTTTATTTACGCACGCACACACACACGCATACACACACGCATACACACATGCACACACAGGCTGTCAAATAAGACAGCGAGTGGGTGGGGGAAGGCAGTTAAACTTGTCGGTCAACTGCAGCGGTGCTCTTCTCGCACAGATCGTGCTCGCCTGTTCACTCACACGCAGATATCACCGAAAGCAGCGCAAAAAAACTGGAGCCAAAACAAAAACACAAAAACACAAAAACAGTGCACAGAGTTGTTCAGAATATGTCGAGGGACGTGCTGCGACGTCGATTGAAAAGCTAACAAAGAAACAAGGCACAAAGCAAAACAAAGAAACGGCTCGACGTGTCGAAAGCTTTTAAGCTCACAAAAGTATGCAATGCGAATTTGATCAGTATGAAAACAAATAAAGAGGGACATTTTACGATCCGCTTAAAAGTATGCTACAATTTTTTACAGATTGACCGGCTGACAATTACCATAAATAGATAAGATTATTTACTCAAGTGGAAAGTTACGGGACAAATCTTGATAGCAGATTACTAAATTGACTTAATGTTATAGGAATATTCAAGAGTTCGGTTAAGATTGCTTATGGTTGTGTTATCATGTGCTATATTTGGTTTGTTTGAAAGAGTCAAGGCTACCATCAAGGTGAACACATTTTAAAGGCAAGATAAGAGTTGAATTATTACTACGAATCGGAAAATTTATTAATGGGAAGAAGTGAACGGAAAAGCTTGAGTGAAATCTCCATTTTCTGATTTTCTTCAGCCTTTTTTTTAAGAATAAGAATGAGATGTGATATTTATTAACCAGATTTTAAAGATTTTGACATATAAAAATTATTGATTTATTGGTTTAGGGGAAAAGATTTATAAGTAGTGTTTTTTCTGTTTTATATAAGCCTTTCTTGAAGAGAACATTTTTAAAATTCTTTTCCCCAAAACTGCCCACTCGGAGCTAAGTATACATTAGATAACCTTTTTTATTTCGCCGCCCTCTTAAGCTATAAAGCTTTAAAATAAGTTTTTATAAGTATATGTACTCTTATTTATATTCAATATACTAAGAAACAAGAAAGAATACATAAAATGTTCGCATAGTTTTTGCTTAAGCAACCGCAATGTGGAAATCGTAAAAGTGTTGCCTTCTTTCGAGCGCCCTAGAAAAATCTTAACTGAGGCGCGCAAATTCATTGATAAAACATGATTAGGAAAGGGGGAATGGGTTGACAAGGGTGACAGTGCGCGTGAAAAATTGTTTATAAACAAAGTACATGTGTGTAAAGTGTTTGTAAAATAGAGAATGAAAAAGAGAGACAGGGAAAAGTAGAGAGAGGGAGAGAGAAAGAGAGAGAGAGAGTGTGATTACTAAGAACGTGGTCTTTGATGTTATTGTAGATATTTGTGTGCTTGTTATTGCAGCTGTTATTGTTGTAGCTGCTGTTGTATGCTATTGTCGTCCCCGCAACGAGTGCATTGATCCGTGGATTATGTGCGACATTAACATCGAGGCTTCCTCATGGGAGCAAATCTGCGAGTGATTTGCAAAATCTCTTCAATATCAATATGGAATTTTTCATGGCTTCAAGTATGAATGTATGAATAACAATCATTTTGGGTTTGTCACGATAAGCAGCATTTGCTGTTGTAATATAGCCCAAAATTGAGGTAGGCTATTTGTTACTTACGTGATAAAACGCACGGGTAAGTTAAGTAGGCTAGCCAATGACAGAGGCTAGATGGAGGGTACCTGGAGGCTACCATTAACCACCATACGACACTGACCCGCTTAAAGCTCTATATAGGTATATTTATAACTAGTTTTTTATATAGAAACTCTTGAGACTCACCCGCCGCGCAGCAGTTGTACGCCCTTGAGCAACATTTGCACTGATTGGGGTTTTCCCTTTTTCCTCGTCGCCTTTCACTTTTTGCACGTTTCCTTGCTTTCTTTCGCTCAGCTGTTGCAGCTGCCAATTGAATTGCGTTTAATGAATTTATTTCGTTGCTTAATTCGATCAATTTGCGAATGCCTTAATGCGAATTTATATTTAAATAAAACTGCAGCAGAGCTAAATGAAGAGACGTGGCGGGCTTTTAGCTCTGGCAATTTTTCTTTGCTCCCTTCGCTCTCTCACTCTCTCTCCCTTTCTCGGTCTCGCTCTACGCGTGGCACTTGTTGCGCTTCAACAACTGTTGATGTTGGTGCTGCTGTTGCTGTTGCTGCTGTCGCTGCTGCTGCCGGGGCACTTGTTGCTGCCTTCACACAACAAACGAAACTGAAACTCTACGTCAGCCTGCGCGCTTAAGTAACAGATGTACTACACATTATTCAGACGATTTGTACATACATTTTAGTCGACCATTCCTCTGTGTCTGTGTGATTGAGTTAATTTCGCTCTCTCTCTCTCTCTCTCTTTCTCTGTGTATTTTTTATGCAGCGTCCGCTGGCTGATAAGATAAGCGGCATGCCCACATCGCCTGCCGATTGCCTTGTACGTGCCACCCACCGCATGCATCAGACGCCGCGCCTCCTGCTCCTAAATTACAGGTAAGCTCAGCTGTTGCCACACATCCACAGAGCCAAACACACAGGGACGACAAACTCTCGTGCCCCTGCGCTAAATTCGAATGTTTCCTTATCGATGTATGTGGCCTGTGGCCTAAGAGGCGGCTGCCTCGCTTACATCATTCATCAGCCGACCAGAGGCAGCAGCCGCAGCCACAGGCACAGGCACAGGCACAGCCACGCAGCTTATCTTTTATGTGTGGCTTTGATTTTGCATACCCAGTAATAAGAAACAAGGAGTGGGTATATTGTAGTATATTGTAGCCGCTTATGAAAGAATTCCCAGCGATGCGATGCTCCCACTGAAAAGTTATTATATCCTATACAAAATATCTATGAAAGGATAGCTCTATCCCCTTATCTAACAAAGATTAAATAATAAAGTAATTTTGTGAAGTAATTGCCCACTCTATAATCTAGCTATAATATGCTGCAATCGACTTACAAAGAGCTTGTGAATTTACCATCAGCAACATTTTAATAATTTCATCTGTGCCTTATACCCTTTAGTCGATAACTAGAGGTTTCCAAAAGAGGATGGTCTCTCTTTCTTAAAGTTGTTGACATTAGACCTGTTTGTACTGGAATCGTTGTCAATTTCTAGCTATTTAGCATTTTTTTAAGTTAAATATTGAGTATCTGCTGATCGCTCACTAAAATAATTAATTGACATTCATTGGCGATATTCTGTTTTATATTGTTGAATAATAAAATGTTTCTTTTTTCTTGTTTACAGAAGTAAGACAGCAAAACAATATACCCTATAATCAGCAGCTGTAAAATAAAATTTAAATTCAGGCTTAACTTTTTTAATTTATGATAACTTCAATTAACGTTATATTTTTTTTAACTTTCGTAATATACAGAAATATTATCTGAAAACTAAAGTTCTGATATACTTCTAATCTTTACTTCTATTATTGGATGATGTTAATGGTGGGAGGGGCAGTCCAAAAAAATAATTTAAAAAGTATATATTCGAATGATATGGGATGATAAGGGAGGATATCAAAATAGCCACTGCTCTTTTCACTCTTTTTAAAAGTCATTGATAAAAAAGATCTGCAGTTCCCAAAGTTTAGCGCAGGGTATAAGCTAGTCTACATAGTATTTAACATATAATAATATATAATTTGCCTTGTTTCGGCATACTTCCAGCTTATCACTCGATCAGTATCGACACGTTTATTATTGTTATTCTCGCTTGCAATGCGGCATTCTTCAGTTGCCCTAATGTCACATTTAATGATGTTTTTAATCAAAATTTATACCATGATAGCTGCCTCCATTGGCTGAACTATGGTCGCACACGTTGCACTTGTATAACGCGCTGTTAATATGAGAGCGATAGAGAAACAAACACGGAGAGAGAGAGGGGCAGTCCGTTAGAGTCAACAAGAGAAAGAGAAGAAAGACATCAAATGCTGATTTTGCAGCACTGCAAAAACCAACTCAGCCAAAACGAAACTTGAACCCTGGCGATAAGCCTAATCTGCACATGAGAGTTTCTTTCAGCTTTTGGCAAGCTTTACTCTCAGTGCAAAGTGCTTGTGAGAATTAAAAAAACAAAAAACAAAAAAATTGCAGGGAATGGAGAGTAAAATGTTCATAAAAGACATTATAAAGACCCAGTAGAACACTTTCAAATTTTGTAATACTTGATTAACAGTTCAGAATTACCTACGGATGGAACAGAACTTTTCAGTTGTTAAATTAACACCCTCCATAATCTTGAACGCTTCAACTTTCATTGAAAAATAATTCAAACTCTTGGTTTTTGCTCTTTTTCTTGAACTTAACGCACTATTTATTTATATATATTTATTTAATCATAATTACCTGCGTATATCATAATAATGTTTCACATAAGTAATTTCATTTTACGCTTTAAATACAATCAAATTTACACGAGTCCATGCTCATCGCATACATACATATACACATATATATGTAATGTATAAATATATATATATATATCGTTTAGTTACCTTAGCACTACGACAATAATTGATATACAATTCATGTATACATATAATATATTTATAGTATGTTTGAGTTAAGAATTAGTTGTGGATTAACTATACAATAAGATATTGGTAACTATTTGATTTCGGTTAACGGCTTGCGAGGATATGATCTGATGGCTCTTAACTGTTTCATTATATTTTGTATTTCATATTCCAAATCTCTTCTTTTCTTTTTTTTTTGCTGTGTAGCGTTATACGTTTATAACACTTATGGGTACCTTATCTGTAATACATTCAAATTGGATTTTTCTGGGCTCTAAGTAAGTCAACAGATCTCATATACTGAGCTTTATATATCTATATATAATTAGATATATACAAGCTCTTCTTTAACTGAGCTGTATGCTTCTCTGCTCTAGCTCTCTGCATTTATAATCTTATCAACTAACTCAACTAACCCAACGACCTGTGTCATCGCAAAGGTACATTAATCGAACTCTTAGGCTCTACCATTCCGCTACGATTTATACAGACTGCAAAAGGAAATTGGTGACTGTTCTATTTGGTTTATGTAATTTTTAAAAATCTCTCTTCGAAAAATTGTAAATCATAAAAAATCTCTGTATAAAGTTACGCTTTCTTCGAAGTCCAGTTCTGTCCAGTTCATCATCATATCATAAGTATTCTCTATTTTTATATATTTTTTGCTTTATTGTCTTCAACGGTTGCCGTTTACGAGTACTAGTACTGAAAATGTCCGTGTTCTTCCTTTCTATTTTTGATTATTCTTATATTCCTGATCCGAAATCTAGACTTGTTAGTAATTTCCGTTTTGATTTTATGGGTTTTGTGGATTGTTTAGTAATAAAAACCTGTTGCAGGGATTTTGCGGAAACCGAATTTGGAATTGGATTATGTGTGTGTGTTCTTTTTCTTTTTTTTTTGGATCTGTTAGAGTGAACTTAGGTGAGGGACTGATTAGATCAGATCCGCTCAGGTCAGAGAGCTTAATACCATCTTAAAAATTATTCATATATAATTATTAATAACGTTTATTTTTCATTTGTAATTCTTCGATCTCTTGTAATAGAATTTTACAACCACTAAAACTATTCACAGCAGTTTATTTTTTGTATGTAAGAAAATACTTCCAGTGTGTGTGTGTATGAATGCGTAGGCAGCAAATACTCAAAATTAAATAAATTGGGGTTAAGTTGAAGCAAGTGGCTGAAGACAGTGTTGAACAACGAATAAATGATATTTACTTAGACTAACATTCGAGGATATTATTTAGAATATCACACATGCTATGCTTCTCTCTTTTCCCTTTTTGTTTTTTTTTGGTTTGTTTTCTCTTTGTGTTTTCTGCTTGTGTGTTTAGTATATTTTTTGTATTTCTATTAAGTATTTCTTTTTATTTGCAGTCAACAACTGAACTAGTATTTCATAAATATTTCAACTTGATTAACTTATCGTTCACATTTCAATTAATTCTTATTATTAGTACAATACTTTTGCATTTATACATTTCTATGTTAATCTTCGTATATTTCATCTGTGTAGAGCTAAACTGAATATATATTTAGTTTCTTTTTCATTATTGGGCATGATAAGTTGAACTTGAAACTGAATGCTACTAGGTAAATAAAAAATAATGAGTTAAACTCTTGGAAATGCGTTTGGTTAAAAGTTTCTTTGGGATTACACTACGGAAAGCGTTTAGCAATTAAAAGTCCTCATGGCTAGGTAGGGTATACAACTGGGTTATATTCGTATATATAATATATATTTGGGGATTTATAAAGTTAACAGTTAACGGCTTAAAACATTTTTCAACTAAATGCTACGGCAACAGAAATGGAAAAAGATTATATGTTTTTTTACTCTCTTCAATAACCCGTTTTTAGTTCAATTGTAGCTCATTGTACATAGTTTACTTGTGTGTAGGAGTGTGTTTGTGTGGGTATTAAAATGTCGTTTTAACAATTTCGGGGTTTAAATTTTTCTTAAATTGTTTTATAATATTTTATTTTATGTTGTTTTTATCTTAATCTTAAGTTTCTTTAAATATAAATTTTGTTAAAATACTTAGTGTAAATATATAAATGGTTTTTTTGCGCTATCTTCGCAGCATATACATATATATATTTTTGGCATATCGCCAAATATATACACATATATATATTATATACATACATATATATGCATATATTTATAGGTATCTCTTTGACTTGAACCTATACTTGAAAGGTTTGGCTTACCCTGGCCACATTTGCTTATCTACACATCGTATGCGTCCTTCTTGTAGTTTTGCTTTCTGCTTGTTGGCACATTTAGATGATGGCCGCCCAGTTTTTTGAGGGGCGTGGCTGCATTAATTGTTGTCGAGCGCATCATCATCATACGCATAGTCATGGGCTTATCCTCCTCGTCCTCGTCTGAGAAATCACTCTGGGTTTTCACATGACCGCCCAATGCGGGCCCACTAAAGTCATTCTCATCATCCTCATCATCGTCCTCCTATTGCAAAGATAATATTTTATTACAAAGGTTAACCCAAA
This sequence comes from Drosophila mayaguana, assembly GCA_037075325.1. Lineage (NCBI taxonomy): Eukaryota > Metazoa > Arthropoda > Insecta > Diptera > Drosophilidae > Drosophila > Drosophila mayaguana. Next base: position 2,007,780 of record JBAMCG010000040.1, on the reverse strand, counting down.
TAGATCCTAAAATGCAAGTATATCTGAAAACCATAATCTATAAATAACATACATATATATTTATATTCAGCTTATTTGTTATTAAACACAAAACATATGGACACGCGGCGTATGCGCAATACCACAAAGCTGCAAGCCGACGGCAAAAGCTCTCATTAACAGCCGACAGAGGGCGCTGCATGCGCCAACAGTGGCAGTTTTCGTTACTAAGAAACCATAACAGAACTTTAACAAAAATATATTCGAATATATTTGATAGAACACAAATACAGAAACAACAACAAAACAAGAGAACAGAATTGGAAGTAATTGGATTTACAAGTTATTTTGTTTTCTTGGGTATTTACTTTAACTTCTGGAATCGCAATTCAGAACCGTCTTCTTAGCCAATCGAGAGCATTGTTTCTTTGTTTATGCTACAGCCCTAGGTCTAAACATTGAGCTTTCTAGGTGAGCGTTACGGGTCTAAACATTAGTTTATAAATATTTAGCTTATTTCGTAAACATTGCACTAAACTAGTTTCTGGTAAATAATTGTAATTGGTTTTTCTCGGCTTCACTTTTGAAGTTATGTTTTGTTTGTAAAGAAGGCGCTGACGAATACTTGTTATCGAAGTTAATCGCTTATCGTTTATCAAACTCGATTTTATTTAAATGGCATTGCGATTGTTTTTGTTTTCTTTTTCAATTTTCAATTTTCTTTTGCTACTGTTAAGTTTTTGCTGTGCGTCATTAAAAGTATTCATAGTTTACTTAGTGGCGAATGCGGATCGGTTCGAATTGTTACGTAATGTGTGTGCGGCTTTTGTTTTCTGTAGGGTATTTCTAGTCAGGCAGACGACGCGTGAAATTTATCCTCACAGCGTGGGTGTCAGGCGTTGCTTTTTGTTAATTCTTTTCTTTTTTTTTTTTTTTTTGTTTGCTTTCTTTTTGTTTTTTTGTGGGAGGCTACTTTTGAGTTAGTTAAGTTTAAGGTTTAAGGTATCTTGTTGGATGTGTTTAGTACTTCAGTTTCTAGTTCTGTAGAATATACAATATGACACAGAAGAAAGAGAGAGAAGAGAGTCAAGAATTGTGTGATTAGCAGATTGTTGGCGAAGCGTGTGTTTTACTGCATAGATTGTTTTGCGGATAGGTAAACAAACAACTTACTTCAAAGTCCCCAATTGTGAAGCGTGTGGCCGCTAATAAATCTTGCGGTGGCATATCCGGACTCAAATTCTGAACGACATTAAGCGTGTGAAGAATGTAAGTTGGTTTTCGATCATGTTTTGGTTATTTGTTTGTAAAGCATTATTAATCGGATAGAGAAACAAGCGTAAATGTGTGGGATGAGTCGTTAGGTGAGAGAAAGACACAATTAGTTACATTTATAGTACGATAGAGAGTTTGATAGAGACACTATCTTAGCTTAAGGTTTTATCAAAACAAACACAACAAATAACTTGGACCAAGAATTAGATACAAGTACTTTGAAAAACTAAAGAGGTTCTCAAATAAAATAGAGAAACATTTAACCAGCTGCTACTCACGTCGTCATCGTTGTCAATCATTTCCTTAGTCGAAGCAGTTGTCTCATTGCGCCTAATGGAGCCTTGGTGTATGTCCAGATCCACTTTGAGGCACTGGAAGCTGCGCATGAGGAACACAATGGGCATGGGCAATACACCAGCCAAGATCATGGCGAGGGCAATGCCCATGACCCAATTCGGATAATCCTTCTGTTCAACAATACCCTAATAAAGTCCAGAAATAAACTATATAGTATACCAATAAAAGAGCTGAGTATTCCTCCTCATACCTTCTCGGCATTCCAGGCACCATATGTCGGATTACGTATGACCATAAAAACTATAGAGGAGACCAAAATGCAGGCCATGATAACTGGACCGATATAGCGCCAGGTCATCTGCCAGTAAAGGCCGGGTCTATAGCCTGTCATCTGATAGATGTCCTCGGTGAAGCTGTATAAACATATCAAAATATATATTGTACCGTAGATCGATGGACGATATAAAGAATAACGTACCGCTCATGGCCATAGATAAATATGACTGCTATCATTTCCATTAGGGCGACTACAACCAAGCCAATTGTACCGGCAAAAGAATCAAACATCTTGAGCCAATATTCACCGGCACCTGTGCAGAAGATGAAACCGACAATAAAGCAGAATAGACATACCACACCAGTGACATGTTGTTTCTTAACCCGCTTGATGATGTCTATGTCGAACAACGTGCACAGCATCCCCTCAAGAATGCCAATCTGGGAGCCTAACCCAAGCGACAGTAGCATGGTGAAGAACAGCACCGCCCAGAACGGTGCGCCCGGCAGCTCGACAATAGCTTGAGTGAAGACAATGAATGCCAAGCCGGTGCCTTCAGCGGCCTGTGGAATTAGCAATGGGAATATTTAAGTTAGATATATATATTGGATAGTGAATTGAATAATAAATGCGGACACTCGTACATGTGTTTGTATCTGAATTTCAGTATAAATCAATGTTTATTGAGTCGGTGCTATCCTCGTCACTATCATTACCATTCTTATCAACGATAACAATCATCTTTATTATTTATATTAATTTATTATTTATTTTTATTTTATTATCATTATCATTGTTATTATTGTTATCATAATCAGTTATAATAATTTCATTGTCATGACCATCATCAACATGATTATCATCATCATTATCACTATCTCTATTAATGATACTATCTCCAATAAATATATTTTACCAGCTGATTAAGTTATCAAAAACAACTGAAATATTCAATACAGTTTTTTATGTCACAAAGTTTTTAGTTTAAATAATAATGTGAATGGCATCTTCAGGCGAAATTTGGATAGATATAAAAGACAGAGTAGGCGCCATAGCAACCCGAATCGAAAATCAAATGAAATTGTAGTGTCATTGAAAACTAATTATGATCTCCTATTTTTGAAGCCTGTGAATCTTAAGCCAAAACAATCTTTACAAATCCGAGAATTCTACAGATTGAATAGTAACGATTGCCATTGAGAGTGAGACCTAGATGATTCTTAATACACATACAAATCATGACTCATATCATCGAATATTATATTATATTACTTACATTGTCCAGCTCCTTGGACAGGCTGCACTCACTGAGGTGCAGTGCATCGAATTCGGTGCCATTGATCTTGTGCATGACTGAATCGTACTCCTCGCTGGAGGCATTCTTGAAGGGCAACAGCGCATTCTTAACCAATATATCCGTATTGCTGTGAATAGAGAGCGAGTGAGTGGTGGTTTATTATTGGATAGCCAGCTCAAATCGGTTACAATCAGCATTGTAGACAGCGGTTCGATACCTGGGCGCCACCTATATAAATGGGCCATGCAGATAGCTCAAGAGCAATTGTCAATAATGCAAGGGACGGGCGAGTTGGCGTCGGAGGCACAATGCAAAAACCTGTGCAGTGCCCATTAATTGAAACAAATTGACAAACAGACGGACCTGCCGGACGAACGGACAGACGAGCGCGTATCGATTGCTATATCAATGAATAAATAACAAAGAGAAAGATGGGTAAAGCCGCTATCCAATGCGGTTACAACTGGTTGATGAACGGGTACACAGATTGACTGGGTAGCTGACTAACTGACTGACTGACTGACTGACTGACTGATTGACTGAATAATCAACTGCGTGACCCACCCAATGTAAATCGTTGAAGCGTGCTGTTGAACTTGCAATGACCTGACCCCCGCCCAATAAAGTAGAACTCGTATTCTTTGTGAAAAGTATCCGACCAACAGATACTACGTGCTCCACACACTTGAAATTAAACCGTAAAGAAGTGAATAGTAAAAGTTATGGATGTATGAACTATCACTGGAATAATCATGCGGATTGAACGAAGCACTTTAGTCAAAAATAAACACTTTAAGCATACGATATATTCTAGGTATTTGACACCTACACACAATGGCTATATACCCTCTACTTATTCTGGACTTTGTACAGGGTATAAATTGTATGTACTCACCTTGCCACACAGCGATCCACGTTGACGGTGGCCTTGAAGCCGAGTATAGCAAAGATGACGACACTCGCATAGATGGCAGTGACTGCATTGCAGACAGACACTAGCAGCACATCTCGGACGCAGTTGTTCTTGGGCGTATTGTAGCTGCCGAAGGCAATCAGCGAGCCAAAGGCTAAGCCAAACGAGTAAAATACCTGGGTGGCCGCGTCGAGCCAAACCGTCGGCTCCAGCAGTTTCTCCACCTTCGGCGTATACATGTGCATTAGTCCGGCGCCGGCTCCGCGCAGCGTGATGCCCCGTATGAAGAAGATGGTCAGCACAATGTAGGGGAAGAGCGAGGTGAAGTAGACCACCTTGCCAGAGCTTTGGATGCCCTTCATCACGATGAAAAAGACGATGGTCCAAGAGAGCAGCAAGCAGAGCACAATCCACCATTTCAGGCCGCCGGGCTCATCCATCGAGGGAGCCGCATCCAAGGTGGTTCTATACCAGAAATATGTTGTCTCCGAGGACTTCGCGCACTCCTCCAGTTCAAATCCGGTGCCATTAGTGGGACAAGTTGACCAAGGCAGCGGATACTAAGCACGCAAGAAGAGGGTATTAAAGAACTGCAGATAGCTTGGACTGGATTAGAGACTCACTCGAAAACTATTAAACAGATAGTAGAAGACCCACGTGATGATCACGTTATAGTACAGCGCCACGAACAGCGTCACAATGCACGAGGAGATGCCGATGCCGCCCAGCCAGGGATGTATGGTATTCCACACGCCCAAAGCGCCTAAGCGCATGCGCTGTCCCATGCCCAGCTCGATGAGGAAGAGCGGTATGCCCTCCAATATTAACATGATCATAAAGGGTATCAGAAATGCGCCTGCAACATATGGAAAGACACAAGCTCGTTGATTTTCAATTTGACACTTCTATTATTATTATTATTTTCTGTTTTATTTATATGTTGAGTATGTAGGCTATAGTATATAGCTGCTTTTAGTTCAGGTTAGTGCATTTCCTATTCGATGCATTTACTCGTTGCTTCATTTGCCTCTTGCCTCGTTCGTAATTGAATTAGAAGCGTGTGGGATTTAAGCTTGGAATGTGCCTTTCAATAAAAATGCGTTGCTTGGCACGAGGCGCTCCAGTCTAACCCGCCCCACAAAAAAGAAAAGTCCCCCAATTAAGCTCTTCCGGCAGGCGCACAAATTATAAGCAAATAACCCTTGCCCTTCAACCCCGTCAGAGCCCCAGCCGAACCACTCATTCACCCATTCGAAAGCTCTGCAATTAGTTCGCATTAAATCTCATAATGTTATTGTTGCGCATTTGATTAGCTTCAGCGGACACACGATATTGGTTTGTATGTAAATAACGGCCAGGAGCGGAGCTAGCAGTGACCAGGGCCCAAAAAACTAATTCAGTAAAGGGCTCAAAGGGGCTAAGTGCTGGTTGAAAGATATATAAATGTACTTGAAAAAGTTTTGAGGACTTTTAGCAAAACATTATATGTTTGACTTGGAGTGAAACCCTTAAAAGTAATTCAAGTACTTTTACTCAACCTACAAATTATATACAATTTCTCGTAATAGGAAGCCTCGATTAACAGTAACAAATAACAGATTGTAATGCAATTTCAAAGGTCCATATAGGCAGAAACTAAATATTTCAAATTTATAAATCAATTTAAGTCAATTCTGATTTCGTAGAATACGATTATACCGACGCTCAAGGGAGCATATAACATATAACTCATATAAATCGTCGCAATATCCGTACGGACGCTATAAGGGGAGTCATTATAACCGGATTCTTCTGTACTCTCTTTGCTTTGCATGTCAGGAAACACTTGCAGTTCGCAAGACTTAGCATGCGCCAAATGGCAGAAGAACTTAGGTCCGCTCCTGCAGCCAATGACTGCACCTAATATCGAGCAGCTGCAGCGAAAGTAATTAGCTTTATCAACGGCGAACAGGTGACGATTGGCTTTAACTGGGAGTGGAACTGCGATTGTGACTGTAATTGGAACCCCCAAGGTATTTGTCCGCTATCAGCGGGTTGCCAAGTGCACCCATTGACGGGCACACGATTTTTTATTAGTGAAAAGCACTGCACATTTTTGGTCGTTCATCGACCGACTGTTACCAGAGAGACTTCTAGGGTAATGCGATCTTCAGTTTGAACAGTAGGTACTACTCACCGCCACCATTCTGCTGGCAGAGGTACGGGAAGCGCCAGATGTTGCCCAGGCCAACGGAATAGCCAATGATGCTGAGGAAGAACTGCATCTTGCCACTCCAGGCCGCGCGATCTGGCTCGCCAGGTATATCCACCGATTGCACAGAATTGCGCTGCGGAGCAGTGAGGACAATGGTCACCCCATGGGTGCCATCGCCTCGCGCTCTCGTGTTCAGTGGCGCCATTTCGTGGCCGTTTCGCGGTGCATCAATGATTTTGGTGGCAGCCATCAACGTTGGCAGTTAACTCTATGTCTTGGCCTTCCCAACGAACCGTCGACTTCTGCAAGGACAACAAATGAAAAAGCAATATAATTAGTTAATTTCTGTAGCAAGCTGCCAGCTTACGTGCTCTATGGTCGCACAGCTGTGCTGGAATAAACCGCGAGTGCTCAGTCTCTAAAGAATTGTGTGCCGCATGGCATATGGCTAGGCGAGTGCGCTGTTGCATGTGCCATAGTCTAAGACTCGAGCACAATCACGCTTATTATACCCTGTAGTCAGCAAATTATAGAGCTATGCAGAAGCTTGTGCCTGTCATAAAAATGTTTAAAGAATGCAATCAAATGTGTGCATGCATACCCTTTTAAAGCTCAGTTGCCAAAGCGTGTCTTACTTTTCATCATTTCATATTGTGTGAAAATGAAGTAATAATAATTAAAGTAAAGTTCTGATAACTTAACTTACTATATTAAGTAGAGTGTGAAGCCCTAAGGCACGCTTATGAACTCATTCTAGGAATACATTCAAACTACCAAGCAGTGCTCCAAATTGTTGAAAGCATTCAACATTTCTTGTTATCAATCAAATAATTTAATATTTACTTACTTAATTACTTAATTCATATAAACTCTTGTTTTCAAATCATTCTGTATAATATTTTATATATTCTTTTCATATATTTTCAAATATGTTTAGCTTAATTATACTCAAGTAGACTGCCAAAATTTCGTATATAAATATATTTGGAAGTCATCTTTTGATATTTTTATATAGGTATTTGAACACTTAAATCCTAATTTTTTAAGCATTCATCTGAATGCATTTTTAAAAATTGATATATACAAATTATTTAAATAATGAAATTACTGTGGAAACAGACTTGGACCGAACCGTCTTAACCAGGGCATAGACTAGTCAATACCTCTTACTTTCACGTACGCTCACTCACTCATACCCGCTATCTCTGCCTCGCCACAAACATACACACAGCATGCAACTCTTTGAGGACGCTCTGGCTGTTTGATCAATAAGTTACCCAGAGTTTTCTCTGTGTGTGTGCGTGTGTATAGGTTAGTTTATGCGTGTGTGTGTTAGTTACTCATGAATTTTATATGGAAATCTGTTATTGCTTGCCATTTTTTGGTTCGTCCTTGAGCTGTGCTTTCAAGTGGCCTGGCGCGTGGGCGTCTCTACCTACCGATGCTTAACTCAATTTGCGACCCAACTGCTAGTCCATTAAGCAAATTTCCTTTTTGCTGTGCAATTTATGCGCCAACTTGTGTACTTAAATTTATTAACTAACTTAGTTAAGCTAAGTAGCTGGATCTTTTTTTGCTGGCAAACATTACTTGTTGTCTACAGCTAAAGCTCAAATGTCAACAGTTTTCCATGAAAAGGTCACAGCTAATTAACGGCACTGACACACATACAGCGCTATTACCTATGTTTCTGTCTGTGTGTGTGTATTCGTGTGTATGTGTGCCACAGTTTGAGAATCATTGCTGAAAGTTCATGCCCTGCCATTAGCCCAAAACTGCACTCAAAACATGTAAACCCCAACCTCAGCCAAACAATCTGTGGCAGAAGGTCGTAGAGAATTAAACAAAAGCAAAGGGAACACGCACACACACACACACAGAGAGAGGGACATAAGTATATGTGTGTACATACATATCCGCATCTATGTCTATGTATTGTGCGCTATTTACTTGGAGGCTCGTCTCGCCTGCTGACGTAGTAAAAATTGTCGCCAGCGGAAGTCCAAGCCATGCGGAAGCAAAAGCGCCAAAGAATACAGAGGGGAGGTGAGAGAGAGAAAAAAAAGAGAGAGAGAGAGAGAGAGACAGAGAAGGTGGCAAACAGCCGTGAGAGAGCGACAGAGCGTACACGGTGTGGGTGTGAGCGTGTATGTGTGAAAGCAGCTGTGCAGCAAGAAGCAGCAGCCGTAACTGCTGCACAAAAGAAAGAGAAACTCACCACGAAAGACAGAGACAGGGAGAGAGTGCAAAGTACAGACTGAGAGCGAGCGAGCCAGAGCATGTTGAAAGCTAACCGAAAAAGCTTTTATTTTGGCATCCTGCAGCGACAGCCGCTTCATTGATGGCAAATGCGCCTAGCTGTATGTGTGTGTCTCTGGGTGGGTGTGCGACTGTGTGTATATCAAAATATACATGCGTGTGCGTGTGTAAGTGTTGGCAATTCTTTGCTGTGCCCAACATTGCGTATACGTAATGCGCTATGACGTCTTTGGCTGCCTGAAGCCAACAGCCAGCAGCCAGCAGCAATTGCGTATTTAATGTAGGTTCCGATAGACCAAAAAGGGGGAGCGACTGGCTACTAGTTGTAATAAATTATAATAATTGTAATAAATTATAATAATTCATAATTGTAAATGCTTAAGTTAAGTGCTGCAAGAAAAAAGTCAAACAAATTTTGCATTGAAAATGATTTGTTTGCGGAGCAAACACCCTTGACCTAGTGCAAACAAATGCTGTTGTCACAAAAGTTGTTGTTGTTGTTGTTGTTGTTTTAGTTGTTATAACAGCTGTTGTTGTTGTTATTATTATTGTTAAAGCCCTGCTGTCTGCTCTGTCCCGGCCTTTCTATCCCTTTCACTCTCTGTTGATTACACAATCCCACTTGTGTTACGTAAAGCTGAACGCAAAAATAAACGTCCTGCCAGAGCGCTGAGCGCCGAGGCTGGTTATTGTTGTTGACTGATTTTGCTATTGTTGTCGTTGGCTTTCTGAGATTTCTACGTCGCAGTTTGTTTTTTTATTTTTTATTTTTTTTTAAGCCACCCCGCTGCCAGGTGGCCCACTCCTCGAGCACGCCCGACCGGCGTTTTTTTTTTTTTTTTCTAAATAAAGCTCAAGCTGTCAAATCGTTACTATTCGCAGGACACGTCTGGCCCTGGCCCTGTCACCGCCAAGCTATGTGCATGTGTGTATGTGCTTTAGCCCCTGAGAGGTGTGCAAAAGAATGCTTAAGCAATTTTCATAGGAAATTACTCAATAATACCCTGCGGCTCAAATTGTTTTTATTGGCACTCGGGGAGGCTAAGCGCCTCGCTTGGCAATACCCACGCTCAAATATGTATATATACACAGATACTCCATATCAAACAGTATATATCGATATGTAGATATCCTGCTGACGTCCAATTATATAACAATCCAAATGCAAACAGATTTACTAAACGCAAATAGCACAGCGAGCTCTTTCCCAACACAAAAATACATTTTAAATGAATGGAAATATACCAGCGTGTAACCCCTAAAACAACGATACCTATGTATACCTTTTCCACACATACACATACACACACACACGATGGCAAAAAGCTTGCCATTTGGCATTTGTGTTGGTGTCTTTTTTGGTGCGGCTCAACTTGAAAACCAGAATAAAGGACGATTCGAAATTGCGTCGTGCCAAATATTATATAAAAAACAAGAAAGTGCGCTCTTGGCAAGCAATGCTCGACTGCCAAATGCCCTGTAGATAGTCAATAATACAATACTTCTACTACTACTGATGATTATAAAAATTTACGAATATATATAAATACATAGATTTACAGCCATATTAAAAATAAATTTATTATATTAGGTAATTAATAAAAGTTGTTTATGTATAGAATATAAATAGTCCTAAATATGAGGATATACATAAATATAAAAGCGAAATATCCTACTATATATTTCTTAGCTCCTAATCATTGCCAAAAGAAAAACTGATTATAATCTAACAATAACTATTCGTGAATGTCTTTTAATATAAAATTTTTAATACATATGAATAATATAAAAATATTAATACATACTTCATTTCTATTCAATGTATTTAATAAAAATACATTTGCATAAAATAAAAATAAGATATTCTGTCATACATACATACTATAGGAAGTATCATAGCAAATTGCATAGCTCAACCAAACTACTTCAATATACGAAAAATGAATATCAAAATTATTTTTATTATTAAAGCATGATAATAAATTCACCATTTTTTAAAATTCCTTTACTTTTTGTATATACATATATGCAGACACATATAAAATATGCAGTAGTTTTTTTTTCTATTATGTTTCTATGTATTTTGCTTTCTATGGCAAACATACTTCTTTACATTCATTTTTTGACTACAGGGTATTTAAGCTTCAACCCCCTTTCGGCTTTTCGAAGCGTAGGGCCAGCGCGGTGTTGCTTTAATGCTATTGCTGCTGACTCCGTGAAGTTTAAAGCACACCGATAGACACACTCTCTCACATACACTCATGTATCAGAAATTTTTGGGTAGGAAGGGTCGTCAGATGTGGCACACGGGGAGCCTGAGCGCATATGACATGGCGTGTTTGTCAGAGCAAATCGATAAGCGAATTGAGGCAACCGATGGGGCTATGAGCATGAGGGAGATGGAGCTAGATAGGGAGAGAGCGAGACAGGGTTAGGGTCTTAACTATTTTACATAAATCATGTAGTTTGATTGCCTGAAAAATGCATTCAATTCATGCAATCGATTTGAGCATTTTTTATGGCTTTTTTCGAATTTGTAATTGCTTCCAGAGCCCGCGCCCGCACAAATAGCGTCACTGCTGCACTTGTAAACACCGCCAATGCATGTAAATAGTTGCACATTTCCGAGCTATTTTTGGATTCGACATATTTTGGCATTTGCTCGGATTAGCTGGCGGCACTTTTTCAAAACTGCTTCACTCAAATGTAGCACAAACGTTGCATTTGGCCTTTGCTCTTGAAAATATATTTACTCTGTTGGGACTATGTAAAACAGTGTATCGGCTGAGGATTGCGCATTTCTATATACAAATATACATATCTATATAGACGACTTCTAAAGAAATCAAGATAATGCTTTGCTATTTCAGTTAGTATTATAAATATTTGCTTGAATACCTTCGCAGTATAGTTTTATGCAATGCTTTAACTGGGAGTACACTTATTTTAACTTAGTATCCTCAGGTATATTTTTTTTGAGTATTATAAAAATTAATTTTTTTGATTATACTTAAATTTAAAAGCGCTGGAAAACTGATAGAGAAAAATTTACGCTCGAGTTAGATCTAATATCTCCGAGTTTTTATCACGAAAATCGATGGCTTTCAACTTTAAGTGGGCTTTTTCCACTATAAACAGAGTATTACGCAGTGGCTTCCATCCCAATGAAAGATTTTCACTTGTTCTGGTCTAACAATGAAAATAATTCATTTGGCGCCGAAAATCTACGGCTTATAATATATAATCGATGGCAAAATTCAAGTACAGCATCCCTAACCTTGCCTCCTGCTGCCTGCCGTCTCTCTCCCGCTCATTCTGGTTGTGGCCTTGATTTTTACAAACTACGCCCGCATTGAACGCATTTGGCTTCCTGGAAATCCGAGTTAGTCTCTGTCTGTCCGTGGACTGAGCTGGGCTAGACTGGACTGGTTGGAGCCACTTGGCTCTGCTTAAACTGCTTTGAGTTTGGCTTTAACTGCTCCATTCAATGGTTTTGTATTTCATCTGTTTAATTTTCTATTTATTTTATTTTATTGTTTATGCATCCTATCCTTGGTCTATTGCAAGGTGCCAGAAGTCTTATATAAACACTTGCAGCTGATGTGGCTGTGGTTCACCAGTTGGAAACATGGAAAGTTTTCATCGAGTATTTGATAGATGCTAAACAATGAAATTCCATGTCAATATTGGGCGTGCCACTAAGTGTTTTTTGATATTTCTTGTCTGCTAAGGAATGACGGATAAGTTAAGCTAGATATTAAACTAACCAAAAAATCTGTCCTTAGTTGAATATTTAGTATCTACGCATATGAAGTGAAGACCTTTAATCAACTCATTTACTCTTTTAGTTGTCATCTATGATTATCTTTATTTAGTATATTATCATAACGGCTTACTAAATATATGATATAATGTTAATCTTCAATTCTTCGCAGTCCCAGAATACTAAATTAAATTTCAACCAATTTTCTTCATATTAAAGGTAGTATAACATTCTAAGTCGAACTGCCATCATGGTTAAGCCAACACAATTCAGCTGAGCTTGTCTCTACTTTACTCTACATTAAAATAGTTTGCCGGACTAAACTACTGAAATGTAAAATAGATATTAAATATCCAATAGACAGCGAGTCGTTCAACTATTAAGGCAATAGTAACATAAGTTGGATAACATTCAGCTGTTTCTCGCTTTAAACCGATTTCCTGCGATTCCATGGAAACCTTTCATTATCCGACACTCAAAGCAGCTGATATATGCGAGACAAGACTGCTATGTAAAAAGAAACTTAATCAATAGAATAACGGTGAGATATATGTAAGTAAAATGCGATTCATCACACCGTCAAATACGCTTGGGAAATGCCAAAAACTAAATAGCCAATGCCTTATATAGCGACATGCACTTTCGCTCTCGCTCTAGCAGAGGCAGTGGGAGCGAGATGAAGCTATAAACTGAAATTCGCCAGGGGAAAATGCAATCAGCCAAGCACAAAGTTCACTTTCGTATGCTCTTTTTTCTGTTATATTGTTTTTGGCAACGGCTGGGCCAAACATGAGGTTGCGGCTGAGGCTGTGTATCCAAGAGGAAGGGCGATTTGTCAAGAGTGTGAGCTTTTCATTTATATTCCACATTTTTGGGCAGAGCAACCCCCAGCCAATGCCATTGCCAGCCTCAATGCAATTTCCCTTCACCACATCACGCAGATGAGAGCTAGAGAGAAGGCGAGCGAGAGAGAGAGATAAAAAGTGCAAGAGAGGTAAAGAGTGGGTAGGGGAAAGGGTGAGAGGGGTGAATGGATGAGAAGACGTGAAAAGCTTGCGGGAAGAAAATGAAATTTGTTCGAATGCATTTCCATGCATGACAAATGTTTATGTTTATGACTGAAAAGTCGACTAAATAATGCTCACTCAATATAACTATTAGATAAATAAATATAATGTGTAAATTGGAATTTATAAAATTGCTGTAGCTACTGCAACACGTGCTGTTGCCGTTGAGACATAAATTCGACTCGATTTTTAATGTTTTCGCTTCAAAATTGATACAAATAAAATAGAAAGAAAAAACTGCGACGTGCATGCAAATATTTGCTGATTGTTCAAGTTGTATTTTTGGAAGCTCTTTGTATGCAAATATTGAAATATTCGTAGTGTAAAAGCAAAGACAATTCGAGTAAAGCACGTGCATCCCTTTTGCTTATATGTACATATATATGTATGACAATCTGTATGTGTTTGTGTGTGTGTGTGTGTTTGCTCGCATGTGCTGCGTGCGCAGGACACGTCAGGACAAAAGTGCTTCGAAATGCTATGCGCTGTTTCATCTGTGCTTCATTCTTTCACTTCTTTTTCCATGCGACAACGTACCAAACTTTGAGTTGGCTTAGCTTCTGAGTTTTGGGGCGGATTTTTCTTCGCTCCGGACACGTATCGCTTTATTAGCCTCGCTGGCCAAATTCTTTGGCAACTCGTGGAATTTAATGCACACAACAAACACACTCAGAGGAATTCCAACAACTTTTTCGTTACCACGCAAAATTTACGTTAAATTTTCTATTGCTTGAGATTTTTTTTTATATTTTTTTTTTTTTGGAAATAAATTTGTGTATTTAATTATCCCGTAGCTTGTCTAAATTCTAACGACCGTCGCTTTGTGCTTTCCGTTGTAAACTGATTTTTCGCTTGGCGCCGAGTACCGAAAATGCTGCCAGTGCCATTTAATTGCGACTGCTCTGGGGTGCGATATGCACTTCATTCGATTTCATTTCCATTCCCACATTCGATAGCTGTGGTGAAAAGCGCGCCAGCATACATTGTCACCACAAGAACCACCAGACCCCCCACCACAAGCACCGCCATCATCTGACAAATAGGAATTGACGCACACAATCGGCGGAGGACTCTGCAATGGAAATTTTTCAGTTCTAAAATTATTTTGGCTAGAGTATTAAAATGCTCAAGCCTAAAAAAGCGCACGCATAGACGGAGGGTAGCTTTCGGTGTGCATGTGTGTGTGCAAGCGACTCAAAGGAATGCCACCAGTGTCCTTTATTAGTGCGCAGCGTAATAGAAAGAGAAAGACCCAAAAGGTGGAAAGAGAACAAGTAAGCGTACAAAAGTGTATGAAATCTTCAAAGCAAGAGCATTAATGTATGTAAATAATTAATATTAAGCAAATTGAGTAATATTTAAAATTTATTATATAATATTAATCAAAGCAATGTTATTTTTCAATAAGAGTATACGGTTTTTAAATAGATTGAGAGATTCGCAACGACATACGATCAGACAACAAATAATTTAAACAGGTTAAAGAATGATTGAGTAAGTCTTAAACTAAAATATATTTTATTTGTAAATATTTATTATACATTTTAATTTTATTCAATTTAATTTAACATAAACGAATATATATTTTAGTGATACTCTCAATGTTAAGCATGACGTATTTATGTTTACTATATATAAATATTTATTAATCACTTTAATATTTTCGAAAATCACACATTAGTTACATTTTTATACTTAAGTTTAGATTTTTTAAATTTATTAAGAACACGCTGATTCAAATTTGGCGCGAAAAGAAACATTTATGCAATCCTAACAGCTGTTATTCTGTTAATACAGCATATCCAAACAGACTGTTAAAAGCCCTAAATACTTGTAGCTACGCAACACTAGATGGCGCACCTGACAGCGGCAGTGCTGATGTCAACGCTTGCTGTGACTGGTCATCGTGTTTGTGCTGCGCTGTGACTGCCTAGTTCTAGTTGTTGTTGTCAGGCGCAAAAGTTCTGTCTCAATCGATTTTTTATTATATATTTAAGAAAAATAGCATTTAAAGGCATAGGCAAAAAACAACGAATATGGACAGGTAAGCATCCATCGTATCACAGTAATGTAATGCTTGTGCATTTGGGAAAACAACCTTATTGTTTTTCTGGGACTCATTTGCAGTTTGCTAGACGAGGAATTGGAGTCGTTAGAGGCGATTCTCATGGACGACGTGCGCATTGTGCGAGCTGCCAGGTAGGTCTCCGCACGCTGCAAGTTCCTCTATATGCTGTATATACTATATACTACCGGTAACTTTTTAGTGGCGCTGTGGACGCCATCGAGACAACGGTGCTGCCGCTCACTGGCGAGGAGGATGAGCGGCAATATATTTGTGTTACGCTCCAGGTGCGGCCCCCAGCTGGCTATCCGGACGTGAGTCCAGAGTTTAAGCTGCTGCGTCCCCGTGGCCTGGACGATGCCCGGCTAGAGGCCATACGCAGTGCGTGCGATGCAAAGATCAAGGAGGCCCTCGGGCAGCCCGTTGTCTTCGATCTGATTGATGTGGTGCGCGAGCACCTAACCGGCAGCAATTTGCCCAGTGGTCAGTGCGTCATCTGCCTCTATGGCTTTAGCGAGGGCGACGAGTTCACACGCACCGAGTGCTTCCACTACCTACACAGCTATTGCTTGGCCCGGCATTTGAATGCGATGCGGCGCACCTACCAGGAGGAGTTCGAGAAGCTGCCCGCTTGGCAGCAAAAGACTGCCGATCCCTTTCAGGCTCTGTGCCCCGTCTGTCGTGAGCATATACGCGACGAATCAGACAGCCTGAAGTGCGCAATGCCGCCCTCCGAGCTGGAAAATGCTCCCGATTTCGAAGTGACCCAAGAGCTGCGGCAAATGCAGCAGCACATGTCGCAGCTCTATCTGCAGCAGAAGAGCCGCGGAGCCATCATTGATGTCGAGGCTGAGGCTGGCACAGTTATAGCCATCGAAACGGAGGAGGATGTGCGTCGGCGTCGACGTCGCGAAGAGGCCGAGGCAGCAAAGAAGCTGGCCGGCACATCAGACCCGTCAGGCGGCGCAGCTGCGCAGGCCAAGCCCGTGGTTAGCAGCTTTGCTCCTGTAGTGCAGGACACACAGCGCGTGCTGCCGGAGCCCACAAACAACAACTATCAGCATCACAATCGTCGACATTATCGCGGCGGTCGGCGACATCACAATCACAATCATCATCATCACCACCATCATCATCGAGGCGAGGCAGCTCAGGGCTCTGGCACAGCAGCTGGCGGGGCTGGAGCCGGAGGAGGCGGAAGTGGTGGACCTGCTGCTACTGGCGGAGCTGGCAGCGGTGCCAATTCTGCAGGCGGCAAACAGCCAAAGGCGCAAACTGCCGGCAGCGGCCATGCCAGGTGACAGTGGCGCAGCACCTGGATGCTGCGTCTAACAATTCC
Source organism: Drosophila mayaguana (assembly GCA_037075325.1). NCBI lineage: Eukaryota > Metazoa > Arthropoda > Insecta > Diptera > Drosophilidae > Drosophila > Drosophila mayaguana. The sequence goes on along the minus strand of JBAMCG010000040.1, from coordinate 1,991,055 downwards.
AAACGAAACTAAGGACGCAGCCCTGATGCTAACAATGCCAATGCCACAGCTGTTGCCCCTGCTGCCGCTTCCCCTTCTGCCGCCCTGCTGCTAATATACAACAACAACATGCATAACATTTCGCCCCATACTGCAAGACCCGCCCCTAAGCTTTAGTCTATCAATTTTAATTTTGTTTTATTATTTTGATTTTTTGTGCAACACTCGATTTCTGTGAAAGATTGAGCCAGGCGTTTGGCTCAACTCATGATTGATTGCTTTGTTGATTGACTGCCTGAGTCAGACAATCTGCTCAGGCATTCAGCTACTGATTGATTGATCGATTGACTTATGTTTAATTTAGCTGTATGGCTAGCGTGGTTTAGCGAATTTCAATTGACCTACGTCTACGAATCTAAATGTATATTTATGTATTTAGTTTTATCTTAGATATGTATATCTATATTTGTACTTGTAATGGCTTACAAAAGACTTGCTGCAATTATTATTGCTAGCGATATTATTAGGGGGTTCTGTTGTAATAGATTATAGTTATTAGCAGCACCAACTGGCAGCGCTGGCGTTGACGTACACACAAACACACACACACACACATAGTTACAAACATACACACATAGAAAAACTTATATACACACTTTGATATTTACTACAACGCATAAACTGCAATCCGCACTTGAAACTTTAGCATAAATGTTGAACTCGTAACTCTTCCTCCTCTTTTCATAATTTCCCTGAGGCAGCAATTAGCACAAAAGACAACAGAATAAGACGATGTTGAAATGAAAAGACAGCCGTCAGGCACAATATCCATAGTTGTAGGCATGTCCTCCTGTTAGCAGCGCCATTCTAGTCAGCTTTAGATGACAGAACCGAGATATTACAAATCATAGCACTAACTAGCAACCATATAGATGTATACGTTTGCATTCATAAATTTAAATGTCTAATTAATTAAATGTTTATGTGTAAAACAAGAAGGCAAAAACGAAAAACATGCAATTCATGTAACGCATGTAACGAATACTACGAATACCAAATTTCAATGTGTCAAAAATAAAACAAAAATACAAATACCAAGCTCTCATAAATTAAATAAATAAATTCAGTTCCATAATAAACATGTTTTATGTGCTTCATTTACTATAAGGCATTGAGACCTGTACAATTGGCATTCATAAATGTATATGCTGATTGTTTTTTATAGGGCGATCAGGGCTTAAAGAATGGTATCTTTCCAATATCTGCCTTAACGGTTTCAATTCAAATTGAAGCAGAAGAAACAAAAATCAATTATTGGCAATATTTAATTGCAGATAATATCAGAAATCAACATAAAAATGATACAGAAAATGTTACCTTAAAATGAAACAGTTTACAGATGATAGAAGCGGGACAAATATGAAATTATGTTCCTTATTGGATAATTGAAAATGATCGCCTCGAACTGATATATAGAAATATTTGTTTAAAGCTGTAATTAAATTATTAAAGGGATTTAATGAAAACAACTATCATATTTTGTTATTATTATTATTTTTTTTATTTTTTTTGTAAATGTTTATTCCACGTTTGAATTGTTTTATTTTAATAGAATTACAAAAAACGTTGAATGCATTTCTCTCGTTTTGTATAACAAAATAATTTAGTATTAGTATTATACAATATTTATATAAAGGTTCTGCAGGTTTTCATCTTTTCGGTTTCACTCTATTATATTAGTTATATGTTCCACTCGCATATACAAAACAAAATTAATATGCATTATAAATTGTATGTGTGTGTTTGTTTGGCTTATTAACTAAATATTAATTAAACTTATAGTAATGACTTTTAGTATTTAATTAAATATTTTTTTCGTTTCCTTTTATGCGGCTTACAAGCTTCACTTTTACAATTAGTTTTAACAGAACAAAATCAAATTTTTACTTAAATTTTTTTCTTTTTTTGGTCGCACACTACTGCCATGCCCACAGCTAGAACACGCCCACAAACTGGCGATTTTGTGAACATGCTCGGAGACTGCAGGAGCTAATGACACTGCGCAGCGACTTACAATTCGAATGTTTTTCATTTTTATGATTTTTTTTTAAATTTTTATCATTTTTGTTTCATTTTTTTTTTTTTACTTCTTTTTAATTTTAGTATTGAATTGCCTTAAAGCACTTGGAGTGTATTTTGCATTTTATATAAGTATATACAAATTATAAACTTGGAAATCCATATTTAAGTATAACTAGTAAATAGAAGGCATTAAATATTAGTAGTAGCAAAAGGTTCTCAGTTTAGTTAGTATGACTTGTCGTGTTTAGTTTCCTCAACTTTTGTGTGAATATCTTTTTTTACTTTATAACGGTTGCTATAAAAACTAAATTTTGCAATTCTCCATTTTCTTTTTTTGTGTGTTGTCTTTTACGCTTTACCGAATTGTGCAATATTCTTGGCGCTGTTTCATACAAATTTTCAATTTTGTATCGATTCTTAGCGTCTTTTTGAACTGGTTCCTGTTGCTACATTTTCTATATCAATGTAGTCTCTGAGTCTGATGAGTAGAGAGTCAGGGGCAAATTCACAATTGGGTTGATTAGTTGAAAGAACTTCAGTGCGTGGTTAGTAATTTTAAGAATTATTTTTCTTTTTTTTTTTTTTAATTTAATTGGCAACTATTGTTTCCGCCTTAAAGTCGGAACGGCTCGCGTTTCTCTGTGGGCGTTGTGCCGCGAGATGTACGCCGCATCGTCGAGCTGAACGTCGGCTCCGCGGAGCTCTTGCGCGGCGTCTGCATGCCCGAGGGCGTGGAGCTGCCGCTGATGTTGCGTCTGTGAAAAGGGAATCAATCAAATATATGAGAAAATGTATTTAAAATATTTCAATGCAAATAGAAATTTTAACAATTGAACAGTAAAGTAAAAAACAAATATATATTCGGTTTACCGAAGATTGACGGCCTTGCGGAAGAAGGTTCACTTAGGTAAATCTTCTATATTTTATTTATTTTTTAAACTGTGTTTTTCTCTTTATTTTCTTTTTTTTTCAGATTAAGTTTGTTAAAAACTAAAATAAATATAATCAAACAAAAATACTTGAAGTCTTAAAAGTATATTTCTTAAAGCTTAAATCAGAATATTTAATCCGGAAAAATATATGTATTTCGCATATTGTTATATGTAAATTTTATTTTACATTTGATATATTTTGGATTCAGACAGACAGCTCGAGTATGCAATTCCCTCCGCAAGGTCATTAACAAAAACAAACTTAAATCATTAGTCGAGCTTAAAAGTTAGAAAAGAAACGATGCACTTGCAGTTGACATGCACTGGACTAACAATAACAATAACAATAACGATAACGATAACAAAACTCGAAAAAACAAATATATTTTAGGTATTGAAATTATAATAATTACTTTCTACAATTTGCTGAAATAATTCTACTGTGGATATAATTATACAGAGCTCTCTACTCTGTATATCATACGTTGGCATATGTATGGAACTTTACCCCAAGCTGCTTGGATTAGCAGACGAGCTGGTGGGCGATGATGTTTTGGAATCGTTGAGGGGTATCTTAACCGGTATCCGTGATGGGCGGCTTTAGTATATGAATAATTAGCATAAGTACAACCATAACCGAGAATTAATATATTTTTTCTACTGCTTACAGACTAGCTTATCTTACTGAATCTAACTTAAGACTTATGAAATAAAAATATTTTTAAAATAATTATGTTTAGTATTATTTGGTTTTCACTGTTTATCGGGCATTACCTAGTAGGTGGTTTGAAGCCGAAGCCTGTTAGTGCTGGTATACTGGATGATCTACTCATGCCTCCATTGCTGGTATTTTTGGATTGTTTCAGGCACAAGTCGGTATATATTTTTGATATTTTTTGATGTTGCAGTTAGTTGCATTTCAAGCATTCGATTTCGATATGATATTCAAGCCAATTCGGTTTGTAAGTTAGCATTTCAATAATTGTTTTTTTTTTTTTTTGTATTGTATTTTTTTTTTTTTTATAGAAGCCAATTTGTTGTGTGAGTAGCATGTAGATTAATGATTTTCGAGTATTATGTTGAATATGTTTCGGTATTATTGAGGTATTTTGTTGGTATTGTTGTGTGAGTCAAAAGTTAATGCAGTAACCGAAAATAATTTTTGAAAAACAAATAAATAAATTAATAAAGTTCACATTTTGATAAAAAAAACCCCCGGCTTTACCCCAGCTTTACTTCGCAGTTCGAATTCTTACCTTGTGGGCGCTGGACTTGCCGAACCGGAAGCGGTTTTGCGTGTGATGGTGCTGGTGCCATTGAGCCGACTGCCCGGTGTGGATGCCGTGGTGACAGACAGACGAGCCGGCCGTGGTGTGGTGCCGGTGCCGCTGGTGGTGCTCGCGGCGGACGCCTTACGCTGCGGTATGCGCGAGGGTGTGTGATCATCTAAAAAATGTATAAGAAGTGGATTATAATTGGTGTGAGATAAGGGACAATTCGATGCACCCACCTGTGCTGTCCAGCGAAAGTGTTGACCCATGCCGCGAAGGCGGCTTGGAGCCTTGTCTGCTTAGCGGGCGTGAGTTGGGCTTGGAGCCGGCACGTGAGCCACCTGGCGTGAGGCCCGTGCGCGTGCTCGTGTAGGTGACCTTGCGCGGCGTGTAACGGCCCGAGGGTCCACCATGACTGCCCTCATTGTCGCTTAGCGAATCAGGCGTGCTGGCCGAAAGCGAAGAGCGCGATGGCCTGGACATGGGTATGGAACGTACTGAACGCTCGCGTACCTAAAGAGAAGTAGGGGATTATATATTAATATCGTAATCCTTGGGGTATTTGGTGCTGCCCCCTGCTACTAGCCCTGTTGCCACCTGGTGCGGTTTACTTCCGTCTGCTTCCTCAGGTTCAGTTCGACTTACCCAGTGTGTGGTTGGATGACAATGAAGCACGTGTGGACTCAGTGGTACCGAGCGGCTGGTATTGCAGCGCACGAATACTGTGCCGCCGGCGCCCATATGTATGGGAAAGGCGCATGGGACTTGGTCTTGTGCACGGATTTTCTCAAATATTGGCATTAACTCGGCCAAGTGCTCATCAGCTACATATATAGAAATAATTTTGTTTTGGTTGGCATTTTGCTCTATATGCTTATTGCTGACTAAACGGAATATGATCATTTAAGCAAACTGGCCTCAATATAACCTAATCAATGCCTGCACATAACCTCAAAAGAACCCTAACCTAACCTTAAATAAAATTTAGCTAGCACTTAACTCAAAATAAATGACGCAGCGTAACATAAAAAACAATTGGAGGATTAACAAATAAAGATATACGTAAAAGAATATATACGATATGTATGTAGTATAGCAACAACAATACGTTCAATACAATAAATATATATGTTTGTAGAATTATATAAATTCTCATGCACAAAAATCAAGAGTCGGCGCGACGCAGCGGCAGCAGCGAGCGAGCATATATTTGTTTGTACTTTTGCTTTTTATGGTATTTTTTATTTGTCAACAACACACACAATAAACCCAAAACGAAAGCTCAGGACTTACCTTTCGTGTAATCAATAATCGAAGCCTAACATGGGATGATATACATTAGAGTTGGGGAATAATAGTTCAATTTATTGACCAAGTTCAATTCAGCATTATTAAGGTGTGAGCTAGACTGCTGATTATCCTAAATAGTTCGGTTAATAAAAACAGATTACAATGATTCCGTTGTATTCAGTTGTTCAAACTGTTGATATGTAAAAATTACATAAAGTTCATAGATCGTGTCATTCATTCATAAAAAGTCCGACAAAATGAATCATTTCAGTCGATATCTCGAGATGCAAATTTTATAGCGGACTCTATTTGATGATTCACTCAATTGAACTTGTTCTGAACCATACAACTCTAATATATGGGATTAGTGAAGGGAATCTTAATTTTTATTTTTATTTTTTTTTTTTACTTTATGTATTATTTTTGTTTTGTTTTTTGACTTCTTTTGTTTAGTTAACCCACATCTGAGATAGGTTTGTTGAATTACCTTTATGATGGGACCCTGTCCACACATATATGGCGGCAAGTTGGGGCTACCGGCGCCATTTTGCGAACTGTTGGCAGTTTGGGCAGCATTGGGCGTGGAACGTCTGGACGTAAAGGCGGCCATGCTCTGTGAGACGCCATCGGCCAAAATGAATTGCTCGCGTAGCTCAATGTTAGTGCGTCCCTTGGCTGCTCCGTTAAATGCCGCGAAATATACCAAATGGCATATACATATATATACAAGCACGGATATACATATATACACACATATACACCCAGCACGCATTTGATTGTTGTTGTATTTTTGTACATATAACAACAATAACAACGAAATTTTGTTACCGCATGGTATTTGTCACAGTATTTTGTGGTTTTTGTTTGTTTGATTTTGTTGGTGGTATTTTTGTGGTATTTTTTTTAGTCGCAGGCGAGTGCATGTTTGGCGTGGACAGGCGGGCGGTCGAGCAGCGCAAGCGGATTTTTGTGGCACACATTTATGTGGTTTATATGTATATTTTTACCGTTATCGATATCGATTTCGATTTAACAAATAAAAATATTTGAAAAAGAAAAACGGGGGAGAACATAAAAATTTGATTAGTAAAAACGAAAAACGGTATACAAAATTATTAATACAAAGAGTTCAATTCAAAAATTTGAATATTGAAAACAGAAATTAGCGAATGTACGAGGCGTGGCAGTTACAGCTAGGTACAGTCGACACGACTGTTAGCTAACAGTGTGAAGAACTGTAGCCAACTTACACAAAGAGAAAATACAGCTAAAGTAAAATGAAGCATGCACTAAACGTACTAAGCAAGTTTTTATATTCTAGATCAAAGTTTTGGTTAAGGTTAAATGCTAGGCAATAAGCATAGTGGTTCTCAAAACCCAGTTTACGAAAATATACCAAATAAATAGAAGACAAATACAATGTGTAATATGGGGTAGGAGAAAACGCAGAGTTAACATTTATAAAAGCAACAAAATTATGAGCATGATGAGGCCTATAATGTGAGCTTAGATGTAGTTGGGTTTTAGGATAGTTTTTGGATTTTTGTTTCGCTGGGTTATTGTGTGTATGAGTGGCGTCAAAAGAGGCGCTGGCTAAATTTCAAAAATTCTTCAAAAATAATGCGCGCGGTTAATTTTTGGTTTGTTTTTTTTTTTTTTTTTAATTTATTATATTTTAAAGCAACTTTTCAACCAAACAAATTAATGATGTTTTCAAAAATTGTTTTTTTTTTTAGGTTATGTTGTTTTTATTTGTTTCTTTTTTCTTTTGGGTTCATATGCTAGTTATATATATTTAGGCACAAAAGTTTGATATTTATTTGTTGGTTAAATGACCATATCCGTTTGGTATTATTAATATGATATATTGGTATGTTTAAAAAAAATGTTTAGCTTGTATATAAAAAATAGTATAATTAGTTGTTAAGCACAACTATACCTAAGTTGATGTATGTGAATTATGAATATGATCAAAAATGGGTTTGTAAACGAATGATGCATATATAATCTAAGGTATAGACAAAATGCATGAGCTGAGATGGGGATGGAATATTTATGATTATCTTTTTTTGTGGTATGGTGGACTACAAAAAGTTACTCTAGAAATTTTATGCGATTAATGATTGAAATTTAACATGATTTCTCGACAATTTTCGTGTGTGTACGTGTACAAAATTTGTTTATATTTAGAACGTTTGTGTATAGGAGTTCTAAGTAATGCAACTTACCGCGACAAGGATCATTCTTCTGCAGGAATTCATCCAAAGCAACCCAGCCGCCGCCCACGCGCACCATTACAGTACTGCGGAGGATACGAACCAGGCGCAATTTCTGGGAATCACCAAACTGTGAACATAAAATACAACCGTTAGCAACTATAAAGTCGTATGAATATCTTACGGTTATTTAGACTTACTCTATATTTGCCTTCACCCACTTGGAACACACGGAACTTTTGACGGCACGTGCAGAGCATGACCAAGCGTTTGACCTCATCGTGAATCTTATCGGAATCTGTGGCGGGTTTACGTTCCTGCCAATCAGGTCGCAGGGCGGCAATGAACTCCTGCCAATCGATAAGACCCTCGCCATTGCGATCGAACAGATCTGCAACGGCCTTCATTTCCAGGCCCGACGTATCGAATTCTGTTAAGGACACTCAATTAGCAAAACTCTTTGCACTAGTTTAGTTTGAGAACTTACTCGTATTGAGTATGCCATCGATAAATACATCGCGGGGTATCATGCCATTATTGTCCTTATCCATTTTACGGAACAAATCAGTCAAGCGTGATTTCTTGTGGTTCATGTACTTCAGGAACTATGGGATATATCATATTTTCAAGTATTATTGATTGATTATTAGTCAGATTTCAACAGGGTACTCACTCGCTTCCGCCAATCATCCCAGCTGAAGTTGCGAGCACGCTCCACGTCCTTTAGATACATGAGATGCTCATGAAGTAAACGTTGACGCTCCCATGACAGCATCCAGACATCGCGCCACTTGTTCCATAGCAGTTTGGCCCGTGGCGAACGGAATTCAAGTTCTCCAGCATTGGAGCTGCTTAAATAAAGTTGAATAGGGTTAGCACAACTTTAATAGATATTTATGGGAAGTACAATGAAAGAAAAACAAAAAGATCAACTACAAAATGCTTAACATACACAAAATACTTAACAGAGCATATAGCATGAGCGCACAGTTTGAGCTGCACTGAACATTACATGATGAATGAAACATCGATTGGTCGGTTGGTCACTTACCTTGGCGAGAAACGTGGGCCATAGTGCGGCAGGCGATCTCTGTCGGGCGTATCACGCGTGGGCGTAACACGACTGTACAGCCAATTAAAGATATATACATATATTTATAAATATATATATAAATATATATGTATAAATATTGATTTATTGATGATGTGGAGCAAGTATTTAAGCAGCAAGATGCATAGAGTTTGATATGAGGCAACGTTTACGTAGCGTGATGAAAGTAGAATCACAAAAAAGAGACAAAAGAGAGAGACAAAAACAAAAACGATCAAATAACGAAACAATATAAACAATTACAAAATAACAGCACAAAGACAATTTTGATAGTATATATATAGATTTGTATACACAAAATAAATAACATGTCGCAGCATTTCCAAAATTAGTGTTGCATAGAGCCGAAAAAAACATGTTGAGAGTAAACAAAGGAAATTTCATTGAGCATTTTGAAAGTGCATGCACAGTTATTTCTTGAAACTATTTAAGAATCAGAGTATAGCAACCCAGACAAATAACTCACCTGCCCTTGCGAGCGTTAAGTCCTTGATCCCGCGAACCCTTGAAGCTGTGGAAGAGAGAGTCACAAACACATATTAGACAAGTTACACTATTAGCTGGGTCGTAAAAAATCAAAATAAAGCAACAGTTTTAGCAGCAGTGTTGAAAGCCGGGTGCTGTGGGTGTGTATGCGAGGTGCAGTGAATAATACGTGGTGTGCTAAGTGGCAAAGAATACTAACTAATACTACATTTATAGTTATGTCTACATATGATACAAATTATGTTAACAAATTATCGTTTTTTAAATATTAGCTTTAAAAATATTGTTCAGGAAAAGAACAATATTTGCTTCAAGCTCATCTCAAATATAGATTTGTTTGGGATTCATTCTCAGTTTGGATTGTTAACGCATTATAGGGCTACAAAAAGTATTAATGTGACTTTTTATGATCCTTTGAGACTTTAGGAAAGGTACATCGAAGGTACAGTAGTTCAGGTCTTAAAACATGTAATTGTTGATTTTTGCGTATATTTTTTTAATAGATGACATTTTGTATTGGTAGGTAGGTGTGTTTAGCATTTTAGGGCTACATAGAATACAGAATAACTAAGTGTTATTGTTAAAGGAATGATTGCCTGTCATTTGACTTTTATAAAAGCTTAAATGTTGCAATGGTTAAGCAAAATGCAAACTTTAACCAGTTGGTAATGTGAGCGTGTGTGAGAGAGTGTGTTGGTAAGCGCATTCGCCACTTTTTGACGTTTTTTGTGGCTTGCAATTTATAGTGTAGAGTATAAAGTAGCTGTCAAACCTTTGACGTCGCAGCTGACCATCGGGCGACTGTTCACGCAGATCGTGACTGGAGCCACGACTACAGTTGTATATATATATTGAGTAGTTGTTGCAAGGTGTAGAGTATAGGTTTTTTTTTTTTTTGTATTTTGGGTAGACGATAGGCAAGAGATTGTGTGCAAAACGTTGCAGGGGAAAATATTTGATATTTGTAGCAGTAAAATTGGTGAAAATTGCAATAAAAAATAAAATAAGAAATCAAAATAAACTTTTCATATATACAGAAATAAAGCGGCAATTTTATAACACTTACACTGGCGTTTTGCCGCTACGTGAAGGCTTGCGAGCGCCAGGTGGAAGTTGACGTGGCTTGCAAGCGCGATCTACTTCGTTCTGGCGTCGGGCTGTATTCTCCATGAATTCTTTGTGATCCTCAATCAATTTCTCCACAGGCGGTATTTCATCTGGCAGTTGTTCATGTTTTAGATCTATAGGGAAGGAAACAGCATTAAGTATCGACTACAGATGAAGTAATCTAATTAACTTACTCAATAACGTGCCCTCAAGTCCGCTGAGCCAAGCGAGCAGTTCTTCAATGTTATCATCCAGATCCTTGAGCGATTGCAAATGCTGCTCAAGTTTCGACTCACGGTTGATGGCCCATTGACGCACCTCCTCCCAGCGTTGCTGAATGATCGATAGCCAGTTCTTGATAATGGGTATGGCATCGGGATAGGCCTTGCCAATGATCACCTCCGCATACTCAAACGTTTCGGTCTTCTCACGTTCGCGCACGCGCAAATCCCGCATGAACTCCGTATGAATCTCCATCATCTCACGTGAGACCTTCTCATCATCAGGAGCATTCTTGGCATAGCGTAGCTTATGCTCCGCATGATCTAGCCAATCGAACAGAGCCTGGACACTTGCGTTCAGTTTCTCAGCATCCACCAAAGCAACTTGGAGTCGTTCTCCGCGTTTGCCCACAGCATTCTGAACCTCCTCCCAAATAGATTGCAGTTCATCCAGCTTTCCACCCACTTCGGGATTATTGCCCGAACGCTCCAGATCGCGGCCAGTCTTAAGCACACCTTGCATTTGACCAGCCCGCTTCTGCAGATCCTGTTCAATGTGCTTGTGATGCTCGCACAAGCCCTGCACCGTCTCCAAATCACCATGCACTGGCCCGTTCTCATTGATGCGACTCTTAGCTTTCTTAAGCCAATCGAGCAGCTCTCCCAGAGCATCGCTAAACTGTCCAGAAAGCAGCAAGGCCTCCTCCAGTTTGCGTTGACGTTCAATGCTCTTCGTCCAGACCCGTGTCCATTGCTCCTTGAGTTCTAGCAACATTTTATCAAGCACTGGGCGATCGCCCTTCGGCGCACGTTCCATTAGGTTCTTGCCGGTACGCATTGTTCCATCGTATGCGGACTGTTTGGCGCCCAGCTGGCGATGGGTCTCCTTTAGCTTACCAATGTATTTCTTAATCTTCTGTGGCTCCTTCGAAGCGGTGGCTTCTTCGATAATTTGATCCAGCACTTGCTCAGTTTCCTGCAGATACTGCATCATGCCATTCCAGGCATCATTGAACTCACGTGCCTCCTTGTAACCATGATCCAGAGCACGTGTGCGCTCTGCAGCCTTACTGACTACGCGCTCCCAGCGATGCTGTACTGAGACTAGCAGATTCTTAATAAGAATCACATCTTGCTTCTGGCTGAAGTATTTCAGATGAGTGCCCTTCTTGTCTAACAGCAGCATGGCCTCCCGATGTGTGCTCACATCCTTTTGGAGTACCTTATGTTCCTCCATCTGGGCCTGAATGGTTTCCAACACGCGCGAGACGGGCTCGGCATTGGTCAGCTGCTTCTCAGCCTGGGTTAGCCATTCAACGAAAGCTTGAAGTGTCTCATGGAATTCGGTAGCCTCCTTAAGTGCGATTTCCAACTTAATCTTCTTGTCGGATGCACGTGAAACAACTGCATCCCAGCGCTGTTTCAGTGTGCGCAATGTATGTTGCAGATTGCTAGAAGAAACCTTCATCTGGTTCTGGCGCTTAATGTATTCTTGACCCTGAGCTTGTATTGTTTCTACTTTAGGCCTATTCTCCTCCAGCTCATTATAAACCTCCATGAAGCGTTCCAGTTGCTCGGTGGCTGTTTCTGGCAAGCCACCTACAGGCTTGCTCGCACCTATCACGGCATCTACATCTCCTAACCAGCCCAGAATATCCTGGACCTCAGCAATGTAGCCTTGAGCCTCGCGCAGAGACTCCTCGAGTTCGTGCTGGCGATCGCTAGCCTTTTGCAACAGCTGCTTCCATTCGTTGTTCAGCTTGCGCAGTTTCTCCTGCGTAGTGGAGGCTTCCACAGAACCCTTCTCAGTTTCAATCAGTTGTCGTCCGGCATCATTGAGAGTATCCACAGAGTTCTGATGCGCTTGTATATCGTTTGCCAACACCTTAAGCTTGGCCAACTCAACCTCGAGCAGTTGCGGATCACCGGGTATCTACAAAAAAGACATTAGATTATGCTTACTAGAAGCTACAATATAGCTTACCGGTTTCAACTGATCCAATGTGTTGTCTGTCTTGTTAATCCAAACCAACAGCTCATTGAGCGCATGTTGGAATTGACCCAAGTGGAGCAAAGCATGCTCCAACTGCTTTTGGCGATCGACCATTCCACGCAGCAAGGCCTCCCACCGGCGATTAACCACGGACAGTGGTTCCCTTATTGATGCCGCCTGCTCTGGCGAAGTGCGTTCCGTCAGTTCCACAGCTTGTCTGTAAGTGGTTAGCAGAGAATTAGCATTGGATATTTGAAACGGATGATTCAAATGCAGACAGAACAACAATAATAATAATAATAACTTGCGTCTTGTCGGTGCACATGCATTGGCAATGGAACCGCTGGTTCCGGTGGCTTGCTGGCATAAATCATAAAAAACATGCATAAAGCAAATGTGTAACAAATCTCAGATCTTTGATAACAAATCAAAGAATATAGATTTGCGATCACAATTCAAATATAACCAATCGAAGATATCAGATCGATAGAGGACAGATCGTTGATCATTGATTGGCGATTGCATATAAAACGATGCACAGGCACTTAACTTTACACAATAACAGCGAACGAACTATAAAGAACGTACGAAATTTGGAAACTATCTTGCCTTTCGAGACCTCTGCCAATTGTACGATTGTAGGTAGACCACACAAATACGTCGTTGATTTATCATTATTACAGATTATAAGATATGAGAATTTAACTACAATTAATTTTAAGAAATTCGAAACTTACCTGTTTAATGCTTCTACTTCGACCATATGCGGATCGACTTCGTCCTTGAACGCCTTAAGTTGTTCAATCTGTCGCTTGACAGCATCAATATCGGAGCCTACAGCACCCAAATGAGCAAACTTATCCTCGGCTTTCGTGAGGAACTTGAGTAAATTCTGCAGTGTCTCATGGAATTCCATAGCCTTCTCCATAGCATCGATGAGGTTTTCTTCGCGTTTAGCATACAAGGCTGTGATATTATCCCAGGCGTTATCTAAGTCTTCGATGTGCTTCTTCACCTCTGGTTTATCGGGCTCGCCGCACATGTTCATCAAGTTGCTGCCATGTCGACGCACTTGCTCCACCTCTGGCTTAGTCTGATCAATTTCGTGGCGTATTTCTTGCAGTGCCACTTGTTGTTTCTTGATGTCTTGCGGTTGTGCTGCTGGTGGCTCCTGGCATGAGAGTGTCTCCTCTAGATCCTTAAGAGTCTTCATCACGCTGTTTAACTGCTTCCAGAAGGGCTCCGCAACACTGAGTATGTCATCCAGGGAGCTGCCACGTTTCTTAGTGGCCTTCTGCACATCATTCCACAGATTGTTTAGCTTCTCAAGTTTGGCTTTGATGTCGCGCACAGCGGGGTCAGCTTTGTTGCCAGCCTTGGCAATGACATCGTTGGCAGCTCTTTGTACTGCGCTAAATGCATCCTGACGCTTATCCAGATCATCCATTAGAGCATCATTGTCTTCGATCTGCTCACGAATCTTCTGTGGCAGTGCTGAGAGTGGGTCTAATTGATTCACCTGATCCACGGTGTTCGCAAGAGCACGTAACATGCCTTCAAGCTTATCGGAGAACTGGCTGGACTCCTGCAGGGCACTTTCAAGCGCCTGTTGACGTTCCCGTAGTTCCAGACGCAGCGCTGCATAGCGTGCATTGTCCGTGTCGAGGATCTCATTGATCTTGGCGCTATCTTCTTCGGCGACCAACGCGCCCAGAGCTTCACCAGTTTTGTTCAACTTATCGAGAAGTGGTTTATGCTCGGCTATGGAGTGTAACAGACGCTCGTTCTTGTCTTGCTGCAGTGTGATCTGGTCGGGACGCAGCGCTGGCATGCTCAGGCGAGAGATTTGCTGTTCCATATCATCAAGCCAGGTGGTCAGACCCGAATGAGAATCAGCAAAGTGCTCTGAAAGTGGCAACGCTTGTTCTAGGATGCCCAGACGTTCGCTGCACAGCTGTACAACTGTGTCTACAATCTCCTTCAGATCATCCAGCTTCTCACGAAGTGTTGCTGTATTCTCACTTTGCGGTGATTCACGTAGAACCTTCTTGGATGCGGCGGTCACATCACGCACACGTCCTTTTTGACTGGATATGTCATCATTGATGGATCGATGTTCTTGCAGTTGAGCGCGCACCAATTTAGGTTCCATAGCCGGCAGATCGGCCTCGCGCAATGTGGTGTCCATGTCACGGAACCACTCCAACAGCTCATCAATATCGCCGGTTACCTCCTTGGCTCGCTGATTGCTTAGATGCAGGCGCTCTGCCTTGCGTTGAATCTGCTCTACGATGGCATCGAAGCGACGATTATCGCGAGTAACAATGCTCTCTATAGTAGCGGCACCTTCTCCCGGCGACAATTGGCATAGCTGTGGTCCAACCAAATTGATGGTGTCCAGCATGGGACGCATATCGGAAAGCTCGGTCTCTAGGCGCAACACATCAGCTTGACGTGGCTCACTAGGTGCTAAAGCGGTCTCGGCACTCTGCATCCATTCGACCAAACGATTGTGGGCGTCATGAAACTGCTGCACCAATGGCAAAGCATTTTGAGCATTCTTGAGCAGATCACCACCTCGATTTGTCAAATCACCATAGCGACGTTGCAGAGAGTCTAACTTATCCTTCAGTTGTATGGCTTCATCATTGGAAATGTGCTTCATAAGCTCTGCGCCGGATTCAACAGTCGACTCTACATTATTTGCGTGCCCTGCAATGTTCTCGTTTAATTCTATCAGGTGGTCCATTTGTTCCAACAGCTTCTCGGCATACACAGGCACAGACTTGAAACGCTTAAGCTCATTCTCCATGCTTTCCATCCAGGCAACCAAGTCCTGATAGCTCAAAACTAGATGGCGCAATCCTTGACGGGATTCGGCAAGTAATGCTCCAATATTTTCGCTGGCATCTACCAAACCTGTATAGCGTTCGGTTACGCCGCGTACCTTCTCTCCCAGATTAACGGCCTCCTCATCGCTGACCAAATGCATCAGCTGGGCAGCCACATCTGCGAGATCCGTAAAGTCAGGTTTCTTGCTCAAAATCTCGTCGTGTAGACGATCATGCTCCCGAATGCGTTGCTGTATCTTTTCCTCATCCGTGGGTATCAATTCCATGGCTTTAACTGCGCGCTCCGTATTATCCAGCCATAATTCCAGTGGGCTAATCTTGTCATGGAAGCGCTTTGCCACCTCCATGGCCTCTTCCAGATCCTGTTCACGCTGTTCGGCACCATAAGTCAACGCATCGAATCGCTTCATCAGATCATTAAGCTGCTTCTCAATAGAAGCACGCTCGGCGGGTTCGCAATGATTAGCCACCTCTTTGCCAAGGTTGGCCAATGAACCCATGGAGTTTTGACGATCCAGCAACATTTTCTTGAGGAACTTTTGCTCCTGTAGTTGCGCCTTGACTACCTTGTAATCGCAACTTGGTGGCTTCTGGTTAGCTACCATTTCTTCGGTATCGCTCAACCATTTAGAGAGACCTGCGAGTGCTTCTTTGAATTTACCAGACTGTAAGAGAGCCACATCCAAACGACGATCTCGTTCGTTCATACGCTCCTTCAAGTCATTCCAACGGTCATTCAGCTTTTCCAAATCCTTCTCGACAGTGGTCGTTGAAACTCCACTGCCTGCCGAGCGTACCAGATCACGTCCCGCCATGTTAACTTTTTCTACATTCTGAGCCAGGGGCTCTACCTTGCGCTCACGGAAGTTACGGAAGTCCTCTTGCTGGCGTCTGATCTGATCTAGCTCTGAGCCCACGGGCTTCATACGTTTGAATTCCTCGCTCACATCCTGGATATCATCCAGTGCTTGTGACTGCATGTCGTAGAACTCTTGCAAAGCTTTAAGCGTTCCCTGTAGATTATCTTCATGATCACGGACACGGTTATCCAGACGACCTAGGGTCTTGCGCAAGGTAGAGATTTGCTCGCGAGTCTGCGTAGTATCCGCAGAAAATCCGGCGTCTACAAGAACATCAGCGGCACGCTCGGCATCCTCCAAACGACCAACTAGACGATCAAGTTTATTCTGAAGCTTGCCGACATCATCTATTTGCTGTTGCACAATCTTAATTTCACGTGCAGGTGGCGAAAGCTTCTCAACCTCAGCCTCCAGATCATTTAGGTCTATACCCAGGCTCTTCATCTGCTCGTTGAATTGAGATACAGCTGTTGCTGCCGATTGCAGTTCACCACAGCGATCATCTAAACGGCCTTGCAATTCGGATATGCGATCGGCTAACCCATCAACCTCACTTGTCAAATGATCCGCATCACCACCGGCGGCACGTGCCTCGGCACTAATATCCTTTGCCATCGCCTTGAGTGATTGCAGTGGTTTACTTAGATTCGTCAACTCTTCTCGAATAGCCTTGACGCGTTCGAGCAGCTTGGGGTCTTTCGCAGCTCCACCCAGGGCATCGTGTGCGGCCAGTCGATCCTCGCAACGACCCAATGAGTGATCCAGGTTGCGGAGCTCATCATTGAAGTCACCCAAACGCCGCGAGCAGTTCTCAATCTCATGAGCCCGTGCAATCAAATCATTGTTCAAGCGCTCCCAACGATCGCGTATGTCTTGTAACTCAGCCTTGATTGGTTCCTTGTCAATGTCACAACTGCTAAGGAATGTTTCACCCAGACCTTTTGTGTTTTCAAACTCTCCCGAATGCTTCCAAACCTCGCTACGGAACGTTTGCAGATCACGGAGACGAGTTTCCAATTTAGATTTGGATAGCACGCCGGGGGTTAGATCCGCCAATTTATCCTCTGCGGTACGCAGCCAGGCAAGGAAAGTCTCTGAGGTCTGTGAGTATTTTTTGCAATGCTCCATGCAGGTCTGCAGTCGCGTGTGACGATCGACTGCTTCACGACGCAATTTCTCCCATTGCTGTTGTATGCGATCCAAATCACGTTTGACGCCACGATCCTGTTGACGGTCGGACAAATCCTTGCCCTTGTTGATCAACATTATGACTTCATGCTCACGCGCCATAACTTCACGATAGATGGGCTCGTGCGTGTCTATCTGGTGTTGTAGTGTTGGCTTATGGGCGGATACAAGCAGACGATCAGTCAAATTGGACAACTCGCCGGATAGCCAGCCGAGCGTCTTCGAACAGTTCTCAGCAAAGTGTCGACCATCACGTAGAGAAGCCTCTGTTTCAGCCTTCTTCGTATCCAATTTCTTTTGCAAAGCCAGATATTGTTTCTCCAGTGCTGCCACACGTGAATTGACATCAGCACGTGAAGCTGGGTCGCCGAGAATGTTGCATAATGTAGCCGCGGATTGTTCTACGTCAGCTAACAGTGGACGCTGACCCTCAAGTTGCCGTTCGAGGTTCTCGATTTTGCGCAGATTTTCTTGGTGATCGCCTTCGGTTGGCAGAGCATCCAGATTATCGCTAATGCCTTGCAAAGCTTCACGCAGACGATTGACAGCGGCATCAAACTCCTTTGAGCTATCGGCAGCACCGCCCAGACTATTAGCGCGGTCATCCAGCTTACCCATTAGATCATCCCATTTGGTAATCACATCCTTGAGCTTAATCTCAACTGCTTGTGCATCGGGTGTGCCAGCTAAATGATCGACAACATCGTGTCCAAGTTCCTGCAAGTGTTTCAACTGTGGCTGTTGTGTGCGGAACTCTTCGCGCAATACTTGCACCTGTTGCACCTGGCTCTGAACCATGCGCGGATCCGAGGAAATCGGCCCCAGCACAGTGAGCATGCGCTCTTTGCTATCTAGCCAGCTCTTGAGATTGCCATGGGTGTCCAGGAAGTCGCGCAGTTTCTCAGAGAAAGCAATGCGATTCTTGCAGATGTCATTGAGATTCTTCCACTTCTCTTGTATATTGTCGTTCTCCACACGTAATTGCTCGGCGCCGGGCACATCCGACTTGCGTCGCAGAATATCTTTAATCTGTGCCTTTGTGGTGTCAAGCAAGCTCTGCTTTTCGTACATATCTTCAAGGATCTTGCGTGCTTGCTTAATGCAGCGATCGGCTTCGTCCTTATTGGACACCGATTCCTTAGGAACCTGGCGTTGAATACGTTCCAAGAACTGTGCCAAGCCTTTGAGATTTTCGTACTGCTTGCGCAACTCTTCACTAAGATTATCAAGCTCATGCTGACGATCATTTAGACGAACTCCAATCAAACCATAGCGATTGTTAATCTCGCTCAGTTGTTGCTGCACCGGAGACAGCTCAGAGAGCTGGAAGCCATCCTGAGAGGATCTGCGGCTACCGAATCCACTGGAACCAGTCGATAGTGGCGACAGTATGCCTCCCTTGGTCGGGCTGGGGCTTCTGGCGTCTCCGGACATGCGACGCAATGGACTTGTCCTCTTAATAGGACTGTACGTTGAGCGTTTACGTGAGGGACTCTCGGGCCGAACAAGTGCATCATATTGGGAGCCAATATCGTTAATCTTGTCAATAGTTGGCGCATAGTCACGATAGTCCTTGCAGATAGGCTTCAATTCATCATTCTGTTGGCGTATCTTGTCCAGATCGATGGCTACAGGCGCAAGTGCATTAACACGTCCTTCTGTGGTGGTTAGCCAAGTTAACACCTCGTCCTTAAGGCTCTCGTAGGCCAGACGACGTTCAGCTTTCTGCTTGGATAGCTTGGCGCGCTCATCTATGCTGATGTTAATGTTGCGCCACTGAGATTCCAAAGCCTTAATGCGATCACGCAAGGCGCCCGTATCGGTCACATCGCGCAATCCTATCAGCTCCTTGCCATTACGCACACAATCCTCAAACTGTGGAGCCAGCTGGTCCTTTTCGCGTGCCAAATCGTGCATGCGACGCGCTACCTCCTCCGTGGCGAGCAAACTGGTCTCGCGGCTATCAAGGGCCTCCTGAAGGCTGCCCATGCTCTGTTCCACGGTGCTAATATCATCCAGGTACTTGGAGAGACGACTATATACATCATCCAGGAATTCCCCACGCTTGTTAGCCTTCTCATACAGTTTTTCGAACTTGCCAGTTACATCATTCAAATTAGACTCCACCTTCTTGGCTATACGTGCATTGGATGCACTGGCTAGCAGATGCTTGGCAGAGATTTGAACGCTATCGATGCTAGCTTGATGCGATTGCAAATCAGCTAAAAGTACTTTGTGTTCGCGTATTTGTTCCTGTAAGCGTTCCTTGATAAGCGAAGCGGGACGCAAGTTTAATTTGAACTTATCCTCAGCTTGATTTACCCAGCCCACCAGGCTGTCGAGCGCATCTTGAACGCCTTGCGATTGCACAAGAGTCTTATCCAAGGTCTTGCAGTGGTTTCCAAGCGTATCCAAAAGCTGTTGATAGTTGTTCTTCAAATCAGCTATAGGCCGCTCCAGTTGATTGATTTCCATGGGACTGAGCTGACCACCCAAACTGCGTAGAAGATTATCTAAAGCTTGCTGAGCATTGTCCACCAGACGACCGCTAGACAGAAGCTCATTGTGCAATGCCTTGGCCTCATTCATCTGATCTTGCACGGCCTTGGGATCTCCAGCGACAGGTTCAGATATAACCCGCGAAACGCGTGGTTGAACGCTACGGAGCCATTCATTGGCTTTATCCAATGCATCCTGATACTCACGCTGCCGACCACCCAAGCCCGAGACGCGATCTTGCAACGCATTGACACGGTTCAGTAGATCCTTGTACTGTGCTGACACCAGCGAAACTTCCTGGCGTATGGGACTCTCGGCACTAGACAATGGCTCCACGTGGGGCAGCCTTTCTGGCAGTGAAGTGCGGAAATCGTTTAACACAGCTAAGAACTCCTTGCTCTCATCCACAAACTTCTGCGCGGCCATGGTAATAAAACGTAGGTCCGCCTGGTGGCCAATCACATCGCTGACAAACTCACGAATGCTGTCTGCCTGTGATGCGAGTCGCGTGAGGTCTGACAGCGAGCGTTCCTTATCCTCAAGCGTGCGACGTGCCAACTGCAACCAGTCGGAGAAGATATCTAACTCGCTGCGCAGCTTCGTCAGCTCATCGCGTCCAGCCTCAAGACGACGCAGTAATCGAAGTGTACGATCATTGACACGATCTACACGTGAACGCAATTCACGACCAGAGTTCTCTAGAGTGGTGACCTCTGGTGCAGAGAGCACATCACCACCAGTGAGAACAATTTGACGTATTTGTTCCAGACAGGTGGCTACTGGGCGTTGTTGCGATTCGATTTCATCCTTGATTTGCTATGAAAAGGAGATACAGGTTAAATGAAAATATTGTATTAAATGGATAAGATTTTGATGAAAATGTTTTAATATTACTATTACTATTCAAATATTACTATTAGTCTATTAAGTCTATATTACCTTGAGCGCATTAATTTGATTGCGTAGCTCATCGATTTTCTCTCGTGGTCCACCAACGCTTGAGATTTTCTGTTCGACTGAGGTGACCCATTTAAGCAGATCGTTTACATTCTCCTCACACATATTGAACTTCTCGAATACTGCTTGCTATATACAGTAATTTTATGTTTGATAATGATGGTAAAAAAGACAATAATTAGTAAAGTTTGAAATGAAAATCAAAACTTAACCAGTTACAGGTGCATACTTAAATATTTCATACTTGGGGGTAAAATATATGTTGATAGATCATAAATGAAAATATTTAAAAGAATTTTATATATAAATAGTATATAATCGAAAGGCAGAACATATGTAACACAAAATATATATAGAGAGCACACAAACATACAATTGCTGAAATATAAAGAACTTAAGCGGTTGAAAAAGCAAGAACAATTTTTTTCTTTTTGAAAGCATTTTATAGGCCAAGCAAGAGTTATGATAAGTTAGGCTTGTAAGCATTTTACAGTACAATAAGCAACAAATATAAATAATAGTTAAGGGACGCACAAAATAACACCAAGGTTTACTACTAGGCACTTCTAAATAATTAACGAGCACTACTTTTGAACTGGGAAAACTACAAGTTTTATACTTTTTAGTATGGGAAACTAACTACGTTTTAATGGGCTTTGTTTTGTTGTTGTTGAGTATTATTGTTTAGGATTAGTGTTAAGTTTTGGGATTATATTTTTGTTTTGTTTTTCTTTTTTTTTTAATGTTCGTTGAACAAACTCAAAAAATTAAAACTGCAAACGAAATAATATAAGAATAATTGTATGTATAAAATGCTGAAAATAGGTAGAAAATCGATATTTAAAATATTTGCATATATAAAAATAAATACTAAAAATACTAACTAATTTGAGTAAGCTAAGAGCAAGTTATGATTAGCAAACGAACTACATGTGCTAGATCTTGTAGCATCTGTAGTCGGACCAAACTGTAACGTAAGGGCAAAGATACTTTTAATTTATATATATGTATATATATAAATTCCAATTACATTGAACCTTAGTTAAAAAAAAAAATAAATAAAATATTAAAAGGATTTACAAAAATGTTAGGATACGATAACAGAAGGTTAATTAAGAATAGATAGAAATTGCATATATAATTTCCGATAGGATTGATTGGGTAGGTTTACCATATAAATTTACAGATACTCTATAGCGTTACAGTTTGGTATGGTTAGGAATAAACCTCAATAAAATTCTGACTAGTTGGGACTAAAACTAAAAATTCATACAAAAAGTATTTTTTGTAAATATATATGTGTATGTATATGTTTTGTGTTATCGATAGATATGTATGTATAGATATATGATAGAAAAAGGTTATAAATAAATTATTGCCGACGTCATTCGTGCTGAGTAGTTATGGAGAGTAATGGAGGCGCGCGTTGCGTTGCGTTGCCAGATCAAGCAATTTGATGATTGATTTTAATATTGTCTGATATGGTAACAACCGATCTGTGGTGTGATTATGTTGTATGTAGTACTTGCTGATATACATATTTCTTGCTGCATTCATAACTTGAAATACTTTTAAAAGCAAGTTCAGCAAACTTAGTTGGTTCATTTTTAAAAAGTTATGCGATAGATTTGATTTAATTGATGTGTTTTGTGAACGAGAACATATAAAATTCAATGCCATGCGCTGCAATATAAGAAAATTTTTGTCCATTTTGCAGGACAAGCAAAATAAAATAATAATATAATCATAAATATGATTAGCAAATAAAAATCGTTAAATTTTCATTTTAGAAAAGCAGACAGCTGTTAGTTAGTCCGATGATAGAAAGAACAGAGTAAATAGCGCAATGATCGAAAAGAATTTAACGAAAATTGAAAAAAATAATAATTATTATATCAAATTATATATATAATATACCAAAAAGAAACATGCAATGAAGTGTAAAATTTTGTATATATAAATTTTTATAGTGATTTTTCGAATTTGATTTATAGTTGTTTTCGTTTTCATTTTTTAATTGATTGAAAAGTAATAAAAAACCTTTAAGTACACGTAGACACAAGTGGAGAATAGCTCCTCTGTCAAACTTACCCTCTGTTCGGCTGGCAGCAGTAAACCCTTTTCGGTGGCTTTCACTAAATCGATCTTATTTTTGGGTTCGTTGGCATCATTCAGACGACCTTCAGTGGCATCGATCAAGCCACTGCTTATTGCAGCGGCCAGTGGTAGGATGACACCAGAGCTAGGATCACGTACCACGGTCGAGGAGGGATCAATTAGGCCGGCACTAATGGCCTCGGCCAATGTGTACTTCTTACGCTTGATGATATCGGGATGCATTTGGAAGGGGTCAACTAGACAGCCATTGGTTGGATTGTACAGGTTAAATGTGATGGCCTCTAGCAAACCAAATGAACGCTTAGGTGTACAGATCAAGCCACTCTCATAGGCCTCTTGCAGTGTGCATAATTTTGAAGTTTGGGTGTTTAATACGTTCGCCTTATTGGCATCCATCAGACCCTTGCGGAAGGCCTCTGGTAAACGCACGAGTTTCGCCTTAGCCAGATCTTTGACCAACGCTGAATCGGGATCAATAATGCCAATGCCTGCGGCATCCTTAAGCGTGTATATCTTGGGCGACGTTTCGATGACAGTTAGTGAATCGTTTGCGCTGTCATCACTGACGGGGATTATTGGTTGATAGGTTAGCATACCGGTTTGAAGATCCAAGCACTTGGATTCAGCTGCCTGATCGAATGTGACAGGTTCCCGCACATAGATCAACAGCGTGGGATCAAATGCAAAATATAAGGCTTTAGGATCAACGAGCGTGCGCTTTGTAACATCTACAAGACCACGTTCCTGGGCCAAGGCATATGGCAGGAATTTAAAGTTATCAAAATCTCGTACGAGCGCGGTCTTTGGATCGATTATATTGTACTTGATAGCTTCCTCAAGTGACATTTCGCGAGGTTTGCTGATGACAACACTTACGGGGGTTTGACTTAAAAGTTCAACGCTATCTTGACGGCGTACGATTTCGCTGCGATCAGTAAGAGGGCGCGGTACGGTCACTAGTATGCCACGTGAGAAGGCTACATCGTAATTGTATGTAGATTTTGATTTCGGATCAAAAACGCGTCCCTTACTTACATCTATGTCGCTATTTTCTATAGCTACCGTTAGCGGTACTTCTTTGCCCGTTAGCTGATTCTTAAAAACTGTACTCGCGGGATCTATAAAGCCCGAATGTATAGCTTCAATTAAATCAAGATAATCGCCCGTCGTAGGATCACAAAATTTCCCTGTTTCGGATCGGTAAAGCTGCATACGTAGAACCATTTCAAGACTCAGTAGACGACGGTTGGAGACAATTAACCCACGTGCCCTAGCTGTCTGCAAATCTAGTTGCTCATTTCCCAGATTATAGCAACCGTTGGTATCATCAACGATGTGTTCCTTAATAGCATTTGCTAGACGCATATACTTGCCCGACTCATTATGCTTAACTAAACTGGAAGATAGACTGACAACATCCTCAACACAGGCTTCATTTAGATTCAACTTTCGATTGGTGACTGGGTGTAAGACTTGACGTGTGCTCACATCATAGAAACCCATAGCCAAGAGTTCATACAGCCCAAAGCCAGCATTTTCTATATCCACAATCAAACCCAAGTTCATGGCTTCACCAAGAGGCACAAAGCTGGTGCTGCCTGGTTCCTTAAAGACACCCTCTCTTCTATTAATGATGCCATTGCGACAAGTCTCACTGAGACTAAGCATTTGCTCCGCCTGCTCATCGAAATAGCAAGGCAGCTGTGGATTAATGACAAAGCTTCGCATACCCTCCAATAAAGTAATTTTACGCCCAGTCTTGGGATCCGTCAATTTACCAGTTTTATCATCAAAGAGACCTTGATGAATAGCACGCTGTACACTTATGGGAGCATTAACATCCATAAGAATGCCAATATTAAAGGCATGCTTTATGGTCACTGACTGGTTGTTATAAAGCAGTTTGGCGTTTTGGGGATCTATGAGACCTGTGTCCTTGGCGTGTGTCAAATTGAGCTGTTTATACAAACCACTCTTGAAATCACGGATCTGCACGCTATGTTCGTCTATTAAATTAGTGTCTAACGCCTTGGCAAAGTTCAGTTTTTCACCAGACTTAGGATCGATAAAGTGACCATCCGTTTCATCGTAAATATTCTTAACAACAGCTTCAATGAGACGCAAGGGTTTCTTAGCCTCCACAAGCACACCTTTATCGAAGGCTTCCTTAAAATCAATATGCTCATCATTTACATCCCTAACCGTGCCTTGTTGACTATCCACAATGCCTGTCTCGGTGGCTACACCAAAAGGCACAACTTGACCACAAACATTGACGACCGTCGAATCGGGATCGAGTATACCCCTACGAATGGCACGTTCAGTTGTCAGTTTCTCACGCGTGATCGTATTACTAAACTGGCCGGTCTTTGGATCGTATAAACCTCTGTACACTGCATCGGGCAGACTACGTTTTCGTTTGGGCGGTATAAGAATACGGTTTTCGAGAGCTTCGTTCAAAGAGAGCTTTGTTGAAGCATACGGATTTATAACAAAGCCACCAACTGGATCCAGATAGCCCTTCGTAATTGCCTCATTCAGAGAAATAATGGATTCTGTTTTGGGATCCAGTAGCACCAACTCTTCGGGATTGATGAGTTTCTGTGCAATGGCTGTCTTTAGGTCGACCTGTTTTCCGTCAATATTGAATTTGGCTGTCAAAGGATCGTAAAGACCACGCAGCAAGCAATCGACAAGGGACCAAGGTTTCTTAGTACTTATAAGATAACCTTTGACAAAGGCTTCGTCTAAGCTAATATTTGGCGAACTAAGAGTGCCACGTACTGTATCCAGAAGACCCACTTTCGCAGCTTCCTTCCCCGGCACAATTTTATCGTTCTCCGTATCCTTAACCAATGTCGAATCCAACTCAACAAAGCCCATTTCAATGGCCTGCTGTAGGAGTATATCTTCACCTGTAACCGGATTTAATACCTTACCCGTACTGGGTGTATAATATTCACGCTGCAGCACTTCGGGCAGGCTCCAAGTTACGTTATCGGTTTTCACCAAACGCTGCTCAACACCGACATCAAATGGAACAAGAGTGTTATTCTTGTTATCCTTAATTTGGCCCGTTGTGAGAACCAGCTCATCCTCAATAGCGCAGTCGAGCTTCAACTCCTTCTTGGTGACTGTATCCACAATCAGCGAAATCTTAGGATCAACCAAACCAATTTCTATGGACTTTTGTACATCTACCTGATTTTGAGACTCGCAATCGTAGAGCTTGCCAGTCTCTGCATCGTAGAGACCCTTGCGAACAGCTGCTTCTAGGGAAATAGGCTTACGTGCGCCGGGCACTAAGAAACCTAGCTGCAAAGCAAGTTCCATGGGTATTTCTTTCAATGTCTGTATATCTATGACCGTGCCAGCCTGCATATCAACCACACCCAACTCAATTGCCATACGCAATGGGATTACTTCACCGCTAACAGGGTCGCGCACCGATATCGACTGTATGTCGAGTTTGCCACTATTGATAGCATCAACAATGGAACAAACTTGACCATCGTCAAGCACCACTTTGCCTGACCGGTGATCTATTGTAACATTCTCAATGGCTGCAGGTCTCTGCTCTTCGGGATTGGCACTTATTATCCACTTACGTTCAATACACTCAAAAAACGGTACTTTTTTACCTGTCTTGGGGTCGACCATATGACCAGTGTGCTTGTCCATCAACGGACGTTCAAGTGCAACTGCCAGAGTTTCATATTTCCCTTTACTAAAGTTCTTTACTAGTATTCTATCAGGATGAAAGATATTCATATCAAACACTAATGTTTGGAAAGAAATTTTCTGACCAGTTGAGGGATCTATGAAGCATTGAAGGTTTGTATCGTAAATGTTCAAGTCACTGAAATTCTCAGGCGTCAATTCGGTATCTACATCCACCAGATAATTTACCCGGTTGACAACAATCAATGTATCGTCTATGATTTGCAGCTCATCCAAAGGACTAAGTTGTTCTTCTTTAAGCAATGTGGATACACTTTCTGATCGTGTCTCACCATCCAGTATGACTCTGCACTCCTCGGGGCTGATTAAATTCTGCGATATAGCATCCCCTATGACCAAAGTCGTAGGTACTTCACGCTTCCCTGAGTGCTCCAATGTAGTGACTGTAGTTTCAATTGTATCGAGTGCTTCATCATCGGGTGTTGACTCTATAATGCTACTATTTGTTGTTGTTATTTTTGTTACAATTGTTGTACTAGTTGAAGAGTTGTCAGGTTCAATTTCCGTTTGCTGAGGGTCTTGTCCAGCTTGTGTGAGAATTTGA
Source organism: Drosophila mayaguana (assembly GCA_037075325.1). Lineage (NCBI taxonomy): Eukaryota > Metazoa > Arthropoda > Insecta > Diptera > Drosophilidae > Drosophila > Drosophila mayaguana. The sequence continues at coordinate 1,963,608 of JBAMCG010000040.1, read as the reverse complement.
GTAACCTCCTGTGTGGGTTTAGTACCTTTATCTGTAGTTAAGGCATCAACCAGAGCTTTGCCTGCCAAGATGGGTGCTCCTACTATAGCTAGTGCACCCAATTTGGCAGCGTCTTTGACATTCTGCATTATCTTGTTGCCACTTTCCCCAGTAGGTTGCTGCTCTTGCTCATGTTGTATGAAATTCACAACAGTTTGGTGCTTTTCTGACAAATTTTCAGGTTTCTTGATATTTTCCAGAGCTCCAGGTTTTTGTTGCTTATCTTCTGTCACCGAAGAAACTGTGGTTATTGTTTCGGTAGTGCGTGTAGATGAAATTGTTTGTTCTTGAGTTAAGTCTTTAGGTTTCTCCGCAGCCTCCGCTGTGACGGTGACCACCGTTTCCTTGGTAGTAGACAGTGTTTTAGGATGATCCTCAGTGTTTACTGAAACACCCACAGTTGGTTCATTATGAGTTGAGTCAACCTCCTTGGGTTGTTCCTTGGTATCAACCAAAGCTACAACCTCGGGTACAACCGACTCCTCATTGGGTAACTTCTTTATCTCCTCTGTTACACTGACAACTTTTTGTGGTTTCTGCTCTTCAGTTGTGGTTGTTATCGTTGTTGTAGTGGTAGTCCTAGTGGTTGTAAACTCACTGATGGTGGGTTCCTCGACAGACACAGCTCGCTCCTCCACCAAAACATTTAAAGATTCAATTGGTTGCGATTGTTGCTCAACTTCCTTTGGCACTTGTTCAGAGCTGTCGGCCAGCTTCTCTGGTTTCTCTTCGCTTGATACTATTGTCTTTGTTACGTCTTTTATAGTTGGTTCAGAAGATTTCGTTGTTATCACCTTTGTTGTAATGGTTGTGATAGTGCTTTGTGATTCTGTGCCAAGTGGTTCTTCTTTTATGGTTTCAGTTACTTTAGTTACTGTCTCCTGGAATGGCGCAAGTGGTGCTGTGTAAAGTGGCTCTAATTCGGATACTTCTTCTTTAACACTGTTTCGCGGTGCAGGCTCTGGCGTGGCTCCTTGCTCATGTTTTACAGTAGTCTCTTGTTTGACAGCGGCCTCCGACGTCGCTTCTCTCTGAGCAGGTTTCGGCAAGTCCTTTTGGGGTTGAACTACAATAGATTCCTCTCGGGATATAGTAGAAACGGTTTCCGTAACTTTAGTTATCTCTCCTTTTTCTTCTGGGATTTCTGCAATTTTTGTTATTTCCTTTGGCTGATCTGACGGTTTATCTTTTTGTGCTTCATCGAGCTTCTCACTGATTACTGTTTGGATCGTTTCTATAACATTTGTAACTTCTGGTATTCCTTCTGAAATTTCTTTGTCTAATTTCTTGTTTTGTGACTCATCTTTGGGTACGTCAGATAGCAATTCGTTTGCTTCGGTTGTTTTTGAGGTAGTTATCGTTGTGACGGTTGTTGTTGTTGTTGAACTAGACGCTGTGGTTGTTTCTTCTGGCTTCGGCTGATCCTTAGGTAAATGCTGCTTTTCATTCGCTATAAAGTTGGCTGTTGTGCTACTTATAAACTTCTCCGTATCCTGCAGGAGGTTATCGACCTCAGTGGGCAATTGTTTTGATGGTGCTTCCGATTGTTGCTGAACTGCTATATGTTTTTCTTCAATAAAGCTTACTTGAGGTTTCTGTGGTTTCCCCGCTTCCAATGTTATTTCCTTATTACTGCTAATAGTTGTTGTTGTGCTAGTTTTCGTTTCTTCAACGTTGGACTTGGCGGTCTTTATTAGACTCTTCACGCCACTGACAATAGCACCACCTGCCAGAACGGGGGCTGCAATGACACCCAAAGCACCCATTTTTGCAGCTTCCTTAACATTCTGCAGTGTCTTGGATGGCCCCTTATTGTTTTCAACTGATCTTTCAGGAGATTCCTTCATAGATTGGGTGGTGCTAATAACTTGCAGCTCTTGTTTTTTAGTATCTGAGCTCATCACAACGGTTTGTGTGCGCTCTTCGACAACCACTGACTGATCGTTTGCATTCGGAATTAAAATTGGAGCTATCTGCTCCGCTGTTTCGCCAGTTGTGGCTTTAGTCTCGCGCGTTGTTTCTTCCTCGCGAAGTATACCTAGCTCTTTAGCCTGCTCTAGGCTGCACACCTCACCAGTGTTTACATTTTGTACCTCATTATTGGAGATGAGTACGTAACCCTGCATAAGTTCAATTGTTTTGGTGGTCACCGTGTGTACCGCACGTATTGTCTCCATGACCTCTGTCTTGGGTATGGGTTTTTGATTGACAACAAAATCGGAAAGGGGCTTGACGATCAGGACGCCATCCTCCAGTGCCTGTCGCAACGATAATCGCTCGCTCGTCACGGGGTGTGTAAAGGTCTGTGCAGCCACATCGATAAGACCGCGTTCCAGCGCAGGTACAACCTCAATAGCATCCGCTTTAGGCGAATATGGTATGGACATAATGAAGTTTTCATTGATAGCCTGCTTAATCGGAAGCGGTTTCTTGGTGTTAGGATGTAGTACAATAGACTTTGTAGGCACCACAAGACTCTTCTCTACAGCAACTGGGAATATCATCCCCACGGATGGTATTTCTACTTTAACCTTTTGCTTATCGTAGCTCGCGTCGAAAAGATTAGCTTCGATCGCTTCAGAAATGTTTGGAGTTTTATTTTTATAGTTGAATGTGGATTCATCTGGATTGATAATGCCCTTCTCAATAGCTTCATCTAAGGTACACTTTGTTGGTTTTTGTAGTTTAGAATGTGGGTCGAGTACTTCACAGACAATAGCTTCATGAATGCTCAAGGGATAGCCGCTTTCCGGGTGTACAATGGTCTGTGACTGTGGATCAATAAGACCCTGGGATTCAAGTTTGGGTATAGACAGACTCTTTGCCAGTGGCATAAGAATATGATTTGTTTGCTCCGGATCAATTATCTTTTGTTCGACGGCCTGTCGCAGATTGAGCACACGATTACGCTGTGGATCAGTTACTTGACCACGGCGTCCATCAATTAAACCAATATTCAAAGCTTCAGTAATATTTACAACTTCTCCTTGGGGATTTGTAAAGTTTCGTGTATCCTCAAGTATTTGACAGGTCTCCTCATCAAGAATACCCTTGCGTAGCGCATCCCGTGGTTTTAAGATGACTTTGCGCATCTTCTGCAGCACTACAACCTTATCCTCTGTTGTTGATGTTGTTGTTGTTGGAACGTCCATGTCAAAGGAACGGCCACGTTGCAGCTGATCACGTGATACAATGCCACGCTCATATGCCACCTCAACAGGTATCTGCTCACCGGTTCGTGGATCAACCACAAAACGAACTGTGCGCAATGCACCCTCGGCAGCTACAAGTGGGGCACCCACCACGCTAAACAGACCCAGTTTCGTAGCCGTAATCAAATCAATCGGCTGTCCCTCGGCATCAAGTATCGTCGCTGTGCGTGGATCATAAATTGATCTCGCAATGGCTTCTGTGACCGAAATCTGTTGCTTAGTTGTAGGATCCACGATTTTGATAAGTTGTTCGTCAACTAGACCCTGGCGTGCAGCATCAAATATATTCTCTGTCTCTCCGTTTTGTGTGAATATGACGAGCCCTGTAGACGGATCGTAAATGGCACCTGGCGCTATTTGCAGTGGTTCTGGTGATGCCAATTCACGCTGACATGTGTTTACCTCTACGAATCGTGGTGGAGCATCCTTCAATGGTGTCGAAACCTCCAATACATCGGGCATGTTGTTTACTCGTGTTATGCGCAAAATAGTCTTCTGACTGGCACCACGCGTCGCCGGCACCGTCTCTAGTATAATTTTACCTTCCGAGATAGCGCTGCGCATGCCCAAAACTTGTTGCCTGTTATTTGTATAGTTGCCATAGCTGTCCAAAATGTCCCGCTCAAAAGCCGACTTTACAGATATCTTATCTCCAGTGTTGGGTTCGATAACAGCCACAGATAAATTGTTAATAATCTGCTTATCTATACACTCCTCGAAGCTTACCAGACGATCTGTGCCCTGAACATGGAACACACCTGTGTCTGGGTTGAATAGACGCTGCTCAATGGCATCCTTTAGGCGCCAACCACCAGGCGGCAGCTCCATAATCTGACGCTCTGTAACATTCTGCTCCAAATAGCTGCTCTTCTCCAGATTAATAAACTCCGAAACAACGCGTTGTGGTTTGACTAATTCCTGAGAAATTGGTATTTCAACTGACTTTTCAACATATTTTGTATGTTGGGTGTTGAGTTTAATAGGCTCCGCTTCCGGTATAATTTGTTTCGTCACTATTGTTATAGTTGATTTGGTCTTTTTACGATTAGTGGGCTCCGGCACCGTTTGATTACTGTCGGGTACAAGAAGCCCATAGTTGAGCGCCTGCTGTACAGAGTAAACATTTCCCGTTTTGGGATCCTTAAATAGTTGTCTATCCTCATCAATGAAACCCTGACGAACTGCTTCGGTAAAGGTCAATAAAACTGTATCACCTGGCTCCTGAGAGCCGGCACGTATGGTCACATAACGATTGATCGTCCTAGTCACAGTCTCTGTGGTCAACGTAATGTTAAGCAGGCTGCTCAATAGTAAAGCCCCCTCGGGTGTGATGAACTTTCGCTCAATGGCATTGTCCAGAGGCACTGTTTCACCAGTCTTAGGGTCGAGCAAATATCCAGTCTTCGGGTCAATCAGATTGTGATAGACCAGATCGAATACGCTAAGCTCCTTACCACTGGCATTATACACACCAATACCGCGACTAAACATTTCATAAACCTCCTGCCGCACCAGACCCTCACCGACGGCCACCTCTAATGGAACTAGACTATCCCGACCTGTCTCTAAGGCAAAGCCCGTACTCTTGCGACGTAAAATATCACGCGAGAGGGCCACATTAAAGCTAACATAATCATTGCTACGCAAATCCTTGAAACCATCTATATCAAAAATGGAACGCTGCGATACCGAGCTGATCAGGCCACGTTCTACAGCCTCGGGTATGCTAATTAGCTCCCCAGTCATGAAATCACGGTATTTACACTCCGCTGGTAACACAATACCATCAGCAATAGCTTCCTGCAATGTGATTAGCTCACCCTTACGTTTCGTTATGCACTTGAGATGGTTGCCATCTAAGACACCCGCTTCGATGGCCTGCATAATGCTTAATTTCTCGCGACGCATTGGACTTGTGATCAGGGACTGTTTGTCGAGCAAATTTAAATCACATATATCCTTAAGAGTGTACGGCTTAACAATCAACTGACGATTACGTGCCTCCAAGAAGCTAAGCTTCTCTTTGGTCACCTCGTTTAGATAGCGACCGGTCTTAGCATTCAAAACGCCCGATTTTAATGCGTCTTCTAGCGTTATTTTTACATCGCGTTTAGCATCGACTACTTCGCGCACGCTCGCATCGATTAGCTGATTGGCAATAGCCGAATCCAAACGGAACTTATCACCAGAATTGCGATCTACAATCCAGCCAGCATTATCCACCAAGCCATGGGCAATGGCATCACTTAAACACAGCGCATTCGATTTAATTGTCACCGATTCGTGCCGTATCAGATAGCCACGTTCATACGCCTCGGCCAGGCTGATTGTTTGGCCCGATTTGACACGATACAGGCCCGTCTTGGCATCCACACTGCCAGCACAAATGGCATCGACAATATTTCTGGGTTTCTCGGGGGATGCCACATCCAATGGGGATTGCGTTGGCAATGGCAACTGCTCTACAGTGACAGTGTTGTTTACCTTGATGCGTTTCTCCGCCGTCTCATAGCCGGATTCCGCTTCGCTTATCTCTCGCTGTATCACCTCCAGTAATGAGAGTTCACGTCCGGTCGCATCTCGTCCTGCACCGGGCTGTAGCAACTGTATCGCCAGCTGTGCATCGATCAAACCCTGTTCGGCAGCCTGTTCAAGTGATATGCGACGCTCGCCCACAAGCATTTCGCCAGTGCGAACGTCCAGAATGCGCAACTGTATTGCTTCGCCAATGGTAAGAACGCGACCTGTGCGAGGATCACGTATGCCAGCAATGTCCAGCACAGAGGTAATATTACCTCCCCGCTTAAGGCTACGTATCTCGTTGAATTGTATTTGCGACTGTGGTGTAATTCCTGATTCCTGACCAGCGGCATCTATGCCATCGCTGCTGTATATGCTCTTCGAAGAGCTTTTCGTTGTTTTCGTTGAGCTGAATCTAGAAAATCAGAAACAATTGATGCAATAACTGGGTAATACAATTTAATTTTTTGTTGTTCTAATATCTTCATATTAAAAGTTAAGTTTTTTTGCTAAGTGTATTTAATAGAAATTTATGGCAACTTCACTTACTGTGTTGTGCTATATGTTGTTGTATAGAGATCATCCGGGCGTGCAGCGTAGCCATCGCCAGTTGGCACGCTGCCCGCACTGAAGTCAACTCTAAAGGTCTTGAGCGGTTTCTGCAGACTTTCAGCGTATTGCTAAACCAGTCAAGAAAAAGAAAAAATGTTCATTAGACAAAAATATAAAAAAAAGTTGCGTAGTTAAAATTTTCAATTGAGAGAGAGAGAGAGAGAGAGAGAGATTGTTGGGGAGAGTATGGTAATTTTTGGGGGAGATTGGGGATTGCATTACCTGAAACTCGAACGCGAAGTCATAGTCACTTTCCTCTGCCACATGGACAGTTCTGGTTTGGGTTTTGGTTTTAGTCTGGGCCGCTTTGCGACCCGATCTATGCTGAGGCATGTCTAAGTCTTGCGTTTCTTTCAATTTGACATAGTCATAGCCAGCACTGGTAGGTATAGGCACTTGATTTAATTCTGACGTTTCTTCAATGCACTGCGAGATTTATAATAAATTAAAAAACGAACAAATTCACGCACTTATTTTCGTCTTCAAAATTTGTCTCTACCATTTACTATTTCCTGCGACTGTATCCGTGCATGTGTGTTTGCAAATGTTTTATGACAGTTATAAATGTGTTCCGATAAGAGCCTACGTTAAAAGCCAGAACTTTGTAGACCTACTAGCAAAATAATTCTAGAGACTTTAACTTAGGTTGGCTTTCAAGTCGGTGGCATAGATCTTTAAAGGTTTTTATTTTAGGTAATAAAAAATTAAATCAGATATATGATTTAAAGGCCTTTTGATTTAGGCCGTAAATTAGTGTTAAATAAATTAGAAATATAAACTAAAAAGCACAAACACAAGAGTTTGAGGAACTTGACATAATGTTATACTTCTAGCATATCAATAGTATTAAATTCTTATTGATTTAAGACTAAGAGATTTTTTTCTAACACCTCTCTAATGCATCTCTAATGCATGTTGATACCTAAACATAACCTGGAGCCCTGGGGTCTGCCCAAAATCAGCTAAACTAGTGGGATTCATTTTCATTCACCAAAACTCAAAGCAAAGTAAATAACATGTAGAATGCCGGCATTTGATGACTTATCTGCGCTCTTAAAACATTAAGTATTATATTTATCAGCTAACCATACCAAAGCGCACACCATATCACACTCACACACACAAACTTAAATATTAAGTGAGACACAGAAAGCAAAAGCAAGCCTTTGTGAAAATAGAAATGACGCTATTATTGAGGGCCACACACACAGTCAGACAGATATACAAATACAAACGCACTGCAATAAATAATAAATACCCGGCCAATATGTATAACTATGTATATGCATATACGGCAGATATAGAGTGCTGAGTATATGGCTATAACTCTCAAAGTGATTTACTTCGACTCGGGTGATTACCCTTTCCAAGAAGTGCATAATTAAGTTTTATCTTTGTTTGCATTTAGCAAATACAACAAGACGAGCATTGATACATGACAGAGTGCCAGGAAAACAGTATCTCTGATATCTGAACATATGGCCATATGTAAGTTCAAGCTTTGAAGTAGCAGCCAGACACGCGAAAATTGGATTTATTCAGCACGCAAAATATCAGATACACTTTCAGATGTGATATATGCGTGGTTCACAAGTTGTATAAATGAATTATTGTAATTCAATTCAACACAGATATTTCAATAGACTATACGATTCCGTCAGGAATTTCAGTCTCAAATTTCACAACCAATCGGAGTACCCTTAAATAGAGTATACAGCGAATTTAAAATTCAATTGACTGTCAGACGTAGAGAAACACACACAATTGTATTTGCCACAATTTATTTTATCAGCAACCGCAGTATACAACTTGCTAATGGAGTTGCTTTACTTTAAAGTCTGTTCGGCAATAAAAAACCGAAAAAAAACTAAAAAACGAAAATTCTTAATTTACGCTGCGGCAATCACTTTTTCTTTCTCTTTTCTCACTGCTCATTATTCAAAACAGCTGCCGAAGGTCGCCCTAGAGTTAGTAGCGACAACAAATAAATTGTAATTAACAAAAATGCAAAAAGCAAAAATATATATATAAATAAAAAAAAATAACAAACACATTAAGAGCGCATAAGCACACACACACGCACCCATTGAGAAGCGAACACAAACAATGATGTCATCCGTAATTTCTATATAATCTAAAACAAGTTTGCCGTGCGCCCGCAACAAAAACACACACACACACACACCATAAAACAATAACAACAGTTAAATGAAACTGAGAGCTCCTGCAAAAGTAGGCCTGAAGTTGCCCTCGCTGCGCTCTTGTGTTGGTATGAGATTTGCGCTTGACACGCTTTAAGGAGCTTTGCCGGCTAGACGACGAGCTTTCCAGCTGCAACACGCTGCACACCGGACGCTGCACGCTGCACAACTAAAATAGGCGGCGTCACGATGCTTCTCGAGAGATGTCGCATTCGCTTTCATTTGGATTTTCTTCTAATTTAATAGACCACACACACACGAATAACAACTAAAAATACTTGTGAATGTGAGTGTGTGTGTGTGTGTGTGTGTGTTTAAGGCGGCGGCCAAAATTTTTCTGTCTAGTTTAATCGATAAAGAGCAGCGTAATGCATGTGTGGGAAATGCAGAAAGACCAAGCGTAGTGACATATGAAAAAGTTAAACGAAAATGTAACAACAAACAGAAAAGCACAAGAAATGAAAGCCAAACAAACAGAAAACACATAAAAGACACACAAAAATATGATAAAAGTCCTAAAAATGAAATAATACGCAGGTGACTTAATTTGTGCATGTTCAACTAGATTCAGTAGCCTAGGTCAAAAAATATAAAACGAAGTGAAGCCAAATCATTGCCATCAGAAGTTTATGAAAGTGAAACTAATTTGCAAAGAATGAAACTATAGAAGAGAAATCTGAAAACGGAGTCTTTGAGGCTCTAAAATTATAAGTATTGTAAAAACTTTTGGGAGTAAAAAACTTTTTGAGTATCCATTTGGACATCAACAATAGAAAATTCTACTAATCGTAAACATTTTTATTCTATGAGTAGGCAAAGAAGGAAGTAACTTAAAAACGATTTTTGATACTCTAACAGGTTTATTAATGCAACTGAATTAAGTCAGAGAAAAATTAAGAGAGCAGAGTATAATAATAATCAAAAGTATAAAAATCTGTTAAAACCTGACTGCAACATATGAGATGGAGAAATTACAATTTATTTAAAAACTCTTGATTAGATTAGGCCTTCAGCTCTGGCTTGCTGACAGACAGCGCTGATGGCAGTCATTGATAGTCGTTGTCAGATGTCACTAACTTAAGATGAGCGTGCATGCTGCTCTGTATGTGTATATAAGTACATGTGTATGTGCTTTACATGTGCGTGTGTAGGTCAGTTGACTAGTCTAATGGACCTAGTTAAGCGCAACACTTTTAAATATACTTTTTTATGACCATTTCGAAATTGTTTTTTAGGCTATTTTCTTTTAACAAGCTCTGGACTCGTGCAATTTGTGTTGGCTCATTAAAACACAACTCCCACAAAATAAACTAATTTGTTGTTCGTTTTGTCTGCCTTCATTAACACTGAAATAAATATAGAGTATATGTATGTCCACATGTGTATATAACAAAAAAAAAAAAAAAGCATATGGATTCTTGCGACATGTTCAAGGCTGTATGAATATTGCATATGTTATTTCTTGGTTTTATTTTATATATTTCGTTGTATATTCGGTTTTCTTCATCTTTTATTTTCAGTTTCACACTTTGAATTCTAGGCGTTATTTTGCTCTTCTCTTTTAATTTTAATTTTATTCTGTTTCCTTTTTTATTTGGCTCTGTGAATGACTTCATTTTCTGAATTCGTATTTGGACCTCGTGTGGGCCGCAGAACTTTATATAAAATATTTAAATTTCTATTAAACAAATAAAAGCGGGCCACAGACGTGAATGTCGAGTATTCAATTGAAGGCACGCACACAACTAAACTAACACAGATACAATCGCACTTTCTATTTGTATGTGACAACGCGGCGTATGAGCATTGCCGCGCCGGCCCTATACGTGATGTATTCTTCTATTATTATTTTATTTATCGCTGCTTTTTGGGTTAGGGTATTTTGTTGAGGTTTTGCTTACACGCTTCAAATATGCGCAAAAAATTAATGAAATATTTGTAATTCAAATTGAACTTAAGGGGCAACCTTATGTAGGTTTTTTTTAGCCTTTGTTCACGCAAACACACAGAAACACAGCAACACATACGCGCGCACACACAAAAAACTTCTTATTAGTTTAAGAAACGCGTTGCACGCGCTCAGTTTTACGTCGTTATACAACCACGTCGCATTTGATACTGAACGGAACTCACAGCCGTAGTTCATACGGCCCATGAGAGCGGCCAGAGCTTTTGAAATTATTGTGCTAGAGCGCGAGCTTTTGCAGAGAGCAGCCAAAATGCCGGCAATGCGCTCATCAGCTGTTGCTTTTTCCGGCTGATTATTAACTAAAATCCATTTACAATTGACTATTCGATTCGTACGCGTTCCAAATGTTGCAAACAATACACGGAAGTTCAGATTGCGAATAAAAACAACGTGTTCGACCAATGTTGTTTGTCTACCATTCAAAGTTTGTTGTTCTTTTTTTTTTTTTTTGTTTTTTTTTGGGGCCTGTCTGATTGTTAAGATTTTTGGTAAGAAAAAAAAAGTCCGAATAAAATCTGACAAACGGCAACTGATCAAATGGATTAATACCCTGCAGACAGATTTAAAATAAATATTCATATGCATTAATATATTTATTATATATTTTATAAAAATATAAACAAAGTAAAGTAATGTTAAATGTGTTTTGTGCATATTTCTAAAAATTAAAAGTTAGTTTGGAGCACGCATATTTAGCTTCTCGAGCCGTACACAAATGTGCAATATTTTGACATCATAGTTAAATCTATCGCAGGTCTACAGGGTATTTACATAAATGAAAAAAAAAAAAAAAATAATACAAAAATAAGAAAACCAGTTTGCTGTGTAGTCAAATGGTGAAGCTAACCTTCTAAATAGCAAAATGCTCATTCACTCCACTTAATGCCAAGCTTGGCCGCCCATGTTATGCATATCAAGTTAAGCCTTAGACATAAACCCCAAAGCTGACAATGAAGTTGTCTAATACATACATAGCTCTGTGAATATATATAGCTATGCCTAGTAGCATTTCATGATGTCACTCTCAGTCAAGAGCAACACCTTTAAGAACACAATGGACATATATATTGAGAGTACAGATTCTTAGGTAATCAGTGCTAATTCTGTTAAGGGCTCTGCGCATACCTCAATTTGAGTGTGAGCTGATGACAACACCGATATCAATATAGCTAACCACTTGAACGGTTGCTGACCCACACAACTAACGAAGTGGGAAAACAGTCCTTTCTCTATTTCCACTCATTATATCTTAATTGCAAACTAAATATTTACACAATTCTGCAAACATGGGCAATATTTGAGTATGCTAAAACAGAAGAGATACAACCCAAAACGAGTGGAGTTTTATTTTAATTTTCTGTTTTTTAACTCAGTGGTAAAATGAATTTTTTAATTGAATTTCTGGGCGCATAAATAAAAAACCAGTTGCCAAAAATAGTCTACGAAGAACAGAAAAAACATATAAAAGAAATAAAATCTAAAGAACTGACAGCTGAAATAATTATAGCGACAAAAAGTCAACAATGAACTGTTGATGACGTTGTTTGGCATTGAATTTCCTACAAGCGAAGATTAGGTATCCGAAAAATATGCGAAATATGTTTATAATATATTCATATTGACATCATGTTATAAACAGAATTCTTAATTGCTAAGTTGACTTCATTTGCCTAATTGGCCAACAAAAACAAAAAATAACAATAAAAAATAGCTTCTTATACACGACGTATAGAGGTGAAATTTAAGATAGATAAACCTGTATACCTTATAAGTGCAATTTGTACATTAGACAAATGATTGTCACGAGCATAAAGCAGATATAAAATGACATAAAATAATTTATATACAAAAACAATAGTTTAACATTTAGATAAATTAATCAAATGGTGATTTATGGGACAACATTTCAAACTCTGACAACGCAACGGAATTGCGCTCTGATGTCATTATTTCGCGCGTAAGTATGTGTGTGTGGGTCTATCTATTTTGAAGGTTAATTTAATAATAGCATTGCATAAGGTTGGCGAAAAGATACAAAGATACAGATACAGATACAAAGTGCGCTAGAATTAGAAGAGTATTCATTGAAAACGAAAGCTTTCAAGTGGTCTCAATGTTGAACTTGAAGCTAAGATGCTGATAATAATTATGATATCAGCTGACAGATACAATTAAACTAAACACTTGTTTTTGTTTCTACTAATAATAGTTAAAACTGGAATTACTTTGATTTCAATAAGTCGGTCTATGAGACAATCAGTTCATCCAGACGATGATATACATAATATTGGATAGAGACGCAGATACTTTTTGAATCTAAACTGTTACTTTTCCTAAATGTTTGATGTATATAGGAACGTTTTGAATCAAAGATTCTTCATTTAATATTATTAACAATATATTAATTTCTTTTCGTTTCGAATCGGAAATGTTTTGACGATACAAATGGACGATACTTGAATGCAAATATTTAATGAATCCGAAACACTATTGATAGATCTGATATTAACAATGTAACTATATCATATATATTAATCATAAATAATATAATTAAAATACATAGATCATTTGCATAATAGCAAATATCACTGACATATGCTCACATTAAATATACCTTCACAATTCGATAAATTGTACGCCACTTAAGCAATAGATACAGACACTCAAGCACCTCTTGTTGTAATTACACAAATAATGTGCTACCGATCAAGTGTTTGGATAAGTTGCTAAGGTTGCGTCATTCAAATTTCGTTACCTATAATTTTAGATACTTTTTCAGTCATTGTACGACAATTGACGTTTGTGTCTAAATTTAGCACTTGGCATCAGGAGTTGTGCAGCTCACTCTCATTCTCACTCTCTCTCTCTCACTCTCTGTTTCTTTTTCTCTCAGTGATCATGTAGATACTCACCAGACCATCGCTGCCATTCACCTCGATTGCAGTTTTTAACCTCTGGGACAATTGTTCCAGCAGTCTGTCGTATTTCGTATTGAGATTATCCAAACGCTGGCTGTAATACTGTGTGGCACCCGGATCACTGTCCGCCGGGCGCAGATCGCGACGCGGCGGCGAGAACGAGGGACGAGCCTCGAGCAACCAATCCACGAAACGCAGACATTTACTATCGTAAATCTGCGTCCGTAACAAGCGGTGACGTCACAAATGTTGATCACGTTGATGACGTTGATGTTGTTGCCGTTGTTGTTGTTGTTGTCCGCAGCATTTTGGGTTAATTTTTCGGTTAAATGTTAGTATTTTGCTCGTGTTAAACAAAAGTTTAAGAGGGGTTTGTGTGGGGGTAAATATTGTTGTTCTAGTCATATATTTAGTGCTTTTTATTTCATTGATTAATCAATACGAAATTACGTTGATTACAATTGCTTTTTAATTGTTTGTTGTGTGAGTTTGGTTTGCTGTTGTTTGTTTGTTGTTGTTGTTGTGTTGGTCAATATTGTTGTTGTTGTTGTTTAACCCAAGTGTTATTGACGCACCTTGCACCCGCAGTTTTAAACTACTCGCAATCGCGCGCTTCACAAATGAAGCACCGAAATTTTTCATATATTTTTTAAAAAGCATTAAATATTGAAAGGTTTGTAAAGAGTAAAGATATAACAGAGACAATAGACGAAAAGTGTTGAGGGTATTTAAAGGAAATAGGTAAACTCAAGATAAAAGGATATTGAGTGATATAGTTGATAAACAAATTTCGAAAATCGTTCACAAACACACGCAGAATCACACAAAAGAGGAGGGTAAAGGAGTAGATGTTTAGCATGGGGCAGGCGTTATAGATTGCTCTTTGTTTATTTATATTACATATGAATAGTCTCCAACAAATATGGTTTAGTTGGCCTATATGAGATCTAAAGTCTACCGTTAACTTCTTGAGTTTTATTTATAAAAATATAGTAACAGATTTCTACTGATTTAAGACTTTACACTATAAAACCGACATCTTATAAAGTTAAAAGTCAAATAGTAACTCATTTTACATCTGACACTATAAGATCCTTTCAGTAGAAAAGTTTTTCAGAGCAAATCTATATCAAATGCCCTATGCTTAGTGTATATATAGATTTTTCAGCCATACAAACGACAGTCATTCCAAATTTTTACCTTAGCTTCGCGAATGAGACGTCCTCCAGCCACGTTGACATTTTCGATTTTTGGTTTTCGTTCGATAGCAGCTCCGAGCAGTTTCTATATATACATATATATTTATATATATATATATATATATATATATACATACGTTTGCGAGGGAGGTTTGGTTGCGATTTGTGGATTGTTTTTTTTTTTTTCATTTTGGTATTTTTTGTACAAATTGATTGATTGAGTTTTTGTTGTTTCATTGTGTTTGTGTTTTGTTTTTTATAGAATGTGATATTGATTTTGGTTTTTGATATTGGGTGAAAATACAAGAAATTAGACAAAAATACATATACAATTAGTTTTCAACTACAAATACAAATAAGACTACAATAATGATATGATGTATAGATGAAATTGTAATGACATATATGTAGATGGTATTCATATATAGAGAAAACAACGCTACAAATATATAACATTTATTTATAACAATAATAATATAGTCAGAATTGTACTATATACCCACGAATAGGGATATCCGAATGGAGAGAGAGACATTCGAGTGTGTAGGGACATCATATAGTTGGTGCGAATACATGAAGTGTATATATACATATAATACATAGCTGTGTGAAGGTGTGCGTGTGTATGTAGCTGCCTGACAACAGAGCAGCTTGCTACGTATTTTATTTGTTTTTCGATTAGACAAAAACTACGATATATTGAGAGTCTGGGGACAAGTTACAGTAAGAATTTACAAGGTATGTTGTTTGAAGGCACATAATGCTAATTAAAATATACGTTTGTATCTCTACTACATATATAACACACAGACATTGCAAGTATGTCCAACACCAATGTTTCGACCCATAAATAAATTGGAATATGTTTAAATGTTTATTAGGCAAAACTACTTTTTGGGCAGAGGAGTTGGGGGACGTAGCACTGGTTAAGCAAAAAATAGTTAACTACGCTTTCATTTCGAATTGAATATCAAATATAGATATATACATCAGAAAAATATCAATAAATTTATATATACTTTGTGTTGCTTGAAGTGATTTAGCCCTAAAGGGGAATTGAATGATCTCACTAAATAACTGAGAGATATAACTATACAAGTTGGGGTTTATGCTAAATATATATATATAGAGAGAAAGTTCATATATTTACTATAAACTAACTGATCAGAACTGATTAAAAGTTAATAAGTAAAATGATATAATAAGTATATATTAAACAAGCGCTACTCACGTCTAGTTCGTAAGCTGAAGTCGCTGTGGGCATGGCCGACAGACGTTCGGTGGTGCCGTCCACCCATGACTCCTCGACTTGCACGCTCGATTGGAGATTCTTCATAAGTCCAATCGCCGTCTCGCATGAGCGCATTCTGGAAAAGGCAGGTGTGAAGAGGTGAATAGGTGAATAATGTATATAGAAACATATATGGAGACTTTAATGAAGCATATCACACAGGTTCCACCAGCCGACAGGTGATTTGGCTTGACTTTATTCATATTCATATTCAGCAGTGGATGATTGGGCCATGACATTAATCGGCAACGCTTAGTTTGGTCAGTTATTCAGATGTTCGGACAACTGAATATATATCCTAACTACTAACAGAGTGTGTTGGGTAGTTATTAAAAATACCCCATTCAATTGAACGTATCCTATACAATTCGAGCTCTTACCTCTCGCCCAGTTGATTGCAAACCGCACTCCAGCGCGTATTCAAACGCTCCACGTTGGAGTGCAAACGCTTCAGATCGCCCAATACCTTGGTGGGCACGCCCATGCGTCCCAGCTGATCTGCCGCATCGTTCATCTTATCCATTTGTGGCTGCTGTTGCGTGATTATGTCCTGCATGTGGGTCAATTGCTTGAACACATGCTGCAGTCCTTCCGCTGTGGAGGGCAAGTCCTGGTGCTTGGCCAGCTCATTCTCTAGTTCGGATATGACATGTTCGTTGTCCTCGAGTCCGGCCAGCGAAGCTTCCAACAGCTTCAAGCGATCCTTGTGCAGGTTGCTCTGTGTGTTCAGCTCCTTCCACAACTCATTCAGGTTATCCAGCGATTTCTTTAGCACAGGCGTCTTCAACGCTATGGTGCGGAAGGTCTCCTGCAAGTGCTTTAGCTCCGGTTCGAGCAGATGCAGACGGCGCTCATAGTCGCCATGTATGGCAAGCACATGTTCAAGTGAATCCAAATCGCGTGGCAATGGAGCCAAAATAATCTGATCTAGCTCACGTGCCATATCCTCCAATTTGCTCTTAATGGCAATGCATTCCTCCGTGAAGATACGACTCGCCTGTTTGCTCTCCTCTGCAAATGAATAAGGGAATTAAAATGAGGATTAGCTTGAATTTTCCTTCTGAAGATTACCGCGCTGCTTGGCACTAGCGAATAGTTTCTTCATGTTGTGTTACGTTTGATTTGTGACTTGAGACTAAGTTGTGTGCTTCCTGGTCGAAGCTTCGGTGCAAATCAAGCGCACATTAAATTCAATTCAATTAAGCGCTTAATTGGACGCCAGAGTCAAAAGTTGACAGCTGGCCAAACGCCGTCAATTGAAAGGCGACTTGTCGGCGCCCACGCCCATTTCCCACTTGTGTAACGCCCACTAACTCACCTTCAGCTCGGGCGCGCTTCTCAAACTCATCGAACAAGCGATTGACCTCGTCCATTTCGCGGCGCAAGCGTCGCAGCTGTGGATCATTGGGATCGCCCTCGCTGAGCAGCTTGTCAGCATCGTCGTTCAGCGCACGCCGTATGGTCGTTCGTTGCTCGGGTCCCATGGCCAGGAACTGATCGAAGTCCCAGCCCTTGACCACACGAATCGTAGCAAAGATCATGTTCTGGCGCAAGCGCAAATGTTTCTTTTGCCACAGCGCAACGGAGCGGTCGAAGAGACGCTTCAAGCGTTCGGCAGCATCGATGGCCTCCTGATCGGGTGGCGGCAACAGCAGACAGGCTCCAGGTATGGAACCCTCCTGTCCCTTAGCCGTGCGCACTCGCCACTTGACTCGGCCTGAGTTATCCAGCAATGTAACAGTTTCGCCCTTTTCAATCTGCAGTTGACCCTGTTGTTTGTAGGCACAGATCGCTTGGACCGGACCCTGCCTATTCACCGGCTGCCTGCGCTTGTTGAGCGGCACAATCGTCTGAGCACGACGCTGAAGCGTGGCTACGGTCTCGCCAAACGCATTCAGCTCCTCACGCAGATCCTGCATGCCACGCAACAGTGCTTCACCCTGATCCAAGCCGAAATCGGACTGCGAGTATTTACTGTTGAGTATATCATCGCGTTTACTGAGCCATTGCTCGGCATCCTTAATCTCGGCAAAGTACTGATGGTATTCCGTTGCATGCTTCAGATGCACCTCCAAGCAGAGTGTAAGCTGTAGAAGCCACGCCCACTGCTGTTGCAGGGCCGTCAAATGGGCCTCAATGCACTTGGATGCCGGATGCTGTTGATTGAGCAGCGCTTCGCCACGATCCAAGATTGTGGCAAAGTGCATCTCACGCTTCTCCAGTTCGGACATTAAGTTCTGTGAATATTTATGAATGGAAATATTAGCAGAGCATATAAATAGAATGAGCGGAGTGCATTTGGTTGGTTGCCTTCGAATTCTTTTTTCATTTCGAGGGGTATTTAAAACCGATCTTACCTCGTCGCCATTACCAAATGCACGCTTGGAATTAGATAAAGCACAATACACATATAAACAACATCAACAACGATTATCAACGGCTTGCCGAAGTTTGATTTAAGACATAGCAGACAGATAAATAAGAGAGAATAATACGACCGTAAACCATAATAATAATAATTTTGCATAAGGCAAAAATCCTGACTCGCATTTTTCAATACGAGATTTAAAGATTCGGACTTAAATATTTGGGCAGGTGGGAAAAATATATAAAGGTAATAATAAAAGTAAGCGGGCAACTCATGCAGAGAAAACTTCATCAGTCATGCTCGTGCCTGCTTTACAAGGATAAATCTTGATCTCACATTGATTTTAAGGCTATTTACCTCGTAGTATCTGTGCACAGAAGGCAAATCGAGTTGTTTGTCCGCCCAGTCGCGTGTGATCTCAATCTGTTCCTTTTCGTTGAGCCATTGAAGTTCAGCTGAGGCCTGTCCAAGGAAATGCTGAAGGGAATCCAAATCGGACAGACGCTTCGTGGAGGTGCTTAGCAGCTCTGCATAGACCTTCTGCAGCTGATTAAGTCGCTGCTGGTAGAGGTTCAATTCATCGCCCGAGAACTTTGTCTGCTGACGCTCATCGTTCAGTATTTTGCTATGGAACTGATCAATGATTTTGTGTTCGTGCTGTTGTCGATCCAGTTCCTCCTTGACAGATGGCAGGTCACTGCCATAGTCAGCGGCAAGCAATTGTTTCTAGAATCACAACAATAATTTGGGGTTAGCTAGAAGCCTTTAATATTCGCAATGTTCTTGACTCACCAATTTATTCTGGCACCACTCAATGTGCTCCTGCAGATCGCGGAAATGTGGATTCGTATCGATCTGTCGTGATTCGACCACCATGCGCGTTTGACGCGTCACGGTCGTCTCGTGGACGGGAAACTTTAAGCCGGACAGCTTCTGAACCAGGTTCGTATGGAAATTGGTGCGCAGTTGAGCCCAGCGCTGATGCAATTTATTGACCTTCTTGTGCAGCTCGCTGACATGGGGATAGCGACCCTCGTTGAGCACGTGGCAGTCCTGGTTCATATCCTGTAAGGGCTCCTCAAGATGCCTGATATCTGTTTCGAGTGCCTCGACAATACTCTTGGCATCTACGGGATGCAAACGCTCTATGCGCCTGCTCTCCTCAGAGACGCGCGTCTCTAGTTCGGTCAGCTTGTGATCTACGTGCTTGATTTCGCGTTGGACTTTATCGGCGAGACGCTGTAAACGCTCCAAGCGTTCTATTTCCTGCTGTAGAATAACTTCACGATCTTGCAGGGCTGTGGTCATACGATACCAGGCCTTTTCAATGGCATCAGGACGCAGCTCTGGCTCCACATCCACTTCACCCACTGTTTCGAAGTAACGCTCTAGCTCCTTATAGATCTGTATGAGCTTGGACTTGTCGCGTTTTCGTGCGCTCACCTCCTCGCTGCGGAAACGCTGCAGATCGCTTAGCAGACGCTTCATCTCAATCAGCGTGGACGGGAACGAACGCTCCTGCAAATAGGCGGTCTTCTCCCGACACCAATAGATGAACTGTTGTGCCAAGTCGCGATACTCGTGCACGCGACGTTGTGACTCCATGTCGAACAGGGGGTGAATGGATGGCGGCTCCGGGAATACATCGTACAGGGATGAAATGTACGTAATCAGGGATTTCTCATCCGGCTCATTGGTGTCCACA
This sequence comes from Drosophila mayaguana, assembly GCA_037075325.1. Lineage (NCBI taxonomy): Eukaryota > Metazoa > Arthropoda > Insecta > Diptera > Drosophilidae > Drosophila > Drosophila mayaguana. The sequence goes on along the minus strand of JBAMCG010000040.1, from coordinate 1,943,574 downwards.
TCTGAGAATACGAATTGAGCAGATTTTAGTATAACATTTATGTTTCAAATTAATTAATAATCGTTACCCTCTGGGTCCAATAGACGCGTAACACCGTATTCTTTCTCCACAATATGGAATGCCGTTTCAAGGCGCTCGCGCGGCCGATCGTTCCTTGCCTTTCGCCAGTCAAGCAAGTCCGGTCGGTTGCGATGCACCAATGCCGAGAAGGCCAATCCATCTCGCCACGACGATGTAAAATCATTGACACGAACGCCCGGATACCGAGCCGTCGAGCGTCGCGCCCAGCGCAGTAGGGCCTCACGTGCGGATACGTTGTCCTCTTTGCCAACAACAATATCGGAAATCTGAATTAAATTAAAATGAAATTAGATATTTGAAGATTCAATTGATTGAATGGATATATAATGATGCTTTATATGTGTCGGATGTAAATGGAACAAATTTGTCTAAGGAGCTAATCACATATAACTGGAAAGAAAATTCAAATGGTTTCTTTGCATCTAGATAGATATATAGATTCTTGAGTGGTGACAGGTCATCAGCCATCAAATCCTCATTCTCACATAATAATAATTTCGTAAAGTCTTTCCCTCCCCTTCAATTATCAGGCTAACCCCTGTTTTACCTCTCTGCGCTGCATGCTACTCGACTCAATGGCCGGCGGCAGTGCGCGCCGATACTCCAAGTCGGAGCTACGTATCATCTTAGCAGGCGGCAGCAAGTCCTCCGCCGGCTGCTGATTCTCCTCGGCGCGACTCAGCGTGGTCACCTTACGCACAATGTGCGTGGTCACACGTCGATGTCCATTCGGAGCGCGTTGCGATGTTTTGGTGCTCTCCACGCTGGAGCCAAGCACCTCCGTGGAGATGCGCTTGTTGCGCGTCACCTGCTGATAGCTGCCGGTGGGAGCACCACTCGAGGGCACCAAGGCACGACTGCTATCCGATGTACGCCTCAAACTGCTTCTGCCCCCATCCACTGCATCCTGGAACGTGACGATGCGCTCAAAGTTCGAGCGCTCGTGTGGCACAGTGCCAAACGGCGCCACGCCCGGATAATCAGTTATGACTGCCTCGACAGTGCGTTCCCGCTTCGTTTCATGCCGATAGCGCAGATTGGAGTCATCGATATTGGTCGTTATGGCTGGTCCACGGGTGGTGTGCACCACTTCGCTGCCGCTGCTTACATGGGGTGGACCGCCATTCGTTTGCCGCACCAGCTGCTGAGTGCGCTTCAGAGTCGACTGCGAGCTGGAGCTGGAGTGCATGATTTCGATTTCGACTCCAGCCTGTTATCGTTATCGTTGTCGTTATCGAGATATCGTTGATTTATTAATTCGCGGTTTGTTTTTATTATTTTTCGCACTTGACTTTCTTTCGCTTTAGTTTTCGTTTCGTTTTCTCTGTCTCTTATGTCTCTTACTCTCTCAGCTCTTGATTCGTAATTCTATTTTTGTGCGTGATTTCAAACAAAATGATTATAATTCGTTTAAACTGCCTGCACCAACCGCCCCACCGCATTTCTCGTGCTCACAGACAATTGAGTTGCCAGCACCGCAATTTGCGTTTAATTAAGTCAAAAGCCGGCCAAAACCAGCACCGGCACCGACACCGGCACCGGCACTGGCACCGGATGTCTTCTTCTGACTCAGAAGTCAGTGCGAAATACCCAGCCAAAAGGCACCCACAGAGTCGAGGGCTTCGCCTCACTTTGGGGCTCAACTTGTTGTTGTTGTTGTTGTTATTGCTACCGCTGATGAGCGAATTATTTATGTCTTGTACATACACATAATTAGCCAGCCAACCAACTAGAGATCGGCCGTCCAAATGTCTAGCTGTCTTTGGGATTTTTATTACTATGCCTTAGGTAGGTAGAGTATAACGTGTTATAGATAGAATATGTAACGGGGAAATGGAGCAAAAACTATGCATCACTTTACAAGCTATCTGTAAATCTATGCATATCATATGCATCAATATTTGTATTAACCTATCCACTTCATATATATCAAATCATTGGCATGAGAGGAAGTGTTGCTCAAAGACCAAAAAATATGTATATCATCAGATATCAAGATTTGAATAATAATTTATTCCTTGGTAATAATATTTCAGATAAATATCAGCAATATTATCCTAACTTTTTCTTTTAAACAATCAATTATAAAGAGAAATATATATCCCAAGACTAATTTTATATATATAAACATTCAACTCAGGTGCTTAGTGCATCGGCTAGTCGTTACGCAAAATGTAATTTATTTCCTATAAATATTTCTTTTCATATATTTATGAGCACGAAAAAAGAGTAACAACAACCATAACTAAAAGTTCATGTGCACGGAACGAACGAAGCCGCGGGGCACAAATCACGAGAGCAACAATACAGCTAGTTAATTGTAAAGCTAAAAAGGGAACGATTTTGCAAAGGAACGTATTGGGATGGAACACGGATGAATTCGCTCACTAGATGGCTAACAAGCTGTTCCACAAATTCTATAGAGAACTGTATTTGAGGCTATTAACAGATGTCTATAAATGTTTTGATAAGGTATATAACCAATGTCTATCAATCTCAAAAACGAGATATTTCAATTGCTTCAAATAGAATTTTGATAAATATTGTTTAAAACTTTTAAATGACTGAGTTTATGCATTTCACTTATTTGTTATTATTTCAATTAGCTTGACAGTCTCTTTGTTTAAAAGCGTTGATAAGCAAGGCCATCAGATATGATACGAAATTCGAACAGCTATGAAAAGCCAAATCTAATCATTATAGCTCAAGATCAAGCAAGAACAACAACAGCAGCAGCAGCAGCAGCAATAAGTTGTTTGGCCAAAATGAGCACCCACCCGTTAATCTAGCATTGAAAGGCGACGCCTGCGCAAATGCGTGACATGGCGGTCGACAGCTCCTCCTCCCATACAGACATAGATACAGATACAGATACAGACACACACACAGTCACACACACTCACTGATCAACAAAAAATGCTAATTGCAACATTATAAAAGCAAAATAAAATAAAAATGCTGCAGTTGAATGAAGTGATTTTTTTGTTTTTAGCTTTGGCTTTAAGTGTCTGCGGAGGCGACACTAAGAGGCGTTAATGGCTTGACATTTTGAATGGAGCCGCCGCAGCAGCAGCGGCAGCAGCTGTTGTTCTCTCTATAACCAAGTAGCTCTTGCCTATTTTGGCTGCTGGCTACTGTTTGAAGTTGACGACGCGTTAAGAGCTACGCTTTAGACAATATTTGCATTGGCTTTGCAATGACAGCACATAAATTCAAATCGAACAAATCATAAAATAAACAGCCCAAACAAAAAGCACAAAATATTTTAAACATTTATTTTTGCTAAAATGAGCTGAAGCGGAACAGGAGAGGGAGATGCCATATGTCTGGGCACGTCATTATTTTTACTGCTATTGCAGCAACACTTTATTACACACACACACACAAACAGACAAGCACTTGAAAAAATGAATTCGTCTTATGAAGCACACTTAATTGAAACAAAATTGAACTGAATTGCATTCAGATTGAAATCAATTGATATAGGCGGCATTTAATAAATCAAAAATAACGATACTGCAGCAGGCGCATTAATAAATCGAGACAGCCACAAAGATTGAGACGCGGTCAGCTCAAGGGGGGTTTTACGAGCCGCTTGCCAGATATAAATCCCATATGGAAATTGAAATTGAAGCTCGGCGCGTTCTCTGACATCATGCAAAAAGAGTTTTAACTTGTCTTGTTTTTTGTTTTGTTTTCGTTTTATTGTTTCTTGTTTATTTTTTGTGATTTGTTTTATTTATGTGTGTATTTTGAGCATTATTTTATTGGCTTTGTCTTGCACTTGTTTATGGTTTGTATTTATATATATATTTAATTACTTTGGCAATTTATAATGTTAAATAAAATTTAAATCTATATACGTATATTTCAATTCATATATGTACATTTCAATTTCATTTAACATCATAACTGTCTACTTTGTTATTGTTAAAACATAGCTCAAACATTTTTGTTATTTATTTTTTTCATTAAATAATTAATATTGCTCCTTTTTGTATAACTAAATTATTTTTATTGTTTTTATTTTTGTATTTTATTTATATTGTATTATTTAATTTTTTTATATATTTTTTTTTGTATAAATATATATAATTTTTAATGATTTTTTTCTATTTTTTTAAATATGTATATATTTTCTCTTTTTATAATCTGGAGTGTAAAAGCCGCGCGAATTTTGGCTCTTATTATTTATTTATATATATTATGTATTATTGTATATATTATATATATATAAATATTTATTTATTTAGATGAGATATTTAAACATTAAACATTTTTCAGCAAGGCGCGCGACAATTTTAGTTTAGATTTCTATCGATCTACGCTTAGCTGGACATAGGCATTTTACGACTTATAGATAGATTTACAATGTATAATTGTATTTATAATTCTCTCTCTCTATATATATATATATATATACGTTGTAAATACATGCGACGGGGGGCACTAACAACGAATGTGTGCGGCGACTCAACAACGACTAAACGCGATCGGGCCAAGTTAAAACGCTTAAAGTGTTGCTCAGGCCAGGTGTTTACGGTTGACGCCGTCGCTGCTGGCAGCGCTGCTAGCGTCAGTTGTGGCGAGAATAGAAAAAGCAGCAACAAAATACGCATGTGAGACGAAATGGAATTGGCACAAGAAAAACGCCAACCGGCGTTGGCGTTCCAAAAGCAAAGCTTGAACAAAAATTGTTGAATTCGGAATTGGAACTGAAATTGCGATCGTGCTGACAGCTATGCGTGTGTATGTGTGTGTGGTGTGTGTGTGAGACCGTTGCCGCCAACGTCGACGTTGACGTCGCTGCCAGCAGACAACCCCGTTATGGATTGCTGACTTCGAGCTCACCGCTCCTACCACATGACGTATGTTTATTACAAAAACAACAACTACCTCTGTGTGTGTGTGTGTGTGTGTGAGTATGTGTGTGAGTATGTGTGTGAGTGAGTGTGAGTCTGTGTGGCAGTCATAGCAACCAACGCCTACGCCAACGCAGCGCCGCAAGAACAACAACAACAGCTGCCAACGCAGAACAACAACAAATATGCAAAATGAAGGTTACAATAGCAAAGAAATAAAGCTTCGAAATACTCGACCAGCAGATACTTATTAAAGAAAGGCGAGTATTCTCAGACATAGTCGTTCAAGTAATAGTTCATATATGATAAGTCATAAAATAGGTCCATTAAATAAATCTTCTATGTATGATATGGCAATTTTAAAATTGATCATAAAAGCATTAAAGCCCAACCAGAAATAAATAGTATTTCCTTTAAGTCAATTAGAAAATGAGAAGATGCTTGAGGTCCTACACTTTGTGTATTCTTTATGGTTTAATAAAGGGTATACCTATATATGTATATATATATATAGATACACGACAGGACAGGACACAGGACATTATATAATATATAATATAGCTTATATACCTCGATCATACTTCTCTGATCAAGTTAAGAGACTTGGAATGCAGTTCAGAGAAAATTAAATCTTATAGCAGGTAAACAAAAAAATTCGAATATATCTAAAAACTTCACGAAGAAACCATCAAAATTGACATAAATTGGACTATTATTTTTTAATGACTAAACCTATCAAGTTGAAGCGGCGAATACAAAGCTAGATAAGCATTTAGCTAGTCTGCCACTTTAGACAGATAATCAATGAAAATAATAAAAGTCGATTAATCGACATTGCTTATCATAAAGTTTATCGTGTGTCTTTAAGCTCAACAGGGTATAAGTAACAAAAGAATTACATAAGCATTTGCGGCGCCTTAACTTGTTGCTGCTGCGGTTGTCATTTGGTTTGAGGTAGCCAAAATTTACCATGTCGCTACAATGTTTGACTTGGGCTTCTATTCACCTTTGTGAGTCAAAACATTTCGGGCTGCGTCATCGAGACATCAAAGCCATCAGGTAGTCGCTCTGCTAGTACTTCTTGGCCCAAAATAGAAATCGAGACAAAAGTCAAAGTCATAGAATGCTCATAATAACAATAAGAATGCCAAACAGAACAAACAAAAAACAAACCAAAGTCTTCGGGCGAAACCAGAAAGAACAACAAGTTTTGTGATTAAAACTTGGCACTCTGCGCGGCTGCACAGTGGGTCAAGTCAGTTGTAATCGGAGAATCCTCTGCTCACTAATTAGAAGAGACCAAACATCGGCTTCTATTGCTGCTGCTGCTGCTGCTGCTGCTGTAGTTGGCTGACCCCACGACATTTTCTTTGCCTTTGCCGATTCGCACAAAACTAAATTAGGCAAAAGTAATTTGAATTTGATGCTCATAACATATCACGACTCAGTCATTACACAGCTGGGCAAGCTGTGCGCTGTTGCTCCAACTGGTCAGCCAAAGCCCATGGAGTGACCCAAAAATAAAACTTGGACGGACCACCAAAACGACCATCGCTTTTTTACAGGTTACACAAAGCAGACACAAACCCAAATGCTGGGAACTACTTTAGAGTCTAGCGAAATGGGCAAAGTGGGAAAAAATAGGGAAATTTTGCGAATTTGGCCATTATTAATGGGTAAAAAAACATGTACTAAATAGTACAAAGGAAAATGTCTGAACGTTGAACTACAGATAAAGATAGGTAAAACGAGAAACCCAAAAACTTACGATTGGAACATTATTTTAAAAAGTTATTTACTTAGCAAGCTCTACTAAAATATGGGTTACAGATAAATGAAAAATAAATGGAATACAATCATTACCTTTATATTACTGTTTTTAATCCTTAACAAATATTATTGAAGTACTAATGATTGATTTCTTTACTGCTTGACTTTTATAACATATCCTAAAAACTAATATTTCAATTATTTATTTTTAAGCATTTAAGTCAAGCAGTGTATGAAGAAAAGTTGATTTTAAGTAAAAGCTTGGACAATTTCATTTTTAGATCAGTTCCTAAAAAACATTCGTATTTGTGTAAATTCGTATACTTATGAATATTTATTAGCATAGTTTATTAAGTGATGATTTAGTATTATAAATCGTACTAAATGTGTACTACAACTGATTAGTTCAATAATTTATAACTGTGAATAATCAAGTTTATGTTATAAAATCGATTGTTTTACATGTACTTAAAAAGGTAAAAAATTACTCCTCGTATATAAATTATATTCAAGTAGGTTATTACTTTGAAACACGTTGAAATATTGTTAAAAATGTGGGCTAAAATGATCTAAAATGTTTTCTTAACAGCTTAATTACACTTTCAAATTAATACATATAAATATGCATATATATTGAAAATAAAATTTTTAACAAATTAAAAACTTCACTTAAAGTGTTCATAAATCTTTTAAACGAGTAAACGTGCGCACAAGTACCTAAATATTTAAATGAATTTGCTTTGCAGTCGATCTAGAAGTGTGCGCTAAGGCGTGCTAGAAGCAATCATTTCGAACAGCAATTAAAACGCGTTCGAATCATATTCTAATCAAAAATGGTCACACAAACTGTCCCCGCCATATCCTCTATAGATGGTTGTCTAGAAAGTGTAATTGATGCGAGTGGGTGTTGAGATCTCTATAAATGTAACACTCGCATGCGAGAGACGGGAAATGCCATGTAACGATTGATTTATATGGTAGGTAGAGAGGTTTACCTCCCCACACACACACACACACACACACACATACATACATACAGTCAGCAGGCGAGGGCAGCAGGGTCTGTGCTAAAACAGACAGACTGACAGTTAGGGAGTCACATATATAGGCGGCTAATTAGCATTTTGCATGAGCGACCAGCCCGTGTTGCCCTACATGGCTAAAAAGCCAGTAACTACAGCTGTTTTGTATTACCTGCTACGTATATAGACAAAACATATATACGGCTAATAAATATATACATACGTACTCGTGCATTGTATGTAAACAATGGAGAAGCGCTACGATGGAACATTTTTGTTGGCTACTCATTTCTAGCTACTATTTGCTGCTGCTACCAATAGAATTGAAAATCTAATTAGTCGAAAGCAAAAACAAAAAAAGAACAAGGAATATAACTGAAGGGAGAGGTCTCTGACTAGTTTATTAATACCGATGTGATGCAAGAGAACAAACAGTTGTGCATTATCTATGCATTTTCTGGTAATTTGAGCAACGTTTCACACATAGAACGTGCTATTTGTGGTGGCTAAATAACATCGCAATCTCAAATAGCTCATAAATGTGGGAAGTGCTAGAATCCCAAACAGTAGCTCACTGCGATTGCAATTAGAACCCGCACGATCAAAATTGTGAATACTTCTCTAATCTGTTATCGATATGAAAAACAAATCTGTTGTGATTATCGTTTATATGGCCTGTAAATAAGGAAATATAATAGGGAAGCCCACTAGCATGAACAATTTGTGTAGCTAAATAATATGAGAAGGTAGCAACTGCAAGACTCATAAAAAGTCTATTAGTATGCTACAGAAATACCTAGAAATTAACCAAATATATGCCCACAGCAATTATTAAACCTTAGAATTTCCATAAAGTTTTGGTCAGCCATATGACCTAATGTAAGTTGTTAATTTGAGTTCAGCTACGAATTTTAAATGATCTTAGTCACAGACTAAATATGAATATTTCACTTAATATAGGTTCGCTCAAAGAAGGTCAAGCTACAGCAATATTTCAGCTAATTATTAAAAGTCTTCGCTTTGTGGCTAGCAAATCTTTTTAGCCCAAATTCCAGAAAATAGCTCAAGATGATTTAGCGAAAAAGTTGCTAAAATTTTTACATATTTTCCTTGAATATCAGCAAGACATGATAATAATCAGAGAAAGTATTGCTTAAAGAAGTCACTGGCTAAAAATTCAAGTTCAGCAGACATACTCTCTTAAGATATGTTTAATTTTACATTTGATTGGTAACAACATTCTATTAAATTAGCTTCAGAACATTTCATTAATACATCCTTAAATAAAATGGGATTTCAAACATTTTTTACAATCATATTAGAATAAATCTTGGTTACATCTTGACAGCGAGTTAACAGTTGCTTTTGAGCTGTTAAGTTCATGTAAATATGAAATATTGATGTGAATAACTATAACAAATAGAAGCAGTAATTTGTATTTAGCTATTATATCACGTAATTTAGCTATTCAGACGTGGGCACGTCATTTGACAAGCCAAATATGTAACATTCCGAGCTGCTTTTACTGTCAAGCGGCAAAGCGTGTGGGCTCGTCATCAATAAAATTATAAATTACATATCACTCCACAACTATAGAACAGATATCTGACTGGGCACTCAGAACGTAGCTAATGTGAAACACACAGATACGTACTTGAGCTATTGAATTGAATGTTGCTGTTGCTATTGTAATTGTTGTTCATTCATATTAATTATCAACGATTGTGAATTGAAGAACACGTTCGAGCCGCATGCAAGATACCTCTCAAATTGAACTGAACTGAACTGATCTTTGCTTATATGGCTGGCTTAAACATTTGCATAGAAAAATGCGGAATTTTTTGCGTGGTTGCGCCTCGCTGTCTAAACTGGCCAATGCTATATGTATATAGATATAGTATAGATAGATATATATATTGAGAATGTATTGAGTGATTGAGCGCATGTTCAACCTGTTTGCAGGCACTCGGGCCATATTTGTGCAAAAGCTGCTAAGCAATTTATTAATGAAACGAAATGGCAAACATTTAAAAATATTGTGACTGGCTGACTACACACACATCTATCTATTTATATATATATATAGACATATAATTCGATATAGATTTTGATGTTCGCTTCGATTTTGAGCAGCTGCCCACGCATCATAAACAAAATTCAGTCATCGGTATCATAAATTGAGACATATAAGTGCATTTCATTTGTTCTGTTTATTTTTTTATTTTATTTTATTTCATTTCTGTTCTGGTTCAGCGAGCAAGTTCGTTGCTTGCGTTGAAGTCTTTCGTTTTTGTTTCTTAGTACGCGACACTTCTGACGCTATGGGTCAGCAATATTGTTATATGGCTGATGTCATGACCAAGGCATAAACATATAATACATTTTATTTTTTATTTCATTTCAGGCCATAAGCCTTCTGTTATTGGCTTTCAGAAATAATAGGCTTTTGTATTTTGTTCCAGCTGAAGCAGCGCTGAGCATCGACTGTCATTGACTCTATTGTGGCGCAGGTCGTATAATAAATCAAAATACCAAATGCTGATGAGGTGAGCAGGAGCAGTAGCAGGAGATACTTTCTTTGGAGAGCACATTTGAAACTGAACGCTGAGTTGTTGCTAACTTAACGCATGGGCACCTTAACTAAACATCAACTGCTTGTTTCTTTATTTCTTTATTTTTTCTGTTTGTACTTTTATGGTAATCTGCCCAAATATAGCAGGCGCATCTGTATCTGTTGGATACAGCGAAAATGAAACACCTGCGCTGTGCCCAAGCACAGTCGAAAGACAAAAACAAGCGTTGAATTATGTGCAAAAATTGCTTGGAAAATTAGACGCAAGGCTTATAATGAAAACGTTTGTCAGGCGTAATTCGACATAGATTTCATAGACTTCTTTTAAGCTGTGTAGCTAGTTAGCCAGCGGCACTCTTTAATGCTCTGTAAACGATGTGCCTATGGGGTATTTTGAGTTAAGTCAAGGACAAATTAGATCTCGGGCCAAGCTCGTCAGCAGCATAAAATATATACTCAATATTATGGCATATATTAACTGATCTGGAATATCTAATATATTGTTCTTAAAATTAAATAAAGCAGAAATTCACAAATTTAGCAATGTGGATGAACATATATCAAATGCAGTTCAATTAAAATGAATAATCTTTAAATGAATAAATAATGAATCTTGAAAACCAGAACCAAACATACATATTTATATATTTACGGCTATTTGGCAAATTTCTGAGCAATCTTATCAAGTATACATAAATTATTTAAGAGGTAATATTCAAATTTTTGACAAATACTGTTTACAGGGCAACTTTTCGTGGCGCATGCCTAACCAGTTTAGCCTGCTTAAGTCATAAACTTATGAATTTGTCTGTTTTCTGTCTCTCTGCCTTTCTGTCTTTTTGTGCTCAAATTAAACAATTGAGAACGCGGACAGCTTAGCAGCAACTAAGTATCTCCAGCTGACGGAAGTCAGCAAATGTTTTAAAGTCAAGGCGAAGGCCTGTCAGAGCTCGACTACTCAGATAAATACATTATATAGATATATACTTAAACACCCCGTGGCACTCCTCATTTGAGGAAAAATCTGAGCTTTTGTGGGTGTTGCACAGATCACAGCGATTAGCTATAAGGCACAATTTATAACTTAATTATAGCCAAAGCAGCGTTACAAACTGCCGCCGGCTTTGCTTGGCAAATTGTTTGCAATTTATTGGCATCGGCTTCGCTTTGAATTAAACATTTTGTATTTTGCACATTGACCTATAAAATGCGCCATTTAATTGAATTTAATGCAAACGGGCAGAGAGAGAGAGAGAAAGAGAGAGAGACAGACTCGCAAAAAATAAATAACAATGCGAATATTTATGCAATTGCCGTATATATAAGCATTATGTCATAAATTCGACCGAATCGCGATCTCCAAACGAGATTTCGTTCAAGTCAACGCCCCAAACACAGTTTGTCTGAGTTAAATGCAATTTCGAATGCAAAATGGCATAATAAAAACTCAATTCAGATCAAAGTTAAAGTGTTTTTAATTTTGCTATTATAGCGAAGAATGATATATTATTTAGATACTTTTAATTAACGGAAATTCGTATATGCTTTCATAGAACTTTAGCTTCAAATAGATCAGTTAGTTCGATGGAGAGAGCAAAGAATATATACAAAATAGACGATAGATAGATGGATACAGAAATATATATATTTTAATACATGACTGATTAATAGATAGAAATACAGCAAATACGGAGATATTGCCAATACATAGATTGAAAATTATATAGACTAAAGATTTTCAAGCAGCAGTCGAATTTTTGGTGAGAAGAAATACTTTAAATAGAAAATTGTGTGAAAATTAAAAATATTCTAAATAAAATGCATTACAAATATATTATTTAATTAGCTAGCATTTGGGTTCAGATATTCCAAAATATCTATAAATGCCCAATGAAAGAGCCATGAGGCAAATATGCAATAGGAATCGAACAGAAGTACTATAAAAATTGGGTTCACAAAGATCTGAAAACAACTCAGTTAGAGAATCTCTCAATGCGTGGAGCTATGAAGAAATATATGCCCATAAAAAAGTCAACTGCCAGCCCCTTAAATAAACTGGCTCAACTTGATTATACCCTTCCTTTTTTTCTCATTTTGATTTTGGGCTAACCATTTTTGGGGCTACATAGGGTACATATATAACATTCATTTGTGTATAATAAGCAGAAATATCCTTTTAAGTCGCGCTCACAAATTTGCATTGCGAATGACTATATGACATCAGCGACTCACAAACAGCAACAGATACAAAGATACGCAGATACACAGAGAGCGAGAGACACCCGCAACTGCAGGCCGCAATATACATAAATCCTTGGCCAACGACAATTGCCAGGCCAAGACGAAACGCAAGAGGGGCGCACACGTTAAATGCGAGACAGCAAGAAATAATAAATAACATAAACAGTAAATGACGCGCGATTGAGTTTCACATTGTCAAGTGATTTACAATTCGTTTTGCCTCAATTGAATCAGCAGCAACAGTTGCTGTTGTTGCCTCATGGCCGTTGTTGTTGTTGTCGAAGCTGCTGCTGCTGGCTGCCACCGCGGCTGACTGGCAGCATCATTGAGCATTTATGCGCCCCATCGATCAATCCGAGCCGCCGAGCATCGAACGCAGCTCGATGCGGCATGCGCCGTCACAAATTACGAAATACCCGAGTTTTAAGTTGCATCTAGTTTGGTTGCTGTTGTTGTTGTTGCTGCTGCAATTGTTGTTGACACACATTGTGACTCGAGACACGGAGACGCATGCAGTGCGGAAACGTGCAACATGCCCGATGACTAAGCGAGCCCCAGAGGCGTGCCCGGAGCCAGGCCGAACTCAAGTCCAAAGCTAAGAGTTGATATAACTAATGAGAAAACCATCAAGGAATTTACTTCTGGACAGCTCTGAGAAATGTTTTTAGTGTTATACATGCAAGTGCAAGTGGCATGTTAAACAGCTTTTAGCTCACGCCAACTTCAACAGAAATTTTAGACTGACAAAGCATTTCAATTTGCCTTAAAAATTATTTTGAGCTTTGTGCTAGGAATCTTCCGAAAAATCTACTGACTTCAGTCTTTGGAAAGTGTAAGACACCAAATTACAGTATATTTTAATCCCATTTATATAGCGATACATATATCTGCATATAAAATTAGTTGAAAATATAAAGAGAAATATTTCTAATGCATTTATAAAATTTCTTAACTGTCAACTTTATATTAATTTGAAAATAATATTTATAATTCGATTTTTAATCATAAGCTATTGTAAATTGCCATAATTAGATATGAACACATTTCTTTAAATCGTGAGAATATACAATAAAAAATATTAATAATAAATATTCAAAAAATAAATAAACAATTTACTCTCTTTTTCAACCTCGACGTTATGACAATTTTGTAATTTTTATCTCTTCGAAACTGATGGAAAACAAAAATTTAACTGCCAATAAAACAGTTTATAAAACACTTATGATGCAATCTAACAAATATTCAAAGATATTGTATAATTTTCTAATAATAATGGGCTCACATTAATCTTAGCTACTGCCCGAGGGTCTGACAAACGTTATCTAAGAGAATATTGATTGAATTGAAAATAGTTTAATTATTACATTCACAGTTCGAATCAAGCTAACTCGATGCCTTTAAGGCTGCAATATTTTAGAGATAAGATGCTTGTTATTTCGTGAACAGCTTCATTATGCGCTAAGGTATCGCAACGGGCACAACAACCTTTTTCAGAGCTCCATGGGATCATCGAGTGCGTCGTTAATTTTCGTGTTATTTTATGTTTTTGGCTGTGTAGGTGGCCTGGCCAAGTGGCTGATTTGCGGCGGCCTTGTGGAGAATAACAACAACAGTTGACGAACTGTAGCAGCCACTTGGACCTGGTTATGTGTGTCAGTCAATCGCTCAGTAGACGCTGAGACGATGCCGATGAAGAGAAGGTAAACTGGCTACCTTAAAAGGCAGCGCCGCGTTCGCCAAAATAAGTCAACAGAGCCGGAGAGCTCTGCTGTAAAAATAGCAGCTGCTGGGTAGGAGTAGATCAGGCACAATATTCAACCGAAAATCGAAGCTGAAATAACCAATATATGTGTGCGTGTGTGTGTGTGGGCCGAGCTGCAGTTGTTGATCAATGAATCGATGACGAAACTATAACAGAAACTCTATATACATACGTGTACACACGTACATATGTACAAATCTACAAGATATACAGCAAATACGCCCAAATGAAAACGAATTCGTTCGTTGTGTGAACATTTGTTAACGATCTCACGAATTGGGCGGCCAGTTTGAGGGTCACCTTCGCCCAATTGTTGCGTGTGGGCGCCACTGACGCTGGCTTTGATACTGTCGCCATGTTGGGCAACATTTCGTGGACCTGCCCACAGTTATCCAACACTTGCTCCATTTACGCACACACACACAATCAAAGCTCAAAAAGAAACCAGTTCAATGCAGCGAGTAGTTGGATCAAAGACAGAGAGTGACTGCATTTAGGATTGTAAGGAGAAAGGAATATAACAAGCACATTGTCTCTTATATAAAGCCATTAGGCAGTAATGTTAATATAACTGAAGTAACGAGAACGAGAAACGAGTATGCAAAAGGACAAATGCCTTTGATTCAGTCAAAAAAAAAATAAATAAAGTAACGATAGCACTGATTCGCCACGATTCTCTCGTTACTTTACTCATTTCTTCACCTTACACCGTTATGTTGCTGAACATAAGAAAACTTTTATTAAACTTAAGCTATTTTTTAGCCTTAACTAAATGCAGTTTCAGCCTAACATATAGATATACCGTGCATATAGTACTGTAAATACAGTAACAGAGTTTCAGTAGTAATTTTCGAGATCTTTCACATAGCTCTAACAATTAAACCAAATAAAAAACTAAATTTAGTACGAACCAGATAAACACTTTTTACATTTACATATATAGTGCCACATATATAAACTTGCTTCACTTAAGCTAAATCAATTATGACGAGTATATCACATAGATGTGTGTGCGTGAATGAATTTATGCCCAAACTACTTAAGAGATTAAAAATGTTCTTCTTCTTTTTGGCTTGCAACGAATAGTTACCATCAATATATATCTATATATATTGAATACATCTCCAAAAGCTTGCTCCATTTACATCCAACTAATATATGACAAAAGTAATAAATTCTCTACTTTACCTGGAAATGCAATATAATAGTCCAGATCAAGCCCAGCGTTAGCTTGGGATTTCCATCCACAATGTCCTCGGCGCGTATGTTGACCAGTTTGATGTTCTTATAGCGCAGAAAATCCAGCGCCATTTGTGCATTCTGCAGCATGTGGAAACGCATTTTGCCCTTCTCTCGTGGCTGTGGACAAGTAACGAATAGGGAAATCAAAAACGAGTTGTCGATGAAGCTGAAGCTGGCTGTGACTACTTACCAGGTGTTCGCCTGATAGCACCTCCAAGAGTGAAAGCAAATTGTGACCATCGCGCAAATCCTCAAATAAATCCACAACTCGCCGATTGGCCTGGGGAGGCGGAAAAACGAAGAAGAAAACAAAAATAAACAAGTTAAGCGACAGTTGAAAAGTAAAAGTTGAAGGTTATACAAATATATACATATATATGCATGCAGGGTGTTAGGAAAGTGTTTACAACGATTCGGTGTTTAGGAATTCATAATTAGTGGGCGGGTGCATTTAGTGAAGAACAATAAACGAGCATAAAGAAACGATCAAATTAATAAGCCAATTTTTAGTGTACAACGCCTCAAAATATACAATTGCTCTCAAAATATTTATATAAGAAAATTTGAACAATTAAAGAAAAAGTAATAAAAAGTCTTTTCAAATAAATTCTTGAAATAAAATGGAATATATTTATCTTTCAGTACGAGATATAGATTTTAGATATACAACAAATTTATACACGTTGAAATTCTGCTTGAGATTTACACAACTTACAGACTGTGAACAGCAGGGTATACCATTTGTGGTAACACAAACATGTAGCATGGTATAGGTCTGCAAATTTAATAGAGTATTCTATGAGACTTCAAAATTTCAAAGCAAATATTAAGAAAAACCAAAAAACAAATGGAGAAACGAAGTATGTTTCATACAAACACTATACCTTGGCATATTTCCAATGCTGCTTGTAGTGAAGAGAGTTAAGAAAGAGAGCATAACGGAATGCTATTTTAATTTTACATAAATTGATAAAAATCCTAACTTTTGCTCGTAAAAACCGTATGTCTTTAATTAGGATGAGGGTCTTAAATGGAGCACTTATGTTGACGATATGTCTTTTTCATGATATCTGTGGACCAGCGAGTCTGTGGCTCTGCTGTGCACTCACCTTTTTAAGATGTTTGTTAACCCATTTTGTGAAAGTCTTCTTTTGAATGGCATCGCGTTCGTCTGGCAGAAATAAGAAGGGTTTATATTAAAATCGATCGAGATTTATAAAGCTAAATGAAATTGTTAATATTAAATTCATTTCTCATTTAGGATTCATGCAACGGCAAAGCACTTGGATTATGTCAATCAATATACATATATGGGTATTACACACTTTGATATGATATGATCTAAACTGCAAGCGCTGACGACATCAGCGAAAATTGCTGTTGGCTTGAAAAATGTACAATTTATGTTAAATATTTAACGCCTACTTATAAAACAAAAGCAAAGGCAAGAACAAAATTAATAATCAAAATCAAATTTGTATCCATAATAACTATATTTAATCATATGCGAGTATTTCATGTGTGGGCGCTGAATTATGGCCTAAACTTTTAATGAGCTTGTTTATATTTTTTTTCTGCTTCGTGATGCTGTTGGTGTTTTAATTGAACAATTGATTTTAGTTAAGGCTACGTAATTAGCTTCAATCAGCGAACATTTGTCAATTGTCCATACGAATCTCAGGGCCTCAGACATTGACTTTGGCCAAAGTCCGATAAGGCTGACTATACGATAAGCATTTTGTTGACGTGATTTGTTGACCATAGTTAAAAGAGCGAGATTGAGAACGACTGAGAGAGAGAGAGAGAGTGAGAGGGTTCTTTATCTATTGATAATGACATACAATAAAAATAAATAAAAAAAACCCACAGTTAGGACTAGATATTCGCATTGATTAACTAAAACACATTCTTAGCTCTTTGGAGAACAAGGTAATTAGTGTCAAGTGTATCTATACACTATATCATATCTCTTATAACAAATCTGGTTTTCAATAGCATTATATCTAATCGTTTATGACGGCAATTAAGTGGAACAACTTAGCGAATCTTTTATTTTTAGAAAATCCATTGTGAATGACTCAAAGTTGATTTTAGCAGGTCAAACTCATTAAGCTCCACAGAAAGTGCTTAGAAATTAGTCGATATTCTTAAATATTTTAATTGCTTCTAATCAGAAAACATTCAATCAAGAACACTTAAAGTGTAATAAATATGCAATAAAATATGAATGCCCCATTTAAAAAAAAAAAGTCTGTAGAAAAAAATATATATATTTATAATATATAATAGTATTAGCAATTTCCTATGAATTGTCAGGAACAATAAGAGTGCAAATCAAGCTAATATCACGTTATAACTTGGCATCACAAATCTAGATTTCTTTCTTCTGACTTGAAATCTAATCTACCATAACAAAGGCAGTTGTAAATCCATAAAGGACAAGAATAGCATAAAGCGAATAACCCATCAATAGGAAATATAAAGTTCAGTGCCCATTTGACTGATATCAAGTCGAGTGCGAAGGTACATAGTAATAGTTGTAAATGAAGTTTTATGGTTAATAAACCCGATATATTGTAGTGCACGGCAAATAAAGGGGACAGCAAACAGCGTTGAGAGCAGCAAGAAGCACGAAAGCAAAACAAAATGCGCAAAAAGAAAAGAAATACTTTAAATATATACATAAGAATCTCACGATAAAGAACAGGTAACAAAAGAGTTGAGGAAAGAGAGTGAGTGAAGAGCGAGCTATACAACTGTATTTCGCACTCTCTCTCTCTCTCTCTCTGTATGGCCCTCTCTTGCGCTGTCTTAACTCTTTTTTTTAAGTATGTGTGAAGGCTGTTAACGTGTTATTAATCGCATTTGTATTCGTATTAATTATTGCTGACTGAATAACAGACTTAGCCAAAGTTCTACTTAATTCATTAATGACTCACGACACAACAACTGTGCAAAAATAATTGTTGTCACGCCCCCTTGCCATCGCCCACCTCTTGCGAAAATACACTCATTCAAGTTAATATGGATCCATCTATTAAGAGCTTTCCAGTTTTACCTGCCTCAGCATGCAATATTTCGAAGTTCTTAGCCAGATTCAATAATGAATAGTTTTTATCATTAAACATGGTTCTTTACTATTGAGCACTCGATACATATCGCTCATTTATCGATCGTTATCAATTGATATATGCTTTGATGGTTAAAAAACTATTAATTACAGCACAAGACTTTCAATATCAACCATTATTTATTCGTTAACTAGTTCTATAATACAATTCTAATTTAATTTCTGATAGTTATCGATTGGTTTTATTACGAACTTTGATATCGTCACATTTTACATTCATTAACATACGATTAACACACGCGATGCACCATCTCAAGCGCTTTATCAAAACAGTATAGATATGAACTAGTTTCTGGCATTAATCTAATATAATTTATGAGATGATTATGATAATTGAAAAATAAAAAAGAAAACTAGAGAGATATGCTTGAAAATAATACATATCAAATGTCGTAGATATTTTCTATCGCTAAGCGGATGTGTTGTGGGAAATCTCCAAAAAGTTTTAGCACTAACTCAGCGCATATTAGACACGTATTAATAATATTATAATATATATAATATATTATAATAATTAGGGTAGAGCCTGAGGTTTTTGGTATATATTAGACTCGGTAACCGATGGTAGTGAACTCTGTATAAATATTTTTTGAGCTTAGCTGACTTTTACTGCGCCTCGTTTACATTCTCGGGAAAACTGAATCACTAAAGCAGCCTAACACCTTTTTATTATGTTTACTTATCAGAGAATTTACTTTGTCTTTGTAATGAACACAATTGTAAGCCTTTTTTTACTACAGGGTATCAAACATTTATCACTGAATGAATTTCTGAAAAACATCAGTCAGTCTGACTGACTTATAGTATAAAGCATATCATAGTTCATAAATTTATAAAGTTCATTTCAATTTGACAACACCAAAAGCTGTACAGTGTATCAAGTGTGCATGTGTGAGTGTGTCTGTGCGTCAAGCACACACGCACAGACACACTCACACATGTATATATCTCTCACACACAGGTAAGCACACTATCTGATATACACATTCGCGTTGTTGCGGTTGCTTTTCGTGAGCGCGTGATGATGTCACGTTCTAAGTTGAATTTTGCCACGATTAAACGTTTGTTAACGTATTTCACTGTTAACGTATTTTCGTTTGTTGTTGTTTTTAGTCAACTTCAAAAAGAAAAAAATATCAATAATGTAGTATTCGTATTTGAAGTTCGCTAATGTTTATTTTTGCATTCTGTCGTCGCGTTTTTTGATTAGCGCACTTCAATGGCAGCGCCACGAAGCGAAGGACGTTGCTTGACCACAACATCAACAAAAATATAATAATAACAGCAACAATTACACTACCAATGGTAATAAGCAACAATAATTTGGCAAGCACTAATTGGTGGGCTTTCTACTCGAGTTTTTGATAAGCAGTTTGCTGGGTCATTATGAAAGTGCCTATACATAAGTTCTTAGGGTAGTCGATCATATCTTACGTTAAACAACCAGCAACCTAATGCAAATATACCAAACTATATTAAAAACCTTTCAGCGCTTTTTTAGGCAACATAGATTGCATGATAAGTAGTTTTATATACCCTGTAAACGTCGATATTGTGGGGTTATAATATATAGGCTAAAAATTTTATCACTCCAAAAAGATTCTCTTGAATTCATTAATATATTTTAGATTTATAACGGTAAAACATCAATTTTACATACTTATTTGGGCTTTTTCAAAACGAATCTGCATATACAATCTTGTTTGAGACCCAATATTTCTTTCTAAACAAATTGGTATATGATCTCATCGAACTATAGACTAAAAGAGCTAAAGTCTTTAATTTTAATATGCTAATTAAATATAATTAATATTTTAGATAGCTTTGCACATTCTTCATTGTTAATCCTTCCCCGATTTCATCGTATTAACGACACTATAGAAGAGTTCTTTCCCGCTCACAAAACCTAAAAAACCGAGAGGTTTCAAGTATTTCATAGCTCCTACATATTCCCCTCTAATTACACAATAAAGTATTTTTATGAAAGATTATAAGCAATGGGTATGGGTATTTACTGATCACACACAGTCGCCTAATGCCTTTACCGCACTTAAGCTTTGATAAAATAACATAACGAGTCTGTCAGAAGGAGTATTACCAGGCACAAATACATACATATATATATATACATATGTATATATATGTCCTATATACACAAATTATAAGCGTTTGATGAGCTCAAAGTCCGCTCCAATTTTGGTAGGTAAATAACAAAAGAATTTCGAAAAGGCATTTATCATGGGGTAAGGGCCTAGCCATTAACAAATTAGCAAATCGGTAAATATCGAATATTTAATATCAAGAATCGAATTTCCATAGTTAACAGTTTTCAGAAAATATTCAAATTTGAGTTGTCCGCTCAAGTCAATGGGCGAATTAATAATCAAAAGCAAATCAACATAACAAACTCATAAAAATTGTGTTTTAGAAAATCATAAACGGGTTCAAAGTACAGAGTTATTTATATATATGTATATAGTTTGTATATAAAATACTCAGCCGAAATTCGGAGAATTTTGAATACGGCTAATTTGTTTGGGCGAGCGAGTTAATTGCCGCAACTGTTAGGGGCTCACCAAAAGAGCCAATGGAAAGAATATGACAACAACTCAACGAATCAGCGATTCAGTGACCAGTTCTCAAAAATTTACGCGTAAAAATCAATAAATGAATCAATATTTTTGGTGCCGAGGCAAACGTTAAAATAATATTGACATAGCTTTGCATACGACATGGGTCTGCAGAGCGACCCACCTAAAGTAAAATACCTCATACTTGGTTGGTGGTGAAATGTTTACTGTAAACATGGGCAGGGTCTGAACCACTCTTCGTTCCATCAATTTCATGGTCAGGGTCGGACAATCGAAGTGCTTTCATAAAACGGAAAGGTGTCAAATGGTTTATCTCATAGTATTCTTTGCATATTTATAAGCTGCATTATTTTTTATTCATGATTGGATTTTGGCCAACGACCTTGAACCCTGACCAGCTGCTAAAAGCTCATGGACCGTATCATAATTACAATAAGGAATTATGCAAGCATACTTTTTCACCTAATCGTGATTCCGTTAATCATTATGCAAATGCAAATCATTTCCGCAGGCGGCATTTTTAATGGAGCCATTGTTAAGCAAACAACTCGCAAAAATAGAATTTAGCAAGATTACGATACGGAAATCAAGCTACCAACGAGAGACGCCTAACGAACAGCGAGTGGAGCATAGAGAATCAAAAGTTAAGAGCTCAATGACGTAAATCTGATTTTAGACAACTGGTAAGGCTAGGAAACGGACACCCGAAGAAAATGCGACTAGAGCACAAAGCTCTTTTCAAGGATATTTCTATGTATATATTTTTAAACTACATGACAAAGATTCTCGCTAACGAGTGGAGAAGCGAGTAGAGAGGCTCAAGTAGTAAATTCGAGCAATGGAAAAGACTTATCGAATAGAACCTATAACAAATATGCAAAATATGCTTATAATATAATCTATAATAAAATACTTCCCTATCGAATGGAGTCTTTGACATTTCTAAACAACCAAATTTCTGGAATAAATAACAAGAAACCGGCAATGATTCCCTATATCTATATATGTTTAGTATACAAATCTGGGAAGAGAAACTCCCTAGCAGGGAGAATCGGTTATACAGCTGGTTAATAGCATAAGAAATTAGCAACTCGTCAATAGATAACGAGTAACGGGCAGCACTTTAAAGCATTTCAGTTAGTTGAACATCTGGAAGAGCAGCTTGCCTGCGGGCATGTAACGAGTAACGAGTAACGAGTAACGGCCAAAAGAACGAGTAACGAACAACTCGAATGATAGAATGAACCTTTGCCGACTTACGCATTATGTCCCAATCTTCTATAAAATGATCCCAAATGGACATGGTACCTTTAAACTGCGTCAACGCATCCTCGTAGCCGCCCTGCGGCTGCGCCTGCGTTGACGAGTGCTTGGCCTTTTTGGCCGCCGGACTAGCCTCGATCAGTCCGTGCGAGTGCCTCGGATGATGGTGATGGTAATGATGAGTGCTGCTGCTGCTATGGCCATTGGCGTAAAGCTCCCGATCGCGTTGCTCCCGCTGGACCTGATGATAGTCGAGGGTGCCATTGCCACCTGGGGAGACAGAGATTCGTGCAACAGGCGATGCGGTTGAGCTGCTCGTCGTTGTGGCATGATGATAGCTCTGATGGTGATGATGCGTCTGCCTGGAGCTGCTCCGTTTCATCGAATTGGTGCCGGTGCCGCTGCCGCTGCTGTGATGATTGCCCGGCTCATGCTGCTGCTCATTGGGATCGAAGCCGAGACGATCCTTATAATAGGAATGCGATGTCATCTTGCGTTGTCGTTGTCATGAAATACTTTCGCTTGCGCGTATCTCTCTTGATTATTATTTTTAGCACGTTTGCTGCAGTTGTCTTCGTTGCTTTTTTGGGTACTTTTCTCTTTTGTGGATGGCACTTTGTGATTTTATTTTTATTGCTCCGCTGACTGACTGATTGACAAAACGAAATTAAAAAGGCTAAACTTGGAGTTGCGAGTCGCGAGTCGCGAGAGAGATGCAAATTAACCGCATGAGTCAGCGTTACGTACTTGAACGTGAAATCAACAAACGAATCGAATTGCAAAATAAAACTAAAATTTAAATCAAGTGCAATAAAATGTGAGTACAAGTTTTGTTGACTCGCGCTGTTTTTGTTGAGGAAGTCTATTTGCGAATCTCTTCTTGCCGGCATTTTGTTCCAATTGGCTGACAGCCAAAAAGAAAAAACCAACTCAGCCGCCGGCTACGCAGCATTTGTATCTTTTGCTAGCGAGTATCTTTTTGTATCTATAGTGTATAGTGTATATAAGTATGCATGTGTGTGTGTGTGTGTGTGTGTTTGTGTCTTCCTTTCTACATGCTTTCTGCAAATGACAGACGACTCGCTGTTTCTGCATTCTGTCGTCCGGCTCTTGAACTGTTTGTCCCTACAAACTACAGACAATTGACAAAAACTAAAATAAAGAGCAAGAGAATAAACGGGCAGAAGTTCAAATACCCTGGGAAATTATATCACAGACAGGCTTGACAGACTTGAAGCGTTCATCTTCAGATCATTCATCTTTAGAGATTTATATCTTAAATACGTATTTTACTCCTCTTTATAAAAAAGAGTAAAAAACTTAGAGGTGAACTAGCGTATATGTTGACTTTGAAGTATTTATGCAGACTACGCATTAGAACAGAAGTTAGGAGGTCCGCGATGAAGACCCCCCAGAGTGAATTCTTAAGAAAAGATGAAACTTTCAAGTTGTAAATCTAATTAGACGCTGACTATGTTTTAGCTGCTATTCACACCGTATACTAAAGGCTATGCTATAATTAGAAAATTCGTTTTCCAACTAATATGAGATTTCTCTTTAAAAAATTTAAGACGAATTTGATAAGCTTTCAATTTGTATCAGTATTGAATAGTATTTTTATAACCAAGTCATAGATCAGACAGAACGTTTCAAACCGTTCTCGTTTATCTTGAACTCTGCGACATTTTGCTGCCCTTTCGAAGGTTATGTAGGGTACGGGCATAAATTGTCTGCCCGGGCGCAGCAAGGGTCACAAATTGAAATTATAAAGATAAATTGAAATCAGACAGGGCAGCTGCTGTGACAGCTAGAGGTACAGATACAATTGTTGGTACAATTGCAGACACAGACACAGACACACATACAAAGGCGCAGTAAAAGTGAGCTATGCTCTAAATTGTTTGTCTCCTCCTGTCTTCTTATACATACATATATCATTTTTTAGCTGCACTTTAAATTGAACAATGGCCATAAAAAATTTGTACTTTCATTTGCGACAAGTCTGAAGCTCACTTTTTATTTTTAGGTGCTTATTCAAGTTGAATTACAAATGGAATTTCTTTGATAACTGTTTGTGTTACTCATTTTGTATCATTATTATTATTTTTTGTTTGTTCATTTTGCATTCTCGACTGCATGAGGTCAGCAGTTGGGGTGACACCAGCTGGCTTTCTTTCAACTTGCAACTTCCATAATAAATTTATAAATAACTACATAAATAATAGTTGAAACACGCAACCCACAGCTGGCCAATGAGACAGGCTGTCGCGCTGATTAGATACCGATGGCCCCTCAACACAACAAACACAGATACATTTACAGATATAGATACATTTACAGATACAGCTACTCGGCGCAACAGATACTTATACAAATATCTTTTTGAATTTCCCTCGTGTTTGCCTGCTTGCTGTTCATTTTTTTTTTTTTCAATTTGTTTATTGCTTCCATTTGTTATTGTGCATTGTTTTTAGTTTTCGCACGACAAAAATTAACAAATGAATTCGTTTTGCATTGCACTTTTACTCAATTTTTTTTATAATTATTAATTTCATATATTATTTGTTGCTGTTTTTTCGGCAATTGGTTTTGCATAATTTTTTCCTATTTATTTCAAATTGCAGCTTTCTTCAGTACGTTTTCACTGCTAATATTTTTTATTATATATGCATATATATATTTTTTTCTTTTAAGTTTTTTTTTTTTAAACTTGTTTCTGTTGTAGTTTTTCATTCACATGCAAAAATTCACACAATAACTCATAAAAATGTGTTTCTTGTTTACTAATTTTCACATCGCTCATTTCTATCACACTTTTTCCAACACTGTGTGGCACAGTTATTATTGTATCTCACACATGTTTTTTCCAGTCGCTTTTTCCGAGCCAGGCCTAAGCTTAAGTGAGAGCGCACATTAGCTTGCATTCGAAAGAAACAACAAAACGTTGCTCAATTTGTGTGCTGCATTGTTTTAAGTCGGAAAGAGCGGAGGGAGAGAAAGACGGAGATCAAGAGAGCGACACAGAGAGAGAGAGAGAAACTATGTCTGACATGTGTGCAAGGAGCCTTAAGAATGTGGTGGCTGACAACAAAACGGACAAATATCAAGAACTAACTGCTCAGGTAGACTTTCCAGTCAAGACGACTCTGGAGACAGTGCGTTTGGCATGACTAATTTGCGGACAATTCCACTGGAAATCAAATCTGTGCGTGCACGCAGGCGCATAGCCTACCAAAATGTTGAAAAAGGTACCGAAAATAAGAATAAAGAATAAAGAAAATAAAATCAAAAACAAAACAACAAAAAGGAAGGCGAACACACACAACAAAAATAAACAGGTTATTGAATGAAAAGCCAGCCAACAGAAATGGCAAAAACAGCCACACAAAACACACAAAAAATTTGAAGCAAAGCTAAAGAAGTTTCTTGGGCGTCTCTTTTGAAGCTGAGACCTGGCAAATATTTGAAAAATGCACACTCACACATACACAAGCACGCCCAGACACACTCACACACACACACGCACACGCACAACCTCAAATGTACAACTGGAGAAAAGGAAGCGCGCAAATACAGCTGCCAATTGCGAGTGGCTTTATTTCATTTTTATGAGCCTGATAAGCAACAGGCAGGCAACACGCACTCGATCAGTTAATCAATAGATTTTAGTCACTATTATTAATAGTTTTTCATTTTCTTTCTTCCAAGATAAACACACTTTATATTTGTGATAAGTTGCGGGCGGATATTGTGGAAATTATTACGCTTTTTTATGATTTCAATTCTTTTTTCTGCGCACTTTGCACAATTTTTCACACACACGACAACTTTTTTTCGCGTTGTTGTTGTTGCTGTTGTTGCTTAGGGCCAGGTTAGAAAAACGGCTGTGCGTTGGCAGCGGCAGCAGAAATTTACAAATTGTTGTAGTTGTTGCTGTCGCTGCTGCTGCTGCTGCTGTCTATTCGGACACACTCAAATAACGGAAACAATTTGCTTGCAGAGGACGCCAACCGCTCGGTATCGTTGTTCAAATTGGACTGAGAACACGGCCAGAGCGCAAGCAACGATTTTGAATGGGTGCCGCGCTGCGAGCGCCGACTGCATGCATGTGTATGCTAGTGCTTGAGTGTGTGTGCATGCTTTCGTCTGTGTGCGCGAGCTAAGCAGGTGTAGCGCTCTCTCTCTGTGCCTCTCTCTGTGTCTTTTGCTCTCTGCTCTGTGACTCTGTATGTGTGTGTGTGGGCTGAGCACGATCGTGGGAGCGCCAGGGCTTAAGCTCGGCGAGTGCGTAAGCGAGTTTCTACATCTGTATGAATGACCCAGACCAGAGTCACTCACTCAGTCACTCAGTCACTCACTCAGTCACTCAGTCACTCACTAAGTCAGTCACTCACTCAAAAAATGCCACATATTTGGTCAACAAATTCGCCGACCGCCTCTTGCTACGGGTTTTTAATTGCGACAACTGCGGGCGGGATTGGCAAAAACGCTGCGGTCAAGCATGTGGGCTGCCAGCGAAAATATAAGAAATAAGAAATTGACAAAAAGCACAAAAAAAAAATGAAAGAGAAGAGAAAATAAACCGCTAATGGTCATGGCCGTTAATAAACAAAAAGCCCTAATTTGGTGCGCAGCTGAACGGGCTGAAAGAAAAAAGAAGTTGAACTAAACATTGGCTCTTCAGCAAGCCGCCGCGCGAGATTCTTTCGTTCTCTCTCTGCATACATTCACTTCCTTATTGCACTCACTCTACTATACGAAAATAGCCACAAAATGAACTTAGCAAAATATAAACAAGCAGTGGATCGGCGATGCGGGTGCGCTAACTGGAACAGCACTAGAATTGAGAGTACGCTGACCAAAAAGAAACAAATTATAATTCTGCTAAGTACATGTATGTGTGTGTGTGTGTGTGCGTGTGCGTGTGTGTTGTAATAAACATAACACACATAAAAACAAAAAAAACTAATCTATGAGGTGTAAAAATAGTTGAAGAATCCATAAAAATGTAAAAATGCAACCAGACCAAAAGAGAGGCAGGCACCCAGAGAGAAAATGACAATGAGAGAGGGAGAGCGCGCGCAGTCAGAGAGCGCTGTTAAAACAGCTGAGTGCTTTGAAAGCTGCAGTGCGAGTGTGTAAAGCACTTGGCCCAATGCAGTTGTCACAGTGCGCATTATGAACGAAATTATAACAGTTATTGGCACTTCCAATCTTATGAAAATGGAAAGCTGAACTGAACCGCATTGATCACATAACAGCTGTGCGCTTCAATTAACGGAAATGCATGGCAATTGAAGCCGAAATTGAGCAAAGTTTTGTCACACGAATGACTCAGTCAGCGCCTCGAAAGCCTTGGAAGTCGTGACTAAGCCGCACTCCAAACGGGAGTGCAAATGAGTAGGCTTAATGCTAAAGCTCACTGGGTGTGAGTGCGACTTTGTGTGCGTGTGTGTGTGCTATGTGATTGGCATGTATGTGTGCTTGAGTTTGTTTCTGTGTTAGTTTCTTAGTTTTTTGCCTTTCATTCATTTGCATACGCTGGTCGCACTTGAGTGATTCTGACATCCAGATATAAACTCAAGCCGCCGCCTTGCCTCTCTCTCTCTCTCTCGCTGTCCCTCTCACGCTTATTAGAGCAGCCCACTTTTGCAGCGCCTGCTCTTTGAGCGCTCAAGTGGCCGGCCTTAATCAATACAAGTGCGTTATTCAGATTACTAGCTGCACTTTATATAAATGTATATGTGTGTGTGCGCAAGTATTTGTGTGGGTGTTTAAATGCGCGCTTACGCAAATTTCATTTTTAATTAGTCGCAAAATCATTTGAGCTGATTTCGAATTGGCTGTTGATTTAATTGCCCGCCGACTGCCTTAGGCTTTTCGAATTGCCTTCAGGCACGCCAACTAGCTAATGTGGCCACAATCAAGGTAAGCTCAAACCCACGCGGGGGTGGTCTACCCCTCTGACTCCCCCTGACCACAGTTGGATAACAGTTAGACACATAGCTCAACCCGTCGTTTATTCAATGTTATTTTTTGCTTTCTGCACTGCCCCACATGAACTGCGGATTAGAGCCAAGTTTTAGCAGTTAGTGGGGAAGGCCAACGGCAAGGATGACTGCTTGATAAATGATTCCAGCTTTATTTAAATGAATTGTTTTGAGTGTCTTAGCTCAATTGCACATTATTCGTGCTACGAATATATGCTACGCATATATCTCAATGTGCATAGAACGTTGAGTATGAAATATTAGCAGTCATGAATACTACACATATTTTCATCCATTCATTCCCAACATTTATTCATAGTTAAGATTTTTATAACCCTCATATTTAGCTACGTTTATTTGTTTTCGAATGCTCATTGACATTAATGAACAATACATTTAAAACTCATGAATACATTTATAATCTGAATTTGAAGAATCGCTCACATTGTTCATTTGCTCTATAATATTCCAATATATTACAACAGTAAGTAAGTATAATATAACGGAATAGCACACATCAGAACTAACAATAGGAACTCTTTTTATTATATATTTATGCATATTAGATAAACTCTGCTTATTACAAATGCAACGAACTGATAGAAATTGCTAAAACTAATATTCTAAGAATGTCAGCTCTTCGGAAATCTAATGATTCATAACTGAGGTTTCAATATAAATAATATTCTATAATAACTCCAGAAATGTGACTATATATATTACATATTATATATATATATATACGTATATAATATGTTTTATGTAATATATATACTCAAATATTGTCATGAATATAGAGAAATCATAATATACATTTATATCGTGAATGAATACAATTTTATATAAACATTATCAAAATATGTGTTAATAAGTAAAGCTAGAAATGATTTCTTCATATTTCATTTTTTATTTGATAGTTTCATTTATCCATACTTCTTGAATATAATTTATAATATGAGTATACCTATGAATACTATTCACAACACTCACATTCATTCTCTGCATTTGTATTCTAAAGAAAACTGGTATTTCTTGCAACAGCTGACGTATGCTAACAATTTTCATGAATAGCGTGAATGGTAGTCATGAATAACACTCTTTAATGCTTTGCAAAAACATTTGCAACGAAAAATCAGAGAGGAAAAATGTCTGTTGAGCAACCAGCAACCAGCAACCAGCAACTAGCCAACCCACCTTTGCCATCTATTACAAACTGCCCACGCGCTGACGCCCAAGCCACTTGAATTCCGCCTGTCAGAGGCCACATCCGTCTCATGACAAACCGGCAATGGGACAGACCAGACCAGCCCAGGCCAGCCCAGACCCGAGCCGAAGTCGAACTCGAGCCGAACCGAAGCGTCGACCCAAGACCAGACACCAGACACGACTCAGACTCAGACTCGCAGTCGGATGACAATTTTCCGTAATGATAATTGAAGTGCTGCAAAATATGCCGGTTGTGCAGGGCGGCAACCGAAAAGTAAATACAATGAGTATCGCTCACTCACTCACTCAGTCAGTCAGTCAGTCAGTCAATCAGCGGAGTGAGTTATTGACCAAGTGCGCGTCATGCGCTTAAAACTGGAGATGAAGACATTACTGGGCAATGTTTTTAGGCTCTTCATTGTTTCGAAACGCAAATATATATGTCAAGTCCAATTGATCTTGGGAATGTGCATATACACATGCATACATACATACATGCATATACAAACATTTCAGATATTTTTGCAAAAGGTGAAACAATGGCATTTCCATGTTGTTTTGTTTTCACTTTGGCATTGAATAGGGCACCCGCAACTGACCCAGTGACAGAGTCCGACCCCGACCCCGACCGGGACCCCGAATACGAGTCGCAGTAGACCCCCTTTCGAAGTGCTGCTCGCTTACCCACCCACAGACAGGTTTTGTGTAGTAGGCGTACTGACTTTTAATGTTAGGCAATGGAGGGTGTATTAGATTCCTCCTGCATTACGTGCTCGGGTGTCAAGATCTACGTGACTTCATGGTGGATAGCGTGTGTACAACATGGCTTTCAAAAGACTTTGATTGATGAAGGTTGAGTCTTGGTCTAGACATGTCTAAGCCTGCTTTTCCTGCAATTATTTGAAATATCAGTCTCTTCGTTTCATGCGGGGTATGAAGCTAAGATTGGAGAGTAGCTATAACTAGAGTTAGATATAGTTTGGTAAACTTATTATTAGCTTTCTGCTCTTGATCCTGGATACGTTTTCTACTTGGGCTTTGCTTATAAAGTTATTTGCATGATCATTTTCAGTATGCATTTCTCTTTATTATTAATATATTTATTATCTTCTTATTTAAGTTTTATACTATTATTTCCCGTGATTCTTCTTGTGGTTTCTATGTGTAAATTTTTAGGAAGTTTTTCTTTTAAATAACTTGCTTTATTTACAGAATACATTTCTCTATTGATAGTAGTAGAAGTGAGTCAATTGTAACCCTATCCCGATAAGTTGAATCTTTAATCCTTTGATCTTCTGCTCGATGATTTCGCTTTCACTCATATAAATATCCTTTCTTCTGACATTTTCTGAGATGTATTTGGCATACGTTTTTAGAATTCTAGGGTATCTTTTAGACAGCCATTATCTGTATGGCTAACAATCTTTAACTTGTTTACGTTTCATTTGCGTGTAATGTCATTTAAATGATTTGCGCGATTGTTGTTGGCTTTGTCAAAAGGCCAACTTGTTTCGCAAGCTCGTTTTTAGCCACGATGACGTCATGGACAACCACCTCCCACACAGACAACAGCTGTGATATGTATAACAGGCCATAAATAAACCCGAACACAAAAATGATAATCGCTTTCGTTGTCGTTGTCATTGTTGTTGTTGTTGTTGTTGTTGTTGTTGTTGTTGTTGTTGTTGTTGTTGTTGTTGTTGTTGTTTGTGTCATTGTTGTTGCAATTTGTTTGTTTTCAGTTAAAGGAATTGGTCGCTGATCTCATTGCATTTTTCTCTGAAAGTTTCTCGATTAAAGTTGTGGGTGTAACGCCAACAACAACAACAACAACAACAACAACAACAACAACAACAGTAACAACAACATA
The DNA here is from genome assembly GCA_037075325.1 of Drosophila mayaguana. Classification (NCBI taxonomy): domain Eukaryota; kingdom Metazoa; phylum Arthropoda; class Insecta; order Diptera; family Drosophilidae; genus Drosophila; species Drosophila mayaguana. Next base: position 1,911,972 of record JBAMCG010000040.1, on the reverse strand, counting down.
TAAGTGAAAAGAAGAAGAAGGGAACACTTGTGTTATTTTATTGAGACACTTGACGCATTGCACAACATCTGCTATATGGCAGATACTAAATTAAAGTAGCAAAAGTTGGGGAGGAGTTAAGTCACAAGTCTCTTGACCTCGCATATTGGTTAAAGTGTTTGTGATTGTTGTCGGCGCCAATGGCAATTAGTAGCGTAATTAAATATTTGTGTACAATGCAATGCAAATATATTTATGTATTGTTTTATGGTTTATATCAGTTTCCATTCAATTCAGTGTTTGTTTTGCGATACCCTGCAAATTAACAAACAAAACCTTGAATAACTTGAACATTCAGTTACCATTCAGAGCCAACCCACAAATTTTTTGTATGCAAATTATGAAAATGAACATCTTTAATATATCTACAATTTATTTAATATAACTTTCAGACTAGAAACTTTAATAATGCAAGTAACATCAATTTCCAAAGACTTTTTTAACTTTCTGCAAATTTCATTACGAAAAGCAATATCAAAGAATGAAAGAAAAAGACGTGACTTAATAAAGATTCTAAAGAATTTAAATTTAATTTAAAACTGTGTTTAAATATCTTTCAGCCATATAAACAATAAGTTTCCTTCCTGGTAGACATTCCTTTTTGGTAGACATCGTAAAAGAAAGTAGTAGAAAAGTAATTTTTTTTTGGGACTCTTAGAAGATAAACAATATTTATTTTTAAAGAATCGGAATTTTAAGATTGTTTAATTGAATGCGCATCATTGTAATTGTGCATCAAGTAGAGATCCTAAGACCTAACTAGACAAGTTGAGCTTAATCGAACTGCACAGAGAAGAGCTTCAAAAGCCTTTGGCGGCTCGTCTACAGGGCGTTCAGTGCGTCAAGCACTCTTATTTGCCAGATCATTTTGTATTGAATTGCGTAGAGGGCGGCAAACGGGCTTTTGATCAACGTTTATTTTTGGCATATCCATCCACAGAGACACATAGCCAAAATAAATTGTCTGTTCCGTTAAGAGTTGCGATGTCAGTTTGTTTGTTTTTTCTTCTCTTCTCTGCTTTTTTTTTTTTTTTTTTTTTTTTTTGGAGTTGACAAATTGACACACAAAATTGCTTATCTTAATGAGTCACAGAAACACGAAGAGCCACAGTCAGCTAGGGAACTATGCCATATGGTTTGCACAGCCTTCGCTGGGGACAGATAAAAAATATATCAGAGCGATATGAAAGATGTGTACAGAGTGTAAATATTGAGGAAACTGGAAAAATTGACAGACTGAAAAACTACAAAACATAACTGGGAAGTTGATTTGGTTAGGAATGTGACTTATAAGTTAGCTGACCTTCAGTCTTTAGGTTTCTTTACTTCGAGCCCGAGCACAACTCACTCGAATAGCTAATTAAGAAAGCAATGCACATAAAATAGTCAACAGATTGTCAACAAAGATCATTATTTCTTATCGATTTATAGATTTATTTTTGGCCAGTTCGGATTTGTTAAGCTTCTTTATTTGTTGTTGTTGTCTTTGTTATTTGCGTTCGACTAAGTCGTTAAATTCAAATTAAATTCACAGGCACTTAAAATTGTCATAATTTCCAAACGGTTAATTAACGTTCGGCTTAAGAGCGAGCGAGATGGAGCAAATGCAAATTGAATTGAAAACTAATTAGAGATATCAACAGGCACATACACTGATGTATTTATATATGTATATATAGATATAATACTCCATACACACGCCAGATTTGACAACACGCCCCGCGATATGGTCGAACGACACGCATACATAATGACAATTAAAAAGCCAAAACGAAATCAAGGAAAATAGCAACAAAGCAAATACAGCAAAAGAAAAATAAAATATATATTTATATATATATATAGAGAGAGAGAGAGAGAGAGAGAGAGAGAAAGAGAGAGCAAGAAAAGTAAAGACAGCTGTGGAGCACTACGTGCCTGCCAAACAGAAGCAGGTTCCAAGTGCAACAACTGTTCCCGCGCCGTGGGCAGAGGGGGTGGGAGTGGGTGCTCACACAGTTATCAGTTTTCAATTAACAACATCGTGTTATGTACCCCCGCAGTAGTAGGCGTATCTATAAGATACAAAACAAAGCACAATGCCGAAAAAAAAAAACACCAAAGAACACCAAGGAAAAACGATAAAAAAAAAAAGAAACAAGACGAGCAAAAAAGTCCAAAAGATACAAAATTAAAAAAAAAAAAGACGAGCTGCACTCTTACGTATTACTGACTAGGCAATACTCGTTTGGAAATTTGGATTTCGTTTGATTACCACAAGCCCAGTGTATATTATAGATCTCAGGAGCCCTAAGCAGTTCTAGCGGTTATATAGTCTAGTATACGTATATGGAAGCTTTGATAAGAAATAAAGCTAAGAGATATTCCATAGGCATTCTATTTTTATATATTTCAGTCTACATTTTTATTCTACACCCCAAGATAGTTTCAAAATTTATAGAAACTTCGTTTCTACACACGAAAGATTAGGTTAATGATAATTATGTATATACCTCTATATAATTTTCATAACAAAAATAGAGCAATCCAAATCCATTCCATACTCAAAATATTTATTTAGCCATTTTCTTTTTAAGATTTACTTTCGACTCTCAATATATCTATAATTTTTGTATTTCAGTACAATAGAGCGACAACTCTGGCATCGGTTCGACTGTACTTCCGGTACGGGGCCTGTTGCCAGGCCAATTAAACATTAAAACAGTGCACACGTTCGATCTGTGAGCTGCATAGCAAGTAGCTCGAATAGATCAATGCGATTCCATTGAACGCGGCTAGAGGCAAGTCATGAAATTTATTAATGAAATATGCTAAATAAATATCAACTCGGCTGCAATTCCGAGGTTTGGCCTGTCGCTCAATGGGCAGCTATCGATAGCGCTCTACCAGCCAATAATAATGCTCATGCTTGGCTTTTTTTAAGCTCTGACAGCATACTATGAACAAATTTGTATGTGCCTTGCGACTAAAATAGGTAATTTGGCCAATCAATTCGTCACTCAAAGAAATTTTTTTTTTTTTTGGAAATATTAAAAGAAACAAAATTGTTGTTTTAATTTTGAATATGGAATACACTTTCTGTTCATATCATCTGAGCTCCATTAACGTTCATTTGAATTCACTGCTTGCCGATAACATATCGACCTTCATACAATATAATTTATCGGTTAACAAGCAGAGGTTTATCAAATGTTCATAATAATTATAACATTAAGACAAACATCCATTTACATTTATGTGTGCCATCTTATCAGTAGTCGACTTTCATAAATCAATAATTATTTATAGTGGCCTCTAATTTATACTATAAATAAACTATTGTTATATCGATAACTTATCGATTGTCATCAATTTACAAGTTTATTACATTGTTTATGTTTTTTTTATTTTTGATTATGAGTTACCCTAATGATAGCACTCCCCTAGACTAGACTGCAGCCAGCTGATGATCAAATATTCCCCTCCTCTTATCTAATTTATCGGTATACCTAATGTACCCTATGTTAGAGTATTTCAAGCGAACCATCTAACCGGCGAACGGTGTCAGAAATTGCTGCCCACGCACCTTACAGATTTCGAGCCGCAGAATTGGCGCAGCCAAAAACGGAAACATCGCGCAGGCGTACCAACAAAATATAGACAAAGCAGGAGGCAGTTACAGACTAAAAGAAAGAGTTAGCAATAGAGAATGAGAGAGAACGAGAGATAGAAAGAGATGGTAAGATAGTGCTTCAATTTTATTAAAAATAGGCATACATTAAAGCGACTTTAATAAATGAAGTTTGAACAAATAATTAACGAGTCCAAAACAAAATTATGTTGAATGAATGATGCGCCAGGTAAGAGGGGCGAGGCGAGCCAAGAGAAGGTGAAGTAGGAAAAGGGGCGTGGCCCCCTGTTGACTCAATCGGTGTGGGTGTAGATTTTATAAGCTGAATGCGAATCGTTGAATCACAAAAAATCCGTTTTGTTTACAGCCAAGTTTTTCCGTTACACGAACACAAAGCGAGTAGGTGTGTGTGAATGTGTGTGTGTGTGTGTGTGGGCTAACTGGCTCAGGGCTAATTAAAACTCTAAACAGCAAGCAGCAACAACAAAATACATAAGCAAATGCAAAAACTTTGCCACATTAAAAGTTGTCTAACAAACAAAAATTGTTGCAAATCGGTTCGATTTTTGTAAACCTACGCAACTGCCCCGCCATTCGTGGGTGTCTGTCTGTCTGTTTGCCTGTGTGTGTGTGTGTGTGTGTGTGTGTGTGCCACGCCCCCAGTGCCAGCTGCCGCCAGCTGTCAATCTCAATCAACGTATCTATTTTTTCGTTTTCATTGCAAATCTTGTCTAAAGTCTAGCTTTTTTTCTCTGCTATGAAATGTTACATATTAGTGGGCGTGGCTCTTTTGTGGGCGTCACAGAAAGTGGCTGAAAGTGTTGAATTATTGAAACACCCAAGCTTATGTAGGGGATTAGCCAACTCTTTGAACTTGAAATATTGCAAAGAGTTGATCCAATTTAGCCGATGAGTCAAGATCAAGATCTAAGAAGGAAATCAACCCACATCCGATATTTGTTATATATATTTAAACAGCTCATAAAACTAACCAAAACAGACATTGAAAATTATTTGAGCGCTCAAGAATGTGGCAAAAATGTCCAAGTTTAAGCGAGAAATATTTGTGATTCGAGAATGTGCTAAAAATCAAATTTATGTCACTTTATGTTATGTATTTATATTAATATATATATATATATATTTATATCTAGTTCATAAAAGCCAAATATAGTTTATTCTAGCACATTGTATGGAAGACACAGATGAAAGTATCTCAAATTCCAAAAGATGTTTAGACCGAATCTGGATTTCTAAGCTGAGCATGATTCTTTTTATACCCATCAATGAAAGTGAAATGAGCATATTGATTTTTATTATTAATGTTGTCTATCGATTAAATATTAAATATTCTAAGAGACATTTTTAATTTAGAGAACTGAGATATATGTATACTATATAATAACACTTAATATAATATATTATAATAACTTAATAATCATAATCATAATTGCTCCCGCTTCCGAACGACAACATCTAGAAGATCCCTAACATCTAGATCTTTTTACAAAACACTTTTAGTACTTTTATAACTCTACATCATTTTATACTTACATACTCAATATATAAATTAGATCAAATTTGGACTTTTTGCCTTTTTGAAATTTACTATACAATTTATATAAGTTTTTGTATTTATTAGCATCTCTCAAATCCTTCATTCCCGTTGAGGAATTAAATTTAAATTTAACTCAAAATCAAATAGAAATTTGTATTCTAGAAATTCCTCAGCTAAATCCAAGCACACACATTACACATTCCACTCCATTGCCCCTCCGCCAAGAGCTGGCTAACGGGTCACAAATAGCTAAGAGCCTGCTGCAACTAAATATTGTAGAGCATTCATTGGACTCAATACGCAAAAAAGCTGGCAGCAGAAATTTGTTTGTTAACCGAACAATGCCCTCAACGGAGGCAGCAAAATGACGGCGACATAAATTTCAATTTTTACGTTGCAATTGCAAAAGCAAGAATAGCGGTAAAATCTTGCAGTCGAGTCGAAATAGTGAAATACTCTTTCTATTTTAAGAATTCATTTTCAAGAATGATCTGTTTGTATTATAATGGCGTAGTTATTTCTAGGGATAGTTTGATATTGATATTGATATCTCATATCAAGAATATCATTCACAATTACAGAAGGTCGAGCTTGATATTTATCGATTTTCAAGAAATGTAAAAAGTCAGCGTGGTATACAAAATGTTCTCTGTAAGAGAATTTTAGAATTTAGAATAAATTTGGGAACCCTAAAAAGATGATGAATAAATTATAGTATCCCAGTTTTAGATATAAATTAAGAAACAAGCTGATAAAATAAATCATATATGATTATTCGATATCATCATAGCAGATCCCATAGCAAAATAGAAATACCCTTCCAACAAGTGCATGAAAAGCGCAGCAAAACACTAAAAACATGGCCAGATACAAATCGCTAGTAAAAGGCAAGCAGTAAAGGTGAGGTGCGGCTGGGTGCAACCGCCAACTCTGTAGGCTGCATAGCGACTCCGTCGGCGGCACAGAAATAGAATAAAAGCGACAGCAGCGGAGGCTGCACCGTTAGGCGTGGAATTAGCGCATAATATGCGACTTCCAACAGCGGATCGGAAAGAGAGAGAGAGAGAGATAGAGGGAGAGCGAGAGAGAGGTAGGGAGACAATATAAAAAGAAGAGAGCGAGAAGGAGGAAAACTGTTGGCAATGTATTGGAAAAATGTCAATGCGGCGGCAGCCGTTTAAATGGCCTAATGCATTGAGTTGTGGCACAGTTTGACAGCCACTGCCTGAACATGAGTGCAATGAACCAAGCGTCGCATAAATGTGTGGGAAACTCGGGCGAAACACTACAGTCTCTGAGCCCTGTTCAAGTGGGTAGTGCAAATATTTGGCCAACAAAGAATTGGCACAGACAATTGTTTGGCATCTGAATGGGGATGGGATTACTCCGAATGAAACTGGGATGGGATTATTATCATGAAAATTGAATAAAACGATATTTAATATTTATTGTATTAACAAAATGATTAAAAAGTGAGAGGAATCAATTGTTAACAATAATTTGTGAGTCTATATAGAGATATTGACAACAATTATAGAAAAACGAAATAAATAAATGTTTATGCTTAATGAGAACTGATTATAATTTTTTTTAAATTTAAGGAATTGAAAAATATATAATATTACACATCGACAAATAATTTATAATAGGTGAATATTTTATATTATTTACTGTTCAATATTTTAGCAATTATTTAATTATTATTTAATTATTAGAATCTCAACAATTAAGTGCACAGATCCATTTATCAAATCTTAACTTCAAAGCGGATAAATCATATTAAAGAGGTCCTAATTTCACCAATCTTTTATAAGTTTAGACTCTATATTTACATATATAACGTTCAGCTATATATCGAACTATTTAGATTCTACACGCCGGATAATTTCGAAAATTCCTAAATTATTGCAATATCATTCAGCATATCATATCATATCAAATTATCGTAAATGACCACATATAAGATATTATAATACAATTTGTGAAATAATAAGATGATATAGTTTAAGAGTAATGCTCGACTCACCTGCTATGCGCAAGACGGCGCGATCCGCCGGATCCAGCTGCAGTATGCTGAGCGGCTTGTCCTTAGCCCATTCGCTAAGGGATTCGCGATCCATCATAATGTTCGCTGCGCTGCCCGTGGATGCATAGATGCGGCGGCGTTTGCACAGCTGCTGCTCGGATTGATGATGACGTGGCTGGAGCAGAGGGCAGGAGCCCGATGTGCCAGCACCTGTTGGTGTTGTATTGCGGATGCCACCGTTGCCGTTGCAATTGATCTCCAACTCCTCCCCTCGCCCGGCGATCGCCAACAGCTGCGGCGAGTGCGGCGATTGCGGCGTGGAGCGAGAGCGAGCGTAACTCCGCGGGGACGCCGTGTTTGCCGCGTCTTCTGCTCCGTGTATTGAAGACGAGGTGTGCGAGCGAGATGGCGCGTTGCTGCTGTCTCGCCTGCTCCAGAGCTGGGCTTTTTTATTTAGTTACTTAAGCACTAATTGAAAATTGTACTAAAATTTAGCTAATGTTTTTGTTCATTTTAATACTTGGCTGTAAATAAAAAAAAAAAATTAAAAAATAAATTAATTAATAAATTTTAGGTGTTAAATAAAATAACAATTACCAACTTATAAATGAATAATAAAATTAATTAATTAAAATCGACATCTTTCACGAGCTTTTACTGTATTTTAGTTTTGATTTAATTACATTTAACAGCTCCAATTTTTTAGTTTTTATTATTTATTATTATTTTTAGTTTTTTTATTACTATTATTTTATTAAAGTTGGCATTCTTTACGAGCTTTCTCTGTACTTCTGCTCAATTTCTTGCATTTTAGATTCAACTGTTTTTTTTTTTTTTTTTATATTATTGCCTATTATATTTTTTTATTTTGCTGTTCTTTTAATGTTATATTTTGCATTAATCTATTACTGAGCTTCTAATGGTAATTATTTTAATTGGTTTTTATAAACACTAAAGTTTGAGAGTCGTTTTCGTAGAATTATCCATAGTATACTTTAAGGCGGCGCTGAAAATTACAGCAGCTGACTCTGTCTAGCCGGCGCTGTATTTGTAAAATGCGCGGTAACAATAGCAACGGCAACAACAACAACAAAAAAAAAACATGAAAACACTTGTTATCAGCTGCTCGCGAGGCAATTGTTTGCCAGTGGGTCAATGCCAGCCAATGAAACAACAACAGCAACAACACACACGAACACACGCACACAGTGAATAAGCGGAAAACGCTGTTTGCGTTAAATTGTGTGTTTAGTTTGGCAGTCATTGTGCCGTGGATAAATACGAAAATTGAAAAACAAAACAACAGCGCTTTCGATATCGAAAAACGGCCGCGCAATTTACAATCAATGAATTTCGAAGAAGCAACGGAAACTACGTTTACTGATAAACAACGGTGCACGTGCGCAAGTGTGTGAGAGTGCAGCCAAATGTCAACATATAATCAAAATGCAGAGAGCAAAATGATAGAGAGCGAGAGAGAGAGAGCGGTAATAGAAATGCGAGACCGGTTTCTTGTGAAGAGAGGCACAGAAGGAGAGAGAGAGAGAGAGAAACGGCAGAGAGCATTGGCGCAAGCGCAATGCAATACCGGAAATAGTCGCTGCTACTGCTGCTGCTGCTGCTCCTGCTGCCGCTGCAGACGTTGCGAAGCAGCGTGCAATGTGCAAGAGTAAAAAATTGTCGGACCAAATAAGAAAACAGTAGAACCAGAAAAAGTTTTATTGGACACCTAACGGCAGGCTTCCAGTTCAGCTAGCCAAGCAAGCACTCTCTCTCTCTCTCTGTCTTCCTATCGGCTCAATGGCCAATTATCGCTGCTGAATTGTATTATTATTGAGTGCCTTTTGGCAAAAATAACTGTATACGTATGAGTGTATACAGGTATACTCATATGTGTGTACGTGTGTGTGTGTGTGTGTTTATTTATGGGAATTGTTTTGACGCGGTTTTGTTTTTGCCGCATGCTTTTTATGACTTTTATCAAAGTCTTTTGTGGACACATTTGGGCAGTCACATCGAATAACTAACTGTACAATTAAGATAGAGGAAGGGGGCATTGGCTAGGCAAACGTGATTGGCAAACTTAACATTTGGAATGCCTGTCAGCTACGCTCGAGTGCTTATCAAACTATCCAATGCACAGGTTGACATTTGCGCTGGAGTGCGTGTCAAACTGTACAGACAAACTCTGTAAGCTTTGACGCCGACGTAGGCATCACTGTCGGCCCTCAAATCAACAAACTTATCAAAAAACGCCCAAAATGCAACAACAAATAACAAAAATAATTGTGTGCGTGCGCTTATCAACAGATAAGCAGTCATGAATTCCGTTTTCTTCTTGACTGATAACTTGTACAGTTATAATTCAGAAGAGTAAAACGAAAAAAAGAGAACATTGAATTGGGCGGCCTTTACTTTTGTACCTGTCGACTAAATATAGCGAATATAGTCTAAATAGAAGAGCAAGTATAAACTTAAACATATCCTACAATAATGTAAATATTAGGATCGATGAGAGCGGAGAGAAGGAGGAACATTTTTGACCTGAAGGGGCTTTATTTTTTATAAAATTTTTAAAGATTAATTTAATTACTCTTCTGTTCCATTTTTGCAATTCATTGCATATTCTCAGGGTATTAAATCAGACAAAATTGTTTTTACACTTGTTTAAAACAATAACAAAATAAAACAAGTTTCATCAGCTGCAATGATTAAATATATTTTTATGCTCATTTAAATACAAGTATCATATGAATTCTGATCATATTATACAAATAAAAATACTATATATGTATGTTTAGTCTCACCCAACGTAACACTGATTACAGGGTATCTAAAACATTAAAGCGCTGATCTAATCGCTGTCCAAATCTAATGAAGGTTGCTCAAAAGTTGATTTATCGTATGGCTTAAGCTATATGTATAGAGTGCTAAGACAGAAGCTCTTGCGAAGCTCTAAAACTACATTTTATACCGATTTAATTAAGAACATCCGAATGGTTCGCACATTTAACTTGTAAATTAGCAGACATCTCATTTGAATTCGAAAATAGAAAATGAAAACGAGACGAGCGGCCCTCCGGCTGCGCCGCGGCTGGCGACAGAAATCCCAACAGCTGTTGAGTTAGCAAATATATATAATTAAGATTTAGGAGCTGTTGCAAATAAATACCTATAATTAGAGCTAAGGACCCAGAGCTAGATGTTCTAGATGACAAACAGGAAACTGGATATCTGCAGAGGCTATAAATTGTGAGCTAAATTTAGATATGTGAATTGAATTGCAAATTCAAGAAGCCAGCAACAAGAGCTGACAGAATGATAGACAGAAAAGCCTAAGAATATGTATATACTATATATAAAATAGAACAATGTGTAAATATATTTAATTTAAGGCATGATTTAAAGAATATGTTATGCTTAGTTACATTAGGGATGTATGTACTTGCCTTCTGGGCTTAAAATTCCTATTTTCAAGTAAAGCTTCCTCAGACTCTTCATTATCTCAGTTTTAATAAATGGGAAAACATTTTTCTCTGTTTATAATAATACCAATACAACAAATAATGAATACGTTTAACAAGAAATTCTCATCAATTCAGTTTTCTCAAATTAAGAAAACAAGATTCAGTAATTAATCTAGATGCTGAAGATTTAAATCAATATTATTTTCTCACCTCCACAGATCTTAATTTTCTATTACTATATTTGGATCTCAAACAACCTATTTATCAACTAGCAAAGGGAAATTGAAGGCAATCTTAATGTGATTTGAGTGAACTAGTTCCAATTTTGGCAAATTCCCAAGTCTCTCTTTAACTTATCTTTTAACTTTTTGCCTAATGCTGCTGCTCCAATTGTTAAGAGCAAATAGAACTGAGCGTATTATTTACTGTTTTTTCGTACCCACATTCCTAAGTCTTGGTTATCAAGCAAACCACCGGAACTGGCGGTTCACAACTTGTATAACGATTCTGACAACGCCACATTTATGAAACTCGACAAGTCGTGGCTCGATTTCTGTGTGTGAAGAGCCCATAAAAAAGCACTTGAAGCAAACACCGCAAGACGCTTTGATGACCAGAGAGGAGCCCATTTCATACGCTGATTCCTCGCCCAAAGAAAGGCTAAGGCAATGCGAAGACCTGCTTGCACGTGCACCGAGCTTAGATCAGCAATGGGGTTCCCAGTGCCAAAAAGAGACACACAGAGAGGAATCAGCGAGGCAACAGAGAGAGGGCAGCAACAAAGTCAATTAAGCGACAGTTGAACGGACAATAACAGCAAATGGGAGAAATAAAAACCGTCACAAAACAATAAATGCTGATAAAACGCACACAATGGGCAACCAGTTTGACAACGTCATCGCTTGGAAAAAGTAAAAAGCACATAGGGGATTCTAGCAAAAGCGCACGACTAGCAGATATCCTAGTATAAGCTAAGAGTATTTTCCTGATCTGCTTGTTCTCTCTATCAGGCACTCTATAGACTATAGGATAAATGTAAGAACCATTCACTTGTAACGGGGGTCTTAGCTAAATTAGTTAACTCTTATCTTCTGTAATATAAATTTTATATTCCTTGATATTAAAAGTGACCTCAATATTTATGATCTCGATAAATATTTATTTAGGTCCATCAATATTTATCAATATCATAAATATAAATTGATATAGCGATTTTAATCTACAATGATGTCAGAGAAAATGATTAGTTTTCAAATGAACATTGATATTTATTGATCTCAGAAAACCGAGTAAATCAAATTCTGTGGATACATTCATAATCTAACTAGTCAAATTCTATGGATACATAGTCTATAACCACAACATGCCGTCAGTCTCTTCCAATATTTACAGGGTATCAAATGTAGAATTTGAGACGACATGCCAGCAGGTAAGGGGGTGAGATAGGCCTAAATACCCGCTCATGGGAACTAGCCGTAGTACGAATTTTTTAATTGTCTCGAAAGTCGACAGGCATTAATAAACGGCATTAGTCTCGCCTTACATAAACAACTAGAAACCAATGAAATCATACTCTCAATTGCATTGATTGAGTAAACGGCTATTTTATATCATTATATTGTTTGTGATATATAGCACGGGCTCATATCGGTGATTATGTCATCTATCACGAGCCTGGGGCTGTGGGGCCATGCAATTAGTTATCGCAGAGCCGTTCGGGTCACCCAATTAGCCAAACATTTTGCATATCAGTTGAAAACGAGCTCAATTAAAAATGATAGTTATTTCAAATATTTCAAATTTCATAATTTACATTCCAGTTTGCATTGGACGAGCCACAGCTGGCGGCATAATATCCAAACTGAGGCTAGTTTATTATTATCAATTTTAAGCGTAAAATTAAGCAGTCTAATTTTCGAATTAGCATATTTGTAGCTCTAGGCTGTTGAGCGAACTTTTCGATACAGATCTTAGACTATACATCTTATATGTAATATTAATAATATTGTAATAAATAAATCAAAATTAAAATAAATAGTATTGTAATAAATATTACTATAATGACTAATATGATTATAACTATGAAATTTTTTGATTTTGGAAACAGTTTTAAATGATTAAAATTTGGGTTTTATTCAGCTTTTCTGATCCCAGCAATTGTCAACCATATTTACTTCGTTTTGTCTAGTAGAAAAAGTTTTTAGAAGTTAATTTCTATCTGCGTTTATTATACTTAAATATATTTATTATTAGTATATTGTCTTGAATCTTCGCTTAATATTCATTGTTGAGTTAAGAACTTCCCTTAATGAAAGCTTTTTTCTATATCGTTGATAAGTTATGCTCAAATATTCGTGAATAGAAAGAATTGTGTAGGCCTATAAAGATCAGTTAGCTATAATACTCAACATATGCTTTATCAACCTCCGCTCTCTTTATAGATCTTTTTAGTTTTCAATCAACATATTTCTTATTCTGCTATCCTCCACTGTTTCATACGCAAATCCTCACGTCCGTTGTCCACTCATACCACCATATATCGCTCATTCTTCAAAGATCAGTCACTGTTTAAAGTGTTCGTAAGTCTGCATCATCTAATCATCAGTTGGTCTTTCATCTTTTCAACTGCCTAGCCGCTAATTGTTAAATGGGGCCTGTTTGAAACACTTTATTTTTCATGTTTACGAGCGTCAGTTGGCGGTCTAATTGGGGCTTTCCTTTCACGGTGCGGCCTGGAGAATAGAGTTTTGTTTTTCGTTTATAGTTTTTGTAGGCGTTTCCTCTGCAGAATTTTAATTAGCTGGAAATTTTGAAGTTTGAAGCTGGGTAACTAATATTAATTCCGTAGAAACTGACTTGTTGATTGCGCTGGTTGTTCGCTTATCAGAGATGCCACATGCCAGATAACCCAAGACATGGCAATCATGATCATGATGATGATGATGATGATGCAGATGATGAAAGATACAAGAGATATCAATAAGTTCTACATTACTTCTAGTGGGGCTAAGTATCAACTATGTTTTAATTGAAGTGATGATGATGCAAGAGACATCAATAAACTTTTATATTGTAGAATTGCTTCATTGTAGCTACTGGGCTTTCGCTTTAATTAGGCTAATCGGGCAACTCTTGAGCGGCACGCCCTTAATTCGCATGCAAAGCGGCGACACTTGAACTTTAGTTACGAGTTCAGAGTTCCGGTGAGACTATGGATGGGGAACTGGGGGAACTAGGGGACTGTGGATTGGGCCGACACACCCAGACGCCAAACAGACCGAGGGCAACTTTTTAGCCAAGAGGAGTAAAAGCAAAAAAAAAACTAGAAACATGGGCCAAGTGCATGGCAAAAACGCATAGCTTGTCAGACAGCTAAGAGAAAAAGAAGAACACAGAGAAGAGTAGGGGCAGTGGATGTAGACACAGGCAGACGAAGCAATAAAACAGCTACAGTCAACGCTCGAGTGCATTTTCCGGGCCAACATCAGAACAACAACCACTACAACAAGAACGACGGCAGCAGCAACTACCTCGCCAACCCTTGAGTTGTTGCTTTTCTAGGCTAGGGCCGCAAATCAATTTGATGATGTTACAACTAGTTAAGTGAGAGCGGGAGAGAAATAAAGATGAGAGGGAGAGAAAACGCATTGCAGCTCATAATATGAATTATAATGTACAGTGAATGCACGCTAATGTAAACGCGCCTATCTTAAATTCAATTCTCAGCAACACACACAGCATTAATTATAATACCAGACTCAAATATACCCTGTGCTAAAAGTTAGACCTGAATAACAAATGTATTTTCCTTATTTAATTAATCAGAATAAACAGCAATATTTATACTGATCAAGGCAAATATATCTACTGTGCTAGGACTTACAGAAATATATCTAATTAAATTAATTTGTCATCTATTAAAATCACTGTAAGTTTTCAATGGAGTAGTATTCACTGTATTGGAACAGCTGCCAAAAGGCCAAACATCCAACATTCATGTGAGTATTTGCGTGTGTGTGTACATGTTTGGGGGTTGGTTGCGTGCATTTTCAGCAGCCACTGAACTTTGCTGTTATAAAAAGAACAAGAAGAAGAAAGACGAACAGCACAAAAAAAAATTAAAAAATAAATAAGTAAATTGTAAACAGAGCGCCGGTAAAGTTGAGAGCGAAATGTCTTGCACTTGGCTCCTCTTCCTCTCTGCGTCATTTACTCTCTCTCTCTCTCTCTCTCTCTCTCTCTCTCTATCCGCTCTTTGCGCTGTCTGCTTTATGAATGTTGTTGTGGTCAGTGTCAGGGCTGCCATTCGCAGGCGGCAGGCAGCAGGTTGAATGCCAGTGTGTGTGTGCGTGTGTGTATGAGTAATGCGTGCGATTGACTGATCAAAACGGAACATGTGAAATGTGAGTAAAATGTGTCACTCACCACTCAAAAAAATTACCCCTCCCTAACTCTTACTATCGATTTTTCAAGGGGCCCACACAAAAAAAAACAATACTTAATGAATGTAGATAAAACAATATCACATGCATCGGCTTATTAGCATCACTGTGCGAAATTTGAAGGAAGGAGAGCTTTCCATGTCAGCGCTGACAAAGATAACGATGAGAACGTCGCTGCATCTTGGCAGAAGCAGCGCAGCCAGCAGATAAACCGGCCTTTGCCGGCAGCGCCGCAGCTGTGACGTTCTCTGACGAGGGTTGAGGGTTGACACAATTTACAAGCACACACACATGCATATATAGATATGTGTATGTAAATATGTACGCTGCCTTTGTGCTCCATTAAAAAGTTTATAAACAAATTATGTAGCTGTTTATTTAACACTCACAGACTCACATACATATATATACAAACACATTAGCAGAGCAAAAACAAATGTTGACGGCTGGAACTAAAATTCCTCATGAGAACAAATACCGTTTATTGTTGGAGCTTTTTAATTTAATTTTTTTTTTTTTTTTTTTTTTTGATGATGTGCTTCATGCAGTTTTTTCTTCTTTTTTTCTTAGTGTTTCTCACTTTGCATTTGTCATTTTGGAGAGGACCGAAACACATTGAATCTTTGTGTTTTGCACAATTTCTTTTGCACGTTTCTTTTTTTTTCATTTTCCTTTTTGTTGTTTGCCATGCATTGCCCTCAAATCGTGCTGCGGTCGCCGACGCGAGCAGCGCTGCTCTGCAAGCTGACTCATAAGGAGCAGCAGAGACAGTGGCAACATGAGAGTGACAGAGAGAGAAAGAGAGCAGCCCACTTACAGCAAAAGAGATGGTTGAAAAGATAGACAAGGCGACACGAAGTGAGCGCAAGGAGCGAGTGAGCACCCTGCTCTTGTTTCTGTTGTTGTTGTTGCTGCTGCTGTAGTTTTCACAATATTTTTTTTATATGTATTTTACTTTTCGTTTTGGTTTTTCTCGAGCAACATTTTAGCTTTTGTTCGTAGTTGCTCTGATGCTTATGTTAATTTTCACACACACACATTAATGTATGCACTGCATACACAAAAAATTATAAAATAATTTATGGCAATTTAAGCAAGCGAATCGTTCGAGCTGCTGCTGTTGTTGCTGGAAAATCTCTTTTACACGCCTGCAGTTTGAATGAGCTGCACAACTATTTTTTTCGGTGCTACGCTTTGGTTTGCAATTCGTTTACACACACTTTACAATAGAGTTGATGTTGCTCCTGTTGTTGTTGTTACTGCGCTTGGTGCACTTCTACATGTAGATACCGTTACACTTGTGCAATTTACAATAGTCGGTGTTATTACACCGATACAGACAGCACTTACACGATTAGACAGCCAGACACACACTCACATGTAGAAGGCGTATTTGCTACAATAAATTATAATTCACGTGCCCAAATTACATACACACGCGCACGCAATGAAAATTTCTCAGTGCAGCGAAATTTAATTCTACCGAATGAAATGCGAGTAACGGACCTGGTGGCAGTAGTGGAGCGCGCACAAACGTCCTACCGCGTTGACTTTTGAATTGAAACTGATATCGTCTATCGATTGAGCAAGTGAAATAATTCTATCCGGCGGTGACTGCATTCAGAGAGAGAGCGTTTAAAGAGAGCGCAACTGCTTCTGTGAAACAGGTCCATTCTGCGCATGACACGAAAGCGTATAAGGTAGGCTGTGCATTGGGAGTTCTTATCGGTGAGCATTAAGGCGAGTTCATTACGTCACATTCGTTTGCATTTGAGAAGCGCCAAGTTTAAATACGTAAAATTAAAACACTTATTTTTCCCATCAATTTGTATGTAAAGTGCAAAGGGTAGATAATTTCTATTTCCACAAATAAATAAATACAAATAAATTAAATAATCTTCCAGGCTTACAAAAAAGGAAAACGAAATGTGCCAAATACATGTAATTCATTTAAAATTACATAGAAAACGTATTTAATTTGAATTTGAGGTTTTGACCGTGAGGTCGTTCGAAGGGCATCGAGTACTCAATCATAAAACTATCGATACATAAAAATATCGATATTCGCAACTACTATTATAGCGGTAGTAACTACCAAATCCTTTAAATTACAGCATATTGACTTGTTTTTATTTGGACTTTATTTGGTTATCACTTTTGTTTTGGAGATTAATATCATGTCAATAAATTAATTGTAGCTCAGCAGCATGGCCTTGGCTATCTCCTGTGCCTTGGCCGTACCCGCGAGTTGCTCAGATATTTTCAAGGCGAACTCGTACGCTGTGCCGGGTCCACGGCTGGTTATCAAATTGCCATCCTGGACGACATTTTGATCGTCCACATAGCTAGGAAACATATGAATTAATTATGGAAGCAATAGGTATATCGCTAATTGATGTAGCTACCAGTATTTCTCAACCAGCTGCGGCTTCATAGCTGGATACGAAGTCAGGGATTTGCCAGTGGCAATGCCGTGCTTGGCCAACGCTGTGGGTGCTGCGCAGATGGCTGCAATTAGGCGCCCTGCTGATTCCTGCCTATGCAGCAGTTCGCCAACTGCCTTCGAGTTGCCCATGGCAGTCGAGCCACCCAGACCCCCAGGCAAGACAATAACATCGTATTCCTCGTCCGTAACAGCCTCCTCCAACGATTTGTCCGGCACAATCATCACATCACGCGAGCATTTGACTGGTTCGCTGCCTTCCAGCCCAGCTACCGTCACATTAATCTGAAACAAAACAACAAAAATTACTTACTATAAATAGCCAGACATTCGATTTTTTCACTCACTCCCGCGCGGCGTAACACATCCGCAGCAATGGTGAACTCCATTTCTTCGGCACCTGGTGCCAGGACAATCAGAGCACGTTTCCCATCCATTTGATTGATATACGTTCCCTTCGGTCGTTGTATAGCTATGCTCAATGAGCTGTTTTCGCGACTTCTGCCCAGAGTCAGCAGTCGTAGTGGCCATCGAAGCATTGAGTACATATCGATAGTTTTTGTTGTGGATTCGTTATCGATGTTTAAATTATTGCCCTAGTTCCAAATTTTAGTTTTTAATTTTGAGTATTGACAAGCAGACTTTTTATAAAAAATATGAAATGTTTTGAATAATATTCAATGACTTAAAACTAAGGCTACTTTTTGGAATACAGGGCTGCAAAAAAGGCGAACATTAGATTAACTAGAAAGCTTAAAGCTTCCCAAGAGGTAATTCAGTGAACCAGTGATTACTTATTGAGCTTTTCATTCCTTACTATGGCAATTGTAACGTCATGTGAGACAAAGTTCCATTCCAAGCACTAAATCATTTTACATTCCAAATATTAGACAATTGTGGAGTTCTAAAATATACTTAAAGCTTATTTTATCAATTGGAACTTCCTTAGCATTAGAGGCAATAAATAATTGAGCCAGCTATGAACCGATGAGCAAAAGTTCAAGTTTTGATACCATTCAAATCCAATTCAACCAATTATTTAGTTAAATATATTTTTATTGAACAAAAAATATGTGTCTATGTATTTTGTTTCTTGCTTGCGATCAAATGTTTTTTTTTTTTTTTTTGTATTGTTTTTGATTTTACATATATATAGACATGCAAATGCATATTGCCAAATGTATTTAGTTTTCGAAATAAAAAATACATGAAACTATTTATGTAAAACCGCAAAAAACTTGCAAACTAATTTGAAATGTTTGGTTTTTTGTTTTTGTCATTTGTATAAAATATAACTTAATTGAATTATTTGTTAGACATAAGAACTATTTGTATTAAAGCGCTTAACACTAATTGTTAGACAGCTGATTTTTATTAATTTATGTTTTATTTTTAAACTTCAATTGAATTAAATTAATTGTCTCTGATGATACATTCCAATATTAATATTGTGGAAAAAATGTTTACGTCGTAATTTAAGTCACATTTAGAACTTGTTTGATTTGTGTTTGTTTTGTTACGTTAGTTTTTGTTTTTTGTTTTTTCTTTTCTTTTTTACTAATAACATTTAAAAAGATCACCAAAGTTACAGTTTTCCCATATTTTACGTTGCTTAATAAGTTTTTCTTTCTCAATAAGTTTTTATTTATTTTTTATTTTCATATATATTTTATATTATTTATGAATAATGTATTTTTTCTCATTTCTGCTTAAGTAATAATTAATTATTGATTAATTACCCGGCGTTTTGGTATAAACATTTAAAGTAAGTTTTTTTTGTTTGTTTTTCTTTTTTTTTAAATTGATCTTTTTCATAAGTGGATCGTATGCATATATGTATATATATACACATACATATATATGAAGTGAAGTAAGTATTTGTAAGCTTCTGATAGATAGTTTTGATACCTTTGATTTACGAGTACTTTTACTTTATTCAAGATTTTTACTAATCCAATTTCAGCTAGGGTTCTTTTTTATTCAATATATATTTGTTTTTATTTTATTTTTGTCTTTGCATGTTAATTGGAACACTACGACAATTGTGGGGGGAGCGTGGTTTCTTTACTGTATGGGACTAATTGGAAGAATAGAGTACACAGTTACAGACAGATATATATATGTATATATACATGTATATACATATATATATACTATATATCGGTTAGTCATATATAACGTATATAATTGCTTTGGAGTTAGTCCTTTTTTTCGTTTGTTAATTGTGGCATAAATTTTTATTTCCTTTAGGAAGAGTTGTGCAATTGCTGTTTTAGCTTCGATTGATCTCTAATTAGAATACATATATATCTATATATATATATATATATAGTTATATATTATTGTAGACATTCATATATATTGTGTGTGTTTACTTAGTTGCTAATATTTTTTTAATTTTATCATTGAGTTTTGCAATAAACGGCACATTTATAAGTATTATTAATTATTTTGTTTTTGTATTTTAAAGCTCAATTAAATTTCGACACATAGAAAGTGAGAGAAACATTATAGTCGGCTTTGTGGTTGGGTTTTTAATAGACACTATATTATGCATGGAAATCTCGCTCTACGCTATATATAAATATACATACATATAGGTAGCATATGAGATATTGCTGTTTATTGTTTTTAGCTGCACGACATTTGAAGAAACCATGAAATGTGTTTATGTGTGTGTTCAAAATACATTATAAATCTTTCTTTCTTTTTTGCATTCGGATCAGATGACTATATATAGATATATAGTTATAGTTTTTGTATTTTGATAAGTTACGCAGCCAAAATCTTATTTTTGTGTTAATCACAAGTGTCAACGGATTTTTTTTTTAAGTCTGCGCATGTAGTTAAATCTAAAGATACAGATATATATATATATATATATATATATATATATATATATATATATATATATATATATATATATATATATATATATATATGTAAAGCTTTAGACTTCGCTCGATAAATGTCGTGCCCCTTCTATGTGTTTTACAAGTACAAGTTACAATTACAAGGATACATTCATTGTCGGCACATAAATTGTGTGTGTGTTTTTTTTTTTACTGTTTCTTTTTTAAGCTTAAAGTACATAAAAAAGTAATTGGTAATTTGTAAAATTGTTGTTGGGGTTTTATTGTTGAGACCCTAAAACTTAAAGAGACCCCGCAGATTTTTTTTCGTTTTGTTTGCATTGTTTCGTTTACATTGTTGCTTTTGGATGTGCTTAAAATTATAATTGATTTTCTTTTACGGTTTTTCTTTCTCTTTTGTTAAGAAATAAACGTACAAATTTAATCCCTTGTGTTAAAACATGATAATTAATTAATATTTTGTTTATAATAAAAAATACATTTACAAAAAAAAACGTATTTGTTGCAAACTCACTTTTTTGCACAAATTGTTTTGTTTTTGTTTTCGATTGGATTAAAAAACTAATTTGTAATAGAAAATGTTTCACTTAAACATGTTTATAATTTATGTATTTTGTAATGCTCACATATATATAATGTTTGTAAATGTGTTTCTGTGTCTGTATGTGTGTGTGGGTGTGTGTAAGTAATGACACATGTAAACAGGCTTTCAAAAAAACGATAAAAATTGATTTTAAAAATATTCTAAAAGAAAATTGAAATCCGCAACAAAGTTGTTCAAGACAATTATTGTTATAAATAAATGGGTTGCATTGCATTTTGTATTTGTATTTTTGGTTCCATAAGAGAACAAATCAGCATAATGTTAACTTGAACTGTGTCTTCCATAAGAGTACATATATATAACTCAATCTATATATATGCATATGGTATTTGTTAGATTTGTAAAATTGGCAAATGTATATGTAAAAACTAAAGCTAAAACTAAATATGCCCTATGAGTTAAGGGATGCAGCGGCAAAATTATTTTAAAAAGGTATGGAATATATATATATAAATATATATATATATATATATATTATATATAGAGCATTGAATATGTTTAGCATATTAATTGTTTACCCGTACACCACGTAATCTGCTTAAGACTCCATTAAATAGAATTTACAATTTTTTTTGCTTTTAAATTATGAAACTTAAGTTGAGCTAATAAGAGGTACATAAATTAGTTGGACATTGGGATTTGATATGCCGTGTTTATATTGTGTGTGTGAGTGTGTGTTTGTGTATGTGTGTGTGTGTATTTATACAAAACATAAGCTTTTTAACTTAAATTAAAAACTCGCTGCTAACTTATACAAAGCCAGCAAATTTTGACTTTTAGCATTGGTTACTTTTGGTTTTCAAACGAAAACTTGTTTAAGTATTGTTTGATTTTGTTTGTTTATACAATTACAATATAGTTGCCTAAATATATATGTACTCATATATATACATATTATATAATTAGCCATTGTTTTGACCAAAAGTTTGTCCCTTGTTGAAATTGGAGTTTTCGTTAAATATGCTGGTTGTTTGCTTTCACTTTTGTTTTGTTTTGTTTTTTCTTTTTTGTTTTGGTAGTTCCGCACTTAATTCTACTAAAAAGCTTGCCCTTTAATAATTCTGGACTTTTTGAGTTGTATTGATCTTTTCCCTTCACTTTACTTGGTATGGTATTGGTATTATTACACTCTCTTTAATGCTTGTCGTATTGTTGTTATTCATTTGTCATTTTTTGTTAATTTAATTTTTAGTTTTTAAACTTTTGTTGGTGGTCTTCGTTCACAGTACAGAGAATTCCGAGTTGTTGTAACGTGTTGTATGTGTGTTTGAATCAGCAACTTTTTTCATGTTTTGATATACTAAAAAACCTTTGGTTGTCTGCACATTTTTTAAACTTTGTTTTTGCTTTTTTTTTTTCCTTTTCTTTTTGTGTAAAAATATAATTAATTCTATTACAAAAGTTCATCGCAAATGTGTGTTGTTGTTTCAGCTGTTGTTGTTATATTTGACTTTCGTTTGTTCCCTTTAGTTTGTTTCGCTACGCTTTTTACTATAAAATTTATTTTTTATCTTTTTGAGAATTCTCTTTCACATTTGTTGCGCCTGCTTGTGCATAAACATTCGATTCCCTTCTGTCTTTCTAATCCCTACGATTTTGGCGTGTGGGTGTTGATTGTTGTGTATTTGTGTATATATATGTGTGTGTGTGTAGCCTAAAAGCTAATGTATTGGCTTTGCTTTAACTTAGATATATAAAAAACATCATTTTGAAATTATCCTCTAATGATTTCGACTTGGCTTTCGTACATATTTTCTTCATGTTTCGCTTATTCGAATTAAATTTCGAAATTTCAGTGCTCATTGTGTTGTTGATGTTGGTGTTACTGTTGTGTAGTTGTTCTTGTTGTTGTTGTTGTTGTGGTTTTGGGTTTGCTTCTTCCTTTAAACTACTTAGGCAAAGTACATGACCTTCTTCGTATCGGCATGAACCGTTATTGCGCGTGCCATTGCCCCGGGCGTACGATCTTCGGATGAACCGCTTTGATGTGATCCTTCGCCGGAATCGTGCTCCTTTTCAACCAGATGGTATCTGTGAGAGAACGGTATTTGATAAGTCTATTGCCTAATCTGACGTTATTGGATTGGTATAAATAATAATTACCTGGCCCGGAAGGCAACCAGATGGGCGTAGTAGGCTGGCGCTGGGATGCTCACAGAGCGTGTGCAACGGACATAGGTGTGGCACAGCTGATAGGTAAGGCATTGCAGCTCATCGGAATCAAAGTGATTATCGTCCCAGAGCACATGGTAGTGAGAGGGTCGACTGGTGCCCTGGATGCCCTGGTGGCTGCACAAGTAGAAATCAAACTCTGTGGGATGGGTGATGCCAACATCGACGGTGGTGCCCGCTGGTATATTGCCCGATTTGCCGCTCTGCTCGCGTTTCTCAGCGCAGAAAAGTCGCGTGTGATGACGCTTCTGAACGACAATGAATGTAATGCCTGGCCTGTATTCCGGCTCCAATTTGATGCAGGCCTCGCGTATAGCGGTCAGCTCGTGCTGCAGCACGTGTGGGAACTGGCCCTCGGAGACGCCGTCACGATAGAGTATGATACGATGCGGCTTATAGCCGCCGGTGGATTTGTAGAACATGATCAACAATTCTCGCACCATGCTGCTCAGCTCCTGTATGATCTCCTGGCGGTGCTGCTGCACACGCACCGTGGCCGCATAGCGCGACGGATGAGCATCCATTGAGCCAACCACAGCGGCTATCGATGGTTTCTTGTTGTCACCTGCCGGGGGATGGGTGACATCGGCCCCCAGGAAAATGACGGGCTCATTGAAGACCTTGGGTCGTATGGACGGCACCAGAATCGAGTTAATGCCGCCGAGTTTCACATTGATCTTGAGGCACAGATTCGAAAGCGTCTGTGGCGAGGTCTTGTTCACGTTCTTGGCCTGGACACACTGCGTGGCCATGCCAAGGACCGTGTCACCCACACGTTTGACCTCAGCATAGACTGGTGTCTTGCCCGGCAGGACGACAACCACCAGCTGCAGTCCAGGGAAAGTGATCTTCAAATAACGGAACATGGGCTCCACTTGATCCGGCCCCGTGGCGTACTTGCAGAAGCAGGGCTGCCCAATGATGGGCATGCCAGCATCATTGGAGATCTTTTGCAGTTGCAGCGTAAAGTTCCGCAATGCATCCTCGCGGACTGTGCGCTGTGGCGCGAAGCAGGCAATCGCCCAAATTCTGATCTCGACACCCGTGAAGAACTGCTTGCCACGCATGTCCCAAACGCCTTGATTCGGAGATGCTAGGCTCACCTTATTCTGTGGCGGCAATAGCTGCTGCCCGGTGATGCCTGACGACATACGTCCCCCATATTGAAGCTTTGGTGGTGGCAAAACACGGCCACGCACCTCCATCATGGAATTGGAGATGGTTAGGCCAAACTCCTGCACATAGGGATCATTGTTGAAGTCCGCACGCTTCACCAGCGTGTTGATCTCACGCTCACGATCAGGCGCCGAGCGTGCAGTCGCTTTAATCATGGTCGACGTCTGCATATCGGTCAGCTTTTTGATGCATCGCTGTCCAGCCACAATGTTGCACACCTCAAGTGGTAGATAGGTGTGCTTGTGCTCCTGACCCACCTGCAGGCAGGGCAAATGCGGATAGCGCAGCTTCATGCGATACTTATCCAAAAAGTACTTGGCCACAGTGCACTCGACAGTTTGTCCATTCTCCAGTTGCAGTGGGAAGCTAAGAAAAGAAAGCAATTAGATTCTGGATTAAACCGGCTTCGTCGAAATCAACCAGCAAATCAAGAAGGTAGGCGAAGGTAACCAAAGAATCAAGTTTAAGACAGTTCTTTCTTAAAATCTACACTTGATTTCCTAAGCCCAGATATAAAATGTTCTATGCTGTATCAAGAAGAATCACAATAGATTATGGCGGTTAAAATGATCCATACAAAGTACACATTGATATCCAAAATGAATGCTTTAATCAACATTGTTTAGGGACTAATCCCGCTTGACTTAGAAGATCTATCAGGCTTTCCAATTGCTTTTAAATTTGAGCACCCGTTGAGAGCCGTTCAATAGAAATTTTCCTATTGTAGCCCTTCTTAAATCTTTCACTAAACTTTCACTAATGAGTACATTGCATTTTATAAACTCAACTTGCTGGGGATTATATTAAAATTGCTCCTGCTAAGGATTGCTTTTTACTTTTTTACAATCCACTTTCTATTTCTAAGGATGACACTCTACTTTCGCCAAGCATCCTACATTTTCTTCAGACCCAACTTACGATTGCATTTGAGCTGGTCGCCGGGTCACATTGCAGACACGATATTTCCGACGCATTTGACCACAGTGCGTGATTTCAATTTTGAGTCCCTTAATTTCCTTGGTGAACTTAACGCGTTGCGAATCGGTGAGCGGTTTGCGCTGTTCGTTGATATCGCGAATGTCCAAAACCTCGCACATAAAATCAATGACAGGTTGAGCCTTGTAAAAAGCAGTAGCCGAAACTAAAACACAACGATTAGAATTTGTTAAACTGTTAAACTTTAATCTAGGCTCTTTAGTCTATCCACTCACCATCAATGTTGAGCATCATTTTCCACTGAGATGGCCGCACGCTCTGATGGAAACCAAACCAGACTTCACGACCGCCACCCAAGGGATGATAGTAGCCGTCCGGTGAGCTAAAGAAACTGCGTCCAACTGGCGTATACGCCATGCTAGGCAAATGCCTCATGACCACATCAAGCGCTAAGATAGCATCATAGGGTATTTGGCGCGTACGCCCCTCCAGAGCCTCCTCCAGATTGAAGAGCGACACTTGCGCCTGCCACTTAATCGTCACACGAAAGATGCGATCCTTGCCCTCGCCGGGCAGCGTCACCTCTAGCTCCAGTCGTTCGTTGCCAATGGGCAGGGGATCCCGTGTATACAAGTTGTTACGTCCATCAAAGACCGGCTTCAGCACCCCAAATATCTTGCTGTAGGCTTGCACCATAGTCTCGATGATCTCGCGATTCACCTTGCGCGGGCACTTGTCCGGCTGTATATTGATGTCATAATGGTGCACGAAGCCGCGTGGCATTGTCACCTGAAAGTGATTCGCACGCAGCACTATCGGCCTGCCCTCCCTTCCCAGATTTGGTCGTCGCGGGCACGTGAAGACGGGCATATCTGGCTGCGTTGTTGGCGACGCTGCTGCCGCAGCGATCGCCGCCGAAACGCCCGTGGTGCCCAATGCAGACGCCACTTGAGCAGCAGCCGCAGCCGCCGCCGCGGCACCACCAACCGTGGCACCCCCTGCAGCAACATTCTGAGCACTCGGACTGGTCACAGCGGTGGGATTTACCGAAGAACCGGGTGCTGGCGGTGCTGCAATAAGTTTAGAATTAGTCGATTCAAGGAGATAACTCTGCTCAAGGGAAGGAAAAAAGGAACAAATAGATAAAGAAAACGCAAGTAATTAACCACTAGGCGACGCTCTAGCAACTAGGCACATAATTGTACTAAGTAGAAGCTAAAAACATTTCTATTCGGTCAACCGAATTTTTAATACTCTTGCAGAAAGTTTACATTAAAACTAGTTTACTGTGGGATCTACAAATAGTTTCTAAATGATTTCTGAAACGAAGTATATCTTCATTTATCTTTGTTGTTAATTTATGTATTTTAAATAGTTGCTGCTACTGCTTCCCTGTTAATTAATTTAACATATATTACATTGATTTATACTTTATAATACTTGAATAATTGGCTTTATTTTATATAAGCGACGACTATATTCGATAGATCAAGAATATGTTTATGAGAGTTCTCTAAAAACATTTCCAAATTGAAATATTTAATTAATATAGCTATTATTAGATGTCTTTCTTATTTGTTATTTATATCTCTATATAAGTTTTAATCAAAGTTGATGCCTAATATGAGAACAGATTAAACAGACAATTTAAGCATTTTACCTTTATACATTTTATATATTTAACAACTTCTGAAAGGGTACTCAAAGAACTTTACGAGTAACACTCGCATGCAGTTAGTTGCACTACACGAGTCAAACAAATAAACATAAAATTTATGCAACGTTCGATATAACGGTAAACGCGCTGTATACAATTTATATTTTGTGTCGAGGTTTTGTTTTCGTTTTTAGTACATTTGTGCATTTAGTTTTGCATTCAACAAATGTAAAAATTATAAACAAACATTACATGAAACGGAAAAATGTTAGTAAAAATTTTGCACTTTACTATGAAAATTAGTGTGTAGACTTTTCTTAGAGGGGTTAGTAAGGTGTAGACTTTTTGTTAATTAGAATTTAGTAAGTTTTTTGTTCAAACAGCAAACTTAATAAACATAAACAAGTTTTTGGTTTCAATTTTTTGATTTTTTGTTTTTAGTAGTTTAGTAATTTGGTTTTGTTGGAGAAAAATTTACATGTGAGCGTGTCGAAGCTAGTCTGCGCCTGAGAGGGGCTCTGAGGCCGCGTGGGCGAGGAGGTGGTCCACTGTGACTCTATAAAAAGAAAATTTAATCAAAATCAAAATTGTCAAAAATTAAACAAAAACGAAATCAATTAAACAAAAATAAAATATACATATTAAAATAAAATACAAAACAGAAACAAATAAAAATTTAAACAAATGGCCAATCATGTTTGATTAATTAAATGAATATAATGAGAAATGTAGACCAAACAAATAGAAGGCGATAAAGAAAAATGTTGAATATTATATAGAGTGCGATTAATATTTTTAGTTACAGCTTTCTCCCAGCTTCATTATCCACATATCATATTTAATTAATAATCAATTGTAAATCAGCCACATGTTTGTTTGTTGGTATGTGTGTATATATATGTGAAGATCAGCAATAATATTATATGACTAAATATATATTTTCATCATTCAAGCTCTAAAACATTTAACTTTTTCATTAGCTGCTGCCCCACTGTACTATCAACGAGACAGATATAAAAAAAAGTCTAATATCACTATTCTACATACTTGTCCTCATGTCTAATACGCAAAATGCAAAAACAAAATTGCGTCGTATTAAAACTCCTCTCTGAAGGGGTAATCGAACGAACGAACGAGCGAACTAACGGAAGAAAGGATGAACAAATACTTCTCTTGAACCCCAACGGAATAACTCTCAACTATTGCGTTGCGGTCGTTGACCCAATTTGCGCACATGTTTGACACAAACGCCTGGCTGTTCCTGTCTCTCTAGCCCTCTCTATCGCTCTCTCCTCAATTGATGCGCCAAAGTCTACAGAAGTCTACAATATTGTGCTCTTCCTCTTTATGCTGTTAGCTTAATGCAGTCGCTTATTGGAACTTTGAGCGCCATTGCATTTCCCAGTTACTCAACAACTGTCTCAAGTGCCTCGCCCTCGGCCACTTTACGCATTCATTCATTCTCAAATTTGATTATGCTTTGGAGAGTTGTTTGCAAAGACAGGCGACGGCAAGTGTATGTGTGTGTTTTCAAAAGTAGAACAACGAAGTGGGGAAAAGGGGTCTGACTGCGGGTGTGTAACATGTGGCAGATTTATACGTTTTTTTTTTTTTTTTTTGCAATTACAATTGCAATATTTGCCACTTACGTTGTCCAACTGGATACATTTTGCACTAGTATTTGTTTAAGAAATGTAAGAATGTATACAAAGGTTTTCTGTTTATTTGTTTTTGCTTTTCGTGTATGTGTTTTAAATGTAATTGATTGTTCTTGTAGTTGGGTTTTCTTTTGTTGCTTTTCGTTCCTACTAAATATTATTTTTTTTTTTTTTGTTTCTTTTTTATTTCAGCCTTTTGCTTATCACACTTTAAAGTAGTTTTATTCGTTTGGTTGATTTTCGCATTTAAATTTGTTGTTGCGGGCGTTAATGTTGTTGTAAAAATTGGAATTTTCACACAGGACACACGTTATGTTGTTGTTGTCGAGTCTTTTTTCAATTAATTATTATTACTATTAATATTTATACTTTAAATATTATTCTTATTGTTGTTTATTGTAAGTATTGGAAAAGAACACAAATGTAGGCACAGCTTTCGTTTTATGTATATGTCTGTACGTATATGTATACATACAAATACATATTCATATGTATGTACATATGTATTTCTAATGCTCTTATATTTTGGTTTTTACTACTAAGAACAATTATTCTTTATGCTTCTTTATCTCGATTTGGCTGTATGAGTGCGCGTGTGGGTGTTTTATATATGTGTGTAGGTGTGTGCTGGGTGCTCCGCTGGACAAACGACGACAACGACGACGACGGAGGTGCTTCTACAGCAAGAAAATGCTTTTGTATGCGTTTTAGATTGGGCAGCAGAAAATGTGTGTGTACACGTATGTATAGATTTGTTTTATTTTTTCGAGACGTCGTTTTTGTGCACCCGAACACGTATGCGCTGCCAGAAACTATGCACAAACGCTAGCCAGACTATTGTATTGGAATTTTCAACAATTTTTGTTAGCTTTTCACGTCGCGCATTATGCAAAATATGCAATTTTCATCACTTTTTCACACTTGGACGTCTCGCAGCAAACACAAAATTTTTAACTCGCGACGTGTGTGAGTGAGACGCATACTGTGCACGCTAACCACACTTAAATGAGGGCAAAGCACTTTGGCTGGGGGTTGGTGTTGTTTGAGTGTGATGACAGCATGTTGCTGACGCTTGAGCGTGGAGCGTGACGCATTTTCTGCAGCTTAAAAAAACTGGCAATATTTATTGTAAGATTGATCATGATTATCACTATTTAATAGCTTTTGTATGGTAAATTATTATAAATTACATGCTCAAGCATGTCGCATCTTAACTCAAATTGGCACTGCTATACTCAAAGTGGTAGCAGCAGTGCTGGCAAAGTTTGGTTTAAGTGTTGAAAAAGGCAGACATTGCTGTGTGGCCACACTCGAGCAATTCTGTACAGTTGGCAACTCTGGCCATTAGCAGCGCCGTGTGTGTTGTTATAAAACCAATTGCGCTTCTTTTCGTAATTGCTAGCTGATTTGCATTGAAATGTCAATACCATTTAGCGGCACATTGCGCCGCTCGGGCGGCATTGTGTCAGCCATAGGAAAGCAGTTAAAAAGCGTTAATCTAAAAGGCGTCAAACGCATTACAGTGCAGTTCGATCCTTTTGCCGAAAATGTAAAAGCCACACGGTAAGCGAGAAAGAAAAGAAGAGTGACAGAGTGGGTGGGAGGGGGGTTGATAGGGTTGGAAAAGCGCTTTCCCAGCACCCACAATTTATCGATTATGAAACATGCGCATTACAACGCATATGGTAAAAGATTTTCACGAAAGAAAAGTGCGTTCTAGACAATTGTAAAAAATATAAAAATATATATAAAATAAAGTAGACAAAGTGCACAAAATTAGGACACATAAAATTTAACGAAACAAAATATAAATGAACCCCTGTGTGGTGCACTAGTTCGTTCTGCCACTTACCATAAACCTTGCCAATAATGCCCACCGCTGTGTTCAGTTGCAGTGAGGTGCCCAAATCTGGGGGAAACGGCAGCGTATGGAGCTGAGCTGGTCCGCCAGCCAGCTCCCGCTCCGTTGACATTTTAGTCGGTGTCGGCGTCAGCTTGAGGCGTTATTCCCTCTATTCCCACGGACAGAGACAGCTGGAAGGAATATTATGAAAAATTAGTGAAGGAATTGAATTCCGGTTTCAAATAAATATATTTATATTAATAGTATATAAAGGCAGTGCAAAGCTTAAAATATCTTCTTAACTAGAAAGTTAATTACAATAAATTTGTATTAAATAACAAATCCATATGGGAAATTAATCTATAAATAGATCAATTAAATATTGAAATAAAAAATAATTATGGCTAATAGGAGTACAAATGCCATAATAATGGGATTATATTGGGAAATTTGTTTATAAGTATACTAAAGTATTGACAACATTAAATTAAAATTAAAACTAAAAATGGTGGCACTGAATAAAGAGAGAGTATATATTTTCGAGTATCGATTATATACATATGCGCAATATCTCCTATTTCCTTCCTTTTCAGATTTTATACGCATAATTGTAATGTAATATAATATTGCCTTAATCCACAGCGAATTTCTCTTCCTGCTCTCCACGCCCAAAGTTTCGCAGTCGAATCCGAAGTGTGTTGTTAAGCCGGATATAGTCTGCGATCGTTCTCCAGCATTCATAAAATTTTCGCTCATCGACTCAGCGCAAGGTCAGATCTCTATCTAAACTAATCAATCAATAAATATTCACATGATTTCTGTTAAATTTCCTTGCAGAGCAAGCCAAAGTGAAGGAGATCCGCTTTAATAGCGACAATTTAAATACCCTGGAATTGCTGCAGCTACTGAATAAGCACGTCTCCACATTAGCGCCGCCGGAGGAGATTGTCAAGAAGGTTCTGACCAAGGCAGAGAAACAGAAGTTGGGCGGAGGCGCTGGTGGCAAGAAAGCCATCAAAAAGAAATAAATTCTATCTGTGACCAACGACGCCCCAGAGACCCTAGATCTCCAGTCACATCATGGCGCGGAAGCACAAGGGCACGCTGGCTGTCATTGAGCAGATCTATCAGGACATACCCGCTTTCACCGATATATTTACGGAGGAGAGCTTCTACACGTTCGCGTTTTGTTTCGTTTGTGCCACAATCTTGGTGGCATTCATTTTATCTCGTTTTATCACCATCAAGCCTGTTGATTTCTGATTTGTGAGACAGCATTAAAAATATTTAAGCTTTAACATGTAAAACACTCCACTCCATTGTCTTTGCTTCGCACGACTGCCCCTTAAAAAGGGGCATGGGTTTGGGCATGGGCATTGGGGCGTTGGGGCGCTAGGGACTAGGCGATTCAACCAGTCAGAGGTTCGACTTCAGAGCCTGTTGCCTGTTGGTAACATAAACCAGTTTTGAGAAGCAGCATCTCATGCACTTGCAAAGAGTATGCGCCATTTCGGAGGGCAAAATGTAACGCATTGAATAAAACACTCCTCATAGAATACTTTGTATAAATATTTAAGAGACGTATGTTTAACATAGCCTCCTCTTCCACTAGTAAGCAGAAAATTACTTAAAGCGGTTTTAAGCATATTATTTTCCTATATACACTAATCGAGATCGTAGAAATATAATATTGCTGTATTGCTGTATCATTGAGTAAAACAAGTCTAATATTATATTTTTTGGCAATCTTTCAGAAATGATTGTTTAGCAGAGTCGGTAGATCATGGACATTTACTTTAAATCGTTCTTGACATGTTATTTTCTTGTCTTATGTAATCGAATTTGATTAGAGCTCTCTATATTCATTGGAATCTTTTATTATTTGAGTAAGGAATTTATGTATCCCAACTTTTTAATAACAGGTATTCATTTAGAAGTATATTATTTTTAATGAAATCCATGAATCCCGCTTGAACTCCGATTTATTTGGTGTAGAATGTCACTACAAAGTTAGTTAATCTTTATCAATTTCCATTTGTTTTCCTATCTAACTTCACAGTGTTATCCATATCTGATAACATAGTAAATAATAATATTATTTCTTGCCCTTAAACTCTGCCATGCTTTGATTAAATTAAATAAAGTCACTAAATATATTCTAAATAATGTTTATTATTAATAATAAGTGTTAATCGCACAATTGAAGTATAATAGACTCCTGCTAAACAAAACAAAATAAAAATGTTTACTTTTTAATTGATTAAAGAAATAAATGACAGTATAGTTCTTAAACATAAAAATTCTTGACAATTGTAGTAGTCATCGTGATTATAAGTAAGAGTATTTAATGCTCAGCATTATGCGGATAACTCTTTCTCTCTATGTCTGTTTGCCTTGCGTGTTCACCTCTTTTAACAACTTTTGCTCTTCTAAACCGGAAAATCATCTGCTTTAGTTGCAGTCAGCCGAAAATAAAAAGTTGAGACAGTAGCTGCAGAAGGAGTTGAAGGGAAACAGGAGAAAAAGGAGTGGGCAGAGAGATCGATGGAGTCAGAAAGAGACACAGGGCACAGCCTTATAATTGCATTGATTGCGCTTCACAAGAATGGTAGGTGAAGGGGAAGAGGAGATAATATAATTAAAATTGGAAACTCATATAATTGGACCTGGGTGAAGGAGGTCAATCTGAACAAACCAGAAAACTGGTCATAGTAACAAAGGTATACCCCTGTTTTTTACTGTTTTGAAAAGAGAAAACCCTTAAAAAGGAGTGCGCATATACATACAAAGGTATGTTTATTTGAAAGTTGGGGCATTGCTTAAGGGTTAAACAGGTGTTTGCCTTGCAATAAATAGACCAAAGGCAAAGAAGACGCAACAAACGGAGAAAACACACCAAATTTCACTTTCGTTTCGCCGTTTGCAGTTTCTTTTTGTCACACACACACAAGTTCAGAGAGAAGTCAGAGGGAGACGGAGATAGATAATAGTTTGAGTGGCAACTGAAAATTTCCAGCGCCCCCTACAAAAAAAATAAAATAAAAATGCACTAGTCGCTCACGTATGCAAAGCCAAAGCTTCGAGTTGAACTTTTAAAATGGCGGGTGAATCGTGTCTGAGCATATGTGTGTGTGTGAACAATGCATATCGATTATAATTGTTACATATAAAAACAACAAACTGTTGAGATGCAGCCTGCATAATATGGAGAAAGCTGTTACAGCACACACTTTTGAAACAGTCCAAGCAGACATATATGTGAGTGTGTGTTTGTTTTATATACATATATACATGCATACACACATATTCATGTACATATATAGACAGTGTCGTCATTCAAGTTCAATGTCAGAAAAAGCTTTAGATTTCGTCTTCAAATTGATTTGCCGAAAATGTTGTGCGTGGGCTTTCGCCATGACGGCCATATTGGAAATTGTCTCGAGTCTGAATACCCCAATAGCACCACCCCCTCATTTTCATTAAATTAGTGTAGGACGCCGCCTGTTTGCATAACCCAGACTTGGGGTTGGGGCTGCAGTTGGCAGTTGGCAGTGAAAGTGCTCATAGAACACAGTGGCAACTCTCTACATGTACAGTAAAATTCTAGATACCTATACTGCCGTATTTTTGGGCAGTTGTGTGTCCTTCAATCAATTTTATTGGAATATACAAAACATGAACACTTACACACACACACATGAATTGCTGCACTTGTACATGTCAGTGCGGCAGCAGTAAAAACGAAGAAATTCGTTCGTGTGACCTTTCCACCAAAACATAAACACAAACTGGCTCTCTCAACACAGCT
The DNA here is from genome assembly GCA_037075325.1 of Drosophila mayaguana. Classification (NCBI taxonomy): domain Eukaryota; kingdom Metazoa; phylum Arthropoda; class Insecta; order Diptera; family Drosophilidae; genus Drosophila; species Drosophila mayaguana. The sequence continues at coordinate 1,877,660 of JBAMCG010000040.1, read as the reverse complement.
GGTGGTCTCGCTCGCACTTAGCTATTGCTCTAGCCCAACTGCCATAGCATATGCTCAGGCGCTATCACAGCATAACACACATACACTCAAATAGAGACAATAAATATATGTATATATATATTTATATATGTAAAAGTTCCTTGAGCAACATTTAGCTAAAATGGCGCGCGAGCTGCAGTCGCGTGGGCGTGCAGAAATTGCTGCAGCTGTTCTGGAACATGCAGGCAAACGCGAGTCTCTTGACGTTGCCACCCCCACTCACACACACTATCAGCTTACCTTATCGCTGAATTGCAGCTGATGCGGCGCTTTATGGATTTGCCTATCAGCGACAAGTCGTTCGCTGTTCTTCAATTTGTTGTTTTATCTTCGTTGCTGACTTTTTTCGATTCCCTGCTGGTTCTGATGTTGTTAATATGCTTGTTTCAAAATTGTTACACATTAAAAATTAGTTGAGGGCCTGGCTTGAGATCTTCACAAAATTCCGTTGATTTGTGTTTTTTTTTTGTCTTTTTTTTTTATTTATCTTGTGTTATTAATTACAGTTACTTTAATTGTTATTGCTGTTTGGTTGGTTAAATTTGTGACGTGATTATTTTAGAGCTTAATGCTGAAAATTGTTGCCATTGCCGCAACGCAATTTCTTTTGCTGCTGTTTTTGTTGTTGGTGTTGCCAGATCGTTACCGGGATAAAGTAACTTTTGCTCTCTTCCTCTGCCCCTCTCTCTGTCTTTACGCACTCATTCTCACATCGACAACAAACTTGCGAAATAATTTGTTCTTATTTATTTTTTTTTTTATTTGTTTATTTGTCTTAACAACCGTTTTTCTGCAGCCGCTGACGTTTATTCATATACTTCTCTGCAAGCTTTTATGTGTAAGTGTGTGTGTGTGTATGTGCGAGCGAGCCAAAGATTTTGACGTCGACGACGTTCGCTCGCCTCTCACCAATACCAGCGCAGCTGGCTCACCGCTCTGCCGCTGCTGCTAATTGTTGTTATTTCTTTTCTTTTTTTAGTTGTGTTGTTGTACTTGTTGTTGCCGCAACACGCTAACTTTTATGCCATACAGTTGACGAAAAAGCTTTTCTCAACAATGCGGCGCGCAGTCATGCATTGAAAAAAATATATAAAACAAACCTACACACACTCTCTCACATCACACATATGTGAGTGTGGCAACAGCACCAACAGCAGCAGCTTGCTGCAAAATGAAAGCAGCAACAAAAACAACTTACGACGCAAATCAGCAACAGAATTTTCGTGTTTTATTTATTTAAAAAAAAATTTAACCCCTATACAGCACTATTACACACACAATTACACAGTTAAAACGACCGCGTTTGTTATGTTTTTATATTTTTTGTCGAGATCAAAATATGAAATCAAAATCAAGCGATTTAGCGAACGCGCGGTTTGCCCGTTTGAAGTTGAATAAATACACATATCTGCGCCAAGTATTCGCAAACCATGCACACACACTCTTTTCGTTGTGTTTGTGTGTATCTGTGTGCGCTTGCCGAGAGAGCGACGGCGCGTGAGTGCAGCGAAAGAGAACACAAGAGAGCGCCACTCTAGCACAGTGCGTGCCATTTGTATGCGTATGTGCGCCAAAAAAATCATAACACAAACACGAGTCAAGGGCAACTTCGGACTAACGGTTTTTTCTAGCAACAGACTGGCAGCACTTGTCGCTTTAAGGCGCATACAGTAACTACTCGACGTAACGCCCAGGTGGCTAATAATTAAGGATTCAGGGAAATATGAGCTGTAGAATATTGCAATATTAATATAAAATAAAGATAATTATATACATAATTCTACCGTATTGCATTTAGCTATAAAAAGAAAGTTCTTGAACATCAATTTATTGCCATTTCTGAAAATTTGTCAGCTCGCTGCAGCTGCGTTTGTTCAATCAAATTTCGTACTTGATAGTTCAGCTGCTTAATCAAAAGTTTTCACTGTACTACGGAAATCTCTACCTTCAAATGCCTTTTATCGAATAGAAATTTCTTTCTTAAATAGACAAATTTGTTCATCAATATTTCGCCTTTCTTTAACTACATTTTCTTAGAGTTTTGTTCTCCCGCAAGTCAATAGACTGTACTAATTAAAAATAATAATCATGTCTCCCTCCCTAACACTTTTCTATAAGAAATATTTGTTCGTACTTAGAGCTTACTTTTGAAATTCGTCGTCAGCTTAAACGAATCTTCACTGTACTTAGATAGTATTTAATGCGTATGTAGCAACTTTTGCATGGCCAATTTATTTTAGAACCGAAAACTTGATTATATGTGCAAAATATTAAAATATTGAGTCGGGTGGCATTTTTTCAAATTCGGAAATTACGGATATTCGCGCCTCTATTGTGTGTGTGGGTGTGTGTATGTGTCTGCCTGCCCTATATAGAAGGTATGTATAGATATCTGCGTGTGGGCTATATGTATATGTGTATCTATGTATTGTGCGCGTTATTTCTGCTTCTCATCCGGTTTGTCGGCCGAGGCGGCAGCTGATGCAGCGGCGGCAGTCTCTTCTGCCTCGCCCTTCTTCTCGGCAGCGGAAGTGTCCTTGGAGGCAGCTGTGGGTGTGGCATCGTCGGCCGCCATGGTTGCGCCCGCTGGCAAACTTTTCTCCAAGGCACGTACGAACTCCTCCAGATTGCCCGAGTAGGCAGCAGCGACTGCATCATGGGATAGCTCGAACTGTTTGACCACAGGTCCCAGCTGAGCCGATTGGAGGGCGTTGGAGAACTGGGCGAGAGCCTGCTGGAATTGTGGGGAGCTGATGTGATCCTTGATCTGTTGCTTGCGATCCTCATCGGCATCTTCAGATTCCGGCAAATGCACAATCAACGATTTCACACGCTCCGGATCCGAAATCAGTTGATTAATCGCCTCGGCGCCGGAGAGTGCGGTCGAGAGGTCGATATTTAGGGAACGACCTGCGCCATGTTCAGGGGAGAGATTGGATAAATAGGCTTGGAATGGATTCGCATAAGCTCCGCTGGCTGTTGCTGCTGCTGTCGCATTTGTCGCATTTTTCTTACCGGATCCATCCGCATCGACAGCCAAGCTGCCGCTTACGACCCCTCCTCCACTGCCGCCGCCTGCTCCAGCTGCATCGCCCTGCGCATTGGCGGCGCTGCCGCTGGTGCTCCGATTTCCACCGGACTTGCTCGGCTTGCTTGGCGCGGACACTGTGCGCGGCACATTCACGTTCTCCGGTGTCTGCAGGCCGGCGCTGCCGCCTCCACCGCCTCCCGACGAGACTGCCGTGCGAGACGAGGGCGTGCGGGAGCTGCGAAGAGATAAACAACAAAAATGCTTATAGATATAGATATAGATATAGATATATAGATATAGTTACTTATAGTATTATATTATATTTATAATATACACCGATATTTAGCATATTATTGTAGAGACACATTATCAAATCGAATTTATGTTTTCTTTAGCTTAGCTTAAGAAGTTATTTAAATTATACATATTTTAAACATCACAATCGGCAGATAACTAGTTAGATAGCTATACAAGAGATAAATGGTCCACAATTTTAGGATATTTTCGCAGAATTTAATTTAATTATTTCGACATTGATTATACATATATAACTACTTCAGTTGAGCTGCATTTGTTCCAAAAAAAAAAAAACAAAAAAAAAAAAAAAACAAAATGTGTATCAATGAGCAATCGGTTGCATTATTACCTGCCCACCTGTTCGTAAATTGTTCTGCCAAGATGGTAAAAGCAAATCATGTAAGCTAATTAAAACATTCATCTGGCCTGGGAGATTTAAAAGGAACTCCTCATAACATATATAATATATGCAGAGAAACACTTTCTTGTGATTTAGAAATTAAACTTTTACGTATTTAATAATTATTAAATTAAGCCGCTGTAAGCTTAACTTTAACAGTTATGTTTCTATATGTATGTATATATATTTTCCTATATATGTATTTATAGTCATCGAAAATGTTCTACTCTGATAGAAAATCCTTCTGAAGTATTTAATGTGTTCTTAGATATATATTAAATGGTTCAAGAGAAAATAGAAGAAATTTTGGCACTGTTTCCATTATTATTTCTATTTTGTTTCGTCAAGTTACCATAATATTAGTCTTAAAAAAAAAAAATAATAATGATGTTATTTCTTTTTCAAGCTGTCAGGCACGATATAAATAAATAAATATAGAAAATTAAAATACCCTTCTCATATATAGTTAGACTCTACATACACTGCTTTCTTATAGTATATTGTTACACTAGAAATGTATTTATCTGGCATACTCTACATTATTATAAAATCATCTTAAGCCCTTTTCCTACTACAAAATCCATTGTTTTCTTTTGTGAAATAGAAGCAAAGCATAAACCAAGTCTTTTACTAAGATTTACAGTGCAATGAATATTCCTTTTCAACTTGCAATTTGGTGAATAAAATAATATTCAGTTTCTAATTTCAATTTATGATTCCAACCAAAAGACTCTATATAGATATACTGTAAATACTGTGCTGCACTGGGACCTTACTTCTATATATAACAAATTTGTCTAGATATACTTGATATTGCCGACGTTCTAAATATTTTGCCGTTTCCACTGTCTCAAATGTCGCGTTTCCACTGTCTGAATGGTAGTGTGTCCCGTTTCCACTGTCTCAAATGACGCAAATGTACCGTTTCCACCTGAGCAGCCTAGCTACTCACATACATATTATATATATTATGAATAAATATAGCTTTGCAGTTATGACAATTGTACTTACTTCATTTGACCGAGCAGTGAGCTGAGTCCGCCCATTTGGCCAACGCCGCCGAAGAGCTGCATTAGCTGCTGCTGGGACATATTGTTCAGCATGTACTGCAAGTCGGTGCCCTCGCTGCCGCTGCCGCCGCCTCCACGCTGGTGGGCGGAGGGCGGATTGTTGAGCAGCTCGTTGATGCGACGGCAGTGCTCGTCGTCTTTGTCGGTTTTGGGCTCCTGCATCCAGAAGAACATGCGACGGGAGCTGGACTTGAATTTCAGGACATAGACGCGACCCGATTTGCATTGATCCACGCGCTTATACTCGAAGTCGTCGGGGAAGACGATGAGATCGTCCTCGATCTTGCCACTGGTGCGATCCTTCCAGCAGAAGTGCATCAAGCCGTCATCGCTCTGGGTCATGTAGACGAGGCCCTTGCGGGCATCTGGATGAACCATTTTGCCAACCATATTCATGCGACCAGCACGAAATTCCACAAGATTGGAGCTATTGGAGCTACCCAAACCGCTTTGCCTGCCAAACATGATGCGGGCACTTCTCGAAAGCTGCAATTGTATTGGGCGTTAAGTTAGTTTTGTTTCTGCTGTTTTTCGCACACTCACTGGATATATAATGTGTTGGGAATAAATACAAATTTGGTAATCCTTTAAAGAAAAATCGCCTGCTCTGCGGATGACGAGCAGTTTTTGACACCTTTTGCTAGTGATGGGAGCAGTTCGATATTAAAGCAAACTAGAGCTGCCAATGATATTGTGATAACAGTTCCTTTTGAGTAAAACATATTTTAAGAATACCATAAGAGTACCTAATTTCCATTGATATGAATTTACCCAAATTTCTATGATATTTGTAGATATTATTTTTATTCACTATTGTAAATTATATATTATTATTAATATTTTATGTATTAAATTTTTGTTGCATAATATGCATGCAAAATATAATTGTGTACATTTGTACCAACAAATTTTCATTTGTATGCTACGACTATAATTTAAATGTTCTGATAGCTAATTTATTGGCAATAATTTTCCTCTTTGAAACAAATGGATGCACATTAATGGTACAAATCGTTTCAATGGTCTGGCAGCCTCAGTGGGATTAGCAGTGTGACCATAACGTATCAAAGTAAATATATATATGTGTAAGATTTCTTCGCAACAACAAATAGCAGCTGAATTTATTTAAAACCGAAAAGTGTTCGAGTGAGGTGTTCGCGAGGAGCTAGTAAAAAATAATTAATTTAAAAAAATTTGCTCATTTAATTACATCTGAAGTTAGCAGTTTGTTTAAACGCGAAACTTAAAGCGTAATAAATCGTAAATTGCTGTTTGTCATTCAGCTCAAGTGGTAAGAATAAAATTTATTTCCGCATAATCATTGCCAATGTGTCCGCATTTTCATTTTTGTATTAAAGCAGAAAAAAAAAACAATTCTTTTTGTTTATTTGGTAAAACAAATGCATGACGCACGAATTTTCATAAACATGAAGACAAATAATGTCGCCATTGTTAGTTAATTTCCCCATCTTCCTTCTTTGTCTGGTATGTTCCAGCAGCATCTCTTCTATTCTTATTACACCTATTGCATTTCTTTTATTTGTTTAACCCTTTGGCGTCTTTGTTTATTGCGTTGTCAACATTTTGTTGTGGCTGCTGCTGCTTTTGCGCATTATGTTTTCAGTTGCTTCACGTTTTGCTGTGGCCTATTTTCCGTCTATCTTATCTGTTTTCCTTTCTTTCTTTACCCTATTTTATTTCTGAGCATTTGTGTGTTTGCTAATTCACAAAGCGAACAGGTTGCAAAACCAGTTTCTGCACTCAACCTTGTCACAATTTATATGCATATTGCTATAGCAAATACATTGACTGGATATTAGACGAATATTAGACGCAAAGCAAAAAAAAAGACGACAACAACAAACATGAAGGCGAATGGCCGATAAGATAACGGCAAAAGTTTTTCGTATTCGAAATTTATATATGTGTGTGTAATCAAAAATTAAACAACTGTGAATTCGCATTTGGTTGCAGCGAAACTAATGGAATTCTCATTTATGTCGTTTATTTATTTTTATTCTCTATCTGCTCCGTAAGCAAATCCGCCCCCACTGAGCATCTGGTGTCTGCGGCTTGTGGATTTTGGATCGTGTTATCGACATAAAATGTCAACACTGCGAATTTGTCATTGCAGTCCCTTGATATTTATTGTTGCTGTTTTTGTTTTGTTTCTGATGAAATTCAGCTCTGTCCATACTTGATTGTTAGTACAAAAGCCATTAAGCTTGCTGATTCTGTGTGTGTGTGTGTGTGTGTGGGCCAAATCTAGAAATGCGCATTATTCACAGTCACTGAATGTACTGTGTTGCGTGATTGCAAATATGCATTTAATTAAATTGAATGTAATTAAGTCTGTAATTTGAAAATATCTAAAGATCATATAGAATTTCATGAAGTATCGCTCTACAGTAAAATTAACTATTTTACCATTTAATATACAAACTTTATTCTATACGTAAGATGGACAGATTAAACTGTTCGTCAACAAAAACGAAAACGCATGTATAACTGGTCACAGTACGAACGGTCACAGTGACTTAGTCACTGTTTTGATTACTCATCTCTAGCTCTCTGATACATTTGTAAAAAGCTCATCACGTGCCGAGCAGACGTTAAGGTTGAAACCAAAAGCTCAGCTCAATTAGAAATGTTTTAATATGTTAATTGAATTTTATTTTTGATTTCAGCTAAAATGCGCACTCTTTACGCTCTATTGGCCCTGGTGGCTGTGGCTCAGGCCGTTTCTTTTGCTGATGTTATCAAAGAGGAGTGGCACACCTTCAAGGTAAGTAATGCAAAATTAAAGACTTGATTGAAGAAGAATAGAGGAATAGATTTGAATTGAGTTATCCGGTGATGAGCGCTGGAAACAGAGGAAGTAGGAATTTAGTAATTCGAGAATAGAGGGACGAAAAGAAGTTGCTCGAATTTAGAAGCAACTGTCGTAACAGGTGTCAAGTGCAGGTTGTATGATTAATGCCTTTGTTACTTAAGATTTTGGAAACATTTTTCCGCTTTATTTTTGTTTCAGTTCATTTTTGACCGTTGAGTCATGTGTCATTAATAATTGTACTTTTTGTTATTATTATTATTATTATTATTAAAATTATTCTTGTTGCAATCATTGGTGCAGCCAAGCTGATTAAAAGCTGCCACATGCCGCCTCACATGACGGACTCAATATGGCTGAGTCGTCACATGAGATGCCGACATAAATCCCTTTATCAGTGTCTTGACTGGCAGTACCGTTAGACCGCCCAGCCATTGATAAGCGCGCGTTCCGGCTTGTGCCTGGCATCGATCGATGATAAGCCAAACGCATAGCAAACCAATTCAAAAACACATTCAACTCTAAACAATTGACACTAAGTGCTCAATGCTGACTCATTATTTATTCGTATTTACATTCACATATAGATTTGTCTTGCATTCTTGTTTATTGATTATTGCTTTTCAATTTGTTGGTTCTTTGTTTTTGCCCTGGGCTAGTTCTACGTCGTAGAGCGCTTTGAACTCTCTCTTAATCAGCTTATCAGTGTTACTTGCAATAAATATTATTTGCCCACTCTTCTTATCTCTTATCAGCTATGAAACGCTTCAAAAGGTTTTCAGCTTTGTCTAGACTAGAACTAGATCATAGTTGCAAATATTATATAAAAATTATAAATAAACAGCTTCATTTCAATATAGAAAGAAACATATGAAATCCCTGGAAGACGTAGATGTCTTTAAAATTGACCAGTAACTTTTATTATCGCTAATATTATTTCATTTCGTTGAGCTGAAGCTCTAAATATAAAATAATTAACACATTTTGTGATTAAGTTTTCTATATATAAAATAATTTAATTAAACAACTGAAAAAATGTGAAATTTGGCCACAGTCGATAAATTTGCCATTTGATTCTTGGCGCCAACTGCTACTTGTTGATGACACTCAAAAAGTGCTGCCTACTTTTGTGCGGCATTTACTTTTCCAGTGCTGTACAGTGTGAACAGAATACGCAACAGTTAATTCTCAATTCAATTTGCACACCGGGCATATGGAATTGTGTTTACTTATACGTATATAAATGCTGAGCGTAAACAAGCTGTGTTTATTGTGACTTCATATTCAAATCGAAAAGTGGATCGCAAAAACAAATTCCAGGCCGCGAAGAACTTTGAACCGAAAGTATTTCGATAAGCGTGTGAATGCGGCCCCCAAGCACTGTCGAATGTTGTCTTTTTCATTTTATTCCATTCAATTGACATCTCAATTTGTGCGCAAAATAAATAATAAGAACAACAATGCTAACTAAAAACGCGTCAGAATTTCGCGAAATGGCGTGTGACTAGCTCGACGAGCTTATCACTAGGTTTAATGTTTGTTATTGCTATGCTGTTTTGTTTTGTGCTGCACGAAAATGGGGAGCAAAGTAGAATTAGCAAGTGGGCGATTAGTATTGTCAGAGTATGTGTGGTGTGTGGACGTGAGAGTAGCCTTTGCATACACACATGCATGTATATCCTAATAAATCAGCGGTTTTATACGAATCAAACCAGTTCGTTCGTGCGAAACGGTTTCAATACATATCTGCTTGTAAGCACTAACCCACACTGATGAACATCTATTTGATTGCATGTACAAAAACACAAAAAGCATTTTATGTGCCACACGCACACATGCATGCCTTATTTTTGGATCTGAGCGTGTGTGTGCGTGAGTGCGCGCGTTAGCAGCGGTTCGTACTAAAGCAGGCATACGGATATTTTCTTATATTACCCACCCGACGCTCGACACAAGCAGACGGAACACTTGCGAGCGAGCGCTAGAGTGCAAACAAAAAGAGAGAGAGAACGAGTCAGAGAGGGTACCGCGCGCGCGCCAAAATCAAAGGTAGAGCGAGCGAGACGGAGCTGTTGATAGAGAGAGAATTCCCCGTTAAAAGACATTAAAGGAGAGCACGCGCGTCATTCAGAAAAACGTGCTAATGCAAGCACAACTGTAGAAATTACGGATATTATTATATTATATAAAACACGTAAAATACGTTATGGCCAGCTCCGCCAGTGATTTGCACATTATTGTGGACGTCGTGGTGCCCGTTCTGTTCATAGCTGCACTCTGTGTGGTCAATTGTTTTGTGCTGCGAATCATAATGCGTAAACGTAAGGAATACCAATACTTAAGAGAGCGCACTGCCAATACAATAGAAGCAGCAGCGGCGACGGCCGCACCAGCAGCTGCTGATGGGCCAACCACCTCAGCGGTCTGCACGGATCGCAGCTGTCCAATCGAACTGGAGCGACTATAGCGGCCAAACTCCGCCAGCCAGTGTTGCCTTAGCAAATAATAATAATTTTAGTACAAAAGTAGTCTCGGATACTCAGTAACTGTATATTTACTGCAAATATTATTGACTAATGGATAATAGAAAAACAAAAAACGAAGTGAAAACAGTCGTTTATCATGATTTTATCTATGTGTATTTAGGCATGTGCATTTAATTACTGTTCCTACGTTGATTTTTCTATTAACTTTTTACGAGGTCCCCAAGTCTCTTTTTTATGTGTAAATTTGTTTAATAATACAAATAAATAAATGAAAAAAAAAGTTGTATTTTGTATGTGCGAAAAATCAATAGGCGGGTATACAACGTTGAGCCTCTGCCCTTCTCCACTGCAGGTCCATAGAACAGAAAATGTCCAGCAATTACAGCGATAATATTCAAGAGAAAGGCAGCAAACAGCGTATGATCGAGCGGTTTTCGCAGCAAGTCATCCAACAACAAGAGCAACGTTATTATCAACAGAGTCACCATTAACATCGTCATCATCATCATCGTCATCATCATCATTATGCTTACCATCCGGTCAGGGCGTCAATTGCTCCTATGTCAGCTATAATTATACGATATATGTATGTGGGCTGGGCGGCCTGTTTGACCAGTTTGCTTGAATGCATTTAGTGAATTTTTACTGTATATCAATTTAATGTTCGTTATTCTGTCGCTGCTCTAGGGGTTGGACAAAGCGGGGTATAAGAGATTTAATTTTTGTTATTCAGCATAAACAGATCTAGTAGTAATCACAATAGAGGATTTATGATCAATCGTTTGAGCATATTAATGAGTTCCTTTATATGTTAATATAGCTTTAAATATTAGATATCGTTAGTAGCACTAAATATCGGCAATACTAAATGAATATTTGCATTATTATAAATATAGAGGTATATCTCATTTGGTCAAAACATAATTTCATATAGGTATGAATATACAGGAAACTGTTCAGGGTAGCACCCTTTTACAATCTATTTCGTAGTCCGTTTAGCTTACATAAACATCTTTTTTTATTCTATTGGTTATTTTTTACTCTTTTTTATAACATTTTTAACAACTTCAGCCCGAATCCGAATTGAATCGTTAACATTTTTATGGCTAGTTTTATGGCGTTAACGGGTTTTATTGACCTTAGCTACTGGTCTTTGTGGCACCTCTTGCACGCCTAGCGATAAGACGGCTGTCAGAGGCTTATTGCAAGAGCATTAAATCGAATCTGTGAAATTGAATCCGAATCAGAATAAGAATCGATGCTTTGGCTGGGTAAACCTAACCTTCGACTCTCCGTCCATCAGGGCATGTGCATTCGATAGTGTGCGGCGCTATCTAATCGCTAATAACAAGTCCTGATAACAGCTCTTTGATAAGCGCAATCGTTAATATATATATATATATATATGTGTCTACACTCTCTCTAATTGCAGTTAGAGCATCGCAAGACTTATCAAGATGAGACCGAGGAACGATTCCGCCTGAAGATCTTCAACGAGAACAAGCACAAGATTGCAAAGCACAACCAACGCTATGCCGCCGGTGAGGTTACCTTTAAGATGGCTGTTAACAAGTATGCGGATATGCTGCATCATGAGTTCCGCGAGACCATGAACGGATTCAATTACACGCTGCATAAGGAGCTGCGGTAAGTAGAACAGCCAATCTTGAAAAGACTCAATTTATAAGTAAATCAATTCAAATAGCGCTTCGGATCCCAGCTTTACTGGCATTACGTTCATCTCGCCGGCGCATGTGAAGCTGCCCAAGTCTGTAGATTGGCGCGACAAGGGAGCCGTTACCGACGTTAAGGATCAGGGACATTGCGGCAGCTGTTGGGCATTCTCCAGCACAGGCGCCATTGAGGGTCAACATTTCCGTAAAACGGGCACTTTGGTGTCGCTCTCCGAACAGAATCTGGTCGATTGCTCCGCCAAGTATGGCAACAATGGCTGCAACGGTGGATTAATGGATAACGCCTTCCGTTACGTCAAGGATAATGGTGGCATTGATACCGAGAAATCGTATCCATATGAGGGAATTGATGACTCCTGCCATTTCAACAAGGGCAGCATTGGTGCTACGGATCGTGGTTTCGTTGACATCCCACAGGGCAATGAGAAAAAGATGGCGGAGGCTGTGGCCACCATTGGACCCATCTCAGTGGCAATCGATGCATCGCACGAGTCATTCCAGTTCTACTCTGAGGGCATCTACAATGAACCCGAATGTAATCCTCAGAATCTCGATCATGGTGTCCTCGTTGTTGGCTATGGCACCGATGAGAGCGGCAAGGACTACTGGCTGGTCAAGAACTCGTGGGGAACCACTTGGGGAGACAAGGGCTTCATTAAGATGTCTCGCAATGAGGACAACCAGTGCGGCATTGCTTCCGCTTCTAGCTATCCTCTGGTCTAGGAGAGTTTATATTTGCGATAAACATGTTTCCATCGACGCTCAACCTCATTAATTTAATCACAAACAAAACCCTTTTTATATTCAATGCGAGCATCTCAGAAGTAAACTTATAATTTAATGGGCATAATTAATAATCTGTAAAACTCATCATCAATTTTGTTATGATTTGCCATTTAAATATTGATACAAATTAGGCATATTACAATGTTGATGTTTTGTATGAAATAAAAACCTATATTAGAAATCTTGAATGATTCTTAATATGATAGAAATGGGGGAAAGGAAATGCTTTAATTTCAATTAATTTTAGCAGGCAAAGCAGTCGTTTCATATTTTTTTTGGAACATCTAAACTTGTAAGAGCTTTTTTTTATTAATAATAATAGTTCATTATCCTTTAAACTTTTGAGTTTTGGCTTTGTTTACATTTAGTCGTTGAACATTAAAAAGCAACAGCTGATAGAAATGTACATGCCTCTAGCCCTGGCACACTCGATTTGTATACAAATTAATCGATATGTTTTGGTCGCAAGCCTATCGACACCAAACAGCTGTTGTTTTATAATACATATAATGCAATATTGTGCTAGTTAATAAAAATACAAATAAAAAAGCCTGAAAGAATGTTATTAACGCTGCGTGTGCCGAGATCCCGCCTTTGTCTGGGCCGCCAACAGCATCGTCGCCTGTTGGCCAGCACTGCTGCCGAGGAGGTCAAGAGACAGACAACACAACACCCCTTGCAATTGGAAATCAATGGAAACACGTACCCCACAGACAGCTGGACGAATGTGACTCCGAAGATACTATCACATCTGGGTTTGAATAAGCATCTACAGCGTGATCATCCATTGTCGATAATACGACAGCGCATTGTCAATTATTTCTATGGTGCCTATCGCAATCAGCGTGGCAATCCCTTATTTTCCGTGTATGATCAACTTAGTCCTTTGGTAACGGTACAACAGAACTTCGACAATCTACTCATACCCATCGATCATGTGAGTCGCCAAAAATCGGATTGCTACTATGTGAACCGGGAGCATTTGTTGCGCGCCCATACGACGGCTCATCAAGTGGAGCTGATTTCGGGTGGATTGGATAACTTCTTGGTTGTCGGCGAGGTGTATAGGCGGGATGAGATCGATAGCACTCATTACCCAGTGTTCCATCAGGCGGATGCAGTGCGACTTGTCACTAAGGATAAGTTGTTCGAACGTAATCCTGGGCTGGAGCTATTCGAGGAAACGTGGAGTGGTTCGTTAGCAGATCCAAAACGCATTTTGCCCTCGTCCAAGTGCATGGATCAGACAAAGCAGCCGTGCCACACTCTAGAGGCTGTCAAGCTGATGGAGCACGAAATGAAGCACGTCCTCGTGGGTCTTACGAAGGACCTCTTTGGGCCCCGCATCAAATATCGCTGGGTGGACACGTATTTTCCATTTACTCAGCCTTCATGGGAGCTGGAGATCTACTTCAAGGACAACTGGCTGGAGGTGCTTGGTTGTGGCATCATGCGCCACGAGATTCTGCAAAAGGCGGGCGTTCATCAGTCAATTGGCTATGCCTTTGGAGTGGGTCTGGAGCGTCTGGCTATGATTCTATTCGATATTCCGGACATTCGGCTGTTTTGGTCGAACGATAGCGGCTTTCTGTCACAGTTTAGTGAAGAAGATCTACAAAATCTGCCCAAATACAAACCTATCTCACATTATCCGCAATGCTCAAACGATTTGTCCTTCTGGCTGCCAGCCAATGTGGAAATCGATGCTGGATTTTCAGCCAATGACTTTTATGATCTAGTGCGCACTATTGCCGGGGATGTGGTGGAGCAGGTGGGTAAATTGGACCTTACATATGAATAACATCATTTAAGCTTTATTTCTGCTCTCTTTCAGATAAGTTTGGTGGACAAATTCAAGCATCCAAAGACGGGCAAATCCAGCGTTTGCTTCCGCATTGTTTATCGGCACATGGAGCGGACATTAACTCAGGCTGAAGTAAATGAGATACATAAACACATAGCCGACGCTAGTGTGGAGACCTTTAATGTGCAAATACGCTAGTCATTAAATAAAATTGTTTTTAAAGTAAAAGAAACCGACTTTTGTTTTCAAAAAGGAAAAATAAACATTTATGCAATTCCGTTTAAAGTAATCGATGCCTTTTCTGTAGAATCGATAGACGATATTTGAACGCTTTACAGTACTGATTTTGAGGCAAGCCGTGCAAGCCGTACAGTGCGGCGTTGTTAAAGTATATACGTCTACATTAATTTTATGAAATTCAGGTTAAAATGTCCATTTTAGAAGCAGACGATGTGCTGTACAGCATTTTGGCATTAGTCATTATTGAGAATGCTCTGGAAATCTATATAGCCTATCGCCAGGTGAGTCATAAACAAAATGCCGGCACGTGCCAGTGGGCAAGGCGGCAATTAATGTTTGCCCATGTATTTTACAAGGTATACTATCTACACACACATACTTGTGTATAGTATGTGTATATTTAGCGCGTTAAATGCCAGCCGAGTTCGTTGATTTGCCAGAAACACTGTTGATATTAGTTATATTGCATTTTCCGCCCTCACAGGTGAAAGTCTATCGAAATGCGTTGACTGTGCCCACTGAGTTGCAGGCCCATATGAGCTCGGAGACGTTCCATAAGGCGCGCAAATATGGCCTGGATGGGGAGAACTTTGGTATCTTTAAGGCCGTGGTGATGGATGTGCTGCTTCTTTGCCTGGAACTGTATATTGGATTAATCGCATTGCTCTGGCAGATGTCGGTGGATGTGGTCGAACGTCTGCAATGGGATTCGAGCAATGAGATTATTGTCAGTCTCGTCTTTGTGCTCATCTCGAATGTGTTGTCCACTTTCAAATCGCTGCCATTTAAGATCTACAAGATCTTCGTGCTGGAGGAAAAACATGGCTTTAATAAGCAAACGGCGGGTTTCTTTGCCTGGGATCAGGTCAAGGGATTCCTGGTTACCCAGATTGTGATGCTGCCCATTACAGCGGCTATCATCTTTATTGTGCAGCGCGGTGGCGACAATTTCTTCATCTGGCTGTGGGTATTCGCCGGCGTCATCTCCCTGGTGCTGCTCACCCTCTATCCCATCTTCATTGCGCCGCTCTTCGATAAATACACGCCCCTGGAGGAGGGACCACTGCGTCAGTCAATCGAGAATTTGGCTGCCTCGCTCAAGTTTCCATTGACTAAGCTGTATGTTGTGGAGGGCTCGAAACGTTCTTCGCACAGCAATGCATACTTTTATGGCCTTTGGAACTCGAAGCGAATCGTGCTGTTCGACACCCTCCTGTTGAACAAAGGGAAACCCGACGATTCGGGGCTGAACGATGATGAGAAGGGCAAGGGCTGCACGGACGAGGAGGTGCTGGCTGTGCTTGGCCATGAGCTGGGCCACTGGAAGCTGGGACATGTGACCAAGAATATTATCATAATGGAGGTTCATCTGTTCCTCATGTTTCTTGTATTTGGCTACTTGTTTAAGTATGCGCCATTCTATGAGGCACTGGGATTTCCACCGGGTACACGACCCATACTCGTTGGTCTATTGATCATCTTCACGTACGTGATGGCTCCTTACAATGCCATCATCAATTTTGCCATGACAATATTGTCTCGTCGCTTCGAATATCAGGCGGATGAGTTTGCTCACAAGCTGGGCTTCGAGGAACAATTGTGCCGTGCTCTGATCAAGCTCAATTTAGACAATTTGGGCTTCCCCATCTATGACTGGCTGTACTCCACCTGGAATCATTCGCATCCAACACTGCTGCAGCGCTTGGCACGCCTTAAGCAGTTGGGACAGTCGCAGAAGAAGGTGCAGTAAATTACGAGGTGGGCATTTTGGCCGCGCATTCAAGTGCGAGACTGTAGACCAAAGCATTTAGCTTCTCACTGTCTCTCTCCTTCACTTTCTCTCTCGCTGTATCCTGTAAACCGTGTCCGTATCGTAGTAGTCCCTCCTTGTTTAGTTGTATATTGTGTAGATTTCAATAAAGCAAGCGATTGCCGACTTGACTAATAAACAAACAAACAAAATATATATTACCAAATTCCAAAATGTGGATATCAAATGTATTTGGCTAAAATGTCAGATACCTTTAAAGTACAATGATTGTCCAGCTGTGGAATGATCCCTTTATCATACTCCTCATTCTAATGGTTATTCTCCTGGTGGATAATCTGTGGAACCTCTATCTGATTCTGCGCGAGGTAAGCAACCGAATTCCCACTCATTCAATGTATTAGAAATCTCTATTGTAGATTAAAATGGCGTATAGTGCGAGGCATGTGCCGGACGTGTTGCGTCCGTATTTATCCCAGGAGCTGTTTGAGAGAATGCGCAGATATAAGCTGCACAAGAGCTGGTTCATCATAGTCAATACGCTAATTGTGGTCGTCATTAGTGGCTGCCTTGAATTGTATTTTGGTTTCTACGGACTGCTTTGGGATTGGGTTGGCAGGTGCGCCATTTGGTCGTGGATGAAGCACGAGATCTGGATGTCATTCGTCTACTTAATCTTTCTGAGCATTTATTTATTGGTTAAGTCGCTGCCAGGCAAAATCTATGAGAAGTGCTGCATCACGAAGCTGGTAAAGCACCCCAAACGCCCTTGGTCGCAGCGCATTGTCAGTGAGCTAGTGAACATTTTCTGCTCACTGCTGCTCATGGCCATAATGGTTGCGGTGGTGGTGTCCCTGGTGAACGCCTTCCATCAGTACGCATTCGTGGGCATCTACCTGATGTCTGTGCTGCTGACCGGGATGATCATTTTAATAATCCCCTTTGCGATTGATCCTATCCTTGGCCATCGCGTGCAGCTCGAGAATCAGGCGCTAAAAGCGGGTCTCGAAGAGCTCACCCATCGCGTCGGCTTCTCAATGCGCTATGTACACATTATACATGTCCGAGACCCGAACGTGGGCAGCAATGCCTTCTTCGTTGGCAGCTGCTGCTTGAAGCGCATTGTGATCTTCGATACGCTGTTGTTGAATCGGGGATTGGCCAGCGATGCTCAGCTGCCGCCGGAGGAGAAAGGCAAGGGTTTGCGCAATGAACATGTCCTGGCTGTGGTCGCCCACGAGCTGGGTCATTGGAAGCGGGGACACTTCTATAAGGCCATTGTCATGCTCCAGCTGCATCTACTGATCACGCTCGGGTTGTTCGTCATCTGCTATACGCACGGGCCTATCTACCAGGCGGTTGGCTTCGATGAGGGCGTCCAGCCGATTATAGTGGGCTTTATCGTTATCTTTGGCTTTCTGTTGACGCCCTACCTAACCATCTCCAATGTGCTAATGCTCACGCTGACGCGACATTTCGAGTACGAGGCGGACAAGTTCGCCTTCCAGCTGGGTTATTCGGCGCATCTGCGCTTGGCGCTGCTCAAGCTCTATGCGGACAATCTCACTTTCCCCCTGTCGGACGCCTGCTACTCCAGCTGGCATCACACACATCCCACGATGCTGCATCGCCTGCAGCGCTTGGAGCGCCTCGAAAGTAATCGAACGTAAAAATGAAATTATTAACAAGTAGAAAAAAAACATAGCTAGCTACGAATACATGTGTATATTCAAATCCAACTGCCACTTTGGAATGTATAATGGAATATATATATTTATTTATATATGCCGATTGTTGATTTATTTGTTACTCTATTGTTTATATTGGTTTGGTAACATGATCATATCCTGAGCGATGGTATCCTACGACACTTGGCCGAAGGTAGATCCGCGAATACTGCTCTATCTGATGATGGTGGTGCTGTTCCTCGACCACATTTGGGAAATAATATTGGCCAAGCGACAGGTGAGCGAGGGCGGGGCTCTCAACGCAGATCAATCAATAAATCATTCGCCTGAATCATATTTTCGTCCAGTAGCAACTGACCTGCCTGAATGCCATTATGGTGCCGGACCCGTTAAGAGATATTATACCGCCGGAGATCTTTCATCGCGCCCGCGTCTATGAATTGCACAAAATGGAGCTATTTATGTGGAAACATATCATCGATTTGATCGTCAGCCTATTGGAATTATATTTTGGGTTTTATCCATTTGTCTGGGGGCTGGCCGCTAGCACGTTGGCCCCCTTAACACGTCGAGAGCTGTGGATTAGCCTGATCTTTGTATTCTATCTAACTATATATATATCACTGCGCTGTCTGCCCATCCTGATATACGATAAGTGCATCTTGGAGCTGAGATATGGAACGCATCGACGATTTCCTTGCTATATGTACCTGTTGATTGGCCTATTGTGCATTATCCTCGCACAGATAATCCTGGCGCCGCTCACCCTGTTGATTGTGTTCAGTGTCCAGATCATGGGATTCTTTTTCTTTTTGTATTTCTGGGTGATGTGGGCCGCCTTTACCTTGTTTCTCGTGTTCTTTCTGCCCTATCTGTGTGTGCCCTGCATTGGTGCCCAGCGTCGATTGCCGGACGCGAGCCCCCTCTATAGTGATGTCAAGGTCGTTTGCGAACAGACGGGATTCCCCATGAATCGGGTGTTCATCATTCAGACCAAGTCCATGCAGTATAGCAATGCCTACTTCTATGGCAGCTGCTGCCTGAAACGCATTGTCATCTTCGACACGTTACTCCTCAATAAGGGTCAGCCGATCACGAACCTGCAGCCGTATGAGATTGGACGTGGTCTGACCAATCCACAGGTGGCCGCCGTAGTTGCCCACGAGCTGGGCCATTGGAAAGGGGGACACTTCTACAAGGCCACATTCATCATGAAGCTGCATTTCCTTCTAACGATGGTCCTATTCGGCTTGTTCTTCCACTGCCCGTACCTGTATGAAGCGGTCGGCTTTGCCCCGGGTCTCTGGCCAATTATTGTCGGCTTTTTGATCGTGCTGCGCTTTGCACTCACGCCCTATCTGACGTTGGCCAATTTCCTGATGCTGTGGAATCTACGACGCTTCGAATATGCCGCAGATCGATTCGCCCATCGACTGGGCTACTCTCTGCTGCTGCGCTCAGCGCTAATGAAAATCTACGCGGACCACATGAGCTTTCCTGTCTACGATACCTGCTATGCTCGCTGGCATCATACGCATCCAACCATATTGCAGCGATTAGCCTATCAGCAAAAACTGGATGAGGATGCCTACATTAGGGCGTAGTCAATCCGTCCCTGGATGAAAATTTGTAGTTGAAAGAATTTTCCTTTTTTTTTTTTTTGTTTTTGGCTCCGCTTTTATAATTCGAGTAGTCCGTGTAGTTAGTGTCCACTTAATCTAAATGTTTTTTTGTGTCCTTTTTGTAGCGTTTTTATCAAAAATTACTGGTATTTCAGTATTCTTATAAAATTCCAATTGAGCGACAATGTCGTTTGGGTGCATTACCAAATTGAATGTTAACATTAACAAGTGGTAAGTGAATTCGTCAACTGATCTTGATATTCGTATTGCAGTAATATCATTTTGTAATATTCGCAGCCAAACGCACATCACGTATGCCAACAATTCAACGCGTTTTCTGATCAACAATCCGTCCGGTTTCGTTTTTCGTAGCATGGGCACCACGGTCTGTCGCTGCTGCACGGATTGCGCCAGCCAGGGCGTTGGCTTCCTTAAACGACATTTCGGACGTGGCGGAAGCATTCAGAAAACGCCGTCCCTATGCGATATGCTTTTATCTATTGGACTTAACGACTATGCGCATTACGAGCCAAATGCCGCCGATCAGAAACTCCAGTCCGATCAGATGGATGATGGAGAACATCAAGAGTGCGATGAGCAGCAGGTGAAAAAGCTCTTCACCTGGCATCTGGAGGATGTGCCCGTGGTGATTCCACAGCGTGCTACCAAAATTGTTAGGCGGAAGGGTCGATTGCAAGTGTCCTGTCTGGCTTGGCATTTGGACAGCTGCAAATGGAGAAATTTTAGTGCCAAGGACTATGAGATGCCCAAATGGTATGGTATATGGCTAAATTTATGTAGTATTATATGCCCAGTTTGCACACGATATCGACTTTAATGCTTATTCATTTTGAAAGGAATGCAGGCAATCGTTCTCAAACTTGAAACTATTCTAAAAAGCTTTGCTTAATAGCTGATAGCTGAATAATATATTAAAGTTTACTATTTTAGCCATATATTTTATGATTACCTGCTAGTTTAGGAAATAGATTTATATTATCATATATAGTAGAACCCTGAAAATTCAAATTGGCAGCATGAATCAGTATTTTTACGAATTACTTGGGACTCCGATTTGTTGTTTATTTAGTTTCAGCTTATTAGATGGGTATGTTTGCAGAAATCTCTTTTTTCTGTTCCATTATCAATGACAGAAGTACGTTTATTTGTTAATTTTACATATAAAATTCAGCATATATAGCAACGTACCTAAGGTAGTTTCTCTATAAATAAAATTCAGTCTTCATTACAAACTGTAAGCAAATTAGAAACAAAATTTCAATAAGGATACATATTATTTATATTTCAAATTTCTGTTAAGAGGAACAATTTCAGAATTATTAACTATATTTTCGATTTATCGAGCGAACACTTACTGAGTCGACTGCAAGGATACACATAAGTTATGATAGTTGTTATACCCTGAACCCATTCAAAATGGAATGGAAAATGACTCAAATTTGTGTCCATCTGTATGTTTCTTTCAGCTCAATAGGTAGACTTATGGTTAATATCTGTTGGTAATGTTTGGTATGTTGAGAAAAAAGTGAGGATTCGGTGTCGGACACTTCCGACTAGAGCACACTATATCGGTCTATCGTTGTATCCCAGTTACTTCATCTTTCAGCTACATACTTATCTAGGACTCGGCGACTTCGAGTTTTTACCATACTCCGTTTAAATTGTTCTAAACTAAAACATTTTTTTTATTATACGAAATAGCCATTGCTTGAAGATCAAAGACACTATGGACTATATAGATGAGGTAGTTAACGGCGCAATGCCGACGCCGGAGCAGCAACAGTCTGTTTTGAATTCAAATGGCGAACTGATTCCCGATATGAATTCGAATATAATTGGTATTAATGCGTTGTTGCAAAAGTTGAATGAATTGCTTGAGGAGCAGAATCGGGAGCAAGGCAATGTGTAGATGCAGAGGACTTGAAGATTCGACCACAATAGTATAAACAAATATTTTGTGTGTTTTTGAGATTGTAATCTATCAATAGTTTATTAAAACACCATTTTTCATATCATTGAATTTTTGCTTGACATATATATGTATTGTATGTAGTATCTATATAAATAGATACATATATATATTTAGATATATGTATATATTTATAGTTAGTTGTAGT
Organism: Drosophila mayaguana; assembly: GCA_037075325.1. Taxonomy (NCBI): domain Eukaryota; kingdom Metazoa; phylum Arthropoda; class Insecta; order Diptera; family Drosophilidae; genus Drosophila; species Drosophila mayaguana. The sequence continues at coordinate 1,855,767 of JBAMCG010000040.1, read as the reverse complement.
TTATAGTTATAGTTAATAATGTATTTCGGTATCGTGTTTTGAGAAAGTCCTCTGAAGCTGTTGTCGTATGTATATCATCTGATAATCCATCTTAAACATTAGCATAAGTAAGATATATAATATATAAGTTTATTCGATATTTGTTTTTCATTACTTGGCATTTTGTTGCATCGCACAGTTCTCTATAACATACATATATATTTTTGTTAGCCTGTTATTGTTTTTGGAGTTTTCTTTTTATAGATTTACATACGAAATTTTTCTGCGTTGTTGTTTTATTTTCAAAGCTTACTTAAATGTTTACAGACAATTGTTGAATATCTTTGGCTATTTTTGATTGCAGGAGGCAAATAAAAATTCCAAATTGGAAAAATTTTTTTATCCAATAGTTATTTTCAAGTATTTATAATAGCGATAGCACCTTAAGAAAAGTTTAAAACAATGTACAGCAGATTTTCCAAATTATCTGATTCTGTTTTGAAAGTAGGTATATATATATATATGTAAAGCATCATTAAAAGTTGTAGATTATCCCTTTTTTAAAATAATATTTGCTCTCAATTTGTGTCTGCTTAAGTTCCCTTTGAGGACACGCCACTGCATAATCCGTGCAGCCCTTGGACAAGCACGAGCACAAGTATGACATGTGTTCAAGGCGGTTGCTGGGGAGGCGAGGGGTGGGTAGGTTGCTTGGTGAAGAGCACGCTTGCCAACTGTAAGTGGATTTTAGTTTTCTCTTCATTTTGGTTTACCCACGTTCTTTTTTCATTCTTTTTTCACCTGCCACTGGACCGTGCTCGAGTGCCAATTGGCAAATGTTTGTCGAGTGCTTGATTGATGCTGGCTTGGCCTATACTTTTGGTAAGACTTATGCACTAAAACTGTGTGTGGAATATACATAGATATATTTATTGTTAGCCGGTATTTGTTTGTGTGACTTTCTTCTTGTCAAAAATTAAGGTAAATTTTCCAAAATAAATAAACTAAGCAGAAAAATCGCACGCATCAAAATATATATATATATATATATATATATATATATATATATGTGTATATTCATAATACAGTACATGTATATGTATATATAATTATTATAAGTACACACAATTATTAACAACAATTATCTAAAAAATTCGCACTACATAATAATTTATAATAATTTAAACTTCACATTTAATTTTTTATTTTTATTTTTTTTTTTTTTTTGGTTGTTTGTTTTTGCAATAATTTGTTGAGTGTCCTTACTCTTAGCTAAGTTGTAATTAAGTCAAAATTAAATTATTTTCATTTTAGATAAATATATAAATAAATATGCAATATATAGGAAATAGAAAATATAAATATTACGAGTACTCTGGCTACCCGAAAATTATTTCATTATTTTTAAAATCGATGTACTGAACTTTTTTATTTATTAAATATTTTTGTATATTTTTCTGGCTGGTTTCGAGTTGCTTTTTCAAAAGTAATTTTTTTCAAGTATTAGGCATTTAATATTTATTTTTATTTTACTTTAAAATTTCCTTAAGATGTTTTGCTTTAGGAATACACATACATAATAATTTTGTTTGCTTTTTATTTTGGAGCTCTTGTGTTTAGGAAATAGACTTTCGAAAGCTTAACATGCATAAACATTTAATTAATTTGAAACATTTAGTTTGAATTAGGTTTTATATTTATTTATTTATTTGCTTATGTTTTGTAGATTTTCGCTTCATCAATTTGTTCTCAAGTTCTTTTTATTTTCATTTGTGAGGTTGTGTCCTCGAGCTGCGCCTAGTTTGCGGGCAGTTTTATAAAGTAATCAAATTTGTTCATTGGCTTGCGGCCAAAAATACTCGCCCCATTTGCATTAGTTTACCCAAATTGGTAACAAAAATATATGTATATGTGTTGCGTTAGCTATTTGGCCTAATTTACTGCTCGTCTTCGGGCGAGATTTTGGCCAAGGTTAAAAGTATCATGGTGAGCTCCTTGCGCGAGATTTTGCCATGCTTATCACGGCCGACGCCCCGCATGATTGTCTCCTCAAAGGCAGCCAGATCCTGGGCATCATAGTCGTCCTGTGTGAAGCAAATATATATAGTATATTTAAATATATCGCTATCAATCTAAAAGGTATATCAAGGCGCTGTTTGCACTCACCTTCTTGACCAGCTCGAGCAGATCCTTGAGAAAACCTTTCAGCTCCTCATTCTCAATGGTGCCGCTGTTGTCCTGTTTTCAATAATAATATAATAATTCAATGCTATGTACAAGAGTTCTATATAATATTTGTGCTTACGCGATCGTATAGGGAAAATACTTTTTCAATATCCTCCTTAGTTAGCTTGGTGGCGCCCTGTTTTATGAGCAATTGAAAAGAAAGAGCATACGAAAAAGGCATTAAATACCCGAGACTCTGATTCTACATCAAATATATATAAATATTTATACACACACACGTTAGTCTTTGCGGGATATTTGTTTTTCAATGTCAACTGGCACATGGTTTTCGGGCCTCTAATCTACATGCTTGTGATTCGTGTGTGTGTGTATATATATCTGTTATGGGTTAGCTATGAGTGTGTGTGTATATATATATGTACGTGTGCTTGTTTATGTTATATTTATTTACTGTTCATGCAAAATCATTTATTCTCATGCTTTCAACTTTTTTATTATGCAATCCATGCCAAGCCCGTGTTTGTCTATGGAAATTCAAACCGCACTCGCACACCCTCAAACGCGTCTACACGCTCACATACTTACACATACACACATATGTGACCTGCATGCAAATCAATTTTCATTTACATTTCGGCATTCATGTTTGCATTGACTCAATCTCTTCATTCATATTACAGCCAATTTGTGCACAATTATTTGCACATTCCGGCGCACAAAAAACCCTAAAACAAAGCCCTGAGGGCAACCAAATGGAATGAGCTCCTTAGACGCAGCTGCGTCGAAAAATGTTTGCATTACTTTTTTTATATTACAACTGGAGATGGGTGTTTATTCGATATATCTTCCTAGCTTTCATGAATCTTCTTGGAGCCTAGTTGATTTCATGTTGATCTGCCGAAAACTTGATATCAAATTTGATTACATTTTACATTTTACATTTTTATCATATAAAACTTTTTTCAAATTTTTTGTCAAATTTAATTGACTTCGATATCCTTTCACTTTAACTAAGTAAAATTTTCTAGTTACCTTTATTTGTTATATATTTTTTTAATTAATTCCTCGATTCAAAAAGTTGCGAAAATAATTTTTTCTTACGGATTCTCCTCATGCGCTCATCTACAATGATTCACGCACACATCTCTAGTGCGTGAGACAAACATTTATATAGCCAGTGATTGCATACTTATGCGCATTATAACGAATGACTTAATTAAGCTGCGCCGTATTTGTATTTGTACTTGACTTTCCCCAGTCGACTCCTACATCTCGACTCTGTTCTCTCGACTTCTCTCCTCCATGGCTGCATTGCCCTTCCTACCTGAACGTTTTGGCAATTTGGTTTATGCGCTTGACATTAGGTAATTAATATGCATTAAGGTAAATTGCTAAATTTCTGTGGCTTGCCATACCCTGTACCCACGGCACAGCAATAAAAACGGGTATATTAAATATGGACACGTATTCAAAATGTGAGAGGAAAATAATCGAGTCTGTTTTTACTCATCTAAATATAAGCAAAATAATTTGAGGACTCACAACTTTATATATTTTCGTCTACCATAAGCGTAAAGTCTTATAACTTCTTATCGTTATATTATTCGGTGGAAAATAATTTCCTTAATAGCGTATAATAAAATATATGCATATGAGCTAAGCTCTTTGCCTATACCTATAACGAATTTTCCTGTGACTCGAATATTCCATTTGATTTATTTCTGACTATTCTGACTATTACATAAAACTCTACAGGGTATTTTCCATTTAATATTCCCACTCGCTCTGGGGCTAGAGTAATGTAGCATACATTTCAGCGCAAACATTTGCAGCTTTCGCATGTGTCCGTGTGTGTGAGTGTGTTTATGTGGAGATAGAGATGTATGTGTTGTATGTTACAAGCGCCAGTTAGATTTATTGATTCCACTTCCTGTCCAACACACACACACGCACGCAGAGAGGAGAACATACATGCCTGCACCTTGTTTTTTGCTGCTTGTGGTTATGCAAGCAGGACAGGACATGCAGGTGCGGAAGGGATTGGGCAAGGTTCGAGGTTTTACACCTGGCAGCTAGCTTCGAGCTATCAACCATTCAAGTTCGAAGCCGCTGCAGGTGTTTCATGGCCCAAAACCAAAACGGAAACGGCTCAAATTTCGCTAGGCAACAATTTGTATTATATGTGTGTGTATAGGTGTGTGTGTGTTGAAAGTATTTGTGGGTTTGTGGTTCCCCGAGGACTGATAACATTAATATTATTTGGACTTGTAACCTGTTTTATAAACGACGCGTACGACAAAACGCAGTACCTTCTTCTGTCCCTTATACCCTCTACTCAAACAGGAAGTGTATATTGGGTTGATGAAATTTCAATCCCCTATTTCTTAAACTACGAGGTTTTCTTGTATAAAGAGAAGGTCTTTGCCTATTAGGAATCACTAAAATATATAATATACTTTCGTCATTCTTAGTTTAATGTCTTTAAATTAAATTAAATTAAACGACATTTAAGTTATTGCAGATGATTTGTAAAAGCATCCAAGAGGTATGGCTCACAGGGTAACTATCAGTCGAGCATACCAACCTATCCAATCGGTTATTTTGTGCGTACGTGTGTATGTTTTGGGGATTGGAAATCCATTAGTCGTCTGCCCTGGCAGCCGTTTTATCACATTGTTCTTCGCGTTGCAGTGTATGTGTGTGTGTGGGCTTTAAAAAAGACGAAAAATAAAGATGGGCTTAATGTTAAGCCTTAGTGTTTAAATTGTGCGCCAACACTTTTTCACACACCAAATTGTATGGAATTTATGCGGACGGTTGCCTAAAAGGATGCTTTGCATTTCGTCAGCGCTTGCCTCTGACAAATTGGGAAGCCTACAAAAGCCGTCACGTTCGCACAGCTCTGATAAAATGAAGTAATTATTTTATACTTCAACACTTTTGAAAACCATTGCCAGCTACGGACTTGACGATGGCGGCGGATGTCTGCGGCTTCCATTATCCATATGGACAGCATCGAAAGGCATTCACACGCATACACGCACACACACACACGCAGCAGCATAAATACACTCATCCTCGCTTACTGTCCTCTAAATTATGCAAAGGGTCACAGCTCAGGGTTGTATCTGGACCTTCATTAGATTTAAGCAGCGCACGTACATGCACTTATCGCCCGTCTCCGGCAAGGTCGCTGTGTATGTGTGTGTGTATCTAATTAGTATAGCACATAGTTGTCGTTTACTTATTGGATTGCTTGTAGCTTGAGCACCCATTGAGGTTAGCTAAATATTTGTTAAGTTCTGTGTGCTCCTATTTAAGCGCTTGACTCTTTAGTAAAGTAATTAAGCCCGAGTTATGGACCAGGACCAGGTTGGTGAAGCATTTATACAAAATTGAAAAATGTTTTAAAATTTATTTAATATACAAAATGAATTGTGGTATAATATATATTTTTGTTTTCTTGGTAGCCAGTAAAATTAAAATGTTTCCTAAGAATTTGTTGACTCTAACTAACATATGTCTTATTCCAATTTCTATACATACCCCGATTTTAAGCAAAAAGAAGCAATTCAACTTGTTTTCCTTACAAGTTGATAGTCTTGCGCTTCAGCAAGCTGAGCTAATCAAACACTGCGTTTAGTTCTTTGAGCTATCAAACAGACCACAAGCATCTCGAGATATTCACCTTCCCACACACACAGTCACATGCAGACATCTTCTCACACCTACACACTCTTCTCGGACAAACTCTGTTGCGCAGTTTATTTGCTAAACATGCCAAAAAAGAATAATCAAAAACAGAAAATGCTGTTCGAGGAAAGCAAAACAAACACACAGCAGACCAGCATGCATATAAAAGCTAAATGTAGTATAGTTGTAGTTGATGTACTATGTATTTATAGAGATCTATATATAAGATTGTATCTATACAAAACAGTCTATAGGTAAATAGTAAAATAGAATTGATGGGGTATGCAGTTCATTTTCTACAGTTACAGCTAACAAAAGATAAATTAGTCGCAAAAACAAAATATGCTAAAGTCAATGGAAATTTGATTTGTTTTTTGCTGAACAAAACAAATTGAATTCCAAAATATATTTTGATAAAGCTTGGGTCGATCAAGTGGGCGGTATTTTAAATTGGAAATGTAAATTTCCTTTGTTCATGGCTAAATAAATTCGAGTAGTGTATATAGTGTATTTATTTATTTCTTTTTTGTATTGAATACCCTTGAAGACAACTTTATAATTTGATTGCTTGAGAGGCTTTGACTTACTTAAGTTTTATTGGTAACTAAAAAATCATATTGACTACAAATAAATAACGTCAAATATTATGTTTGTTAAGTTTATATGCGTATTCTCTTGGGAGTCCTCATTTTAAATGCATTTGAGTAAACCAATGAATAATTGAACTATTTTATATTAGAAGTCCCATTCGAGTGGATAATACTAAAAATATTCAAAATGGCTATGAAAACGTTTTAAAAAATTTAGACAATATTACGAAAATAAGAAGAATAAATTAAAAATTAAGAATAAATAAATGATTTAATAATAACACCATTTCTATTAATGGCATTGGCGGAATGTTAGCCAATACTAATACACTTTCTGCACTCTATGTTATTAGACCTTCAATTAAAATAAAAAATATTTTAGTTGTATATTCTAGTTGTTTAGTTTTATTTTCTGTGGATAAAGTTGGATAACAAAATATCCAGGAACTAATTAACAAAATTCTGGCTAAATAAACTTGCTTGGCATTAAACGAATGGAATTAAATACTGTCGAATTATCGAATGTTTACATCGAATCTGCAAACACATTTTCGTCTGTAACTAGAACATGGATATTCAGAAATTATTATTCCTGAACGAAGATGTTATATAAGTTCACATATGTACATATGTGATGTAAGTTCCTATAATCATGATTATTGCAGGTTCCATATATTAAACGAATCAAAGATATGGAGAAAAGGGAGGCTGGCTTTCATAAGAATTAATCAAGTAAGCTAAATACGCTTGAATTAAATTTATAGACATACTATACAATTTATACAATTTTATAGATCCATATCTTTCTCAGCTATCTGCTAGAGTATTCAGTGCTTGGCTTGGCCGAAGCCAATTTTGTTGCTTTATATGTTTACTGTTTTTATTGTTGTTTGCTGTTGGTGGCTGTATTTTGTTTTTGTTTTTGTTTTGTATTCCATTTGGTTGGGTAACAACGTTTAGTTTTTCGCTTTAGTTCGGCTTGGATGGTAAATACTTACATCGATGCCCTCCTGGAATACGAGTACATGTGTTTTTTGTTTAGTTGTTGTTGTTGTTGTTGTTGGCAGTGCATATTGATTGTTGTAGTAGTAGTTGTTGTTGTGTTGAAGTCGATTTTATATACAGCATTTATTTTTTTTATTGTTGTTAAATTCATTTTTTTTTTTATATTCATTTTTTTATTGGTTTGCAGCAAATTTAAAGTCGAGTTTTTAATCGATTTAGTTTTAGTTTTTGGATTTGTTTTTTTTTTTGTTTTGTATTTGTTCATATTGCGACAAGTGGAAAAGTAACATTTGTGGCAGCCAAAATTTACATCACGTGCAGAGTATTTGAATATTTTTGTAGTTTTGATTGTCGTTTGAAAAGGTTTTGTTGATTATAAAAATGTACAAGTGTTGATTGTTGTAGATATATATAGAGTTATATAAATATATTTATATAAAGAGTTCATAGGTTGAAATATATGCATAGTGGTAAAAGATAAATATATAGATACAGTTTGTTGGTTTTTTATTTAGGTAGTTGCAGTAGTTGGTTTAGGCATAGATAGTTGCAATACAGAAGGGGTTAGGCGGGGAATGGAAAAAGAAAGTCAGAAAAAGAGTTGATAAAGTTCTGTTTTTGTTTTGTATTCGTAAATTAAAAATTATATTAGCTATAAATATATGCGCACAAGAGCTAAATAATTGTCTAAGAATCGTAATTGAAAAACTTTATTTGGCTGCTGATGCGCAGATTGTTTAATTTGCAATTAGTTAAGTCAAAGAATGTTGGTTAGTAGCTAAGATACCAGCTAGAATGCAGCAAACTAAAATTATATAAGATATTAAGTATACGTCTAGTTAATCATCAGGCAAGACCAATTCAAGTTTAAGCAATGGTTTTTAGTTGCTGTTATCTTATTTAATTTACCGCTGCTTAAAGGTGCAAAGAGCTTAAAAAATAGAGATAATTCCTTTTATTCTCTTTTTTAACAAACCAAAAAATACTTAAAATTGTCCGTGTCTGTCTGAGGGGCTCAGGGCTGGCTGCTTTTTGCCTGCTGGCCGTATGCTCACGTAAGCTGACTGCAGTTAATGGCACCGCAGGGAGCGTAAACAAAAATATGCACCTTAGTGCTGGGCCCAGAAAAGTTAAGTGAAAAAGCCAAGCCAAACAAACGAAACGGCCAGCAAAGGCCGTGATCCCTGATCCCTGCACCAACCATCAACCACCACTCACCACCCACCCACTACCAGCCGCAATGCAATTACAACAAATTTGAGCAGCCGCATTTGAACCGAAAGTTTATCCACAGCAGCGCATTTCAAAGTTGAAGAAGCTGCTGAGGCCGCAGCAGCCGCAGTAGCTCTTGTGCATTATTTGCGACACACGCGTCGTATACGTGATGTGCATTAGCATAAGCCGTTCCGGCACATTGGCCCAACGCCAAACCGCCTGCCGCCTGTCGCCTGCAAAATGCCATGTCAAGCGGATGGCTTTAAGCACTATGCAACAGCAATTTAGTTTTAATGCCGCACAACCGTAAAATGCTTAAATAGCATTACATAAAACCGTGAAAATTTATGTTAAAGGGGCGAATTCCGTGGAATTTAGCTAAAACTAAATAGTTTGCAATTGAGCGGCGAGTGAGCTTAAATGTGTTTGCGATCCGGAGCTCCAAGCGCATGAAATTGCACTTGCATTCTGAATTGTTTTCAACGATGGACTGCAACGCCACAGATATGTGCATATTATTTTGATACTCCTGTCCATATGCACCAAAACTGGTTTTAAAATTTCACAGGTATCGCATACTTCAACTGTTGAGAGAAGTTTACAGTGAAAAATGGCGCCTGTGCAGAAATGAATGAATTTCAAGAATTTTAAGTAAATTCAGTGAGTTTTGAATATGAATGAAAGAAAATACTGAATACACATATTAATATATTTACAGCCTATTTTATTTATTTAATACATTTGTATTTAAAAGATTTTTAAATATTAATTTGAAAAAGTTAGATAAAAATACCGAACAAATATTGTAAAATATTTACATAGTCAATATGTTTAAATATGAATTGAATAAACGAAAAGGAATTGCTTGAAAAATATTTAAAAATATTAACAATATATTTTATTTTTTATTGCATATTTAAAATCTCTCAATCCTAAATACTCGTTTTCAATATTATTCCTAATTTTTGTTGTAATAAAATACAATTCTATTATTATAAAAAAAAATATATTTATTTAAAATTACATATTTAAAAACTCTCAATCCCAAAAACTCTTTTTCAATGTTATTCCTAATTTTTGTTGTAATAATATACAGTAGAAATCTCAATTTGTTTGCTTTTTAACAGACTTTCTTTTTATTAGAAATGGTTCTTTGAAATATTTTACAAAAGTTAGCTGTTATATATTTCCATTAGGTAGTGTCATGTAGCACAAAGAGGTGCAGATGCACTCCTGGCTGGGTTCAATCTGCACCCACCATAACAGTTTTGGCTAATGACAATGTCCACTTAGACAGCTCTCTAAGCAGGATAATTTTCTGCTTACATTTCATATATTTCGACGCCCTTTCGTTCTTGCTATGCAGTGTAATTGAGGCTGGTAATTACCTGGCTGGCATTTTACCTGGCTGTTGCAGTCAACATGCCGTAACTCATAAGTCTTGCGGCTGCCACTTGCTGGCTGTAAAAATGTTGATGCATGCTTATATTTTCATTTTTACTTTTATTGCGAGATGGAATGGGCGCCGGCACAGCTTCACGCCAGACTTGATGCGTATTATGTTATGGCCAAATGGGCTGGAAATGCCAATTTAATGGCTGCTTAAGCTTGCAGCGTTTTATTGCGCGCCCTGCTGCAACAAAGTCGCAAGAGTCCAGGTGAATGCTTATCTGGCAGCTGCAGGTGCCTCGCGGCTTCATCTAAATTATGATTTTAACGACTGCTGCATATGGCCAGCCAATGTGCATTATAATTGTAGCAGAGGGAGCTGGCGCTTTAAGCATCTACTGGCGTATCAACGGCTGCCACATCAACGGCTGCTTGCCACATGTTACGCTCTTGTCTCCTACATGCATCGGGCGTGGCACCAACAGGCAGGGGAGTTGCCAATAAAAGCCAAATAAAATGTCGGCGTGCACTCAGCTGTAACAATGGGCGAATGCCTGACTTTCGGGTGGCGTCTGGTGGCAAGCTGTAAATGGCTCGCATTGGCCATGCTCGTGCACATCACGCATTCGCCGCGCTGCACAGCATTTGCTCTAGCATTGGCTCTGGCTAGAGCCACACTATGCAAATCGAACAAGGCCAACATTGAATGCTGAAGCGATCAGCTATGCTATTAGTTGTCGCTAAAACCACTTGTCAAGTGCGGTTTGTGTGGTTTCATTAAAATTACGCATACGCCATGTGACACCAAATGTTGGTGCACTCTTTAGAGAGCGTATAGACAGTGTAAGGTTTCAGCCAAAATACTATATCTGTGCATCACGTACTTTTGCTGCAAATAACAATAAGCTGGCAACTGTCGCATTGCAATGCTTCGCTGCCCTTTGTCGAAGTCAGTTGATTAACAACAATAGCGCAATCCGGAAGGGAAAAGCCAATGCCAAGCCATGTAGCTGACCACGGACATGGTTGGACATCTGCTGGCGTTACATGCGCCAAAAGTAACTGTAATAGCAAAGAGTTTGCTCAAGGAGTGCTGCTGGGCATACACACACACACACACACACACACACGCACGCACACCGAGTTCCGACCTAATCCATATGTTAGGGTTTGTCAGGAGATTGAATTTGTGTCGTAGCAGCGTGGCTCATAGTTGAGCTATGTGAGCTAAGCAAACACAGGAAACTTAACTTGATGTAGCTGGAAAGCTAAGCTCATGAAAGTCAACAGCAAAATAAATTACTTCAGGTTTTTTATTGAATAATATTTAAATATCAGGAAACTTTCTAATACAGAGGAGTAGAATAATAGAAATTTAAATAAATGTATATAGCAACGCAAAACTTTAATTGATTTGATATTCTATTTCAATTCTATAAATTTATTTATTTTTAAGAAATAAATTTGGCTTTAGAAATTGAGACTCTTCACTTCATAAAAACAAATTAAATTACTGATGAAATCATAAATAAATTTCTACGATTTAAACTAGAATTTACATAAATATTATATGCAAATATTTAATTGTACGAGTTTAGCTAATTGCTTAATTATTTGCAGATTTTACTTTGAGCCAATCTCCCATCAATGGCTTTGTTTGTATCCATACTTGATCAACTCAAAGGGTTGGTATTACTTTGAACCAGGAACAGAACCTCTACAATTTCTCTGTGCCCGCAATCAGTTCAATAAGTTATGTTTTGAGTGCACTTCATTCGTGACTACCCCTTGTGCATGCCTTTTGTTCGGCCTCAAATCCTGCTGAGCATGCTGAAAGGCAACGTGATGTGAAACGAACAGAAAATGCTCTGGCAAATATTGCAGTCAAAGTTCGTAGCAGCGTGTATGGCCGTGGCAAAGTTATGGCCAACTTGGTTTTGCTATGTGGCCTGGTGACCAATTACGTTCCGGCCAGCAGCCAAAATTCAGTCAGTCAGTCGGTCAGTCAGTCAGTCTGGCAGCTGCTTGAGTCGGCAACAACAATGGCCCACAAGAGAGCGCGGCCAAGCGGACTAACGTCGAGCCGAATTGTGCGCTCCATTTAACCCCCAATGGGCGCATTTTGAGCAGACGCTGCGCTTAAATATTAAATGCCGAATAAATTCTGAAATGTGACCAACAAAAATTCGCACCCGTTCCCCAGCTCCAACTTTGTTTCGACAGCATTGTCACTTAATGTCCCGCAGTTGTGCTGCCAGCTGACAGGTGTTCTGTGTTTAATTACAAAGTCCAAATTGGCGGTCGAGCCCGCTTGTATTTATAATCAGCAAAAACTGATTCCTTTGCCTATTTGCCACACGAAAAATCACGAAAGTTGGCTTTTTATTGCCCGTCCATTGAAGCGGCAAACAAAAGCAGCTGACGCAGGATAAATATGTATTTAAGGGATGACAATGGGGCTCTCTGGGCTGTACTGAAATTATTTTCAGCGTACCAAAGCGGGCATCCTTCACTCCCCTCTCATTGAAAGAGGCAAGTCAAGAGTAAAACGAACAAACTGCGCACACAGGTGTTTGAGTTTGCTGTCTCCTGTGTTCTTTGACATCACGCATACGCCACGGCGTACGCCTTATTAATATACTCTATTCAGACATTGAAAACGAGTATGATGTATATTGAGTATATTGAGTATATATTAAGTATATTGAAATTCTGATCTCCTCATAGACTACAACTCAATGGTTGTGGGCTCAGTCAGAGCTATATGTTTTGCAGATGAATTATTAATACATATGTATATATATATATATGTATATATATATATATAGGTATATATATACATATATATATGTATATCACTTATACGCCATTGTGGTTGTCTCAATAGATTGTGCTTAGATGGTGCAGCTGCGGTACATATCTATAAAAATGGTAACCCATAAAGATTTTAGCAGTACAATTTTAGAAATATGAGATCCCAAGTCGAAATGGAACTATATATTTCGTAAATCGATTGTGAAGTCGACATAATGTATACGTCATAATGTCTGTCTGATGTCTTCAATGCTAAAAGTTTTAAGAAGTAAAGAAGTTCAATATGAAAATACACCAAAATTTTCGTAAGTTAAGCAGATTTAGAAAAATGGCATATCAGCTGCGATTCCTAGAGTCAGCTATTGCTTTGTTGCCTCTACAGTCACACGGCAACTCTTTTGCTCCCAGCTGAAGTATTGAGCAGAGCATTGTTCAGTCGGTTACAGCCGCTGGCAAACGCTGCTGCTGCTCTCTGATTCATTGTTTTTTGCTGCGCAATGCAATTTGATTGCGTTTGTGCGCTTCGCTGGCTTTTTATTTTACGTTTATAGAGCAAAACGTGGCTGATAGGTCTTTGAGCAGACACAGACAGTAAAATGAAAATAAATAAAAATAAAAATAAAAATAAATAAGAGACTAGGTAATAAAATAATACGTATTGCGCTTGCATAGATAGTTGGCTTGATGTTAAGTCCAGGCGGCAGCTAGTTAATAAAGCTAAAGCTAAAGCTAAGTTTAACCTATGTGCTAGTGTAGAAGCCTGGCCATAACCAGTTAAATATAGTCACATATATATGTAGTTTGAGTTCTCTGTCAGCCTCAGCTGACTGGCTAGCGAAACGTAATTTCCTCGTCTCAATGGCCATCATAATACTTGGCACTTACCTTGAATACCTGACGGCAAAGGAAGTTCTCTTTAACCGGAAGTAGTCTGTAATAAATAAGTTCGGCATTTTTGTCTTTGACAGCACTGTGGCATTGCTCGCTCTACTTACTTGGCCATTTCCGAGAGCTGCAAACGACCATCCTTATTGGCATCGAACACTTGAAGCTGTTTTGTGTGAGAGAAAAAGGCAGAAGGGCAGAGGGCAAACATAATGAGCTCAATGACAGAACTTTTATACCTAATTAATGATACATAAATTGGTTGTGTCTCTTGGGGCCACGTATACCAGCCCCAAAAATAAACACATTCTCGTAAATCGACTTAAGTAAGTTGCAAAATGCTCTCTTCGCATGATTTTGTTATCCCTAAGTGCAAGTCGTGCTAAATTTTAGCTGGAATATATATATATTTCGCATTCGATTCTCGGAAAATCGAAATAAATTTTTCATGGTCGATGCGTTAGGCGGAGCACTCTCGAGGGTTCTGCTCTTAAAGTTTATGTTACTTATTTATTGTTTTCTTTTGTGTGCTTATTGATTGCCTGCTTAAATTGATCAACTAAATTAGTTAAGCTAATATTAATGTTTTACTACTTCAGAAAGGCTCTGGGCAAACCTACACACAACAAAAAAAAAAAAAAGCAAACATCAATTAGGATTTAAAATGTGTATTAAAATGAGCTTGAAAATACAAAGTCTACTGATAAAATAAATTTTTCGCAGTTTTTATAGCATTCTAGATAATGCAATAAAGTTTTTGTTTGAAACGGTGTACAAAAGTCATATTTAATTTTATTGCTGGCCTATCTTTTATAGAAACAATTTGTTGGTAAATTTTCTCAACTGCATTTAATCTTTGACAACTTTGCGCTTCTATCTTCAGCGCTGGCAATTTAACTTGCAAATGAGTTGCGAGTTTCGCCAGCGAGCTACATTTTTATCATCATTTATTGTGATACGTGCACCGAAAATAACGTCTAGAACGGGGAGTTTATGAACCAGGCGCAACTTATCACAAGCAGGCGCGAAGAACAAGAAGAAGAAGAGAGTGTGATGCGCCCGTCTTAGGAGTTGCAGACACAACAAGCTGTACGGCACATATACATACAACTGTTTGGCGTTTTTCCATTATAAAGTTTTTAATTAACAGCACTGTGAGTGCTTATAAATTGCGGCGCAGATTCGCATAATTCTCGCCACGCCAGAAATTAATTGCCGTATTTTACGCTTGACTTGGCAAACAAAGTGTTGAGGACAACATTGACATTGAGTGGTCAGCGATTTTGCTTGCATGGCACTTGGTTATAATGAACTATGGTTTATGTAGCTGAAATATTGTGTATACGCACCATGGTGTCTGTGTATTCAATGAGCTTATCCTCGGAGACATCATTGATCTTTTTGGCCTCTTTGAGCAAGTCACGTAAGAAATTCTTTAGTTCATCCGCTTCAATGTACCCAGAATTATCAGTGTCGTATTCACGCCAGATCTAATCGACCAAATAGCATCATGAGAAAAATTAATTAGAGGGAGACATTCAGGGACAGCCTTGGCTTTTCTCTCTGGGACACTCGGCCAGTCTGGAGGTGGAGCCGTGCCATGGGGGCTGCCCCTTGTTTAACGCCTCGTTGACCAGCACTTACCTTCATGAATTCGACGCTTGATTCCAAGGGGTTATCGAAGCGGAAGAGCAAAAGGAAATTTTCTTCCATGGGCAAAAGTTGGGCAAGCTGTAAATACATTAATTTTCGAATGAAGAAGAAAAAGATATGTGTTAAGCGAAAATACTTGAGTGCAGACACTTGAACTTTAACTAACTTTAAGCATAATTTTAGCTTCATGTACTGAGTGTGAGAAGTGTGAGAAATGCTAGCAATTGGAGTAAGTTTGTGAAAATAAGTTTTTGTAAAAGAAAGTTAAGCTCTTGAGAAAGTGAGCAAATATCACAAATGAACATAAAAATCTGTGATTGAACTACTGCTCAAAAGAGCTATAAGTGGACTAGGAAATATTCATCAGTTGAATGATTAGCAAGAAGCAAAAAACAAGTACAATTTTTCAAATTTTTATCAATTTCTTTCAAATTATTCTTTCTCTTCAGTTTGATGCTGTGTTCATCAAATTTAAAGTAGATTCCTTTTCAATATAGGAAACTTTGTTCCCCTTGTTGGAAAGGATACATTTAAACAAAGTTGATGCTCTATCACTGCAACTAATCGATAAAACTAACAGAAATTCAAGTAAATCGCCCTTCACAATACGAGAACCAACATTTTGCAGCTGCAAACCTAAGCCGCTTGTATGAATGGCTTGGGTGGAGAATGGAAAGCTGCTCGAGGGAGTTTGTGCTTTAATTTAACTCAAAAAAAGTTGCCCAACTAAGACCGAAGGCTGTAATTTTCATTTCGTTGGTAGACGAATGGCAACTCAAAACTTTAGCTGCGTAGTTAAAGTGTCGATTAGAATTTCAACTAAAACTGGCAACTAAATGCCGCGGCATAAGAAAGTTGCTGCTCTTAATTTCATCAAACAACAATTTTGATATTTTTTGCTAGCACTTAAGTTAATTAGACTTTGCCTGTGCTTAGACAAACTTCACTATAGCGAAACGAGGACCTTGAAAAGGAGGCAAATGTTGAATATGCCAAAATCTCAGATGTGCCACATGGCGAATGCGTAACACTAACACTAACACACGTAAGGAAATGAATAAATGATGAATGATTTGGGTAGCTGAGTGCTTTTTGAAGTCACAAAGGGTTCGAACAAAACAATAATCAGAGATAACTGGAAGCTGCTACCTGGCACAAACTTTCTCTCATTTATCATGTGGGGCCAGGCGACAATGTAACAGTCGCTCCTTTCACGCCTTAGTTTCATTCAATTTTTAAATTCACAGAGCATAACAGGCACTCGAAATAGTATTGCTACGACTGTATCGGCGGCTGTAAGCCTCAATTAAAAACTCATTTTAAGGAGGTAGCGGGCAAAACTTTTTCGTAGACCTTGGCGCAAAAGTTTGGGCCTTGGCGAAATGGCCAAATAAATTATTGAGCCACAGCAAATTGGCGCAGTCAGACAGCGCCGAGGCAGAGCAAGAACGAGAGGGAGACTGCACAAATGTTACAGCATCATTTAAAAAGCAATTTCCAAAACGCAGCAGCAAATGTGGAGGAAGGCTGCCTCTAGAGATGGACGACTGTTGCCAACACTTTAGCAATAAAGCACGAAGCACGTGTGATCAAAAATATTGAGGTAATGATGCCAAGGCAAGATGTAAACTAATATAGATTTTATTTGAAATAGTAGTTCTATAGTAGTTCTATAGTGGGCTGTGATTGATTGATTTTTTGGATTCCAGCTAATATTTAGTCATGATAGAATTGTTTTGTAGGTTTGTTTACTCATTTTGATTCCCATTAAAACTGAGACAAATCGGGCTGTTCTTGTTACTCTATATGACATCAAGTTGAGATATATACGTATACACTCATGTGCTTGTAGGTTAACGTGAGTAAGCTGGGTTTGTATTTACTCGTGCTTAAGCTGATGTTGACCATCAATAGATAGAATGCTGCAAAGTAGTAGCAAAGCATGCGCAAATTGAAACTTCGACTGGGACTGGGACTGGGACTGGGACACGCGCTCAGTGCTAAGCTCCAAAATAGATGTCATGGACCGATATGCACGTACAGCAACATTGCGCAAACGACACGTGTGGGCGTGGCAGAGCGTAAAATAACCAAAGAAAAACGACAAACAAAAATAACAGCAGCTTAAAATGTCGCTGGGAGTTCTAAAACGGCAAAGCTACAAACAAATATGCTTTGCAGTTGGGAGTGAGATGAACATAAAATGCATGTGTCTTACCTCTCGGATATCGATTTTGCCATCCTGATTATCATCGTAGGCCTCCATGAAGCAGGACTTTAGCTCCTCCAGCATTGTGTCGGTGACAGCCTGAAAGAAGAGGATGAGCGATGGAGAAGAAGAGAGGAATTTTGATGAGTTTTTGATAGCATAAGTGGAGAAGTTGCTTTTGTCTCCTGCTTACCTCTGGACTTATGTCTGTCACATTGGCACTGGACACAAACTCGCGCAGAAAGCCATCCAGCTCGGTGCCCTCAATATAACCGTTGCCTGTGGAATAAGTAGAAATTAGCAAAGCCAGTCGAATAAAAGAGAGATTTCTATGTACGCACCATCCTTATCGTAGTGTGCCCACACATCCATGAACTGATTGGCTGATAGTTTCTTTAGCTCGCGCGATTCGGGATCGCGATATTGGCGCATAAAGTTGTGCGCCTTCTCGATTTGTACGCGCTTGGCGGCGGCGGCAGCTGCGGCAGAATCCATTTTATTTTATGGCTTATATATACTCTTTCTTTCACAGTTTATATATATATATACTTATGTGTATAAATATATATATATATATATATTAGATTTGTGTGTGTGGTTCGCTGCTGGCGTAATCTGCAATAAAGGAGCGCAGCAAAAGGTGTTTTATATTTCAATTGAATGCGATTTATTGGCAGTTGCGTATGGCAATCGAATTGCGCTTAACATGAAAACCTACTTTCAACTAGCCCCGACCCCGGTCCTAACTGTGGAGCACCAACCCCAAACTATTTTCAATTAGCTGTTGCATATTTCAAAACATTCTGCAAGAAAAATCTAAAAATTAAATCAATTAGTTTGACAGCCAGTTCATTATTGACGTAGCGTGTAGACAAGGCGTGAGGCCTTGTACTCATGTGGCTGTGGGTGGAGCTTTAAATTAATAGCATACTATACCCGCACACACACACACAAATACGCCTATCTACGTGCGCGCACACACACACAAGCACAAGCGCCCACACAAACATAGCTTTGAGCTGCCGCTGCGCTGACCACGGGACGTCCGTGCAACTATTTGAGAGCTTAGAAAAATTAAGAGAAGGAGCATTTTCAGCTGCTCTGCTGACACTTGAAAATACCCTTCTGATTTATATATAATAAAATCACATATATAATCAAAAAAATACTCTCATTTATTTTCATACATTTGAATAATACTTGTAGCTGTAATTATTTTATAGAGTGGCTAAATCAAAGTAACAATACAATATGTTTATATGTTTATATACATATAAATATATTTATAAAAATAAGTAATATATTTAAAATAATTAATATTTAAATTAGAATTTACTTTACATTTGTAGATAAAGGAATGACAGAAGTCAGATGAATATAAAACTGTTAAATTATTGTACTAATGTATATATGATTATGTATATGATATATAATATATTTATATGTATAATAAAAATAATTAATATATTTAAAATAATTAATATTTATACTATTTTAAATTAATTAAATATTTTTGTTTTAACTTTAGATTTGTAGATAGAGGAATGAAAGAAGTCAGATGAAAATAAAAACAATTAAATTGTTGAAATGATTAATTAGTTCTCATTAGTTATGTAATTTTTCTGTTTCTCACACATTTATTAGCTAAAGTAGAATGAGAAAAAAAAATAAAACATTAAAACGCTTCATTTTTAACTTTAAGAAAATACTTTTAATGTAATGATGCTGATAGATCTAACAATCTATCAAATATACGGTCTTGGTTTTGTACGTATTTATTTTTGAATGTTTACTAAAGTTTCAAACTTTTCTATGCTTAAATAGAAAATTGAAGCACCCTCAAAAAATACCCTATAGAAGGTTATTAAAAAAGCGCAACTAACAGGATTAGAGCCAACACGCAACAAAGTTGTGTGCGTGAGTTTGAGTTGGCGTGTATGTGTGTGTGTGCGTGTGTGATAAGCTTCAACGAAATGTGGCATGTTCTCGCTGCTTCTTTCGCTTGCAACTCGCAGCTGAACTGAGCTAGCTTCGTGCAGAGTAAAGCGCTCCAGGGCAAATCGCCCCGGTCCGACTGCCCTGACCCCGACGCCGACGTCTGATCATATCAGCAGCAAGCGCTGTGAGTTAAATATGTACTTATGTTTATAACAAAGAGAATGCGAATTAATTGCTTTACAAAGCAAAATAACAAGCATAAATTACTGCGCTTTTGTTATTGTTGTTGTTGTCGGGTGTTGTTGTTGTTGCTTGTCTGCTGTGCGGTCGCTGCGGGCGTTGAAACAAAGCAACAATTCACAGCAACAACAAAAATATTGAAAAGAAAAACAAAAACAATTTGAAGATGAGGCGACGGATGAGCTGCAGCTCCCGTCGCCGACGTGGCAGGACGTGCACTAAGCGTTTGTCCTGTTCGGAAATTGCGGGCGGCATTTTGTCTGCTGGCTGCGGCTCCTGTGGCATATCCACTTTACGCCGGACACGGCCTGTGCGTCACGGACATGTAGCCACCGGTTTTTTAGTCTTTCGCACAGCTGCCGCTAAATGAGTTGGGCAACGTAACACAATCAATGCGGGCTCATGGGGGCAACTTGTTGCCGTTGTTGTTGTTTTTTTTTTCTGTTGCTTTTGTGCTTTTGTAAAGTATTTTAATTATGTCATACATTTCGTAACTCCCAGTGATTGTGAATTATATTTTAAATTGAATGCAAGAATCAGAATTTTTGATTTAAAAGATATACAATAATAAATGTGATAAGGAATTTTGATAACTAATAATATACACATAAAAAAAAATTATGAGACTAATTTTCTTTTCGTTATATTTTATGTTATATATATGAACATATAATACATTATATGTTTACAATCTTGGCGATGACGTAGACTTCCATAAAATCCTTTATCATTAAGTTTTATATAAAAGGAATATTAAAACTTGTATCAGAGTTCATCAAGTTGCTATAAGATGGATTATTCTCGTTCGCCTCATTGCGCCTCAACTAATATTAGTAATCTATTTTTCGAACATAGTAAAATTATTCACTCATAAGAAAATATAAAACATTATTGACAGATCATGCTTTAAACAAAAAACTAAACAATTTTCATTTCCTTCCATATAGGAAACATAACCTTTACAATGATTAATTTGTAATATACATAATCTTTGATATAAAATTTATTATCTGTTAGGGTATTTACAATTCAGCTTTGCATACATTGCACTTTCTATAACAAGCACTGCCGCCTGAATGTCGCAGAACTTTTCACATGAACAACATGAGAGCCTGAACAGCAAACTGCAGCAACAATAACTACAAAAGGATCAACTGCTGAACAGGACTTTGAAAAGTTTCACTACATTTAGTACCTGGCAGAACATACAAAGTGTGAACTTTGACTGGTAAACTAACACGTTTCACTCTGCAGCTGATTGCATTTGCAGCAGCTGCAACAGCAACAGCAACTGCAACTGCAACTGCAACTGCAATTGCAATTGCAAGGGCAATAGCAATAGCAAACGTTGCTTAAAGACTTAGCATCTAGAGTTGTGTGTTGACATTTTATGGCCAAAGGGAATTGCATTGAAAGCCAACATTCTGGGTCAGGCTCATTAGAAGGACCTTCGCATTGTTGGCGCGCCGTTTGTTATTACAAAACGCATAAAGGACTACAAATACGAGTTACATGGCCAGAAGCTATTGCAGTTTGCTGTTGTTGTTGTTGTTGTTCCTGTTGAGATTGTGCAATGGCATGTGAGGCAACAAATATATTTATACTTGTGCAGAATATGTGAAAAACTTTCGCTATGCATTTTGCTTTGAATGGCACTCGAAAAGGCCAGCTCTCATTGCATTTTTCAGTGCAAATTGCCGCATGCCGCATGCCGCATGCCATATGGTTGCTGCTGCTGCTGTTGCCAACTGCACACGCTGCTAATGTTTGCCAAGCGCATTCTAGCTGCGTACAAGTCCTGCTGCTCTCAACTGTATAAGTTATGGCCCAGATTAGTCCGCTGTGTGAACTCTCCCATATAACATAATATAATTCATGCTGCTGTTGCCGACAGCAGCACTCGGGCAATTTTCGAGTGCTCAAAAGAAATGCATAGCAAAGGGCATATATCAGATACAAAACTTCTATTCAGTTGAAAATGTAATTTAAGGCCTGCAATCAATGGGGAAATCTAAATGTATTTATTAAAAAAACAAATTTATTCGAAAATTACTGAGTGAGATTAAACCCTTTTGAATTTACAGGTCAAGGAGTCAGCATGTTAGTATAAACTTAATAATTTATAAGGATTAATATATGGGTGCTCCCTAGGTAAGGTGAACTATATAAAAACAGATTCATTTGGGAGATTTCGTATTTATTTATTTCTTTATTTTGTTCTTAGCAGTTTTAAAAATATATAATTCAGCTTAGCAATGAATTTAAATGATTAATGATAAGGATATAAAATCATTCTGAAGTTTCAAGCTTTAAGTTTTTTTATGTATTTCCACTTACTTTAAACTACTTATGTTATTAACAACTTATGACCATTAAGGCAGCAGAGCCTCTTAAATAATTAGCTTTAATGCTCTGCGTTTCTTTGCCTTCATTTTATTGGCATAATTAATCACAAGAGTGAATAAAAAAAAATCAGCTCCAATGTCCCCACACGCACTTTGCTCATAAAGTGGGTGTGCGAACGAAATATCAACATGATTAAGCATGCATAAATATTTACATCAAATATCAAGTATACGCACGGCACCTGAACAATTTGACATACAAATAAACAAGCGTTTTTATTTGTGCTGAAAAATACTCAAACATTGAAAACAATTGCAGGAATTGAATTCAACTTGTCGCACATTTCGCGAACTGTCAACGACAAACGAAAATAAACCAGAAACAAGCGAGAAAAGGAACGCCCGGAAGCGGAAATGGTGGAGCAGAAATAGTGCAAAATTCGCCAAGCATACTTGAGGGCTTTCACGCTGGACGCCGTAATGGGCGTTTCACATGACAGCACCGAAAATACCTGGTGAAAGGCGGATACATTTATGGTGTGACGAAGTCGAGGTGGCTCAGCATTTTTTTATTGAAACTGACTCGAGGCGGGAATGATGTGAGCCGAGGAGCTTATGAATAATATTTATAAATATTTTCTGATTGAAAAGCTTATAATAATATGTAGCTGAAATATTGTGAACATAGTTCATTTGCAAAGTTGAATAAAAGTATCTAAAGTCCAAATCAAGAAAATCAAATCTAAAGCGTGTGAAAGAAAGAAAGATATAATAACTAAAGTGAATGATACTTTAAAATAAATTAATGAAGATAATCATATTATCGATTATATTTTCATCATTTTTGAATGATATGTAAGGTTTTCGATTTTTAGTTAGTCATTATAAGTTGAAATTTTTACTATAGACTCTACTAATGTATATATGGAATTTTATACAATTAATAAAAATCGTATCTGGCCAAACGAAACTAACTTTAAACAGATATTATATGAATAAAGTTATTTAAAATTTTTCCTACTTTTATAAAGTGTGGAAAATTATGATTTTATTGTAAAATTGTGCTGATAAAAAAGTAAGTTCACCATTTGCCTCAACGAATTTTAAGTGTTGGCTGAGGTTTGATTCCCGCCATGAAATTGTTGAGTGCAACTGCAATTTGCGGAGCTCACCACGAGCCATTAGTTGAAACACGATTTTTTAGACCTGTGCAATAACTGAAAATAAGTATATAAGGCTTGGAAATTGGCTCTTCGGCTGCATGACGTGAACAACTAATCAATGGTACAACCAAATTAGGTTTGCAAAGCATTAAAGTAAGCATTAATCAGTTGACTTAGCGTTAGTCTTATTTCCTTCTTTTCCTGGCCTTGCAACCATGATGCAAACAGCAATTGTCAGGCATTGTCGTCGTCGCTTTGCGATTGCATAAGTCAAGTCCGCAAGTTGTCAGCGACGCGTGTTAAAGTGGGTACGCGGCGAGCAGGCACGCACAGCCTGGCCAGAAGAGGCCGAGCAGACCGAGCAGACCGTGCTACCTGTGAGTGGACACTCGGAAACGTCAGCTCGACATTGACATCCATTGTAACACGCTCCTGCTCCGCGGCGACACGGCCAGCCACTCGCTGGCCATCTTCATTGTGCGCTTTATTTAAGTGCATTAAGCGCGGTTCGCATTTAATTTGAAGTGTTTTCCTCTGTTTATTTCTGGTTCAATTACGAGTCGTGTTTGCCTCTGCTGTTAACTTGGCCTTTGCGCTGTCTGTCTATTTATAAAGGCTTTGCTCAAAGTCTGAATTATATATATATATAAACGCGCTGAAAAGCCAACGTGTACGTCTGTTCTATATGGCTTTGTGCTATTTTTGGCTTTAATTACGCAAAGCAACGACATTTGCAATGGCAAGCACAACAACAACAACAATAAAAGCTACTAGCGAACATATTTTTTTGGCCTTTTTGTGAACGTTTTTCACAATTGATTGTTTGGCCTTGCGTTTAGTTGTTGTCAACTATTGATTTTCCATAGCTCAGAATTTATTTATTTTCGTTAGCGTTAACTAGGCTTAATATACGTATGTATTATTGTTATAGGTGACCTAAACGGTCTGGGGAAAATATGAATGAAATTCAAATTGAAAGCAAAGAGAGTAATTTGTGCCAAGAAAGAGAGCTTGTTATGGGTCAATCACACGAAACTCTTTCTCTTGGTCGCTTTGGTGATTCTCAGGTGGAAATCCTTTCAAGTTTTTTCATGAATTTGAATGAATTGATTTCTAAACGAGGTTTTTCCCTTATTTTCTGTGATTTTAACCAGTTTTAAAATGGGGATATTCAGGAAAACAATTAAATTTAGTTTAAATGTTGACCAACTGGAGAATCATATACTCAATTTATATATGGACACGTATTCATTTGAAGTATACAATTGCAAAAGTTTCATTGTATCCCTTTAATCGATCTGCCGATCTACCTACTTTTCAGTCTTATATCCAGCTAAGCATATATTATTCTTAATGAAGATCTTGTAAGCTTTGTGACTCCTGTTTGTAATAAAGCCAACTAACACAATTCACGAGCTATATTGAATTTTATTTCCATGTCGTGGCCCTAAGCATATTCAGCTCGATACTCATTATCATAGTTAATTTCCTGTGCTAGCCTGATTCCCTGCTGGCTATTGGTCTATAAATCCTAATGCAGTGCACTTTTCATGTTAGTTGTCTCATTCCGTGCGCGATATTGTGGACTTTTATGGCCCTGTGTTGGGCTGAGACATATAGCAGATGCAGAGTTAAAAGTGCTGTAAAAGCGGCAGGGAGAACGTCAACTGAAGCTTTGCCGGATTTTACAAGCGACCATATAAAGACAGACAAACAGACTGAGAGACAGACACACACACAGACAGACAGACAGACAGCAAGCTGATGTTAGTGAGGCATGGGTGTAAAAACTTTGTTGCTTTCTGCTGCAATGTGTCAGGCAAAGTCATATTCATAAATAATAATATATAAAGACATGCACACGCACACAGATAGACAGCCCTTAGACACATACAATCACACACACACACACAAGTAATTTATGCAAGTGCAGGCGGAAGTTGAAAACCAAGACACACATTCGTACTTATATACACACAAACACGCAGACACAACACTCATATATTCAAGAGCAGCTCAAAGCACTGACAGCCAGCTAACTGAATGAATGACTGACTGACTGATTGACTAAGTGACTAACTGACTGACGCACTGCCTATTTGACTGACGGCCAGTTTGAATACTATGCCTGCTGCTTAGCTTTTGAATTATAGAATATACATTGTGTGTCCCAATGCTCAGTTACCAAAATAGATATGGAGGGTATTTGTCGTATATGATAGACTAGCATGTCGCATATGACTAGGGCTAAGGCTCGAGGAGGCATGTAAGCATTAATTGTGTATAAATATATTCAAATGTATATTGATGTACCATATTTATGAATACATAGTCTAAAAATATTTAGAGTAATTCAGAATTCTGTAATCACAATAATTCGATTTAAAACTTTATTTGAAATTTCTTACAGAGGCCAGAAGAAATATAATAATAATAGAAAATAATACAAAAATAAATGTGCCTGATTGTAGAGTATTAGAGTGTGATATTGAGTATAGATTATAGTATAAATAATATAATGATAGACTAAAGTAATTTATCAAATATATGTCCATCCAAACAGGGCATCTGTGAGCTAAGCATTCCGGACTTGATGTCGCCTACTTCTGCTTGGTTTTTGTGTTGAGTTTTGCACTGCTTTGTCTAAGTTTTGTCCCAGCTGTATTCCACTTTCATTAGGGCCGGGCCAGAAATCCAAAGGCTTAGTTTCTTAAGAGGTTGTGCATGCAAGCGGGCATAATAAACTTAGCCTTGGCTTCAAAGTCAAAGAGCACTTGGTCACAAGCAGTGGAAGAGAAGGGGGCAGGCAACAGTTGCGTCTTGACATTGACATTTGCATATGGCATAAGTTAAAGCTAAAATCGGGACCAAATCAGCTGCTCAATGGCTTGTAAATTGCGCTGAGCACACACGCCCCATAAAAAAAGGAGGGGTCCATTGATTTGCATTCGTCTCGGGTCTCAAGCGGATTGGTAGGCACAAGCGGCAGCGGCGTCCTAGCGGTATCACTGATCCGATCAATCTGTAACCAAAAAGGCTTAACCAATAAAAGGTTGGCAAAATGGCCGAACGCTGGAAGCGGCGCGGGCAGGTCGTATAATTTATGGCAGAGCCGAGCTAAGGCAGACAATTTATCAAAACACTTTGACATTTCTACAATTTTATTTATTGCAATTTGGCGTATGCCAAGGGCCTGCCCATAGGAATGGGGCGCACACTAATAAAACATGCAGTTAAATTTTAAATGCCAATTTGTGTAGCAAACGAATCTCAACTAGATGGGACGCGCCTAACTGTGTTGTGTGTAATCGACCGAAATATACCCTAAAGAGGCAGAAGAAGAAGGCTGATTGGCGTTTCTTGAGATATTAGCACAGGGATTTAAATAAAACTCTTCTCCTTGATTGAGTGATTGATGAGCAAAGGCTAGTACCATATAATAGTTGCTTAAGCCGGGATAACTCTCAATGTGTATTGGAGATCATTTTGATTGAAGAGAAAGTAGTTCGAAAGGTATTGGATGATGCTCTCTGTAGAGGAACTCAACTGTTGCTGTCTATCTGAAGAGAAACATCTTCCATATGTATGGATAGCTTCTACTTGTACTTGTTGGCCATGCGTAGTAGCTGGATTTATAGCTTGGCATAATCTATAGAAATTGCCTTGACTGCAAAGCTATTATTAACTCGAGTTCGCACTCCGGATATGTGGCCGCTCTATAAGTTCGATATGGAGATCCGTTTTAATTAGACGCTAAGTTGCAAACAGCATCAAAATTTATGGCAATTTAAATATAATAAATCAGCTCGAAGACATTCCGCTTTGCATATCTAAATTGAATGGTTTATGGCATACGATTTTAATATAAATCTAAATATTTATTTATCTTTTCCACCGCGCTGAGCGATTCCACACGCGCTTTACCTGAAGTGCATGCAAAATTCGTAAAACGCCATAAATTAAATACGAAAAACGCTTCTTTAAATAAATGCTAAAATGCAGAGGGCTCTTCGTCTTCTTCCTCTTCCTCCTCATCTATTTCATTTCGATCTGCGTAAACTCAATTAGCTGGCAATGCCGCAGCGTGGCGCACAACAAGTTCAATGATATAGACTCTTGGCCACTCGCTAATTGGGCGAATTGTCTGACCTGCTTGTAAAGATGCAGATATATAACACTTGCCCTGGCACACGTCATATAGCCCCTATATATAGCCAGGCCAGGCCAATCTGACAAGGCTGGCGTGAATGAAACTTCAAGCGGCTGCCTCTCAATTATTTTTGGCCCACCACTGACAAGTGAAGGAAAACATACAGGAATTATTATTATGGCTCTCATTATTATTATTGCGATGCCGCAAATAGGTCAGCGGGGTGTCTTTGGTTCTGGTTCTGGTTTGGTTTTTGGTTTTGGTTCTGGTTTTGTGGGAGGTCACATGCTGCCTGCAATTGCGTCATCTTACAACGTTGAACTACGAAGTACCCAGCGCCATGGAATACCTTGTTGCTTATTCATAAATATTTAAGAAATAATGTAATTCCTATTGCTAAACCTGAATATTTCAAATCGAATTGGCAAACGCATTACAATTGTTGAACATCGAATATTGATGCTTTAATTATTTACAGTGTAGTCTCATTCTGAATCTCATTTTGCTGAGAATTTGTAGCTTCTGATTGCACAAGCAATAGATGCTCAGTGTAATTATTTGCGTAGCAGGAAAAAGTCTGCCAATTTGCAGTACATAAATGTGGTTGGGGTAAAGTGAAAAAATTACATTTGATTGAATTATAAATTGTAAATATTGTAAATATTAACAATATAGGTACATTGCACGGTAATAGAATTGGACAATTATTAGTTAAATATTTAGGCCATAATTTTCTTGTCATTGCAGGCATTTGCTAACTAACTATAGGCGAGTATGGTTGCTTAATAAAAACCTTAAACCTACACAGTCTGCAGTAAGTATACAGATTATGAAACAAATGTCTGCAGCTGGATTTAAGTTTGGCCGTTGGGCTATTTCATTATCATCAGCTCTGGCATTAGGGAGTGAGAACCATAGATGAAAGCACTTAATAGGCATCGAAATTACCGAGTGTCATTATGTCACTGAGCCAGCTATTAAATATGGTCTCTGGCTTAATCACATCGCATTACAGTGTTGACTGCGAGCGCATTCAATGGCATTACGTATACGCAATGTTGACTGCAATCGAGATCAAAACAGCCAAACCATGTTTATTTAAACAATCGAAAGCTTAAGCTACCAATGGCGTCGACTAATTAGTAGCCCTTGTCTGTGGCCACACACAGAGCTGGCGCTTCTGCCCCAGCTCTCTCATGCTCTGCAGGAGTTGTCATAAAAATTTAATTAAAACTGTTGCAATTGTCAGTGCGGAGCAAATGGAGCACGACGTTGCAAGCACCACATGATTTTCCAGCATATAATTTAATTTTATACATTCAATTTAACATGGCAGACACACTAAAAATAAAAAGACGAAAACATAGAGTCAGAATATAAGGTAAAGAATACCAGAGTGTAGTATAAAACTAATTAGAGGTCTGTGGCAACTAGACGCAGTTCAGGTTCAAGCTGTGATTTAATTAAACTCTGTTTTTTTTCGTTATCTTTTTTTTTTTTGCTGTTGGCCTCGCTCTTGAAAAAGTCTATAAAGGGGCAGAAGATGATATTGCTCTGTTTTGCTTTGCCCTTTTTTCTTTTGGCACGCAGCATTTCACACTGATTCGCCTGCTGGTTTCTATACATTTTTCTCACACTTAAGTGTGCCGTTTGTATGTTAAGTATAAAAGTTTAGCCCCTTCTGTTCATCTTTTCGTTTTATTATGCAGATACATTTGCCCCACATCGTAAACAACTTGTCAGCCATATGACAAGAGTTCAATTAGGCATAAAATGAGAGAAAGTCGTCTTCTCCCCCTGTTTCGGGTGATCCAGTGCTAGGAAATGCTAGTCATGTATACCCTCTTCAAACACAACTGAAATATCATGCTTGCACAAACCTGAGTAGGGTTCAATTTGCCTAACTGTGCGAAGCGTCTAAATAATATGTATTAAGTGTTATTCTGAAAGCATTGGAATATGCTTATGTTTAGTTATTGTTGGAATATATCAGAGATTATTTCTCTGTATTGGTTGTAGAGGCTGAGATTCGAGTAGATACATATCTTATTATGTATTGTGTATTTTTACACAATTGAAGTCCGCATTTCAGCTAGTTAATAATGCAAAAGCTTAATCACATGACGCAGTAAAATATTCATAGCTGAGCAAGCACTCGCATACCCTGTATGGCGCAAAGGAATGCATTATGTGAAATTAATGTGAGTATCTTCTCTGATCTGAGTATCTAATGTAATCTTCAGGCATGCTGCTCCGTACTTGGCACTGCATATTAAGTATACGTGAGTAAGTGCAAACAAGTTTACAGTTTGTTTAGTATAGTTTAGTTTTATAGTTTAGTTTATGCAGTGACGTCTATTACACTGACCAGGGTAACTACAAGTTGCTCACTCTCGTTTTTTTTTTTTTTGCCGTGGAAGCTGTGACAGTTTTCAATTCGTGTTGTTCTTGTTGTGCTTTTGCTTTGAGCCACGCTCGCGGGTTTTGTCAATTTGCAAATGGAAATGTCAGTCATTCGTTTTGAAATTGTCAGAATCATTGCACAGACACTCTCAGATCCACGCAGCGGCTGAAGGACACGTCAGCGTCGGTACGTAGGTCAGTGGGTGTGGTCAGCGGGCGCATCACCGCATGATGCTGCGGATACAAATATACATATATACAAATACATACATGAGGCCACAGCACGTTTTGCATACACACAAAAATAATTGCTTAATTAATGTGAATGCCAATTCGTAGTATCTAGCGCTAAACAAATACCTAAATGTTGCTGCGCAGCAGCTAAGGTAAACAGAAAAAAAGAGTGGAAAGGGAGAAGAAAACACAATACAGACAAAAGTCAAATTCCGGCCAAGAGCGGGTGCTGCGTCATCGACCATTTGCAGCTAAATGCCTGGCTGGTGGGCAGCGAAATTGCAAGACCATAAAAAACACATTCACAAAAAATAGAAGAAAAGCAAGAAAAAAAAAAAACAGATGAAGAGCGCTCGGCCGGAAAAGAATGCCCTAGCTCAAGATCATAACGGGATTATCTTGCTATAAATACACGCAAAAGAAAACGACTATAAAAACGAATTTTACGATTTTTAAATACTTTTTTTGTAGTATTATTTACCCAGAGCTGCCATTTCAAAGAAGTTTTAATTGTTTGTCGGTCAAGAATCGGGCTCATTAAATATGTTAACGCCTCCTGCAAATGCCAGCCTCCTGCACGGCCCGCCGACTGTATATCAGCAGCTTGATATATTGACCAACTAATGCCCCATCATAAAGTGAAGACACGCGCGAATGTTGTAAATATTTACACAGTCGCCCGTTTTTTATGCGCTTCTGTGTAAATAATAATCAAGAAGTAATAATAATAATAAATAATAATGGCCAGGCCGACATAATTAAAGCAGCTGGATATCTGGCCAGCAATGGATGTGCTGAAAGATTTCCGTACTTTCTCCCGCACCCAGAAATAATAAATCAACAAGAGAATAGCATAAAATATCTAGAGTTCAATCGGATCCGTGGTAATCGACTAAGAGATGCTCTCGAATATACTTGGTAGCATGAGCTGTAAAAGCCTCTACAATCTCTAGGAACTAGTTTGGCATTCCCTCAATAAATTTCATTTGTATTATTATTTTTTAATTAATTAATGAAAACTCTATCTTATGAGTAGCTACTTCAGTAGCTCTTTTGGTCGGCGAGGTGCAAAATTTCTTCCACTTTGATATGCTAACTAAAACTGTCCTACTTTGTTTTTCTGACTTGCTGTGCTCAGTTTTTAGCTAGTCCTATATTCACAGGGTATACACAAATTTATGCTGATTGCCTCTGTTGACTGCTCTTCAAATATGTTGGCCAAATATTTGGCCCGGCCCGAGGCAAACGGCAACACTCTTTGCCTCCTCGACATGGCTGTAATTATTCGAATTATTATTGTTAGGCGTGAAAGTTACTTAATGGCACTTTCGCTTTCACTTTTACTTTTCCAGCCTTACGCACCCCTCACATTATGTAAAGATAATTTTTGGAAAATTCCTGTGGGCTTGTTTACTATGTGTGTTTGTGTGTGTATCATGGCCGTGTGGGCGTGTGGGCGTGTGGGCGTAGTCACTTGAATTAGCGCTTTCAAATTGCCTTTTTCAAGTGGCAGCCAATTGAAGAGCATAACAATGTTTGCCTAATGGCAATTACAGTGGTTACAATGGGGCCTACTTGAGCTGACTATTTTTGGTTAATTCTAATGGGTTTCCCTTGGTGCCCCACTCTCTCGCCTCCTGCGTAAGTCACGGAGTTAAGGGAGCTATAATTGGAACTGCAAGTGCTCGCTTATAAGTTTTGCTGCTGAAGTACTTTACTATAGGAGTAAAATAAAATAAGCAGCACATCAAGTGAACAATTTTATATTGTAGGAATTATATAGAAATATATTTTGAATATTGCACAACAAAACTGATTTTATTTTATTT
The DNA here is from genome assembly GCA_037075325.1 of Drosophila mayaguana. Lineage (NCBI taxonomy): Eukaryota > Metazoa > Arthropoda > Insecta > Diptera > Drosophilidae > Drosophila > Drosophila mayaguana. The sequence goes on along the minus strand of JBAMCG010000040.1, from coordinate 1,823,846 downwards.
TAATTCATGTGCTTGATAAATAATTTGTTCTGCATAGTTTTACAAGAAAGTATTATTTCTATTTTGAATGCACAATTTATTAGAGACGCATTATTAATTATGAGCAAAAGTTTTTTATAAATTTATAAGCGCTTTGAGGCTATATTAAATCATAAATTCGATGTATGTTAATAGGTTATAGAAGGGAAAGTTGAAGAAAGGGACGGAAAGAGCAAGAGTTGTGCCGCATAAAAATGCTTTGAGTTCAGTTTAAATGAAGAACAGAATATTCAAAGCAGTTAATATGGATTTATGGTTTTGCACATTTACATAATTATAAATATAAAAAAGGTCAAGTATTTTTTGTTAGGTATTTAACTCTTAGTAGATCTTTTGTTTTCCCATAGTCAAACGTATTAGCCTTTTCTTGTGCGAAGCAACTTTTTCGAGTTTCTATTTAGAGATGAGATGGCTCAGTTTGGTTCTATTTAGCTTGCTCTCCATCAACATATTGGCAATTAAAATTTGTTGCTTATTATTTTATGCTCAATTAACAAATCATAGATTGTTTCACAGCATTTCAACTGGATCATGCTGTTTGTATTTGAGTTGAAAATGTTTGAAAATATTTACACAAGGCAAATAATTTTGCACACATTGAAGCAAATAACATCTACGCAAATGCTTCAATCATCAACAGATTAAAGATGTTTTGACACTCGCTACCTCTGCGGCTGTTGCCATAAAAATCAAATGTTTGAAGCTAACATCATATTTGTGTACTTTTATCGAATTATGGCCCATTGACTTCCTGGCCCCTGTCAGCCAGTCCAAGCACAATTTTTCTATTGTTGTGGCCATATTTATTTTGATTGTTGCTGCTACAAAGCGTGCGGAATGAGCCGACGCTTTGCCTAAATTGAGAAAACATGCCACAAGCCAACAACAATAACAAGCATACGCCATGTGTGCTGCACGAGCATTTGTGTTATTTTAATTATTTCATTTGCAGCAAAGGAAATTGCAAAGACTATGGCAAAATAATAAGAAATCAAAGCATGTAAAACATTTTCCATTCGACTTCTCCCTTCAGGTTGACTGTGCAAACAGAGCGAGTGAAACGGCAAATTAATATATAATTGAATTGTTGCTGCCTTTTATCATTGTAATGAATTCCGATTTCCCACCGCTTGCAACGCTTGCATATCCTCCGCTAATAATAGCCTTTTTTCTGTATTTTTTATTGTCATTTAATTGTATGCATTGTATCCCTTGACACAGCTAATTAGCAGCTCAGCTGTAGGTGGAACTGCTGAATCAACTGACAGCCATCATTAGGTGTGCGGGAAATAAAATGCAATCTTTCCCTTGAAGAACTGTCAGCTCGACATGATTTTGCTCATTTCAACACATTTAACTGAATAAATGTCGAGGAACTTTTGTGAATTCTCTTAAACAGATTTTTTGCTTACTCAAGTTTATATTATATACAATATATAAATATATTTAAATAAATATATGTAATAAAGAAGTCTAAGCTTAAAGTCTTGAAGAATTCGTACTTGTCGCATAGCTCTTTTCCGAATTATGTGATTTCTATAACAGATTTATTCCATATCGACACATTATGGAAACATATTGATAGGAATTATTGCTATCATAATATTCAACAATATCTTTAATAATATTATTTTTATAACTTTTTTTTTGATACTAATTAATTTTTGACATCTCACGTTTAAAGTTAATTTATTTTTATTTAAGCAAAATATTTATGTCATTTATATACATACAATTCATTCATTCATAATAAATTAGTTTGCTCATGACTTGGATAATGGTTCAACGCTGGTTTGTATAATTAAATTTACTAATAATAAATTTACTAATAATAATAAATTACTAATTATATTAATTACTATATATGTATATATATTAGCATTGCTACGCATTGAGATACTACGAATACTGATACTGCTACTACTATCTATTCTTCTTTCATTACAACAAATATGGTATATATTAATAATCCTACGAATCCACTACTCATTAGAATTCTAGCAATGTTTATACAGCTACTACTATTTGTTCTGCTAATACTAGTAAGAAGATCTACTTCTAAAAATACTACTAATATATATATGTACTACTAATATATATATATATATATATATATATATATATATATATATATATATAGTATATAGCAAGTTATCTTTGAATATTAAAAGGCTCTTCAACATATTTTCATTTAAATATAATCGATATTTTGTTGAGATAACATATCTCTAGATGTCTATATTTGTAACTGCAAGGCCTAGCAGGAAGATAATGCCAACTATTAAGCTTGATTGGTTCATTGATGCGTCAGGCTGTGCATCCATAAATATCAGTCAATTTCAGCTCAATTTCCGTCATTTAAATCAACAACTTCGATGATAAATTTCCCAAATCCCTCTCCCAAAAATATGATAAATTTGGTTGCATACGCAGAGGCGCGCGCAAAATGCAAAAGAATTTGGACACCGACTGTGGCTGGCTGGCTCGCTGGCTGGCTGGCTGTGTCCTCGTCGCAGGCCAGAATTTATGAATGGGCATAAATTAACGTGACTTTTTTTGGTGGGGCTGTCATGAATGTGACAAAGGCGACATCTGACGAGGAACTTGCAATGCGCAGACGGACAATTCGGGGGCACATTATGCTAAATTTGGCGAGAGCACAACAAACAGCAACAAAAACAACATTTCAGACGCCAATTTTGGGGGCATTTTCAGCGTCAACTTTTCCTCTTCTTTTTCGTTTGTCATTAAATGAGTGCGAACTCGGTGTCCGCTGCGTATACGTAATATGAATATAAATTACTGCTGGTATTTTTGTTCAGCTTCTTTTTTATGATTGTCGGACCCTTTTTAATTGAAATTCAAGCATTTTTAATGTGACTTCTTTGTTGGACCTGTTGTTCGGTTTTATTGTTTTTTCTGCTTCGACTGTCGAGTGCTACAGCATTTTTTCATATTTTTCTTTGCAACAAATTTACATAGAGGGTCGAACGGTCCGCGTCTTGTTCTGTTTGCATATTGAAGTTTTGCCAATTGCCGCAGAAATATTTGCTTTCGATTTTACGCCCACCTCCAACCGGATCGGACCCCGAAATTCGACCCTTGGCCCTTGCAGCATGCAGCTGTTTGATATGCCCTGACCTTGTGGAACGTTTGATTTTCTGTTCTCTTTTTTCTTTTTTGTTTTGGCAACGGTCATCAAGGTACCTGCAACATCAATTTATTATAAAAAATTGCATATCTACGTCTTTTGATGGCCGCAAATGTGACAGACAATTGGCAAAGACTGCGTCATGAATCTATGTGTGCGCCGAGCAATTAGAGAAATGCAATCTCTTCTGATTTATTCAAATGTGCTATAATTCGAATCGGTATTGCAAATTACCAATTAACTATTTTCCCTTGAATATTTGGAGTTAATAAATAAAAATATATAATATATATGAGCATTTATGACTTATCAGAACAACCAACTTTGAAGAAATTCTCGAATTTGGATATGAAAAATTGAAATGACTAACTAAATTGTATTCATAGTAGCCATACTTCCAATGCTATAAAAATGAGCAAAATAATTTAGTCAATACAAATATTTAAAAAAATATTAGTCTTCCTGGAATTAATTTCTTCAGATATAAACAGATTTTCACTATAATTTTATAAATATCACAATTAAATTTCCATATAAACTAAACCATTTCATTGTAAGTCCCCAAAGAATAGAAAAGTATTTGAATTGTGCCTCAAGTTGTTGATAACATAAAATTTTATATTTACTTAAAGAGCTGCCAAAAAAATTTCCCAGAATTTTTCCAGACAGTTTATATTGAAATGCTTTTATTGTTTTTCTTATTTTTTGAGTTTGTTTTGCACTTTTAGCACTGTTTCAAAAAGACTTTTATACGATTTAAACTGTTCGAACGCACGAAACGAATTTGTCGAGGCTTTTGGTTTTGAGAGAAGAACCGTTAACGTCTAGAATCCTTTGCAGACTGTTTGAAATGTTGCCTGGCGAATGGTTTATCAAAGCTAAAAACTCAACACACCTTGGGGCCGACACCGAGCAATGCCAAAGAGCGAGAGCTGAGAGAAAGAGGGCAACAGAATGAGAGACAGAGAGAGCGAGCGAACGAACGACTTACCCGGGGCGAATGAGCGTAGGCGCCGTCTGCAACATATGTGGGCGCAACATATCAGCTAGCAACATGTTGCTAGGAACAAACTGTTGAATTGCGTTTTCCAGGCATTTCGTAAACAAAACAAAACTGAAACAAAAGGCACAGTGGCACAACATTGCTATGTGTGCGAGTGTATGCGAATGATATTGAGTATGTGCTCGAAACTGAGCCTTGGCTATGGCACATGAGATTTCGGGTGCGCAGAGTTGTGGCATGGGCGGCCTGTGGCATGCTAGCAAGTGGCTGGTTTTGGCTTTTTATCTGCCATGCCAAAGTGTAAAAATACAAATGAACATAATGCGCAAAATGATTTCCGCCAGTTCAACTTTCCGCGCGGTGTCTATACCTGTGTATGTGTGTGTATGTGTATGTGTTGTTTTTAATTGTAATCCCCTTGGGTGCTTTGGCTTTCAATGTTTTATCAGCATGCCATATTATAATTCTAGAGCAAAGCACTGTTGTATTTTTTTTTTGTGTTTTATAGCACTTGGCGTTTGGCCGTAGTGTGGCGTTGTGTGCGTGTGTGTGTGGGTGGGGTAGTGTATGAGTTGCTCGTCAGGCAATGTCAAGTACGGCTCATGCCAAGGCAAACACTTGGCCAACTCACTATTGTTTGGACTACCCTGTAGTGAAAAGCGTTTATAAGCTGGGGTATTCCGTGCGAATAGTCAAAACAGTGTAAAAATAACTAATATTCTTAGTTTTCTATATTATATGACTACAAATTTAGATTTCATTTAATACAAGCAGATTTGCATATTGCATAGTCAGTAAAGATATATAACCATTAGCCATTAGATCAGTCTACAGAGCAACCCACAGCTCAGCATGCTCAAACTCTTGTTGCATAGCTTATCATGGCGTGTGGCTCATTCATTTTTCATGCAGCTTTCACGTATTTCTTTGCGTTTGCCCGTGTTTCTTACAACGCACACTTTTGGCTACCTTTTGTGCTGGGATTTATGTCTAAGCCTTTAAAGTTAATTGTTTCTGACTTGCTACGGCCATGCTCTGGGAGTATGCGTGTGGTTGGCTACTTTTCAACTGACTAAATAACCATTATGTAATTGTTTTAACATTGAGCATAGTGAAATGAAAGTTTTGCCGCCACGCCACGCCACGCCCTAGCGACCTCGTCGAGTGTCGCCCATAGCGGAAATTACAAATTTCAAAGACAACAGCACAGCAGCATTGGCAGCAACAGCAGCTGTGATTTCAGCGCATTTGGCAGCTCATCTCAACTATGAAATCTGGCAATAAATTTCCGTCGTTAATGCGCTGCTTATCGCTCAATTGGCGCAGACTAAGCAGCTTTTCCAGAATTTCCCAGTAGTCCCCTCCTCCCCTCCTCTCGTCCTCCTCTTTTATGGCTCGCTGGCAAATCACATGTTGCTGGCACATAAACAAAGCAGCAACAAAACGGAAATCATTTGTTTACCAACAAAAATGTTGTTAAATTAAAATAATTAAATATCAAATAAATGATTCTAGAATATCTGGAAAGTTAATAATAAAACTTGCCAAGTGCTGCAATTGTTTATTTTATTGTACGGCCAAAAAATGTTCAGTTTATATTTGTTTTGTATATCTTGCGTGTTTTTTGTGTGAGTGTGTGTGTATGCCTGTGTCCATGTGTGCATTTCCATTGAAAGCATTTCGGAATTTTTAAATTGTTTTTCTTTTTTCTCTTTTAATGTTTAAATATGTTAATGGCACTTCGTGAGTCGCCACCGCAGCCAACGTCGTCGCCGTCATCTTTGCTTCCATGAATAAAACATTTAAACATCAAATCAAAATAAGTAAAAATAAATAAAAATTTCCTTTCTACTTTGATAGAGAGGAGTCGCGGAGTCGCGGAGCATGGTCTGCGCCGTATGGAGAATACGTTACCACCATACAATCAATTGTGAGAATTTATTGCGCTTGGCTGCCCCAACCACACAAACACACACACAAGCACACACACCCACAATAAGTCAAGAGGCTCAGCATGCCACAAAAAAGTATGCTGCATATTTAGAGGCTCAAATGTTTGCCACCGCGACAAAAGTGAAAAGTTGTATTTATTGATTGTGTTCTGTAAATCTATTTCTCAATTGACAAAAAAATTTAAATAATAATAATATGAATAATATTACAAGCTTTGAGTTTTTTATAGTATTGAAACATTCACAAAAAGAATTGCGCAAACAGAGCAAACTATAAAGCGAGAATATCCTATAAACAAATAGAGAAAAAAATAGAAATACAAATAATATGAATAAAACTAATAAGATAAGTAATATATATATTTATAAAAATAAACAAAATTAATTGATAAATTAATTAAAAAATTACACATATAATAAATTTAAAAAATATAATAATATATATAATTAAAAGTATACTTCTTTTTCCAAGGTTTTTCAAAGGTAGAAACTTACGTGCATATATTACAATTAGAAGCGATAAAACTGATAAAGTTTTCTATATATTAAATGTAAAGTATTCTGTATATTTGAAAAGAGAAATTGAAATTGGAAACACCTTTAAATGCAAATTCTCGTCGATGCTGTCGTTTACAATTCCTTTATCAGCTGTGAGCCTATTGAAAGCTACCGCGGCTTTTCAGCTGGTCTCTAAAGCTTTATTTATTGTTGTTTGCTTCGTGCTAAAACGCTTTGCATTCAAATTAAAGAGAATTTAAGACGACTTCGGCTTAAATCAAGCAAACTAATTAATTATATTAATATACAAACAATGCAGCAAACAAATGTTAGCCACTCAAGTCAAAGGCCGAAGCACAAGTGAAACGCCCAGAATTGTAATGGGGAAAAGCTGGAACTATGATATATCCTGTAATGCTATTAGGCTGAAGGAGTTCATTAGGTAAATGAGAATTCAACTAATCAGCTAGAGCTCGCTGTCTTGAAAAAATAAGTGATGCAATTTACTTAGTCTTATATTTTAAATTCCTAAATTTAGCATGTCATAAAGACTCTATTTCAAATGGCTTTTGATCAGACATTCTTTAAGTTAAATGAGGCTATGCTGATAATGCGTATATCCTTTTTAGCCCCTATTTAACGGACTTTAAATTGGCATAGGGTATAACAATAGTCTTGTGCATGTTGTACTACCAAGTGCCCGATTGGAGTGATTTACTCGAATTACCTAATGAAAGCGGCAGCAAGCAGAACGACTCATCGATTGGATCAGCAATCCGAATAGCCTTGCTGCTCTCCGGTTATAATTGGCCAGGCCAATGGCACAGAGTGGAGCTGTTGTACGTGTTCGAGCTTGTGCAATGCTTATAAATTAAGTTAATTGCTTTGCATTAATTAGGCCCATTCTCTTGAAGCGCCAATTGAATTATTAATGAAATGCCCACTGAAGGGCTTTCACTTGAAAACAAATTGAACCAAATATTGGGCTCGATATTTTTCCATTGTGCCGAAAACAATTTATTGTGCTTGCTGACATTTTCAATTTAACGCCATGACAATTTGTAATTCACAACAAGGACATCAGAAACATCGCAACAGCTTTCGAGTGTTAACAACTGTCCTGAATCAGTCAGTGCTGACCATCCACAAAGCAACGGCAACACCACACACCCCGACTCGACTCCTGCGCAGCCCTCCCTTTGCCTTTCAACCAAATAAACGCACATGCATAAATCAATGTTTGGTGCCGCTGGTGGAGGTCTGTCTATTGGCATATGCTGCGGGCCCTCGCACAAATTGAACTTGTCATCTTTTAGGCAACCTCGTCAACACATATTTGCTGTATGCAGGAGCCTCAGTTGCTGCTATACCCTATACTGCAGTCGAGAGAAGGAGATCAGACGCTGTTGATGTACATCTGACCATTAATAAAATTGAAAAAGATAAGAAGCAACTGAATAATTGAAATATTAATTCAAGCAACACGGTAAGCCAGCGAAAGCGGGAGAGACTGAGTGAGAAAGAGATATACAGGCGAATACGAGCTCATAGAGATGTTAAAGTAGAGACACGCAGCTTGTAGCATATCGATCAATCAGACAGCAGGCAACAGGCCAAAAACGAAGCGAAAATGTGGGATTCCTGACACGAAGTGTAAAAAGAAAAGCTTAACAGATTGAAAAAGAAATAAAGAAATGGAATATATCAGAAGTGAGAAGCAAAGCTTAAACAGGGCCAAAACCAAGACGCAGTTGAATTACAGGAAGTCTGTTAATAAACTAAATATGTAAAAGAATTTAACACTTTTACATATGCTGTTTTAACTATTGTCATCTTTTATTTAAATCTTTGTAGTACTTGTGTTGTTAAATTAAAACAAATATCCGGGAGAAAACTAGAACAAATAAATGAATAATTTCATTTGTATGTGAGCAACGTCGTGCAATCGAAATTTTCACCAAGTCGAAATTCTCCCAATGTTTTTCCAAAACAAGGTAACTCATAGTCGTGCAGGTAGTAGCGTTGCACTTATGGCCCATGTGATTCGATTTTGGATATTTCCTCGCATACAGGCGGCATTTTGTGTTGACAACAGGCAACAACTGCTGCTGCAGGCCACCATTTAACGCTACACGCAATTGCACGTCAAGTATGCAACTGAAAGTTAGAGAGAGACAGAGAGAGGGAAAGTAAGGGAGACAGAGACAGAGGCTGGCACATATGTTCCGTTTGATAGCATACAGTTACAAACACAACTAATAGACCCAAGTGGGCACAGGGTTTGCAGAGAAGAAGAAGAAGTACATTTGGCAAGCAGTTTTTGATTTGATTCGGATTGAGTGCTGGACAAGTGCACTGCATTTGTGCTCGGTTTTTGGTTAGCTTTGTCATGGCAAATGGTATGCAAATATTATTTTAGCTACAATCTGTGGGCTCGCCCTGCGTTTGTATTATAATTTCACAAATTAATAACAATCTCTTAGCTGACTGCGAGATGGCGAGAAGGCACCGCAATTTATGCTGCAGCTCTTGGCTGGAATTTGATGCAGACATCCTTTGCGCTCGTCGGTTTGTCTCTTTGCTGCTTCGCATGCAAAATCTACTCAGCTAGTCGTTCATTGCTGCCATCCTGACTTTGTGTATGTCTGTGTGTGTATTTGCCGTTGTTTCTATCCTGCGGTTTCGCTTTTCTATGACACTTGAGCATGACAGCATCTGCATCCTCAGCTCAGTCCACAAACATTTCGAGCACTTTTCCAATCCGATTTTATTTATTTTCCGAGACATTTTCCGCCTGCAGCTTTCCCATACGTCTGCCACAACATTCTCAACATTCTTGACACTGTCCCATGCTTAAAGTTAGCTAACTGTAACTATTTGTTTGCTTATTGCAAATTAGATTTGCCAACGGTTGACCAACTTTTCCACTTACGCTCTTTTCATGCTGCACACTGCGTATGAGTGTCTTGAGTGCCTGTGCTTTGTGTTGAATAGGCGAATATTTCAATTATTAACTAGAAGATATTCTCTGCTTTGATGACAAGTATTTCATAATACATATACCAAATCAACAGCAGTGTTAAGTTTCTTCATCTCTTTAGTAGTCGAATGAAACTTATGCTTAGCATCATAGATATATTTTCTGTGAGGTCTGTAATGAGTTTTGGCTACACGCTTAAGTAGCATCGTAAGATAGTTAGTGTTTCTACTTAAATGAGTACTAATCGAACTTTCTTCTGTGTTATGGGCAGCAGTTTGTCATTGAAGTGCGGTTTGGGTGTTCTCAATTCATTTGATTGCCCCCATCCCTCTTAGAATATGAAGTACCGTTATATGTTATCATGTGAAGTATTTTGTGCTATTCTGTTTATTTAAAATTGAGATGAAAGAGTTGTTAACTATATTAAAAGCTAGCTACATCAATATGTCTCGTAGTCTACTGATTTAATATTCTGCCTTAAATACCTCTCCCTTATATTCCTCTCATTCTAGGGCACAGCAATGGATGCCTTTAACAATTAAATATATATTTTTCTCGCATTTGTAGGTTATATAACAAGTCATGAACAAATCGCGACCTTTGTTGCGGTCTTCATCTCAGGGCCATTACGAATTTCAATTTTAATTAAATTCAAATAGGCTACAGTTAGCTGCGTGTTTGCAAGTCTCGACTCAAGCTTACAAAAGCTGCTTTGAAGTGTCCGCAGCTGGAGTAGACGACAGCCCGGCCGCAGTCCCAGCCCACGGCAGTAGCCGTCATCACGTGCAGCTCCATTAATATGCGCTTCATCCACAGTGCATGCCCAGGGCTTATTCTGAGCTGCCGCGATTCTGATTTGACGCATCATTTGCATTTCTAATTACTGCATTTCATGCTCTCGACATTTCCTCTGCTCTCCCATTCGTCCATTACGTTTGTTTGTTATTCTTTGTGCAACATTCTTTTTAGTTGCGGACTTAGGCCATTGCTCACTCTTCCGGCGTGTGATTTTTGCCTGCAGCTGCTCGAATTTACGAGGCGCATGTTGCACAATTCTTATAATACCCTCTAGTCAATAAAAAGAGCTGAAACGCAGAGCATATTCATTCTGCACAATAAATGCCCATTAATAAATAAATATTGTAAATTGTACGTTTAAGAAGGTAATTTTAAAATTTGTTTTCGTCGGGATTAAATTCGATAAATATCGATTATTAAACACAATTATAAGGGCTGATTTGAACACCATGTTATGGGATAAACCATTTTAAATTAGTGACATTTTAAATTATGATAATCAAAAAGAAATAAATTGTTTTCATATTGAATTAGTATTATATTTATCATATATAACTTAAAGTTTGTTTTAAGCTGAAGAGCCCAACCGGACATTGAATACCCAACACGCTCAATTAGATATAAGTAACTTGTTTTCAATTCCATGCTGGGCAATTTGTTAATCTTTCTTTGCTGTAACCTCAAAGCCTTGAAGCACTTTGCACTTGAGTTCAGTGAATGGATTAAAGCAAATCGTTTTGTATTCAATTGAAACAGTTTGAATAGTTTAAGCTGCCGTTCAATAAGCATAAAGTTAAGCTAAGTGCCAGATTTCAGCTATTCAAACTATTTTCTTAAACTAAGTTCTTCAAGCGCTTTTTTTTTTGTTCAGCTTTTCTTTAGTTTGCAGAAGGGTCGCTATCGGATATTGGGGTGCAAATGAGCGATGCCATTGGGGTGCGCTCCGTGGCTCTTAACGCCCAGCTGCTTATCTGTTGCGCAGATATACATACATATTTACACAGATTACTTTTCAGCGTGTACCTAAAGCTAAGCCAAGCCACAATTATGTCTGCTGGCATTTGATAGCCATTATTAAATACTCTTCTATGCCGACTAATTGCCGTTCCCCTAATTTATTTTAGCACGCAAACTAATATGCATTAATTTTGAAAGACTTTGCTTAATTTTGAAGCACATTTTAAGGACGTGGGGCTTGGGGCGCTTTAATTGTAGGGTCAATTATTTCGTATCTGAGCAAGAGTTTTTTATTAAAAATCAGCTGGAAATACTCGAGTTCATCTCTCAGTGTTTTCAAAAAGTAAATAAAATGGAAATTTAAAATACAAAAACATGTGAAATATAATGATAATGCAAATACAATAGAATAGTTTTGTTTTCTTATATTTATTTATTTTGTACGATATATACGACTCTTAATTGACTTAACTTAATATTTTTTTAAACTAATAAAAAATACGTACTGAAAATAATTAAATCGAGCATTAGCCAGTTGGTCAATCCGTCTGTCAGGACATAAATATTTTATATAGTAATTAAATCACATGTTTTAATGTATAGACCAATAACTCTTCGTGTTATGCATTATAATTAAGCTACCACCTCTAGAGATACTGGAAAACAAGTAACAAATATGCAGTCGAAGACTGACTGTATAATACTCGCTCACGTTGAAATGTACTCACAATTAAGATTGTCGGATTTGTCTTAGCCCAATGAACGCATTAGAAATGAATTGTGTCAAGAACTCTTTCCGGCCTTTCACGCCTCGAATAGACTTATGTAAGTAAATAACATATAACTTTAATTATTCAATATTGGACCTGTAAATGAAAAGAATGAAAAGAAAAAGAGAATTTAATCAAAATTTCAAAAGTCTAGCAGGAAACTAGTACACTCTTTTTACTTTTGTCCAGTATAAGAAAGTTGAAGCCTTGAACTGTTTGCCAGCTAGGCGCCTATTGATTTTACTTGCCCGAAAACTATTTCAACTTTTTATAGCCAGCACCATCTACACACATTTATTCTCTTCAAATTTTCGGTGGGCCACACTCCCTTTCCACTCCCATTCCCCAACAGGCTCAGCTCACCCGCTTGGCCATGGCTGCAGCTGTCACTCTCCGTTGCCGACTGTGCTGTCTTGTTTCATTTCCGGTTTGTCAGCACGAGTTATGCGGACTTCTGTGCGGTGCAGGTTTCCTTTGATTTTGGGTCGCGGCAAAGTGGCCAAAGCAACTTGGAACTTGCAACTTGCAAAGTGCAACGTGCAACATGCAATGAGTAACTTGCCACATTTCAGTTTTACTTATCTAACTATTGTTTCTTAAGTGTTTTTTCACTTTGCAGGCATCTTATGAGTGGCAAGTTTTTTGGATAATTTTAAGACTTTTTTCTTTTTATTGTTTTCGTTTAATCTTCTCTTTTCGTTGACCTCACAGCTGTTGAACTGGGAATTTTGTTAGATATATATCTGCGTCATGTGCTTTGTGCTCAAAATTAATTTGCGCCCACAAAAGTATGCTACGTAATTTCGCCTCTGGCTCGAGGCAGCGCACACAGTGCGTATACTTGATATTACAGCTGTCAAGGGCAGTTAATTTCGGCCAAGATGACTAAATATTTATGTAGTTGGTGTCTGTATTGCATTGTTATTGTCATATAAGCTCTCTCTTGTAGTTGTCCTTCTAGTCATTGTTGGTAGTTCTATAGTTGATAAAGATATTAGCTTTTACTCTTTATAAATATGGGTAATCAGGGCAGTTTCAATAGATATGAGCGTGGTTCTATATGAAATCTTAGATCAATATAATAGCTTTTAAGAATAACAAAAATGTTTTGAGGTGATCACAGAATGACTTCTTAAGTCAGAGATAATATACGTACATATATTTTACTATATCTAGTTTATTTTGTCTACATTTAAATGCAGCGAAATCCAAGATAAATTAGATATCGAATTGTTTCACCTACATATGTACTACGAATAAATTATATTTCATGCCTGGATTATGCTTCAGTCAATTCACTTCCGATATACAAATGTTATTCAAAGCAAAAGGTAAAGTCAGTCAAATAGTAAAATAAAATCAGCTGCAATTTCATTTATAAATTTGCATATCAAACAGACTTAGAGCAAACGGAAACTTTTCAAAATTGCATTGTCATCTTTCAAGGAGTTTACCAGCTGACATTGAGCTGCCGTAAATGCAGTGTGATAAAGTATGAGTATCAATAAAGTATATAAGGTATTCCAGGAAATATTGAACCTGTTCAGCAAAGAGCATTAAAGGCTTTGCCACACTCAATATAGTTTGCTTAACTTGCTTTTGCATTTATTGCGACAGCAAAAAATTCTATTTGCCATTGAGTCTCGTGCGACTTGTGCTCGAAAGCACTTGGCATATTAAATTTCATTGGTCTACAGCACTCGGTTACGGCTGCTTAAAGGTAAGTACGCTCACACACACACACACACACACTCACATAGTAAGGCTCCTGTGTGCTATGTCTAATGCGTGTTAATTATGGGAGTGCGTGCTATACATTAGAAATTCATGCGTTCACATCTGCAGTCGGAAAAAGAAAGAAAATATGTGTGTGTGTATGAAAAATGCAAAAGGCCGCAAGAATTAATAACACAAAGCTTTCAAGTGCGCGCAAGTGTCATTAAAATAATTATCGACGAATGCGTCGCGTCATCGCCGTTGCGGTCTCATTTATTCAAATTATTTCCAGCTTGATGCCACATTACACATACGACGCGTTGGCTGCCACAAGAGAACCTGATTGCCAGCATGTGTGCAGCGGGGGCACGAGTGTGTGTGTGTGTGTACTGGTGTGTGCATTACTGTTTTGGCACCCTAATGAGCCTTGCTGCTGTGTCATTTCCACTTAGCATTTGTGTACTTGGCTAGGCCCACACAGAACTGAAACTGAAAACGAAACCAAAATGAAAAATTTGATTTCTCCTTTCTTATTTTCGCTTATTTTCGTTTCTGCGGCAAATGTTGACAAATTTTCATGGCCCGGCGCACATCCGGTCGCTAGCATAGGCCAGGCCAACGGCTGACTTGGCTGCCGATAAACAAGCAAGTTTCGCCGCCTTTGGGCAACAATCTAGCTGAAAGCCCAAACAAAAAGTATGTTGCAGTTGGCTATGGCCGACTTCATGATACTTATTCGCAGATCAAGAAAAGCTTATGTGTTCACTGTTCACCACGCCCACGTCAATGCCTATGTTTACTATAATTCTTTACATAATTATATATCTCTAAAATATTTCTGTGTGAAATTCTTGCGACACAAACTGAACATACCCTCTGCAGCTGGCAAAGGAGTATTAAAGCAAAATATCCTGCCAATTGCTGGCTTTTTAATTGCTCAGATAGCGCGAAATGCGAACCCAAAGAGCAACAGTCGCGTCGGCATCAAGGGGCAACCGGATAGCCCCCGGCCCCTGTCCGGCCTTGATTTATGTTACACAAAATAGTTGGCATTCCGAGTCTGGGCCAACTCTGTTGGGCCACTGTCGGCAGCTCTTTATGTCTTTATCACTTTGGGGAGTCTACAGGCACGTCGCTGTCCATGCAAATTAGTTTCACTGTATAAGTATGTATGTGTGTGTGCGCTGGTGTGCTCAAGGGTGTTTAAATACATATTTATAATGGCTCGACCCTAGCTCAGAGCTCTGTCGGCTGTCGCATTTAATTGCCATTTGGCAGCTGTCGTGGCCAGTATGGATGAAATCTGCAAGAGACACTTACTATGCTGTAAGTATAATCTGAAATTACACTTGCCAAACTCATTAAAATATGAAAGCAAAAATCTATTTGTAAAGAAACTACTAAAGAAGCGATCCATTCAGTCTACCAATTCTAGATTTATTTCTTGAAAGTGGAGTCGATTTATTACGTGAAATTAAAGTAAGAGTATTATGTCTCTATCTTAGTTGTCAAATGTATATTTACTGTGATTTCTCTCAGTGTTGGCTCTCGATTGTGCTACAAGCACACTTGTCAAATGCCACAAACCTGTGTCAATGTGTGTTTAACAATAAACAAGAAGCATCAAAGCCACAGTAAGTACCACGCACAGACAGACAGACACACACACACACACACACACACACACACACACACACACACACACGCACAGACACATTCGTGCACATATCCCATCGAAACACTGATCAAAGGTTGAGTGTGTGATTGTGTCTGAGTGCGTCGTGTTTGGACAAAAGTGAAGCCACATCAGCTTAGCCTACGGCTTTTGGTTAAGTCTCTAGTTGAGCCACTCTATAAATGAACAATGCCAACTATTGGCAGGCTCCAGAAGTTGAGTCTGGGCAAAGGGATAAGGCGGCGGTTGGCTTTTATGGTCTGCTAAGACTTTAAGTTGTTGTCGTGCGGCTTATTGCCTTGTTTATGGCCTATTATTCAGAGTAGCTGAGCCTTTACGACACTTGACAGTCAATAAGTAAAAAAAACAAACGGCCACGCCCACCGCTCAGCTCAATGGCAGACTAACTGCAGCTCATTAGCGAGCGCCGAGTGGCGCTGACAAATTCGACGGCAACGCCCCGTTGCATGCAACATTTACAAATGGCCCACCATCTGGGCCACATGAAAGGATATAAACAACAAACAAACAAGAAACAAAATCGAAGCGCAACAGGTTCAAAAATAAGCGCGACAAGCTGACGCAGCAATTTAATTAATTCAATTTGCATACATTTTGACAGCGTAATAAACGCGGCGAAAGCTGAAAGCAAGTGCAGAAGTCTCCAAGTCGACTAGCAGTATTTCCTTCCCATCGAGAAGAGAGTATCCTTAAGTTAATCCGATTGTATTGCCCGCTAGGCTAACTGCTAATGTAGCTTATTAATCTTGCTTTGATTTCACTCACTGGAATAATAAAAATGGGATTCTTAGAGTAGGTCAATAAATAGAATAGAAAAAGGATGATTTTAACCTAGATCAATAAATAATTTTGTAGTTGGTGCATCATTATAAACTTGATTTGTAATATGTTTGGTGCAATTATCATGTCTTACAATTAGAAATTTATCTTGCACATAATTTAAGAGTATGGACAAAATGGGATTTGCTATTAATTTAATGTATTATTATTATTCTTGTTACGTAAACTTTCTCTTCTAATTTTAGATTTGCTTAGTACATAAAATAGTTTTCTTCATATCAGAACAAATACATTATGATTTCTATAAATTTAAGAACTTTAAATATTTATGAAAATGACAGGCACTTTGGATCTGATTAATTATATTATTCCCTCTTTTTTTTAATAATACCGACTTGCTCCTTTAGCTCGCTTATATGAATCATTCGCTTATTCGACAGACAGACGATATATTGTTTAGTAAAAGTAAAAAAAAAATAGCATTGTTGTCGATAGTTTTTAAATTATTTTATAAACTCACACATATTTCTTTTCTGATACATTAATAAATAAATTATGGTTTGTAATCATATTGAGCAAACATTAAATATTAAAATCCTCATAACTAAAACATATACACATATTTTGTTCGAATCTACATAAACTGAACCAGTTTTCAATATGATAAAATATTTATAGTTTATAGAAAGAACAAATCTAACAGAAATCATCAAACTGTGAAAACTCCTTTACAACTCTCGAAGCTTAGAGGGTATCAGCAGGATACACGGCAGCCATCAAGCTGTAAGTGAGCTTCATCTAAAATGAATGTAAGGAGGTTTTAGTTTAAGGATTGAGGGCGTTACTCGCCAATTTGCAGCTACTCATAAGCTACGTGTAAATATTTATTTTAAGCTCGACACTCAGGTTGCATATACACGAGAATATATATGTTGAATGCCACACATGCCACACATGCCACGCGGCTACGCGGCGTATGCATAATATGCGCTTAATTTTTGAGGAAGCACTCCAGTTGCAATTTATGCCACACACAATTTTAAATTTGGAATGCACAACTAAAAAAAAAGATATTTATGCAGCTTGCCATAAACAAGCCACAAAATTGCAAATTGCGTTTGGCAATTCGAGTCGGGTTGCTCCACGAAAGTGGAAAGTTTAAAGCAAGCTCTGCATAATAATTGAAATTTTCATTTGCAAACTTTTACAATTTGCAAGCGATTGCCAATGGTAGCTGATGAACTGCAAAGGGGCCAGTTTAAAGAGAAAGCTACAAAATAAAGAGAAACCCAACAACAAAAGTTGTCCCACAGTCAACAACAGCAGCAAATGCACAAGGAAACTGTCTAGGGATTGGTAGAGGACTGTTGCGTATGCAACATCATTTCGTTGCCATTCACTCTAGCACGAATTTCAATAAAAAAAGAACGTACTGCACGGCAGTATGCAATATGCAGCATGTGAGGTTGGACGGGTTAACGGTGCGTATGACAAATGTTGCTGTGCGCATGCTGGACACGTAAGCAGCGCTTAAGCTGTGCGTAGGTGCTACACCGTGAGAGACATTCAGGTAAAAATCACATTTAATGGAACTGAAGAAAATTATGGTATTAAAATATGAAGCTATTATTTTACAGCTACTTTTTCCTAAAAAAATACATATATTATTAAGTCAATCTTCCAATCTTGAGAATCGCAATAAAAGGAAACTTCGAAATTATATATCTAATACCTGATATTGTGTAAACATTTTTTTTTGCCATAATGGTTTAATTTCAATATTGTTAATATTGTTTAATTTTTAAATAGATAATAATAGATTAGATCCGATAATAATAGAATAGGTTGACTCAGCGAGAATCGCATGGAGAGGCAGATTTTCATTTTGGTCTAAATGAAAGCTGAAATGATCTTTTCATCGTATCGCAAGAAGGAAATAAGAAAATATCCATACTTTAATTAATTATAATTTATATAACCTACTTTATTTATATAACCTACTTCGCCTTTTGCTCAGTGTACGAAAAATGAAATCGGTTAGGTATAGTTAATGCCACAGTCGGAGCACACGCTACACCAACGCATGTGTGTATTGCAGCAGCTGTGCGTGTGTGTTAAGGGGCGTGTCATTGCTAAGTTTTGCATCTGTTGTTGAGTGCAGAGTTAACTTTCGATAGCGCTCAATCATAGCACACTTTGGCACCTGCACCTGCACCTGCATCAGCACCAGCAACGGAGGCGGCTGGAAGCGCATCCGGGCGCAACACAGACCACGCCCTCAGTCACAACGATTGCCAATCGATAGCACTGTCAACGGACGTGTGTATAGCGATAATTAGCTTCGAGCATGGAGGTGCAATCAGCTGTATGTAAACCGTAGACAAAACAACATTCTAGCTATTAGGGGAAGTGGGGACTCCCCCTGGGCCAATCCAACTCCCCCTTCCAACGTAACTTGTGGACATTGTAGCTATTTTTACGCGCGTTTCCTTAAATTGTTTTTGCGCCGCACGGCGGAAAATTTCAAGAATCGTCAGCAGAAAAATAAGCAACGTGCGCTAACGTACATTTTCAAACGTGTTTCTGTGCATAATAACAGTTAAACGCATTTGCCACGCCCTGCAACACGCCTATTTATATGTGTCGTCAAGTTGGCTAATAGCTGGCATTATTATATTTTATACGTGCATTAAGCCAACCCACAATAGCAAGTGACTCAGGTGGAACTGATCGACTGAGAGATACCTTTTAATAATAGATGAGGTGAGTTAACTCATAGTTCGGAAGTGAGGACTTCAGTGAGTAAACACTTCGGTGGACTAAAAACTTCAGAATTGTTACATAATTTTAAATAATATAAAACAAATTCATAGACTACAACTTGATCCCAAATATCTTGAACTACTCAGGCATTTTGGGATTGATTATCAATCACTTTATGCTAGTGAATGTTCATATATAGAAATATTTCAGTTATAGATTTTTTTATACATTACAGGGTATACAAAACACCCAGCAAAAGTCCTATGATGTCATCAGCATCGATGGCAAGCATATCTGCACACACACAGGCATACGCTAATACTCTCACAGACACACACGGCGTATGAGTAATCGAGTACCCTATGGCGCAGCAAAAACATAAAACTGATGGATATGTACTTAATATAAATATTGACAGTCTGACGGTTATTAGCAATTTATTTATTTATTTATACGTATACGTTGTGCGCATTTAATTTATATATGTATATACTCTCATTGCGCATTAAAAACCGTCTATTTTGTTTATATATTTTAATAGACAAATAAGAAAATTACGCGCTATTTGCCAAAAGTTATGAGCGTGTAAATAAATCGATTCAATTCGACAGCCGAAAATCAAAAGTAAATATGGCTAGTAACTGAACCGAAGAATAAATACCCTCTGGCAGTGTTTGTGGCAATTAGGATTGATAAACAGATTGACAGAGAGCAAAAAATATAACAGCAGATTTCAAATAATTAACATTTAACGACGTTATGTGAATACAAGTGAAAGAGAGAAAGAAATTTCACACACTTCTTTTGCATACCTTTCCAATCCATTTGAGTACGGGGTATAAGCAAAAGTAAATTCAAATATATACGTTTTTTATGGAGATTAAATACGCTTTCTCACTAATCAAATCAGGGCTATGGCGTGTAACTGCGCCTTACTTTCGTGTGCCAGTGACCAGACGAATAGCTCATTATACAATTCAAGGCAAGCAACGAAATCCATCTTTCTATTTTAAGCCACAGTCAAAGTTTCTGGCTAGCTGTCGACTCGCTTTCAATAGCCAATTAAGAGCTTAGTGTGAAGATATCCCACACCCCGGTGCACAGTAAAGAGATACATAAAATATGCTCGGACAGAAAGGACTGCGAGCAGGAGCAGCAGCAGATGCCACAGTTTTCTCTTGTTCTCGCTAGCCAGGACAAGGAATTCACGACTGCTTTCCACGCTGCCTGTTTGTGGATTATGTGGAATTTTTGTAGCTGCTTTTTGTTGGCCTAAGACCAAGAGCAAATCTTTGTTGAAAAGTTGTTCATCTGCTTGCACTTCACCACAATGTCTCCACTCACAGCATTTTTCGTGCCTTGACAGTTTCGCATTTAATAAGCATAATGCACATTACGTTACGTTCAAGCCAAACTCCAGAAAATACTTACCTCACAATTAACAATTTTTAATTGAATCTGAAAAGCACTTTAGGTATTCACTTTTTCAATTAGATTATGTAAACGTTTTTGTCCGCTACTAAATTCTAATCAACATTTTTGCTACTGCTAAAATTGTGTTTGTATAATTCATAGACTTTAATTCCTGAATATTTTATATTATCAAATCGAACTTAATTCAGATGGAAATCTCAGTAAGCTTACAATTTTTTATAATGAAATGCATATGCTTTTGTGGCTTACAATTACATAAATGAAATAAATAATAAAGAATAAATTTCGAATTTCAGAGAGAGTAGTAGACTAAAGGGACATCCTGTACACAGTTATTACTGCATTTTCTTTAAATAAAAGTATATGAGTCTTAATAAGAAAATTTTATTTACTTAATATAAGTATATAAATAATACTCCGAAATTATAGAAAGTGGGAAAAAAGTTTTGTTTTGTACAATTGTATGTATCACGTCGAAGGAGGTGTGGCTTCTAAAATTACATATATTATTGTTTATATATTATTCAAAAGAAGGAGGAGCGGAGTCGATCTAACCATGTCTGTCTGTCCATCTGTCTGTTCGTTCGAATTCAGCTTAATTTTTAAGTATACGTACGCCACACCAGCTTTTAAATCTTTCTATAGGTAAATCCATTTTCCTAATATCGATAATAATTGAAATTTTACTTTGGACATGGAATATAATTGGACCACCATAGAGCTAGATAAATTACCTCTGTAAGGAATGCACCGATTGTGAATATAGAACATTTCTGACAACTAATAACGCGAACTTTCTTAATTGCGTATCAACAAAATTGACACTCTCACCTTATCTCTACTTACCTTTTTCAGTGTAGCCAGAGATATTCGTGATATACATATTGTACTGTTAGAGTATTAGAGTAATGTATTTGTTTATTGTTTATAATCCATATTTATGCATAGTTGAAGACCTGCTTAAATTATATGGATTACAATTTACATGACCTTGTCTGGATGCCGCATTTTATTTAAAAAATGCAAAGCTTGTATTATTATAGTGAGACATTAAATCATGTAATTATAATTAAATGGTATAGAAAGTATCATTTCGTGACATATATAGCAATATAATCTTCTGTTTGACACTCCCAACGAATTTTAATAAAATCGAATTGCATTAATCATTCAAGAGGTGAGAATGTTTTGTTGGCCCTGACAACAAGAACAACCTCAACTTATGTATGTTAGGCCCTCAATTAAGTTGTCAAATATGCTTTAATGAGAGTGCTTAGAGAGAGAGAGAGAGAGAGAGAGAGAGAGAGAGAGAGAGAGAGAGACAGAAATACAAATAGGAATGTAATGAGAGGAATGAGCGGGCCGAGGGCTAGAGGGGGCGAATTCGTATTGCGCACCAACGCCGTCTAGGTATATTGTTAGCCCAGTTAAGTGCCAGTTCGGCAAACAAACTTTGAAGAGAACCCAAGGTAATGGGCACAGGACAAAGGATATATACCAGTTCATTTGTGTTTTATGCATACGTAGACAGAATAATTTACTTAGCAAGTGCAAATAGCATAAAAACTCTGTGTATAGTAGAAATATTAGTGTGTCTCCAGGTATTTAGCATATTATTCCCGGAAAACGCATGACTATCAAGTATATAAATATATCGCACCTCATTGCCTTTCACCAAGTAGGCAGCCTAAGCGTTAGCAAGTCATACAAATATTGACCTATTTTTTCGTTTTATACAATGCCATCAGTTACATTGTCAATTAATGAAGTTGTGTGAAGAGGAGTAGCGCAGGTATATAAGTTATTCAGGCTCACACAGTATCCTCTAGTCGGTCTCATTCAGCTAGCTCACTCATATGAGTCCTCGCTGCTTTGAAGCATCTGCATGTTTACTTTAATATGTATTTTTAGCCCTTGTTGCACAATGCCAGCAAAACAAAGACAAGGACGAAATTCCCGTCAAGGTGGTTCTGCTGAAAGAGATGAGTGGTGCGACATACGAAATAGAGAAATAAAAGGAAATGACAGCACGATGAAGCTTGAATACCCTTTTAGATATAATATAGCTCATAATTGATATTATACTTGATATTATTATTTGTTCTCAGTTTTGTTCTCTGCTAAAGGAATAGTTAAACAATTGGCATTAGCTTATATGTATAGCCCAGTCCATACAAGATAACAGGTTTTCATATGAATATGACGGTGATGAATGTGATTCTGATGCCCCTCCAGTAGGACTCTCAGATTTAATTTTTATGTTATTTAATCACACCTAGATCTGAAAACCAATTTCAGAACAGTAAAAGATTACTATATGAAATTATTATTAGTTCATTTCATTTACTTAAGTCTCTGTTTACTTTATTCTCATTTTCAAAAATGAATGGTAATTTAGTATTCATCGTAATTATGTCATATTAACATTTAATGGAAACTCTTTAATGATGAATATTTTCTATAATATTCAAACATTATGATTGCTTTATTTTTATATTTCTTAATATTGAAAGGTGTCAAAACTTTATTTCTTATATTTTTTGTTAATATGTATATTTATTATTATGTTAAATATGTTTGTATATTATTATTACATATATGCTAATGGATATTCAACTTCTCTACATTTCCATAAATTTTAACACAACATTCCAGAGCGACAAAGAAACAGAAAGAGACAATCATGAGCAACATCATGAATCAAAGTTATAGTTGCCATTACATTGTTTTCTACATGCAGGGTACAGGATTCGTTACGAAACGAGCATGGCCTCTGTAAGAGTGTCAAATTAAATACGAGCGATATCTTCATGTGAATGTTTTGTGGTTAGCAGCTAGGTCGCGAGTCCAGGGTCAGCCACGAGGATAAGCCACGTGGGTAAGGTCGCTTGTGTAGATTGTGGAGAGGCGAATGGCATTGCGCATCTTTGGCTGCTAATACGCCAGCGAAGTGTTAAACCGAGCTAAATGCTTACCAGCCTTGGCACTAGCTCGTAAATAGTTTGTTGTTGCAACTTTATAAGCAGCACGACACAAACTTGGAAGTGGCATCAACTTTGTTTGCACTGTCCGCTGCGATATTGCTGAAACATGCACAAACTGAGATACGATTCGAGTGAGAATTCGGTAGCAGTTTGGGCGAGCGTTAAGGCTCTCGGCAATGAGCTCCTGCCTCTGGGCCGTGGCTCTGCGATGTCTGCATTTTGCTGTTATTTATCACCTCTTGCACTTTGGTCACGCAAGTCAACGAAGTCGTGCCATGTCACCGCCTAACCCAGTTGCCAGTTGCCAGTCTCTGCTGCTCTTCCACTTGACTACACTTTTGCATGTGCTCGCCATTGTTTGTCAGCCAGTCTGCCGCCCTCTTGGTACGTGTTCATAAACAATTATTTATGCACAAAAAACAGAAATGTTAAGAAATATTTTTTGGCTGCGGGGCCATGCGGGCGTCCTGTGACAATGATAAGGCACAGAAAATGTCCCGGCATAAATTCTGAACTGCACAACAATTTTGTCTTTTATTTTTGCCATAAAAAACGTTTTGCAGTCACACCCGAATTTTGTATTTTATTATGCGTCAATTTGCTTTCATTTTTTTTTTTTTTTCAACTTGAACGGGTGAATGGGTTAATGGAAGCATACGTTTGACTGAGTCATTAAAGCGAAGCCATATTATGATGTTCTGTTAGTGTGACACTGTTAATATGCCACTGTTAATCCCACTGATCAGTGGTAACAGAAAATGTTAATATAGCACTGTTATTGCCCAATTAGCTTGAGCTAGCAGAATTTTTATATTACTGGACGATCAGAAATAGTATTTCTTTCAGTGCAGCCTGTTGCGTCTTTCTGTATGTATAAGCTTATTAAACTATCATAGAATATGGCATATATATATATATATATATATATAATACTCTTGTTGATCAAGTTTAGGAATAAATATATTTTATCCGGAAGAACAAATACATTTTTCTTATGTTTATTAGAAAGAAATTGAGTGAAACTTCTCTTCAAATAAATTTTAAAAATTAGCTAGATGTTCATATTAAAACTTTTTTCTCTGAAGAATATTAAACTTCTGTGGATTTCTGAAGACTTTAAATTATTAAATCTGAATAACTTAAATTTACAGATATATTTATTATTTTTCTTGTGTCAATCAAGCGCAGTTGAACATTTTTACACCATAATTCATTCCCTTTTCTCAATTGTTCATTTTGTTCAAGTTTTGTACAATCATTTTGGCAGACTTCGGGTCTCTCGACTTCGGGGTTCCCAATTGTAATTTTATACGCACAATGCCAGGGAATTGCGTCAAGTGTCCGCGGCTTTGCCACCTTGCCGCGTCCTATTATGCCACATTGAAGTTGACAGCGGACTAACAGAAAAAAGCAGAAAAGTTTGTAAAAATGAGCAGCATCATGTCTGTCTGTCTGCCTGCCTGTCGGATTTCTGCCTCTTCATTCTTTTCTACATAACTTTTTTATTCGCCTGATAATATTTAAATAATAAATGAGTTTTTGACAAGCGGGCAACAGCTTGGGCATTGGGGCTTATTTCGGGTCAATCATTTGAGAAGCGCGCCCAGGCTCTAAATTTGTCTACCCTTTTCCAATAGACTCCTATAAGTATGTCGAGAATCGCGTAACGATTTTTTTCTTATTTTCTATATTTTAATTTGAGCTTCACGAGTTTTATTTATTTTCACTTTAATTTGTTTTCCAATGATTATAAAATTAAAAAAGGAATATTCCACACAAATATCAAATATATAAGAATAAGTTTATTTATAGGGTATTTAAGGTGCGACGATGTATATTTAGCCATACTCTCTACTTTTTATTTTAGGTACTTGTTTACTTGGGCTCGCGTCGAATTGAATAAATCACTTTAACTTCTCAGTTGCAGCTCATTACAAGTTGTTGCTGCTCTCTCTTATATGTATGTCTCATGTGCGTGTGTGTGTGTGTTTGTGAATATTTTTTACAGTTTTTCAACGTCATTTCCTCATTGTGGACATTTTTCAAGCGCTGTTGCTGAGTCGCCTTCCGCTTCCTCCCCAACTTCAGAGGCAATATTGCTGATGTTTCTGTTGCTATTGCTGTTGCTGTTGCTGTTGCTGTTGCTGCGGCTGCTGTTGACATTATTGTTGCTGTTGTCAATGGCGTGCAAATGTAATTGGTTTAGCCGGCAGTTTAACCCACTGTTCAACATTTTGTCGACTTCTGCTGCTGCTTGCACTCGAGTCGTAATGAAATTTCATGACATTTGGCATTACGTATACGTCGTGTAACACGTAATGTCACACATTTATGTAGCTGACGCTGCTGTTGGTTCTGGTGCTGCTACTCCTGCTATTGCTGCAGTGCGCATCAAACAAATTGACATTACACCATATACAGTGCATAACCCCTTACATATACACAAATATATATCAATGTAATTGCTGCGGTTGCCTTCAGCCAAATTAATTGCTTCGCCTTATTGCAATTCAATTTCAGAGCACTTTTTCATTTGACCAGCTCGTAAATAACTCCATATGATGAGTGTGAGTGTGTGCGCTCACCTGCTTAGACCAGGCTAAAACTCTTTAAGTAGCTCACATTTATTTATATACAAAGTAAACACTTTTCATAAGCTGACAACTTGGCAAAGTTTGTAAAGAGTAATATTGCCTTGGAAATTGCTCTTATATCATCCTATCAAATTCTAAAGTACCTTTCACAATTGATTGGGGGTGCCATTAGGAGGGCGGGGTAGTTGCCGCTGATTTGGCAGTAATAAAACTAGTTTTTATTTCTTTTCTCAGCATACCCTGTAGCAAATAAAAGGGTTTGCTAGCTATTAGTCAGGCTTTTCAACAAACAATGGAACAAATCGGAATATAGTATATCTTGATTGGCTATCGTTAAGAACATAAATTGAGTAAACATAGCCACAAAAATATTTCATCGTGTACTTATTAGTTGAGTCATTGGTCTAAAGTTTTCCCAACAAATTATCTGCTCAAAGATTTTTCAAGTCTTTGGTTACAATCTCCGTTTTTCCTAACTAGCTACTAAATAACCCTAACAAAACCACAAAAGCAAATTAAGAAAGTAATTATTCTCTTTAGAGTGCGAAAAGTTAGTCCTCCTGCTACCGGCAACAGATTGTTGTCTTTCATTAAATCACGAAATTGCTTATTTGTTTGACGGACTTGAATGGCTCCACCAGGCTCTGTTCATACGGTGTAATTAACTTTGAAATCAGTCGAAAAGAGTTTGTTCGATATATACAGCTGGTGACTCTAAAACTGAGATAAACATGCATTTAGAACTTTTTTCGTCGACATACATATAATTCCATTGAGCAAGACATACAGCCTTTAGCCTCTTCCAATATTACTCTTGTCTACATATACAAACATATAAATCGTTAAATTTCAGATCTCTCATTTATAAATTATTTTTATATTAGAAAAGGAAGTAGCTCCACAATATATATATAATTTATTTTAAATATTTCCTTATGCCATAAATCACTTGCCACTAATTCTCCCGAAAAAAAAATCACATAAATATATAATAATAAAAAACTTCTATGCTAATTTCTCTCAGTGTATCTAGCAAAACACTGCCCACTCTCAGTTCACTGTCTGCAATGCTATCAGGCTAATGCTTCAGCATATTTCGCATTCCGGACAGCCTGATCTCTTTACAGGGTACAAGACTCGCCGTGCAATTAGCTTGAGCCATCTTTTCTGGTATGGTCTGCTCTGGTCGTAAGTTGAATGTCCATTTCTGTTGCCTATGTCGTCGAATAATGCAGCCAAAAGCAGTGGAAAGTTTTTGTTCTGAGCGAAAGGAATTGGCCATAGCCACTTGAACCAGTACCCCCTCTCCTGGGTTGTCACTCGCCTGCATAGATCTTTTGATTTAACTTCGTAACCAGGCTGTATGCAGAACACTTGAGCGCACAATTAGAGAGAAATGTCTGTGCTGTTCTGTAACGCAGCGAGTGCCGCAGCATCCCTGCTGCAGTTGCTCTCTTTTGTTCTGTTGCTGCTGCAGTTGTGTTTGACAATTCAATTTGTAGTCGGGCTATCCGTATCGGAATCGCACTCTCAGCTGCAGGCTGCATTTAAATTTGAATTATTTGCTGATTTTTTGGCAAACTTCGTTGCATCATCTGCTGCTGCATCAGCGACGAAAATTTCTGTTGCTGCTGTTACATTATGCATTGATTGCATTGACGATTTAGGCCAAATGCGATTAAAGCGATGGCTTACTGCTCTAGTTGCTTCAGCTGCCAACAATTTGGCCATTGTCAGCGCCTGCTCACTGCCCTACTATTTATTGCTATTGGCTTTAATGTTATTGGCTCCTAAAGTTGCTCTATTTATGTTCATCCTTCTTTATGTTGTCTCCTTTATTTAGTTTCAGTGCCCGATACAACAAGTGGCTCATAAATACGTTTTAAGGACACCCGAGAGACGCATTTAACTGCGACCCCAACTGATAAAACATTTTAAATAAACTTTAAATATATATTAAGCATAAATATTCTCGGATGAGTTGTACATTTCAATTGACAGGTCTCATTACAATGAAATTACTAAAACTATTATTTTGATTTTTTAATTATTAAAACTCAATCAGTTTTTATAACATATGGACCATTTCGTGCAGAGCCATTTCGAGTTTCCATTTCATTAAATATATAACAAATTATTCGAGTTCGCTTAATAAAGCACTCGATGTGTAACCTATTCAAAAAGTCATTACCACAGTTTGAGCACTGATTTTAATTTATGACAAAGTTTGAAATATGTGAAAGTAATCAACAATGCAAAATTAATCTACTTTTGTTTCGATATGCCCACTTTTGTCTTAATTTTTGTGTTTAGTAGGTCAAGAAACGATTTACAAGCTGCTCGAATGCTATTTTAATGAAATCAACAATTGTGTATATATTTAAACAAAATTCCCTCACCTTTTAAGCATATGTGATTATATATTTATTTATAATAGAAAAATGCATATGTGACAGTTATTATTTAAATATATTTTTAATATTTATTCAACGTAATATTAAGTCAGCTGTTCACACATCAAGATACAAATCCTTTTTTAATAAAAGCGCAAAAATATTATATATATATACCATTAGCAAGATATTTGCAGTTATGACTTCATTAAAGTCTCTTTAAGTTAAATCTTCACAGAGATAAAATTTGAGTGGAATTCAAAACCTGCACTGAGCCAAAAATTTTGATGCTTTGTTTTCATTTCCGAAATAAATAAATGAAGCATCATTAAACAAAGGAAAATGTTGTTTTCAACTTGGCCAAACAGTTGGCATTAAAACTCGCTTGGATTTAACCTTGGCGCACACTTGATGCAATTTTTAATGCAAAACTTTGCTCGTGTCGCTGCAGTCGGAACAAAAAACAGTTTCAATTTTAAAGTTTTGCGCATAAATTTGAACAGTAAACATAAAAATACAAGTAAAAGGAATGCTACAAAGTTTTCGCTTCCGTGTCCGAGCTGCAGGTCTAGTCCGCTGTTAACATGACTCTCAATTTCCATTCAGCTCGAGTTTATGATCAGACCGGATCAGAAATATTATATAATGTCTCAATATATAAATATGAATATAATATATTGACTAAAACTTCTGCTGTTAACTTCAGCAATTTCGTAATAGGCGGCCCCATTTTTAGGTCCGGAGTCGGAATTCACCTCGACCATTGCCAGGAGAGCCCACAGCTACCACAAGAGAGAGCAAATCGCTTTGTGTGGGCGTCGCACGCCTGGCAGCATGCTGCGCCATCTTTGGCAACATGTTGCCAAGGCTGCGAAACAATGTAAAGTTGACAATCTATAGATTAAAGTGGAAGGTTTGAAGTTGGATATTGTATGCATTTGGCTAAGAACTCAACTCATAAACTTCGATGCGCAGAAACTTTCATTCCAAATGCTTGAAAGTGCTTCACTCTTCATACAAAGTGGTTTGGGCCATGCCCCCTTCAACAGAATCTCTGCCCCTGGGGCTACATTTCGGCAAGCGAAATTTTGATACATCAGCTATGCATGGGGATGATGGGGGCCATTTGGCAGACAAAGGTGAGTAATGGCGCCCACGGCACAGCAACGCAGCTGACTTTGTGTGCGTTATTCTATGGACACGCATTTGCATTTTGTACAAACACCTTTCGCCTCGGCCACGCAGTCGGTCCGATACCAACACCTTAGACCCGGCCCCAGCCCAGGTCCCGGACCCGGCTCTGGATCCAGCATGCGAATGGCAGCTCGATTGATTTATAAGCAGTTGTGTGTCTAACCAATAAAATGTTGCTGACTAATAAGGCGTCAGTTAAATGCTTAAGCAAGAGCTGAACTGTTAGCCAAAAGCGACTACGCAATGGCCTGAACAAATGAATTTTATATACCTGTGAAGATAGTAGATAGATAGTAGACTAATAGGTAATATAGAGTATGTCGGGCTCAAACCAAAAATTATACATTTTTTTCTTCTCAATTTTTGCCAAATATTAAATTTTTGATTAAGTAATCAAAGGGATTCATTTCATTTTTCCCAGCATTTGTTGCTTACCTTTTGTTGCCAGTTTCCGCTATTCCTTTATCAATTTCTGCTTTGGCCTTCTAAAGAGCTTGGTCAGTTAATTATGCGCAGGCTGCTGAGACTAAGGCCTTTGCTTGCTCTGCAATAAGCAAACATCAATTTGTATACCAAAAAGTAGCCGAGAGGCTTCCCTTGAACATTTTTACGACTTGCAGCTTGATTTGTGTTTGCGCTGTCTGCATGAATAGCAGCAGGCTCTGCTGCCCACACGTGGATTTCCCCACTTTTAGCCAGCAGCAATCCCAAAATATCAACTGCACAACACAAACAAACACACACACGCATAAACACCCACACACACACACACAAACTCACCATCACTTTTTATACACACTAAATTGTAATAGATTTCGCAAAAACCTTTCATGTGCTCGCCGTTTGCTTGGTAAATCGACATAATTGGCATCTGGCCTCAGCGAAACACAATTTATGTTTGCTTCATGTTCATTGAGTCATTGAGCAAAACTCTACATATGTGAGGGATTGCCAACCTAACTTAAAATAATTCAATTAGTTATACAATAGACCAATGGCAAGCCAAACACAATTAATATTCAACTGTTTTAAATTAAAGTCCACTTCTTAAGATATGTGTTAGGCTCACTAGACCAATAGTTATTTTAAGACGTCACATAAGTGCAAGAAAATACTATCTATAAATGGTGAAAGCTGGGGTATCTCTCAGTCTGCCCAGAGTCCTCGTAAACTTGATGCAAAATGAGATTAGATTAGAGAGCAGAATACAGCAGTGCATCAGATCGTGTCGAGTCAATTCTGGGTTAGCCGTGCTAAGTTCAATCACGGAAAATAGCCCACATCTAGCGACGAAATAAATAGTGACCATGGGTATATTCCTTTAACTAGCTCAGCTTTTATTTTCAATATTTTCCAATTTTTTATTGGGTATCTCCACTTGGTCGCACCACCTTAAGCTTGCGCAACTGGCTAGCCTCGAATCCCCCCAAAACGATATTTTCTGCGTTAACCCCAATCGAAAGTCCTGCTTAGTTTTCTTACCCCCGTGAGGTGCATACTTTTCTTAACTTCAGACTAATGAGGGAAACAAATGTGACTCTTCACAAAAGTTACTTAATTAAATTGCGCATAGGTGGTATGAGAGCAGTAGAAGAAAATTGATTGAAAACAAAGCAGATTCTTAATATACTACATATGTGGATTTCTAAAAATTGTTTATCATTAAGTCGAGTTTTATTGCTTACATTTAAAAAAAATTAAATTAGGATGATGAAGTAATCATAATTATATGTACATAGTCTCAGTAATGATGATCAGATATTCAATTAGCTTTAATTGCTTATATAGAAGGTAATTATCTTAAAATTAAATGAACATAATATTATAACATATACAAAAACTAACAGAAGCATACAAAATTCGGTGCGCGTAATTTATTTATCTCAACTTTGGTTATTCTTTACGCAGACAAAAGAGGAACGTTCTGGCATATGTGAATGTCTGGAAATAAACGAAAATAAAACATATAAGCTTTAGAAAGTCCGTCAAGTTGACATGAAAAGTGATATATATAAATTCGTTATTGTTTCGTCTTGCTTAATGTTTTAACTCTTTTTAAATTCTTAGAAGTGTAATTTGAGTAAAAAGAAAGCAGTTTATTAGATTGTACACGGAGAGAAATCGAGTGTAACCTAATTATAAAATTTAGTAGTTATGTCAATCGGTATCAACGGTTTTGGGCGCATCGGGCGCTTGTTCCTCCGGGAGGCAATCAGGCGACAAGATGTACAAGTGGTCGCAATTAACGATCCAGCCATGGAACCCAAATATATGGCCTACATGCTACGCTTCGACACGACGCATGGCCCGTTTAAGAAGAAGATTACCATCGAAGGAAAGACTCTAATGGTAAATGGTCTGAAGATAAAAGTCACTAACGAAGCAGATCCGAAAAAAATAAACTGGAAAGAAAATTCAGTCGATACGGTAGTTGAATGTACTGGTCGATATACCACACTGGCAACTGCCAAGGCGCATCTAGACAGCGGTGCAAAGAAAGTGGTAATCTCTGCACCGTCGTCAGATGCGCCAATGTTTGTGTGCGGCGTTAATTTAGAACTATACAAGCCAGACATGAAGATCATATCAAATGCCTCATGCACTACCAACTGCTTGGCACCTGTGGCCAAAGTGGTGCATGACAATTTTGAAATTGTGGAAGGCTTGATGACAACAGTCCATGCCTGCACAGCCACGCAAAAGATTTTAGACGGCCCAAGTGCTAAGGCTTGGCGCGATGGTCGCAGCGGAATGTGCAACATAATCCCCGCCAGTACAGGAGCTGCCAAAGCTGTTGGAAAGGTAATACCTTCCTTGAATGGTAAGCTAACCGGTATGGCTTTCCGTGTGCCCACGGCAAATGTTTCCGTTGTCGATTTGACCTGCCGTTTGGGATGTTCGGCCAAAATGGAGCAGATCAAGGAGGCTATCAAAGACGCTTCCAAGGGTAAAATGAAGGGCATCTTGGGCTACACAGAAGACTCTGTCGTCTCATCAGACATGAATGGCTCACGCTATGCTTCAGTATTTGATGCCAATGCGTGCATTGCACTGAATGATAATTTTGTAAAGCTGATTTCATGGTATGACAATGAGACAGGCTACTCGTGTCGTTTACTCGATTTAGTTTTATATTCGCAAAAGATGAACAAATGCCAATAAAAGTAAATGCAAGAATACAAATGTAAATGCAAGAGTATATTAATATTAGTCAATGGAACGAAGTAACTTACCTTTAAACAACGCTCGAGTTACGCTGCAGCTGCACCGACGAGATGCTCATTATTTCATGGTCCGCAGTGCTGGTGCTCGCATCGCCATGAGGCTGCTCCGCCGCCGGCTCGACCACAATATCATCTAGTGTAGGCGTCTTTATACGATTCCGTATTATAAGATCTCTCTCGGCAGGTGCTTGCAAGTGCAATGGATTGGTGGCCAGCTCAGCAGCCACCAGTTCATCGCCTTGCAATCCGAGCGTCATGTTCACTTTGGCATGCTGACCAGCTGCTAGCTCGTTGTTCTGTGGCTCCACGACGGGTGGCGGGCGCAACCGAGCTGGATCGAGCAACGAATGCATTTTCTGTTTACGTGGTGTACGTGCAGGTGAAGCCTTTCTTGAATTGTAGTTTTTAAGCTGCTTAGCACTATGAAAAAGAAGAAAACAAGTTTTTATTTAATCGATAAACGCATATGGGGCGCACTTACGCTTCCAGTAGTTTGAGGAGCATATGATGATAAGCCTCGTATTCGTCCTTTCCAAATTCGTTTGGGTCGTGACGTGCGTGCTCATATGTGTCGCAGAACTGATGTATTATGCGCTGCCCAGTACCATTGAGCGTAACGGAGAGCGTTGTCAATAGAAAGGCTCGCAAGCTTTCATGGGCGTGCCGAATACTGCCATCAGCGCGCGCTATCTCCGCCTCTACTAATTTAACATCGTCCACGGCTTTCATTCGATAGTAATAGGGCGGCAGTTCCTGCTCTGGGCCTGGCTGCAATATATACTTGTCGGTATCTGTCCATAGCAACTTTGGCTCCTGTGCTATCTTTTGTATGCAGTCCAATCTGCGCTCAATTTCACGGCGCAGCGCCTTCTTGGCATCATTACCTACTGGCACATGGGGTCCGCGACGACTACGGAGCGTGAACCGCATTATCTGGCGTTTGGCGAATATGAAGAGCATCACAAAAGTCAGCACGCCACCGCCTATGATAATTATTATCATAACACCCGAAAGCTGTTCCATTTTTGCGGGCGTTTCGTATTTTCCACAAGAGTACTTCTATTGTTTAGCTTTGGTCTAATTTGTATGAAACCTAATCGATTATTTATTTATGTTTTGCAACCTTACATAAAGTTATCGATGTGTTTGCGCATAAATTGCTTCGTTTTTTTTTTTTTTGTTAAAGTAGTTAGTGTTAGTTGTTGGTTAGTGGTAGGAATACGATATTTTTCTAATCCATTTTGTGCTTTATTCGGTAATTTTTAAATAAAAAAGAACCTATTTTATCAAAATTTATATTTTCGCGCAATTTTCTTTTGCATTCTTTTTATTTTAAGCTTAAAAATACAATAATTTTCATATTATATTAAATATTATAATGTATATTAAATTTGAATGAATGAATTTCAGTTATATTTATTTTCTACAAACTTACCGTCCTAGTAAAATACGTTGGTAGATCATAATCTTTATTTCCATACGGTACGTAGAGAAAGCTAATCGATACACTTGGGCCTTAGCACTACCGTTCTCGATAAATTTAAGCATGCGTGTGCCCGCAAAAAATCGGATTTAAACATTTATTAAATTTAATCTATAAGCAATGTGCATTTACTTTTCGGTTTTCATTTCCTGATTAACATGATCACCCATAAAAACATCTACAAACTAATCCAATCCTAATACAGTCTCTTTGGCATATAATAATAAAATAATGGCGTGCAAATATACATTCACATATATACATACATATAAATGCCGGACCAATATATATATATTTATATATATATATATATATATATATATATATATATGTATATAGGTAGTGTTCAAGTCCAAGGAAAATTGTTGGCGAACAGAATCGTACCACAAGCACAATACGTGGTGCACCAGATAAACAGAGCTCCAGCCTTTGAACGGAACGAGAGTTGCGCCAGCGACTTTGGCATATGATCAGCAGCAAACCAATAAAAAATAGGTGTAGCCGAGGCCAACAAACGCGTAGACACTTGAATGTTCACAAACAGAGCACAGACGAGGGTCAAGAAGGCGCCATGCAGCACAAATGGTAGCGACTTTTGTGTCTTGAACAACTCCCTCCAGCTTGAAGCCTGAGGCGTCAATTTTGTGACAAAAAACCAAAAATAATCACAGCAATGCCAGTGCATAAAGACTAACATGGGCATGGCGAGTAAAAAATTGGGCAGCTGTTTCCATTGGTAGTAGCGCAAAAAGCCAACATCCCAATAGGTAGATTGCACATAATTGTAGGGAAATGGCAGAGTATACTGACACCAAGGCGATCCCTCTGGTCCCCTTCCAGCAAGCAGATAGTTCCTCTCGTTGGCGTAATGCACCACCTGCTCAGGGTGACTCACTCTAGTGCTGGGCATACAGTACATTCGATATATGTAAAAGTAATAGGCATGTAAGACGCCTAATGGGATGACTATAGCCAGTAGCATCCTGATGAGCTGCTTGCAGTGTTTCACGTTTGCAGTGAGTATCATATGGCGCGCAAAGAAATACAGGGGAAAGCCGACGGCGATCAATCCATTGGAGCGGCACATGATGCAGGCGGTCAAGCTGACGCAAATGCGTACAAAGTTAAACTGTTGCTTTGGCCGAACACATTCCAGCATCAGAATGAAGCTGGCATAGGCGAACAGCGACTCCGAATAGGCAGCACTGAAGAATATGCTCGCCGGATTGAAGCAAAAAATTAGTGCTGCATTCCAACTCTTGTGTAGATCATTAAATACACGCTGCGTCAGCTGATATAGGTAATTGGCCGCCTCGCAGAAAAGCCACAAATTGAGAACGACAGCAATTAACAGCATGAGAACGTGCTGCGACATGGGTACATTGAGGGTTTCACAAACCATGGCCACATTTCGTATGAGCACCGGATACAGCGGATAGAAGGCCAGCGTATTCTCGTAGGTATACAAATAGTAGGCTATATGCAGAAAGTATTCGCCATCCCAGTGCCTCAAGCCGCCCAAGCAGGTCGTCACAAGTGCGTCCAGACCATATACGGGCACCGTGGCATTTACTATGGGCATTGGCATGCGAAACACATCCGGCTTATGATCCGGCACAACCCAATTGGCCAACATTTGGACAGCCAGGACGATGAGGCGACTCGTTAGTGCAAGCTTCGTTACTTTAAGCGTCATCTTTGTCTGTTGGTGGACGGAGTTGTTGTGAATCACATGCTACATTTGCCAAATTTTTCGTTCCCTTACTCACCTATTTATATAAATGCACACATATATTGATGCATATATGTATATGTTTGTGAGTGTAATGTAGTCGTTGCAGTTGGAATATTTAATAAATGTTTTCCTATGCTTACAGCATTCGTAGTGCACAGCAATAGGTGTTCTGTTTCTGGAGTGAAAATAGTCTTAATGAGACTCTCTAAATGTGGGTTGACATTAAACTGGCCGGCTAGTCAGTTTAATTTATATGTTATAAAAAATAAAAAATTTGTCAAAATGCGTCCGGGCCAACCAAAGACAGTGTGAAAATACCATTTTGGTATTACCACCTGCTAAATGCGATGAATCACTCAAATCATAAGCGTTGGTGTATACACTGGCCACTGCTTATCGATAACAGAACTTTACATTCTTCGATTACCGGCGCGAGTTTTAAAATGTTTACAGAAGGTGAAGTATTTCTTCAAGTGATGTCAATCTATTGAAATTTGTAAATGTATGTATATCAGTATTGCCAATTTAGCCTATTTCAGGCTCGATCCAGCTTATATGAAAGAGGTCTAGTCTGTTGATAATAAATCCATAGAAAATGAGTATGGGAGGAAATAGCCAGAAATTGATGCTGACCATGTAGGAGTACTATTCCTTTATTATAGAGCAAAGGAAACTGCTGTCTATGTGAAATAATGATTATACACATTAATGTACATAAGCTATTTATCATATCAACGTTTAACCTCATCAAGCACATATATCCTTGAGCATCGTAATGCGTCTTTGTATGTCTATATATATCTGTTCGTATGTTTATCTGTATATCTGTCCCCCTGCTTATCTCACAGTCTCTTTGTCTATCTGCTTAAGTAAAGCATGAAGTTAACTACAGAAGATCATTTATGTTGTCTATATGTATGCAGCAGTCTTAATTTGGTATTTATATTTAAGTACGACGAAGTTAGAATGCTTAGAGAATGTAAATAGAGGAAATTCTGTGAAGAATTAATTAAAAGAAATATTTAATCTTTGGAAGAAATACATAGAGGAAATACTTTGAGGAAATAAATGGAATAATTATTTAATATTTGGAAGAAATAGAGGAAATACTAGCATACATGTTACTTTTGTCAGTTGTTTTAGTGTGCTAGTTACGTTATATAACAGAATTTGGAAATTTGTTCGAAATCAAGTTAAAAAAGTCAGCAAATTAATCAATAATCGAAAAATAAATTAAATTACATCTATAAAAATTGCTTCTAACGAAACCAATTAATTTTTTAAATTATTCAAAACAAATAAGTGAAAGACAAATGAAATTTTACTTAAATTTATTTTTGTATTCAATTTGTTTCATTTTTCGCAATATATATCTGAGAGGCACATACTTATAATAATTTGATTCTAATCGCATTCGGAATCAGATTCGATCTTTTCACTAACTTCCACCTCGTTGAACATGCTCATCAATTCCAATTCCTTGCGCTTAATGCGATCTTTGATATTCGTAAGGGACTCGGCTTTCTGTACGTCGCGTTTAAAGAACTCATCCATCGTCTCGAATACGCTGCTATATTCATGAGGCTCATAATTGGCCAACGTCGGGATTGGTGTTTTTTTGGGCTTGCGCCTGGTCACATAAGTGCGCTCCATGTATTGCTTTAGCTCGTCCAAGTGCTGCTCCTCATCCTGCTCGTGAGGTGAAAATGTACGTATCATTGATTTATACGATTTCTTCTGCTCAGCCCGGGTCAATTCAATTTCCTTGGCCAACTCCGGGGAGGGCAACAGGAGTTTTATATCTCCCACAAGCAGATCGCGATTCAGTATCTCCGCCTCATTCGTTTGCACGCCCATCTCTGACATTAGGTGTTTCACCATCCTGGCGGAGTCGTGTTGTCCCTCCGTTAAGCTGTCCTTTTTCCCACCACCTGCCTTGCGCGGCATACACTGCTTCGATGTGGTATCTAAGCACTTCGTCTCGGTTCTAGGTGTTGCTGGCTTGCGAGGAATCGCTGCCTTTTGGGCCATTACTCTGCCACGATTGCTGGCCGAACGCAATGTTGAAGCAATCGTTGGCTTCTCCAGCCGTGCCGTCAGCTCCAGACGGTTTATGGTCGACACCTCTGTGGTTTTTGCTCTCTTCCAGACAGCGGTGCCACCATCGCCATCACCGCCGTTGCATCGACCTGCTTTTCCGGTCTTGTGTGGTGATAGTGGCGTCGCCATTCTGGTGCCACGCAACGTCTCATTTGTGGTCCGATTGTAATTCAGTCTCGGTTGGGCCATGGTCATGGGTGCGGTCGCTGCAGTGGGCGTGGTCAGTTTACCGCGCGCAGTCATATTGCAAATGTGAATGTCGATCGTTAGGCGCACAATCTTTGCGGATTCCGTGAATAATCTAGCAATTGCTTCACTTAATTATAATTTTAAAGAGCTACGTGAATTTACTCGAATTCCTCGAACCATGTATACAATATTTAAAAAAATGTTATGTGGCTCCTTTGCAACGAAATAAAATTATCTGAGTTTTGAAGCAATTACTCTTGCGAAGCCAACTTAGTTGCTTAAATGCTTATATTTAACGTATTTTACTAAACTTTTTTTCTGATCCCAACATCTGGTTGCATTTAGAACAGGCATATTTAAGATACATTTACATATATGCACATTACAGTATTAGATTCAATTACAAGAAATGATCTATCTATTGTATCTTACATACATTCCACTTGCATACCCATGAAAATAGATTACAGCTATTACAAAATATATGGTTAGGATAACATAGAGCAGATTTCTTTTCATCTTTCATATATTGTAAATACAAAATGGTTATTTATAAATGTTAATATAT
Source organism: Drosophila mayaguana (assembly GCA_037075325.1). Classification (NCBI taxonomy): domain Eukaryota; kingdom Metazoa; phylum Arthropoda; class Insecta; order Diptera; family Drosophilidae; genus Drosophila; species Drosophila mayaguana. The sequence goes on along the minus strand of JBAMCG010000040.1, from coordinate 1,784,845 downwards.
ATATAGTTCAGATATCTTGTAATGTTCCAATTCTATTTTCATATTTTTCCATCCTTATCTTTTCAAGGTCAATAGAGCGTATAATGAGCCACATACAATTCAAAGCCCTAGCCCTTGTCTTTATTTTTTAATTTCAATTTACAAATATCGAAAAAGAATAAATTTTTTAAGCAAATTAGCTTTATCTTTTAGTGATATATACATGGATGCAACTCATTGAGAGTCATGCACATGTACATATGCATATATATATAAGAAAAACAATATATTAACCCAAAATCGCAACTGACGAATTAACAATAGGCATTATTACTGTTAATTCAGCCAATGCGAATTTGCTGTTTATATACTGCAAAATCGTTTTAAATTTTTACTGCATGAAATATGTTGCAACTGATGCAGACTGACCGACAGAACGCAGTCGAATTGCAGCATGCGACATACAGCAAAAGTCCAAAGAGAGCTCGAGAACTCAATTGTCCTGCGTAGTCCTCGTAGTTATGTTGTTTTATGAAAAAACTACATAATCGTAATATATATATATATATGTGCAATTATGATATAACACACGGGCTTTTCTTTCCCTTTGGCTGCGGCTGTGGCTGCGATTTTGGAGCTCTATTAGCCCAATCATAGAATGGCGGAGGTGATATGTATTCCAATCGTGGTAGGACAGACTCGAAGCCCGAATTACCCGAGGGTAGGTAGCTATACTGACCATTACGCGACATACTTGGGCTATGAGGCGTCAGATTGATCGCTTCCACGGCGACCCCATATTGAGCTTCAGTAGATGGCCGTGTCGTTTCTGTACGTGTTGGGGTTTTAGTCATCTGTATTGGTTGGGCAGCCTTTGTCACTGGTTTGCTGGTAGCCGTCGCAGTGGACGACCGGTTAAGAGATATACGCTGCATGTCTGTACGAATGGAGCGCACGGTTTCGGACTCATTGTCCACATAACGCGGCACGCTAGGTAGCTCATCGAACAGCTTGTCCAGATCCGATTTTTTGTGCTGCTGAGTCGCCTGGGCACCCATTGATAGTAGCTCAGCTTTATTGTAACCAATCTTTGTAGCCGCCGATAAGGGCGTACTGCGTGTATTAGCTGAATAAAAAATATAAGAAAAATGATACATTTAGAGATATGTTTTACACATTTCGTCGTTCATCAAAAGAAAAAAGAAACAACCAGAGAAACGTGAGGCTATGAATAAGGGCGAAAATGAATTAGCCAAATGAGCTAATATATAACGTGCATGATCAAAAGATGCGTTTGCCAATTTATTGTAAACATGGACGGTATTTTGTCATTACAACAGTAACTACAATAGCTCCCCATTGTCTGAATTGCTTGCTGCTTTACGCCAACAACCGCAGGCCGGAGCAATATATTGCGAATGCATATATATCTATGTGCATATATACATATATATCAAAAAATTATATATATATATTTATACATATATACATGTACATATATATTATATTATAAAGGATTTGTGGAATGTGATGTTAAATGTGGATTGTTTACGCCGATCTTGAAAACTTCTAAAACGCATGCTATTGACACACTGTAAATCTGTGAATTTTTGGTTCGATTCAACTCGTTTTCAATCCATTAATACATATATATATATATATATATATATATATATATATATATATATATATATATGTATATATATATATATATATATATATTTATATATATATACATATATGAATATAGATATGTGCTATTATGGGATCATTCGAAATGCTAAAGATCCTGCATATGCATTTGTATATTGGCATTTATGATCACTATCACGATTTCTTTGGTTTCTTTGGTGATATTGATAATTATGACAACGATTATTATTACTTCGCTTGAATGAATGTGCCAACGTGTCCTCAAGTGTTCCGTCCATTTGCTCCTGCCGACAATTATGATTATTATTTTTTTTATTATTATTATGATTATTGATCGGATGGCAGCCAGAACGCGTCGGATTAACTCTTTGAGCCCCACCACCGTTCGCCTCGATCATCTTATTATCATCCGGATAATAGGGCGAACCGACGAGAGTTTTTTTATCCCGGCATATGTCAATAATATGACGAAATTCCTGATTCTTGCTTAGCGTGCGCGGATTACCAATTAGGATAAGCAAAGACATGGCACGTGATAGCAAAACGTTCAAACGCTGAAATTAATCAAAAGTTGATATACATATAATAATGTTCATATAACAATCATAATAAAATTCAAACTCACTCGACTATTATTAAGAAATCCTAATTTTTCGGTAAATGAGCGCACAAAGGAAACAATTATTATTTGCTTCTCCTTGCCCTGAAACAGTTCAACCGAACCACAATCAATTTGATGCCAGTTGCGCATGTTGAGTTGCTCCTGGATGCGCTGGTACTGATTCTTATATGGCGATATAATGCCAATATCCGTTTGGGCCAATTTATCACCGTTGATGCCAAAGTACATTAGATCTTTCACATAGTCCATAACTGCATCGATTTCCTTATTGTTGCACAGACTGGCACGCAAATGGAAACGATTATATAAATAGGAACTAGCTGAAACCGAGAGAAGCATACCTCAGCGAACTTTGCGAATTCATCGTCGTGCCAAAAACCGAATGAAACATTATAGGGAAATGTTCGTTGGGGGTGTGAAACCAATTTCTAGCCATGGAAACTTTTTCTATAAGTACAAAATGAAATATATTTTATTAATATACAACAATTCGAGCACGTGAATGAGTTGACTTTTGACTAATAATATTTCGAAGATTTTTTTTTATCGAATTGCTTATTGTTTACCATACCCCATAAAATATTATAATGTAATCTATTTTGAAATTCTTTAACCGAATAATGTGTTGTAAAAATCATTTCCGCCCGTCTTTGGACTAAATATTTTGCTAACAACTTTAATGTCGCCCACTAAACAAATAATTAGTCAGTGTTAGACACACTTACCAATTTTCGCCTCCGATCTCAATTCGCTGTTGTAGTAGAGATCACTGTAGAGCTTAACAATTTCGGGGTGGGAACGATAGTTACGTCGCAGTCGTGACTGTACGGCGGCGTTGTAATCCCCATTCTCGTCCAAACGGTAGCATACGCGCTGGAGTAGACGCTCGAATAGCGATACGCTCAGACCCCACTCACCGGCACGCTTCGATTGCAGTACCGGGCCCAGCTGCTTATGATCGCCAGATAAAATAAGATTTGTTGTTGGAGCAACGGTACAGGTAATGCCCATCAGCACCTCCGCTTCTGTAGAGGCGGCAGCCTCATCGACAAAAACATGTGTGAATACGCTGCGTTTGTCTTCGGCACGACCGAAGCCGCCCGTTGAAAGTTTGCCCGCCAGACTAAGGGTGCACACCACAATTCGATATTCGTGCACAGCCTGCACGTCCGGGTAAAAGTGTAGGGCGTACATATTCGAATATTCCAAGAGCAAGTCATTAATATTATCGATGCGTCTGTCGCAGCTAGCGGCAAAGATGCGCGTCAGAGGACGCGGCTGACTTGGCGCCTTCGATATGGAGCGTAGTAAACGCAATGCGATCTCATCGCAGGCCGTATTGGAGCCGGACAGGACCAAGATATGTGTGTGTGGTCGGTGCACATACAGCTGGTAGATGGCCTCACAAATTGTCGCCGTTTTGCCAGTGCCGGGCGGCCCAACGACAATGTAAGGAGCCGGTAGCTTATCACAAAATGTAATTTGTTGCACCGCCTGCTGTTGCTCCGGATTATGTCCAATACTCTCATTATAAAAGCACAAAGCGCCCCTGGCTACCGGTTCTCGTATAATTGAAGATGGAAACAGCAAACGGTCCACGTGCTCTGTATTGCTGAGATTTAACTGACGCAGAGCCCGATATTGATATCGGAGAACTGCTCGCACGGGTCGAAAGAGTAGCGTGTACGTGGTGTTGTCTAGCAAATGACGATCGCAGGTGATATTGACGCGTTGCGTCGATACGCCCAGGATGCGAGCAAAATAGACGCGAGGCTCCCGACGATCCTTTTCGGGTACGCCAAACTGTTCGTTTATCTTTTGACCCCATTGAATGAGCGCATCGAAATCTTTGAGTGCTAATTCCAATATCAGGCCATTATTATCCAATAGCTGTCTGATGCTGTTCGCTTTGCCGGTCTCTGTCGGAGTAATCGTGCAACGCTCGTTAATGATAAGGACATCATCGCCAGGCGAGAGAATATCCTCGGCACTCAAGTTCCTTGAATTTGGCTGCAATTTAACGGACAACTCTTTGCCGAACTGATGCAGCTCCATTTTGGATTGCTTAAGGGCAACATAGCACTGCAGCCGCTCAATATCCTCCACTTGGAGCAGTGTGCGCAGCGTCCCATATATATTGCGTGGCGTGAACTCCCCCAATTCACAATAGTTGCGATAATCCTTGTTGTATTCAGACAATCGAACTTGGGCATCTTCCGCATCATGTTTCAGTGCGGTAACAACGGGCTTTGGTGGTATAGCTGGTTCTAGCCAACCGCCACGAAACAGCTTCTTGCTGGACAGCCGATAGGGATTCACATTAAAGCTGGCCTTGGGCAACGCATCGGTACGCATAAAATGATGCTGTTCCACATAATGATGGCGCTGCCCATTCACCAGTTGACTGTACCCAATTACAATCGGCTGTTCACGCAGTATCGTGAAGACGTGTGAGTCGACAAAGAAGATCAGTTGCCCACTTTCGGTCACCTCCAATGGCAATCGATTGTTGTAGACGTAATAAAACTGACGCGACTGCACAATGGTAAATTTCTCAATCACAATATCCTTTAGCTGCGTCTCCAGCGTAAAACCAAAATAATGACTATCCACGCAGGTCCTATACGAAAGCTTCAGCATTGACTGACTACTGAAAGTAGGAAGAGAACGCATGTGTGTGTGTTAGAAATGTACTATTAATAATACTTCCAATATCTTCATAAATACACAACAATACAAGCCAATGGCCACATAAGAATAAATAGGAAAGTATTACAATTTAATAAGAAATTGCAAATTCATCCCAATTTTAAGCAATTGAAACGAGCAAATGAGAAATGAGCAATACATATGACCTTAAATACACACTTATCCTATAGAATGAGACCTGATACAATAGCTTAACAACTATTAAACATAATACGTTGTATATAACTATGCTTTTTTATCAGGTAACATTCTACAAACATGGTTTATATATAGTACCAACTATTATTTCAGGTATAATAAATATAATATAAATAAAGTGTGTAATATAAATTGTAAACAATAATTGGAGAATCTGATTGATAGAATATGCCTACGTTATATACATATATGTATATATGTACATTGTAGTCCTAGTGGATTTTTTATCTATAAATTCCATATTATCAACGTATAATTGTTATTGTTAACTAGAAGTATATAAATAGTAAATAGATACGACTGCTTTCTTATATACATTCCACTTAGATTATCTGTATAACACTTACTATTTTGTCATTTTCTGCAACGACTCAAAGTCCGACTCATCGCCATGGTATTCGATGTGCTCCTCATACTTCTCAATGCTATCAAAGTTGCATTGACAAAAGTAGCAACCCATCGAACTTAACTCAAAGTCCAAATTGCGATGTTGCTTTTGCGTCTTTTGATATTTTAATGGAATTGACTCGGCCTCCTCATCCAGCACATATTCTGGGAACAAAACAAGAAGACACCAAACGGAGGATTCGATAAAGAAAAGCAAGGATCGAAACTTATGGGAATAGCTTACTTTGCACAAGTGGACCAGATTGCGTAGTATCCGTCACATTGCTAACAGCAGAAAACTCAGTTTGTCGCTGCTTCTCGTCGATTGCATTATACTTCTCCCTTCGAAACTCCATTAGAGCTACGCTCTTGATCCGGTAGTTGGAGTCGCCGCGCGGAGTATTCATCAAGAAGTTTGTACGCTGCAGCAGTGAACCGATCTATAAATAAATAAATAATACCCACAAATATTGCTGACTGTTCTAAACTTTAATGGGATGTATGTATTTGTGTGTAAATTAGCATGTGGGGTTTCATATAAGTGCACACATAAAGCAGATAGATAAAAAGAGGAATCCCACGAATGGATAGTGGGTTTACCCATAATTTTGTTTGGGGCTTTTATTCGATGAATATCTTATATATATTAATTTAAATCAATTAATTCAAACAGCACTATCTTTGTTATGGGTTAGCCGGCTAGGTGAATGTGGCTAGATTAATTGAGCTCGTCGATGGCACATACGTATACATACATACATATACATGTAGATGTTGAAGTCTGTCTGTTGCATACAAGCAGTATATACATTTGTGTAGTACGACCTGTCTTGACCTCAACTAAGATGAACTCCAATATTAATAGCGAAAAAATGTACATATATGTATACATATATACGCTTATCACTTTTTATAGTGGCAGAACTAATTTCCATTTGTCACGTTAACACATATTGTTCTTTTCTAATTTTGCATGCATCTATAATAAATAGTATGTACATACATATGAACATATATATATATATATATATATGCATTTATACATGCATGCATATACATATACAAATAATGAATATATTCATATACATATAACAATAACAACAGAATGTAGAACCGGCTTAGCGCACATGGCTGAACATTTACGACAATTCTAAAAAAAAAATACAACAAAGAGGCGACTATAGATTACAGTTTAATCTGGCAAAACCCAAACGCTTGCAAGCATATGACTAACAGACTTTGTCATCTGCGAACGGATGCGGGGAGAGAAGTAGAGAGAGAGAGATTAAGAGAGCTGCGTTGAGTTGATAAAGCAAATATAGAGAATTGGAAGATTGGCAAAACAAAGCGAAACACAATTGAAAATGTTTAGATATCAAAGAGAGCACAAATAGCAAATCTACGTTCAAGTGTGGGTCTTAGTACAGTATGCATACAGTATCATAGCTGATCTCAATTAAACAGTTATAGAGCAAATAGATCCACTAATAAGCGAGAAACTTTATGAAATGAACTTTTTGTAATTCAAGTTTTGTCAAGTAAGAAATTATGTATTATCAAGTTTATAGTTTATAGAATTTCACTAGTTTTTCACTAGTGTTGACCGTTTCTTTTTTATATGTATGTTTACAACGGTGGTCTGGAAACTTACGAAGTACAAAATTAATATTTTCAAACTTCATTGTTAACTAGTCTATAAATATCAATTAATATTCTATATTATTAATTTAGTTCATTATATCAACTGTTGACTGTATCTTTTTTATGTGTGCCTGCTAATTTTTAAAACATCAGAATATAGACTTTATTTAAATGCAAAATTTTTAGTTTCGTAATTTTCCCGGATCACCCTGATATATATACCCTTGTTTACTTACATTATAAGCCCCATTTACGGAGAGTTTAACGTGTAGCTCTGTGCTATTGGGCTCCCGTCGCAGATGGTTTTCGAACTCCCTTCGCAGCGTTCGTTTATCAACGTACCAGCTGCTGCGCGCGCTTATCACCTGGAGCTCAGCCATTTTTAGGAGAAAGCAGCCAATTAAGTCTCGCTCTAAGGATTTTTTTTAATCAAGCCACACTTTATAAATAGTACGTAAAAGTAGTTAATGCACTTACCCCATGGCTTGCGTTGCTGCAAAGCTTGGAAATCAGCATTGTTGATGTTGTGGTTCTTGTTGTTGTTGTTTTTGGCGGTTGTGTTTTTGTTGTTCAAGCTTACAAATTTTTTTGACGGCGGCGTCATTTGCGGCGTCAAAATGGAAAGTGGCATTGTTGCTGTGCTTGTTACTATTTTTAATCTATTTGCAGGGACCGCCTTCTCTTGGCCACTGGCCTTTTTTTTAATTTATTTTTTGTACAAACGTACAAACGTACAAGCACGCACACACGCGCACGCGCACACTCTTACAAACACACACACACACACACACTGCACACGCACTCCCACACTAGTGCACACTGACTCAAAGTAGCAGTGCCAAAAAATAGAAATTGATAGCACTCTGGATTCTGGTTTCTAAACTGTAATTAAATGCAAATTTTGTTTGAGTACACAGCTCGATGATCACATACACACACAAACGAAATTGCAAATTGCAATCTTCGCGAAGCACTAAACAAAGAGCAACCCGAGCAACACAATGCTTCAACGGTAAATGACAAAAATGCACACTATCACAGCTCTTATATATACATTTATAATTGCACATGAGCTTAGAAATGCGAGTCGTTATTGATCTGGTAGCTGTCAGCAGAAATCGAACAATATACTGAAGCTCTTTCACTAACAATCTTGTAAGTGAGCATTTTGCTCGGCTGATTAAGTGAGCGTTTGTTTGTGTACGTGTGCGAGAGATGAATTCTAGGATATGTATGCGCGCGCTCATGTGACGGTAAATAAAGGCAATATACTATTGTTGCCATACATAGCCAGAAGCGATCGTGCATGCTTATGTACGTACACACATATGCATATTCCTATACATATACACACACACACACTTACCACTGCGAATTTTTGATTGCGATAAAAACATGCCACGCCTTCTTAATATGTATTGTATATATGTATTTTTGTCTGTTTTTTTTTTTTTTTTTTTTGGTAGGTATTAAAATGTTGCGTGTAACACGTTTTAAAATATAACTCAAATCAACATGTGAGTGTGATCTAAAATGCGTTCAGGTTGTGAAATCACTTAGGAGACACGTACACAACTTGTGGGTAAAACCTCTTATCTGTGGAATAGCTCAAACAACTACAACGGGGAAGAACCGACTTTAAACTGAATCGGTCATTGTTAAGCAACAGACATCAGCAAGCGCTGTAGTGTGACCAGCCTATGCATTGCTAACTAATCCGTTGCACAGTATTTTCTATAGCACACTAGGCTACACTGCAAAAATCAATTTCAGACACTAAGTTGAAAACAGTTTATATTTATTTGTATAGTTAATCTTACATCACTAGTAAAAGAGTTTTTCAATAAAAGCATTTATTTTTTGGCAAGCTTCAGCTTCTCGGAGCCAAATATGACGCCCGTTTCAACAAGCTTGCGTTTCATAGCGAACGGATTAACGGAATTCAGGGGCGAACGCTGCTCTCCATCTTTGGAGTCGCTTGCTTGTGACTCCGATTCGCCAAAAAGATTCTCCTGTGTATCCAGGGCTGTGTTGGCATCTGGAGTTGCAGGACGAGATGCTCCTGCTGCAGCAGCCTTAAATAAGTTTGGAGAATTGGAGAAGCGCTTTAAGGCGCCCCGCTTGGAGGCACTCAGTTCCATCGTCTTAGGAGCCAGTTTCGGCGTTGTCGTCTGCACTGGAGCCATGGGCAGAACAATGGTGGCTGCAATACCGTTAGCGCCAAGTAGCTGCTGCTGCTTGCGAGCTTCCTGCACTGCCTCCAGTTGCGGCAGTAGCTCGCATAGTCTATCTGAAAGGTGAATGCGTCCCCGTTTCGAAGCATATTTAACAGCTAGCTGGAGCAGATCAGTGCAGGCGATGGACTCGATTAGCTCACGTGCCCGCGTCTCACACTCGCTGCTGCAGGCCAAAGCAAACAACTTTATGGCCGTCTCCTTCTGTAGCTTCTCAGCGCCTTCCCACTGCATTAAGCTGGCTCTTAATAACGTATCCTCCAGCTCCGATTTCTCCAGCTCAATGTCACAGAGCGGCAGTTGCATGCGAAGCTCCTGCAGCATAGGACGTGGATTAGTCATGGGATAGGAGCTGCCGCGGCAGAGCACAGCCTCAATAATCTGTCTGCGCTCTGAGAGAGCTACTATGAAGTAGTTGTTAGACACGCTGGAGCTCTGTTTTAGGGTGTCGCAGATGGGGAACCAGGCATTGCTGGCACGACGATATAGCTGCACCAGACCCATGTTATCCGCAAAGCTGGGCGAGCCCACATCCGAAAATCCAAGCCAATTTAGTTGTCGTCCCGGTGTCAAAGGCAACGCAAGTTGCTCTACGCGCAGACTCAAGCCACTCACATTAACCAGCATGGCAGCCAAATGCTGTTGGCTCTGGCTGCAGCCGGCGGCATGATAAGCACACATCACGCTATTCTCATGTCCAGCCAATGCGACCACCTGCCCAGGTAAGCTTAACACCTCGCGCTGCGTGCCCATTACGCTAAACAGGCGCAGAAAGTGATTACTGGTGGCCACGGCAATCAGCTGACTAGTGGCCACCAGCGCCTCTACGCTCTCGCAGTCCGGCAGACTCAGCGACCATTCCTTGTTGCCAGCTGCGGCCAAGGCGATGACTACCAGCTTGCTGCTTTCCGTAGAAGCCAAAGCTAAGGCGCTACGACTAAGACTCGCAAGATTATGTTGATTGTAGTTATTACTCAGGTGTAGCGCATGATGCACGCTCGCATCGTGGAATTCTACATCGATAGCTCCATCACCACTTGGCTCGGTATGTGCTGTCACAATGCCCACATCGTTCCAGGCCAAATAGTGATGTTCCAAATCAATTGGTGTGGCGCCTGGCTGAAAGGGAGCCTGCTGCTTGAAGAGCTTTAGCTGGGGAGTAGGGGGCACAGTGGAGCTGCTGGCTATGGAATGCTTCGACAGCTGGTCGTCTATTTCATCTGGCACATATCCCGATTTGCTCATCACTTTACGTTTCAGCTGCTCCAGGCTAACGCCATCGCCGTCATCAGCTTCTGCCATATCTTCATCGTCTCCACCCTCAAATTCAAATCCTGTGCCTGTGAGCAGCTCATCGTGCTCCTCCGCTAGCTCACCGTCTAGTCCGCTTCGTATCTCTTCTTCGCTTATAAATATGGTACCCAATTGTCCAGTAGCATCGCAATAGGCCAACTCATCAACAGTGGCTGGATTCCAGGCGAGGCACGTGATGGATTTGCAGTCGCTGGGAGGTGCTTCCACAGACAATGCCTTACGCCGCACCACATCAAATATGCTCAGCTCCCCACTAGTGGTGCCCGCTGCCAAACGCTCTCCGTTCGGCGAGAATTGGCAGCAACTGTAGTTGCTAGAGACACGATCATCCTGTAGCTTGTAGGCCACCTCCCAGTTGGAAGTATTGAGGACAATTATCTCCTTGTCTAGCGCATAGGCCAACTGTTCACCGCGCAGTGGTTCAAAGCTGGGCGTCCCGAACAGGCTGGCACTCTCAAAGCTATTTACGCGTGGTAATCCTGATATACTCTTCAGCTCTTCGCCCGTCTCAAACTGCCAGATCTTAAGCAGACCGTCTCCGGCCACCGAAGCCAGCAGATGTCGCTCAGCATGCAGATCCAGAGCTAATACAGGTCCCTTGTGCCCTTCCAGCGTGGTCTCGGCTCCCGCACTGTCACCCTTCAGAACCTTTATATGTGTATCCTCGCTGCCAGCAGCTGTAAAGGACCCACAGACTCGCAGACACGTTACAGGTGCAGTGAAGCGCATGAGTATGCCATCGCTGTCCATGTCGGGGAATGTGTATGCGTGTACCGTGTTGCGATCTGTGGAGGCCAGCAGTCGGCTTCCCGTATGCGCAATGCACATGACAAACTCACCCAGGCAGGTGGAACGGGGATCATCATCGCTGATGCAGGTCCAGTGCCGTATATCGCCATCAGTGCCGCATGTGATCATGAAATCACCTTTAGGCGTGTACAATAATCCAGTGTACCCATTAGTGTGCGCATAACGAAGTGAACTGCGCGAAAAACTCATTTTTGTATTATTATTTATATCTGAGATTTGGTTTAGCCCTGATCTTCGTTTCCTCAGCGTTTCGCGCCAAAACAAAACTAATCAGTGTTGCACAACGGTAAACGTCATTTGCAGCAGTGACTGGTTTGCTAGTCCGTGTATTTGTGCACAAAAAGTTAAATTTACTATTGTTTTCAAATTAATTTACTTATCACTACATAGAAAAGCTTAAAATCAGATAAATTTATATGCTTATAAATAAAGGATTACTTACCACACTCTCTATCCACAGCTTATATGAGCAGCATACCTGGCGTATAACTAATCAGCTGATTTTATGGGACGCCGATTAAAAATAAAATAAATCAAAACCGCGCAAAGAAATATAAATAATTACAAATGCATATGTAATCATATAATAAAACATAAAGTGCACAAAATAAACAGAAAGTAAAATATAATTATATTACATATTGTTCTATACCAACTTTATGTCATGCACCCCACATAAACACAGCTGTTTCCGTATATTATTGTTTTCTTAGCTGCTGCCGGCGTTACGGCACAATATTATTATTATTCAATAATGCTTAAAACTTGTGCGAAACATTTAACAAACAATTATGGCGCATGGCGCTGCCTTTCGATGCAGCCATCGCACATGAATATTTTCGACAGAAATGCGAAGCGACTGCAAAAGGAAAGAGCGGCACTGAAGTAAGATCCTCAACAAGGTTTCATCGAGTTCTCTTATAGCAATTTAATTTCTAACAGCACAGATGTGGCGCTCTATGATTATCTTAAGGAGGAGGTGGGCTTCCGTTTAGCGGATCGTGTTTTTGACATAAAGCGCGAATTCAAAACCGCTGCCGACATTGGCTGCAATCGTGGTTATATATCAAAGCATATCCTCGCCGAGTGCGTGGAGCACCTGACCTTGACCGACACAAGTGCCTCAATGCTGGAACAGGCGCAGGGCACACCAGGCCTTCGAATGAACAAATTGGTGCAGGACGAGGAGCAACTGGATGTGGGTAAACAAGTGAAGTTTATGAATTAAGCTAATGATTTAATATTTGTTCTGCCCGTGCAGTTTGAAGAGAACTCCATGGACTTGATCATATCCAGCTTGAGTCTGCACTGGGTCAACGATTTGCCCGGCTGCTTTGCGCGTATTAAACGTACCTTAAAGCCCGATGGCGTGTTTATTGCTTCGCTATTTGGTGGTGACACGTTGTACGAGCTGCGCTCCTCGTTGCAGTTGGCGGAGCTGGAGAGGAAGGGTGGAATCGCCCCTCACGTTTCGCCCTTTACTCAAATCCGTGATATTGGCTCGTTGCTGAATCGAGCCGGCTTTACAATGTTAACCATAGATACGGACGAAATAGTCATTGGCTATCCCAGCATGTTTGAGCTAATGTGGGACCTCAAGGGCATGGCCGAGAACAATGCCGCTTTCAACAGACCCGCTCATCTAAGTCGCGAAACGCTAATGGCAGCGAGTGCCATTTACAAGGAGCTCTACGGCAAACCGAACGAGGAAGGCGTCCCAGCTACATTTCAAATTATTTACTTGGTGGGCTGGAAGCCGGGGCCCAATCAGCCGCAGCCGCTGCCCAGAGGCACAGCTGATGTGTCCCTTAAAGATCTCGGAAACATATTCGAAAAGGGAGGCAAAATTAAAATCGATACCGAAACGTAAACCTATGAATATTTGCCAACAATTGTTCCATAAATCGTGTTTATGTTTGAAACGCACTTCAAAAATTTAATTTACAATCAACGTGTAACTTAAATAAAGTAAAAATTAACTTATTTTGAGAAAAGCAAACTGCTAATTAGACAAACATAAAGTTCAGTGCGCGCTAAACTTAATCTACTCATATACTTAGTTGATTTTCCCTTTTTTCCAAATATATAAATTACTTAAATGTAATATGTATATATATATTAATATATAAACTTGCATTGTTGGGCATACAAAACAATACATACATACATATGCTCTATATATAATCATAATCATAATCATTCGTTTGCTCTTGCATATATATCAACTTGCTCACTTGCTAATATTTGGTAGCATGGACGTAACTTTTTAATTTTGTTTATATATATATATATATATATATATATATATATATATATATATATATATATATATTGTTTAACGTTGCTTTGTATTTTCTTTGGGTTTTTATATACAATTTACAACATGCCTATAATAGCTCTATAATTTCATATCCTCTTTAATTTATTTTGTATTAAATACATGTTGCTCTTGCTACAACAAATATCTGCATTTATTTCTCGATTGCTTTTCTTGCGGTTTATTTTTTCGTATTTATTTTATATTGTTTTGGGAGCTTGGCCCTTGTCAGTTGTTTTCTGGCTTCGTGCAAAGTTTCTTTACAAGCACACTCTGTTAAGTATCTATATACAAAATCTATACGTATGTATATATAATTTTATACATACAAAGAAATTTGCCGAATAATTGATTAATTTCTTGCAAACAATTTTGTTAATAAACCGAACTAGAAATTTGAGAAACTTTTTTTTGGCTTGCGTTTTACATTACATTTAAATATCAGTTTTCTGTGGCAAGGCGACAAAGCTTAAAAACTAGGCAAGAACGACGATGACAGGATGTGGAACACAATTAGAATGTCTTAACGGTTAAGTATGGCACTCTTACGGGTGTCGATGTTGTCGTCGTCGTCGTCGTCCTGGCTGCTAATCAGCCCAGCGCCAGTGGTGAACGCGGCGGCACGGGTGGCGGTGTTGCTGTATTAGTTCTAGTGGTTGCATTGCGTTTTGGAGTTGCAGCAGAGTTTGTTGTTGTTGTTGTTTTTGCTGCTGCTGCTGTTGTAGTGTTTGTTGCTGCTGCCACGGCGGACATCGCTTGAGATGCCGGCGGCAGCTGACGTCAGGTGCCCAGCAGCAGTTCGCGTTGCGGTGCATTTTGCAGCATATTGGCGGTTTTCAAGTGAATGCTGCAATAAACGAATGTTTCAATTATTAACTGATTATTTGAAAGCCCCAAATTGAGGAAATGCCAAGACTTTACTTATTGTCCTCCAGCGACATGGTTTCCGATGAGCCGTGAGAGGCAACTGAAGTACCTGCAAGCGAACTTCGAATTGAGTGCGAATCCTCGGGTACAGTAAGCGTAACTAATAGTTTATGTATTCGTTTTGATTTAGATTTTGTTTTTGTTTTTATAGAGTAGATGATATAGTTAACATTTGCCAATATGTTCAGTAGTTGTTCGTTGTTTTCCAATTGTTGCATTTTCCAATGTAGATTTTTTGTATTTTTGAATTTTTTTATTTTTTGTTTGTTTTAAAAAAAAACAATTTAATATTTAGTTTTGATTACGAATTGGTTGTTAAGTTTGTTAGTGTATGTTGTTATGCAAAATAAAAATGATTCACATTTTAATTTATTATCAATCATAAGCTGCAATAGAGTTTGTCTAGATTCAAAGAACATGCAAAAGTGCAATAAAACAATCTGGCAATGAGAAATCCAATCTTCAGTACAAAAAATCATATGTATTTATTTTAGCTATATATATATATACTTTTGTATATATATATGTCTATTTAATGTTTTAAGCTACAGCTACAATCTGAATTTGGCATCCTGTGTGTTTTAAGTAGCAAATGAAATGATATATAAATGCAAACTTAATTTAAGCAGAAACATAATTTAGAAATGCAGTTACATTTTAATATATATGTAGATAGACTTCTTTTATGTATATAGGGTATATATCAGATTTGTTGGCATTAATAAGTACGTGTATAGAGTAGTTAATAGTTTAGGTTAAGTGTTTTAGTTAGGTTGTGCATTGAAAATCGTTGTACGTATTGCTGGAATCGTTGGTATCTTAGGAATTATCAGTTTTATGTTTGTTTTTGTTTTTGGAATAAATATGTATATGCATATATATATGACTGATTTCAATATATATGTAAGGATAATATCAGTTGCGTGTTTGTTTGAGAAATTTACGCTAAATACAAAACGTTGACATTAGACAACAACAAATATTTACGTTTAACAAATTTGTGTGCTAAGCAACAATTTTCGATAGCCAAAGAAATTAAAGCTAATTACTAATTAATGTAAATTTGTAACTAATCAATTGGCATTCAATTTGAGCAACGGCAAATCAATCGAATAAATTTTATAAATTCAAGTACAAAATTCAACTTAAAAACTACGACATATATACGATTGAAGATTGATTAAATAAACAGACTACAGTCGCGTATTCTCCACGCTCAGCGCATCATCATCATCAGCATCATCATTAACATCAACATCACTAACAATAACGACAGCACAGTTTTTCTCATTATGATGCTTGACTGCTTTGGCTAAGTTCTCCTGCGTTAGCTTATCAGCTCCATTCTCGACCAGGACTCGTTTACTGTACTGCTGCTGATGATGATTCTCGTGCTGCAGCTGCACTTGCTGGCTTTGCAGCGCCTCCAGCGCCTTATCCAGATCGAGTCGATTGCGACTATCGCTATCGCTGCTATAGCTATGCCGTTGATTTGACAAACGATCGGCTGAAATGTGCTGCATATAGGGATAGGACTGCTGCTGCGACTGCTGCCAGTGGTAGTTGAGATTGTTAACGCTCTGGCTGCGACTGTCTTCGGGCCCGGTGATCACAAAGCCATTGCCATTGCTATACAGTGAATAGCTACTAATTGCCGGCGAGGTGGCTAAACTAGTCATACTCTGATAGGTTTTCATTGAATACGCATCACCTACGAACAATAGAGATTATGCAGTGTTTTTTTTGTTCTTTCGAATGTTTTTGGTTTTTTATTGGTTAAATATTCGATAGACGCCACACACACAGGTTTTAACATGTTTCCACAAGACAAAATCCCGCGTAGACATTGAGAAGCGTTTGAATAAATGCGTGTGATATACATATGGAGCGGACATTGTTAGACAAATGTATTTCAAATGGAACATGTATATATATAAATCTCGAATGGCGTGTGAACTGTGACGCATATTTAATAAGCGACGGTTTATGCTTAGTTATGCATAGTAATATATATGTATATACATACATAGACAGTTAATTTCGCACTCATTCATCATTATATATACATTCTTTTTAGTTTTAGTGAGCACAACAACCACAACTCGCACCCGCAGCCCAGAACCGCAAAAAGAAAACAACAGGGTATCACATAGTCCCGTCTTTAAATTTAGCCAATTACAGCCACTTAATTGGGTCAGCGAACTTTACGATGCGTACTCAATGCAACATTTTCTTTTTTTGGTATTCATTTTTAGGTTGAAGTTCATTGTAAACAATTAATAAAAAGCCTTGGAAATTAATAAGAACTTCAGAAAGATCTGTCGTTATGTCGACATTATCTCTCTTTAACAAAAGTTGAAACTTTTTGGAACTATATACAAATTAACCAGCACATTTAAAACATATATATATATATATATATATATATATATATATATATATATATATATATATATATATATATATATATATATATATATAGAAACATAAAATAATATACAGCAAATGGGGAGATTTCATTACAGATATACAAGACTAAATACGTATGCCAAACGCTTGGTAAAAATACAATTAATGGAACTGTGTACAAAATTAAGACGAGAATAAGACTAAATTATAGTTGTAAATTATAATAAATAAATAAATTATAATTTACTTTTAATTCAATTTTAAACAAATATATATTTAAACTGATTTCAAAGCTTGCACCACACACACTACAAATTACAATCAGGTGTTGTTTATATAAAGATTTCAAGAAATGTGTTTTTATTTTAAGTTAGTAGAGAAGCAAGCGTTAGATATAGTGTAATAAGAATAGTCAAGTTAAGTAGCTGTGCCATTGGATTGGCACCAATATATATACAAAAACTCACCAGTTGCGCACTCGGATGTCTCATAGGACACCGTAGATTGTACTTCAATTGCGTTTTGTTCTTGCCTATCAAATTAACAATAAAGTGAATACATTAACAACTGTGTATATATATTGAATGTGCAAATGTTCAAACCTTGTTATCACATCTGTTAAGACTTGCTTTTCCGTATCGGTGTAGTCACGTCTGCGTCCAGTTTTCTTCTCGAGATCCGCCGCCACGAAAACGCCGAGCGGCCGTGTGGGAAACTCATTGGTTTTCGCTGGTGGGGGCACATCGAGTTTCAGATCTTTCAACTTCTTCATGACACGCTCGAGCGCCTGAATGGCATCGTCGTCGCTATATCCGAAATTCTTATGCAGCTTCACTTGCAGATATTCAATAATGCCATCCATATCTTTCAGACGCAGCAGTTCGTCCTTGTGCAAATAAAGTATAGTAATGGCCATGGCTAATATAACACGATCACCATCCAGCAGAAAAATATCCCAAACACGTAAACTTAAACTAAAAGGTACCTGAAAATACAGAAATATTTATAAATTAAACGGAATATAATTTGGTACACTTCCCTTCTGTTTACTCACGCGCTCCACAAAGACCACAAAGAACCACTTGATGGCATAGAGCAGTGCATCCACATTGTGTTTCATAAAATGTTTATGCAGCTTGCGCATTATCTTCGACAAAATGCGATCATGATGCTCGATGAAGCGCGTCAGCTTTGGAAAGCCCTCAATGAACAGACCGTGCATGCCGTATTTGCGATCTGTGATCAGTGTATTGAGTGCCCAGAACGCCTCCTCCTCCTGCATATACAGCAGCAATACGCCCGCCACACACGCCATGCCCTGGCAATAGCCCAGCTCAGAGTTGTAAATGCTATAGGCGTTCAGCACGTTGAACAGTGAGCATTGCTTCACGCTATATCTCTCCCGATATGCCAGATTGTCACGAAACTGACGATTGACGTCCGCGTCGATTTGCCGCGTCTCAGTTGCATTCTCTTTGGCCATCTGCAGCATGCGGGCGTACACGCCCACATTGTTGTCCATCGACTGCTGCACATTGAGCAACTGCTTCCAAGCTGGCCAACGCATTCGATCCGGTATTCCCTTGTACACCCGCTTATGTAACTTGTCCTGTGGCGGAGGCCAGTGATTTAGCATTTTCACCCATTTCTTATCACGCTCCAGTTCGATCTTCGTGCGCTGCACCTCCTGGGAGTCGCGGGACGATGGCAGGCGGGAGTCGTGCATGAAGCCGTATCTAAAAACAAGATACATTAAATACATGTTAACGCTGACAATTGCCATTGCCGATAAGATAGCAGTAGTAGTAGGCAAACGATTTCATCAGGTGTACAAATTCCTAGCTGAAATAACTTTTTTTTAGAGCACATAAGACATGACAATGCTGAGCCAACATAGAAATGGCGAACATGAGTTTATTTACGTTTAGAACTGATTATTTGTAGGATACTTAAACTGGATAAACAATTCTCTTTGATTAACACTTTCCTAAGATCTGGTTACATTGTTTGCGATTTGCGGTTATTATGTATTAGATTAAACAATTGCTACTGCTACCTGATAAGATATCACAACAAATTATATAAAAAGAAACTAGCAATTCAATGTCTTATTCATTCCATTAACTTATGCTCGACAGATATGAAATACGTCAACCAAACTCACATGCAATGTGGCCAATAAGAGATTATTCTATATTCGGAATGTGCCTAGCAGTATAGACTTTTTTGGCTGTTCTTTAATACGCCCTCTATTGTTGCTATATGGTTGTATTGTTTCGATTAACAGTTATTTATGCATTAGTCAGCTCACCCACACACACAGTCGCTAATCGCTCGAAACAAAGGAAAACAAAGTCCATCCTTACTTACTTGTCTGTTATGTGATAGATTTCAAATGTGGGATTCTCCCAGGAGTCGACGACGTTATGGGGATCCAGGCCCAGCTCATAGCGCTTGAATATATCCTCGCGTTCATCTTCGGCGCGTTTCACTAATGCGTACTGCTGCTGTTCTTGTTGGTGGTTCTGCTCGCCATTATCGTGGGCGGGCGGAGCGGCTGTCATTGTGGGCGTGGGCAGGCACTAGGCATCCAAGTGCTGCTGTTGATGGTGCTGTTTTTGTTTTTGTTGTTATTGCTATTGCTGTGGTTGTTGTTGTTGTTGCTTTTATGCTCCGTTGTGGCTCCGTCTAGTGTTTGTGTGTGCTTGGCAAGAATGTTGAATGGGAGCGGCTGCTGCTGTTCGGCGATAGCGCGAAACTTTTTATTTATTTTTTAAGATAAAAGCGAACAATATAATAAGCATGCATTAACATATGAAAACGAACTCTAAAGCACACATATACATATGCACGTACACAAACTCACACAAACATACATAAATATACAGCACTCACACACACACAGCAGCAATCAACAGTAAGTCTTGTACATTCATTTAAATGCAAGTCTTCGATTTCACTGCAAAAAAAAAGTTTGTTGCATGTGTGTGTATGTGCGTGTGAGTTTTGCTTTTTAAATGTGCAACAACAAAAACAACAGAGAGAGTGTGAGTGAGAGAGCGAGTGCGCGCGAGCGTTACCAAATGACGTGATATTCAATAATATTTAAAGCGTCCCTGAAGCGGCATCAACTTGAAAACAACAACAAAATAACACAGAAAGTTACTCAAAATATACAACAAATATAAAACGCCCCCACACGGCAATGAATTTAGTTAAATTCTGTTTTCGAAAAGTGTTTAAGTGCATATTCTTTACAATGGTTTGTTTTCAATAATATTTGTCTTCTTGCATTTATCTCGTGTGCACTTCCTGTTTTGATTTTACAGCAATGTATATATTTTTTTTATATATTTTTGTCAACACTCACGCTCACACATACTGACACGCACTCGTAAGCCACACACTTGCACGCACTCACAAAGCGTTTTGTTCTGGTGCTTTCACTGTTTTCACATTTGCTGATTGATTGTATTGATGTGCTGTCGTGTCGAATATTTAGCTTATTACCATTTAATTTTGTTTTAATTTATATACAATTTGTGATCAATTAATGAAAATGAGCACATTTGCTGCTTTTTTCAGCCTGCATGTTGAGCGAGTTTTGACTTAACAGAACGGACTGCCCTCACCTTACAGTGTACTGTTTAGTTAACATCACCCAGCGTTGCCACCCCACATTAATCGTTTACCATTTGGCGCGCGTCTCTATATGGCAACTGTGGTAGAAAAGAACCAGCTCGATACTCGTACAGAACTTATCGATAGCATTAATAGCTGGTTCCTGTGTCTTCGACCATTTTTTTTGCGTGTATGTAGTTTTAATTGAGCTGGTCGAGAAAAATTGTGTGAAAAGTCCATGAAAACGTTGCAAATACAACGAAAAAGTGTTGTGCTGTGCACTCAACGCTTACGCGTACTGAATAGTATTCAAAAAACAATGTACACACAGTAATTCCATTGAATAAAACGGGTAAGAAAAACACTATGCCTAAAGTGCGTAGCAAATTGCTCTCAACAAGAGTTTCCCACTGTACACACATATACACGTATATATATATGTGTATATATATGAGAGACTCGATCAAACGAATGAATGATGCCTGTCATCGGTCGATTGCAAATTATTTCGACAGTAATCGAAGTCAAAAAACTGCACTTAAACATTTTGTTTCGATCTATGTTTCCTAGCATTTGTCCATCAAAGACGATATAGCCTATACTTCAAAGCACTTTGCAACAAAAAAGTTTTGGAGATAAAGAACTGATTGTCTTTGCTGTTTGTTCACTATGGTCTCAACGCGCCAAATGTGCGGCAATGCGGGAGGCGCCGGTGGTTATGATGAGACGCCAATAACCACTCGCGCCACAGTAGTGAGGCGAACCACACATTATCAGCACCATCACCATCAGCCGCAGCAGCAGACGCAACAGCAAGTGCAACAACAGCGGCAGCAACCGCTTGCCACCATCGCTCCCGTTTTAAATTTCCTGGACTTGCCCACGGAGCTGATCATCAAAACGCTTGGCTACTTGGATTATAAGAAAATCAGCAATTTAAGATTGGTAAGTGACAACAGGCTGTGAAGTAGAGAGGAGTCGGGGTGTGGTAGGCATGTTACAAGTGCAAAGCGAGTTTCATTATTTAATCAATAAAAAGCAATTTGCAAAATGTAAGTAGAATGCGCGTGGGTCGTCGTTGGCTAAGTAGTCGACGGATAGATGGTTCAAGGGGTAGAGGCATGTTATTCCACTACCTGCATGCACTTGTACATGTTGTTGCTGTTGTAATATATATTATTTTTGCCACTCAAAAGTCGTCAGCTACTATAGCGGAGCGTGGGTCGTGGGTCGTGTCTCGAGCACTATGCATGTTTGTGCGTGCTTTCTTGTTTTTTGACTATTTATCATTTTTGCCATTCAAATAACAAAACACGATTATGTTTCATGAATGGGCACGATGCAATACCTTTATGTGTGCGAAGATAAACAGGAAACAAGTTACGGTATTTGAAAGACAGTAGAAGTATTATTTTTATACTAGCGCTACCATAATGCGACCTGTATTAAGCAATTTATTAATTTTATCGAATATAAATTTAATTTGAATCTTATTGGAAAATAGTTTGTAAAATTTCACATCGAGCGTTACCAGTATTATTATAAATCCTAATTTATATTCTATTATAAATATTAAATATTTTATACAATTTCATATCATTAAAATGTATTAGTATTAAAAAAAAAAAACGCTAACAAGTCGTGTCACGTTTAGATGCATTACACATCGCTACCTCTAAATTTTTTCTCGGGTTTTTTCATGCATTTGATTCTGTGTTCACATTCGTATGTTTTTTGCCTATGTGTGCATGTGTAGCGCACGTGTAGGTGCATGTGTGTGCGTGTATCTGAGAATATGTTGTGTAGTAGGTAGCCAATCGTAATTTGATATATTTATGAGATGCGCTGAAATTTGGGATGCGGGTTGTCACTGGCGCTCTGTGATCCTGCTGAATTTAAAACCAATTATGATTTTAAAAGTACTATATGGACATGTGTTGTATATGATTTCTTTTTTCGCAGGTGTCAAATCGCATGAACGACATTTGCATGAATATGTTGAATGCGGCTTTCGCAAAGCAGATTAAGACTACTTTCAATCGCTTTCAATCAATAAAGTCGAGTATGCCCCGTCGCGAATCGGCTCGTCGTAATCATCCATTGGCCTGCGAATGCGATATTATCGAGACTTGCTATATGCGACTGTCATTGCTCCAAATGTCCATGGGCAAGCACATCGAGCGTGGTCACTGCTGTTTCTTTCCGGGTGCCGTAAGTGAAGCTTATTATCAATTAGTTTGGCTCTATCTGAATTCAATTGCTATGCCTTTGCAGATTCTAGATGAAGTACAATCGATTTTGAACTACATAAGTATTACGCCGCGCTTGCAGCGTCCTTATCGTGTCACCGATGAGCTCTTTGATCTCTCCACCATGGCCATGGAGTACTTTAAGGATCGCATTGAGCCTACTCTGCCGGGCTTGGCCTACTTTAACAAGGACTTTTTCCAATTGCCCGTTACCACAAAGCGGCGTAAGTCGAACTCATCTTAATTTTGATATTTTTCAACTGATGCTTAAAACAATTTCCTTACTAATTTCAGCTGCCTTAGCTATTAGCTCAGATCTCTCGGACAGTTCGAATAACTCACCACCTCAGAACCACATGGTGTTGCGTAAGGGCATACGCAAGATCAAGCAGGGCATGAAGATGTACAATAATCAGCTATCGGTGCTGCGCACCGAGCTACGGAACTGCAAACGCAAATCCGCTGAGCAGAGCAAACAGCTTGCCGAACAACAAAATCTATTGGCGGAGCATCAGAAGCAGACACTGGAATATGCCAATCGCCTGGACGAGAATGACAAGAAGAATGAGGAAATGGCACGCAAATTTTCCACATTGTTACAGGTACATAAGAAGGCGGTACGCTGTTAACATATTCAGTATAATATATGTATATATCAATCCTTGTAGGAACTCAACAAGTGCAAAACCGAGCTACAATTCTGGCGCTCTAAGAGCCCTGCAATACCATCGGTTTGCAGTTCATGCAATTTGAAGGTGACTCCAGTGTTACCGCACGAGGATTTAAAGGCGCTGGTCAATCAGGGTGTCGATCCCGATAACATAATCATAATCAACGATGAGACCGAGGGGGATGAGACGGCTGCCGCCAATGTGGACGGCTGCGAGCTGAACGTAAGCGTTGAGAATCCGTTTGCTCTACCAGATGAGGCAACCACATCCAAGCTGTTGGCCGTTAATACGGCTGCAAAAAATGTCAAACGTAAATATGCGGCAACGATGATGGACAGCGAAATCGCTGCAACGTCCAATATAATTGCGTCCAATGCGACTACGCCGTCTCAGGATCTAGCAAGCCAGCAGGTCGAACCCAGTGGCAGTGCCAGCTGTGGCTATTCGACAAAACTCTTTTATGGCAATCATCAACGTAGCGGCGTGATTGTGAGTCCAGTGTCCATTAAGCTGGTGCCAATGCTGCCTCCCAATGGCAATGAAATAGAAAAGGGAAACGAGCAACAGTTGCAATTGCTTCAACCAGTCAAAAGCGAATCAATTCAAGCAACTCCTGAGACCCATTTGGGCAATGTTTTCGTGGAGCAAATGGAGGCGAAGAAGGCACGTAGAGTACAAAAGGCCAATAGGTGCTTAAATGCATCTGGCAAACGCAGTAAATAAGCATAAAACATATACAAATTAAATTTTTTATTACTTATACATACACACATATATTTACATATAAAAGTCGCACACACACACAGACCCACGGGACACCCAGCGAAAGTGTGTGTGCGAGTGTAGTGTGTGCGCGCAATGTAGTGTTAAAAAGCAAAAACAACAACTGAGGAATCAAATTTAATATACATGCATATATATAGTTATCTATATATAATTGTATATCTTTTACGAACATCGAATGCATTAGGCATTCTGATTATCATTATTATTATTATTATTACTATTACCATTTACAAAATGTATCTATATGTTCTATACACACACATAAATACAGCCGGAAGTAAAACACTTAAAATTATTTGTAAACACATATACACAACAATTTATATGTAGTTTTGAAATGTCGGCAGAGCAAAAGCCATAATTATAATTTAAAAGCAGCATAATTTTTAATATTAGTAGCCACACAAAACACATCAACACAACAAATTAAGGCAGGTGTGAAACAAAACAATATAAATTATGAAAAGAAATGGCAAAGAAATATTTTAAATAAAACTTTAATGCATACAAAATCAATTGCAACTTTCTTATGCTTTTATTGAACAGACCTATGTTCTTTAATCAACCATTGTTTTTCATCGATTCAGATATAATTTTGTTATTGTGCTATTTAGGAAAAAAAATGAAACTCCAGAAATCGACAGTGCTGCCACTTATTGCATTAGCGGAAAGGAGTTACATTGAGAGGCGATGCAGTTAATAAACAATAAAATAAATTGGAAAAACAAAAAAAAAAATGTATATTAAAAGGTAGACCCCAATCGTTAAAAAAATGTATGCTGACAGTTAAATTTAATTATTTTTGAGTACAAATCATTAGCACCAAAAACTGTATTTAAACATAACTGGGACTTTCTAAAATCGACAAGGTTGCCACCTGTTTTGCATGGAGAATCATCGTTAAAAATTGTTATATTGAAATTCGATACATCGCTCTCTCTGCATAGCTTTAATTTTAATTAGAGCCGTTAATTATCGATATCAACGAGGCATATTGAAAATACATAAAAATATGTGCGTCCAGTAAAGAGAGCGATCACTGTTGCTTAAGAGACAACCAACTAAAAATAATCTAATATGTCTGCGAAGATACTCACGCAATTAGCCAAAGTACTTAGGAAAGCGTGGCAGCCAGTCGAGAGAGACTCGCTCCGGCTATATTTATAATTGGCGAGTTCCAAGTAAAGCGTCTGGCAGTCGCTGCTTGGTCGCATTGCCGTGAAAACACTCAATTCGTCTTATTGTATTTTTGCAGACGTACAACACGTAATCAAGGCAAATGCAAGAATACAGCGAAAAATTGGAAGATATCTACGATGAGAAATTGGGCAGGTGGTGGAAAATGAGGGGATACATCTATATAGATTAGTTAATATTTATACAAATATTGCAGGCATTTGGTGGCCAGCCTAAGCGTTGAGCCCGGCGAGACGCTGCTGGAGGAGCAGCCGCTGCTGGTGGCGCCCCATTGGGAATGTGATCGACTAAAGTGCGCTCAGTGTCTGCAGGAGTCGTATGTGATATGTCGCAGGTGCCAAGTGTTTCCGCTGTGCATGGACTGCAGCGAGCATGATGCGTTCGAGTGCGAGTTCTTCGCGAATGGAGCCGGTAGTGGCATTGGCAAAGATCTGCTAATTAAGAACTATGGAATCTGTGCGCTACTGAAGCTTTTGTTATTGCTAGAACAACCGGATCAGCGGGCGCAATGCCAAGTACTGCTGGAAAGACCAGTTAAGCTGGAGGATTATCGTAATGAGGAAGGAGTCTGGCAGGAGCATGAAGAGCAGGTGGTGCGTCCCATAATAGACAGTGGCTTAGCACAGGCTTTGCCGGATCAACAACTGTCATCGGATGCCTTGCATGCTCATTGCATACGCATCGATAGCAGCGCCTACGAGGTCACCGCAAGGGATGGAGATACACTTAAAGGCGTCTATGTGCGCGGAGCTAACTTGCCACATAGCTGTGTCCCAAATACGGTGGTCGCTCTAGACGAACAGTTCAATTTGAAGCTATATGCCGCTGTGCCCCTTGAGAGCGGCCAGATTATCTATACATCCTATGCGAATCCGCTAATGGGCACCAGTCAGCGACAGCATCAGCTGCGAATGACTCGGCACATGGAGTGTGCATGCGTACGATGCCTGGATCCTACGGAACTGGGCACCCACATGAGCAGCATGAAGTGTCGGGATTGCTCTGATGGCTATGCTGTTTGTGATTTGGGTGGAACTGGCAATTGGCGTTGCCTCGATGTGAGCTGCGGAGCTGTTATACCAGCTGCCGATGTCCACGAACTGCTCGCTGAAGTCGGTGGGGCTCTGGTCGATGCGAAGGGCGAGCTGAGTGCATATGAATCCCTCCTTGCCCAGAACAAACAGCTGCTACATCCCAATCATTTCCTCTTGTTGGACATCAAACAAAACATCGCGAGCATTTTGCGTGCAGCAGCTCTCATGAACTATATGAATGAGCCCTGCAAGAAATTGCTGGCACGTCGCGTGGAGCTCTGCGGTGATCTTTTGCCCGTTTGTCGTGCCGTCATACCCGGCATTTCCAAGCTCTATGCGATAGCTCTATTCGAGTACCTGCTGTCTTTTGTGGAACTCACCGAATTGCAGTTTTCCGAAGGCGATGTGGACAAAAAGGAATACGCTGTAAGTGGATCATAAACTATATGATCTCTAGCTGTTTGTTATCCATAATCCACATCTAAATCCTTCATTTATATAGGCGCAACTTAAGCGTGCCCAGTCGGTGGCTAAGGAAGCACTGGATTTGTTGCAATTTGAACCAGAGAATTCGGCCGAGGGTTTTCTAACCGAACGCATTGCCATGGAGTTGGAGCGCATCGAATCTGACCTAATGAAATATGGGAAACATTAAAATGTCTTAGAAATGAGAGGTTCGATAGGAAATGTTGAAATTGATAAAGATTTGTAAAATATGTACATATATATTCATTTGGAACAGAATGCTTAAAGCTTCATAGACGTTTATCTGCTTATGCTGGAAAATTTCCTTGAATCAAAAATGGATTTCTTTACGAGGCCAAAACAAAAAAGTTATTAAGCAGACATTTTCATTGGCAATGCGTGTTTTTAACAAAATGAACAGCTAACCTATACAATCTCGATGGTTTGGTCAGCAGCTAGAATGTTTGTAGTACTTAAGGATTACAAACTATTTGAATGCTTACAACTCAAAGCTTTTTGTCAGTTGAAATAAATGATGTATTCAAATTATGTTTTTTCTTTATTTATACATATCAAACAACACATTCACACAGCACACGCTCTGCTTGTAGTTTTGGCCTCACTATGGGAATTTGTTTCTAAATAACTGATCTTGTAAATAGACACTCCTTATTAAACTTTTAGAATGTAATCATGTTGTGCATACGTGAATATTGATCAATCCTCCGGTTTTGGAGATTTATTTATCAATTTTGTTCGGATGTGGATTACCTGAAATCTACATGGATTAGATATAAAATCGAATCTATATTTAAGATTTGGAGAGCCTTGCTCGAAAGATATAGGAAATATTACTGACTGATTTTCGATAGCGTTTTAATCGATAGCAAAATATCGGTAACCGTTATCGATTTTTTGAAACAAACTCGATATACGCGTAAAATACGCGGATCTAGGGAAATAAATTTCAAGTCTCTAAATCATATATTTTTCTAAATATATTTTTAAATAAAATATAATACTATTCAACATTTTCGATTCGAATAAAATATTATTTCTGATAGTTTCTAAAGCACTATCCCAGATCGTGGCCGGAGGAAGTTCAATAGCCAAAGAAAAGCGCATTCACTTCAGAGCAAAGAACCAAAGGGGGACAGAGGCGTCAGCAACTGGGCGATGGGCAGAGGAAACGCACATTGAAATACAAATTAAATTAAGAATCGCTTTTAAATATAAATAAATCTAAATAGATACTAGAGTCACAGTATCGCTCGACACAATATCGGGCCCTCAGTCGACGAGTGCTAATTGGCAACACCAGATGCAAAACTTGGCCAAAAGAAACGGTGAAGCGTTCACATTTCAAATAATCATTCAGAATGGAAGACTTTGCCAATAAATGTGAAGTGAAAGAAAACGAGACGATGGGCAGGTGTGTGGATTAAACCAAAGAATACCTAATCGAGTGCCCAATTAAATGTATTTTAAATATCCTTAAATATCTCTATATTCATGTACCAATTGAATGGTCTAGATAGTGCCCTATTCATAGTTATATTGATGAACATTTTGAGTACCTTATTGGCTCTACTAATACCAAATTAAATTGCGTTCTAAAGCTATATTGAATATCCTGCCCAGTATCATATTTTCTAGCACATTGCATGTTCTAGAGAACGGCACATTAAACTTTATGCTAAAGATAATTTTGAATATCCTATTGAATACTCTGTTGATATATGTAGCTAATTGAATGTCATACGTGTTGTCTATATTTTATATACAAAGGTATTTGGTAGCTGCTGTTAATATTAAGGCCGGAGAAACGCTGCTCCTCGAGCAACCTTTGCTGCTGCTTGCCAACAACGCTGATAGACGCTGCTGCAACTGTCATCAGTTGAGCTCCACGTTTTGCGGGTAGGTAGTTGACCAGCCTTATCCTGAAGATCTTTTCATTGTGTGACATTTTTTCTGTTCGGGGAGTGGCCAGAAAGTGTCATCTAATGCCGCTGTGTACGGAGTGCGTGGAACATTATGGCCTTGACTGCCTGCGCTTGGCTAAACTGCAGCTGCAGCTGGAGCAATTGCAGCAGCTACAAGCGAATGCAGAGATTGTTAATGTTTTAAAGTTTTTGCTGTTGAGGGAGCATGCAGAAATGCACTCTCGGTATGAAGAGTTGCTACAGATGGAAGCACATCTAACGCATCGCCGAGACACGGAAATTTGGCGCACTTATCAGAAACAGGTGATTCAGCCACTGCAATCAACCGGATTGCTGTTGCAGTTGCGTAATGGCTCGGACGTCGATGAGGAGCTGCTGCAACGTATGTTTGGCATTGCGGATATCAATGGCTTTGAGATACGCGCCCCGGAATCGGGGAGTTCCATGCGCGGTGTCTATTTAAAAGCCGCTCTCTTCGCACACAGCTGTGTCCCCAATGTAGTAGCGGCCATCGATGAGCAGCATCGCATCAAGCTCTATGCAAATCGTTTCATAGTCGCCGGGGAGATTCTATATAACTGCTATACGAACATTATGCTGGGCACGGAGGAGAGACGTCAGATTTTGAAAATTGGCAAGTGCTTTGATTGCCAGTGCGTTCGCTGCTTGGATCCTACTGAGCTGGGCACTCACATGAGCAGCTTCGTATGTTCTCACTGTGCAGGTGGATATATAGTAAAACAGCCTGACTCCAATGCCTGGCAGTGTCAGCTTAATCCGGAGCACACGCTGAAACCAGAGTTTGTGGCAAATGTAGTGGAACGCGCTAAGGAGGAGGTTTTTCATGCTCGCGGTGACATTTATCGACTGGAGTTGCTGCTGGCCAAGCTGGGACGTCTGCTCCATGGCAATCATTATATTATGCTTGATCTTAAACAGAATATAGCCTCCATATTGAGGCAGATCTTGCAGAATATGGCACATCGACCCAGCCGTAAAGTTTATGAGCGTAAGATTCGCTTATGCCAAGAAATATTATTGGTTCTCAAAGTTTTGCTTCCCGGCATATCCCGACTTAAAGCAATTGCACTCTACGAATTGGCCAACACGCAAGCAGAACTTGCGAGAAAATTGTTCAGTGAACAGGAGTATAACACTGCGGATTTATTGGTAAAATATTCACATCTTTACATATATTCATTACTAAAAACAAAAAAATAATAATTATATAGGGAGAGCTGCAGCAGACTGAGATTATGATGCGGGAATCCCTTCGCATGCTGCTTTATGAACCTATTTGTACGCCGGAGGGTCAATTGGCACGTAATATGCTTAGAGAGCTGAAAGAGCTTCAAAATGACATGAAAGTACTGCAACAACCAAATGATGACGTGATTAATTAAAATTGCTTGATCTTTTTTATTTCGAAATACTGGACTGTTACTTTCGTTAGCGGCAAAATCGATTGCAATAATCTAGTCTTATCGGAACTAATTTATGTAGGCAATCAATAAGAAATCTTTTTTACTGATCTATAAGCCAGTATACTTCAGAGTGAAAATAGTCCCAAAATTGATTTTCAAAATGATTGTAATTTACAGTTTATTGTGTTTTATAAATTGTTTTCATAACACCTTCAAAAATTAAGTTCCGGTTCCGTTAGCGTTCAAGTTCGATAAGTCGATAGTTAGTCTTATCGAGAAAATATTGTGGAGGCGAACGATATGAGAAACTGCTTGTGGAAAGGGTTCATTTTGAGTTTGCAGCTTTATTGTTTAATTATACTATGCGTATTATTGAAACGCTTTACATTGTGTCTTCTTTATTGTGTTTATTTTATATGAGGAAGCAAACTTCACTATTGTCATGACGATATTGAACAGCTGACTAGTCAAAATAAACTAGACGATTGATAAAAATGGAGCCAGTGCAATAGCAGCAGCTGTAAAACTAGCAACCCCAAGCAGAAAATAGGGTGACAAGAAATTAAAAGTGGGCAGTGCACAAAAGCTGCAAGCGACGCAGACGCTGGCTGCGTTCAGTCACAACTTGAGTGCTTTTAGAGCGGTTTACTCGTGAAGCTAAACTAAACTCTCAGTTTTGCTTCCGTTGCTCAATAACTCGCTTCGCTTAGCTGTAAATTACCTAAAAAAAAACAACATTAAATTTTATACTAAACATGTTCGTGAGCAACACCAAAGCATGTCACAGCTATAGCAGATTGTGAAATAATTGTTTTTCCATCGTTGTCTACATTTGCTGATCTTTAAAAATCCCCACAAAAGTCGTCATGGCTTTGGCCAGCGCAGCGGGCGCTCTGCTCAAACCACAAACGCCGCTCCAGCAGCTGCTCGAAGACATAAATTTCCAGCGCACCAAAGAGATGCGACAGCTGCTCAAGGATGGTAAATACAATTATCAATAACTTCATGCTATAAACATGATTAACAAGTAACTACATATGAGTTATTCAGAAAAATTGTCTACATTTGCACATTATCGATTTGTCAAGGGCGCATCCGGCAACTCCTTCCACCCTTGTACAGAGCGCACACACATACACAGCTGATTGTGCTCAGATTGTGCTCCGGTTTAGCACACTATTTGCATAAATATGTACAAACAGTCAAACATGTATGTATGTATGTATGTCTGCCTGCAAATTAGAATATGCATACATACATATATACATATATATGCATACTATTTGCGATCTAAAAGAGCTTTTTATTTTAACAAAAGTTATTGTTTACTCTTGAGGCTCTTGTCTGCTTCTGTTAACGGTACTCATATATCCGTGTGTGTGTGGGTGGGTGTATTCACAAGAAAATCCCCTTAAGCTGCTCCGATATCAAATTAGTGACATTCTATGCAATACATGAATGTAAATACTGTGCACTATTATCGACTAAACTTTTCAAGTTGATTGTATCATCAATATATATGTTTACATCTTTCTGACCCTACAATGTACGTAAATCCCAAAAATTCCGATATTTATGGGTTATTAGTGACATGACATCTGTTTAGTTTTTTGTTTTTTCGAGCATAAAAGATAAAAATTGATAAATAATAAATGATAATGATGGTTTATTTATATATATTTATTTTTTACATTTCGCACATTCACTGACTATAAAAACTTTTGCAAGGAATAAATGTTTATTTCAAAAAAGCATCTTGAAATCTCAGTGAAATATGGGACACCCTGTAGTTTTTTATGGAATTTGTACTGACCTAGAAAGATCACATCACTTATTGGACTTACTAAAATGTATGTCGAATTTTAATAACATTTTTGTTATTCAGATCATTCAGTCTAAAGTTATTGCCTTAAAAATGTGCTATAAATAATTACATCATATCAGTAATTACATCAGGGCTAATGGTATTTCCTATAGTAATTCACCTCCCAATTAATAATTTTTGATATGATAAACTAAAACATTATTAAATTTTTTGTTTCAGATGGTGGTTTTGTGGTGCTTCAGGGCACGACTTACTGGACGGATTTATTTGTGCGTCATTTTCTATTCCAAACGGAGCCTGTGCACAGCATCGATTCGGATGATTTGCTCTTTTTTGTGCGCAAAAAGCACGTGAAAAGCTCCTCGCGCCATATGCCAAAATATGAGGTGGGCTAATGTTAATCACGCACTGAAGCAACACATTTATTCTTAATTTCTTCTCTTACAGACTGAGGTTGAGGTATTTCGCAAGGATTCACGCAAGCTGCCCATCGGTGATCCGGATGTGGATTGGGAGGAAACTGTCTATTTGAACATGGTTATACATCAGTTCGACTACACGTTAACCTTGGCCATATGTACAAGAACCTCACCCAAGGAGCTGCAGGTGCTACGACGGCACTCGCAACGGGTCTACGCGAGTCCCAGTCGCCGAAAGATGGATACCAAGGGCGAGGGCGAAGAGATTACCTATCCGCATATATGTTTCATGGTGGACAACTTCGATGAGGTGTTTAGCGACATATTGGTACGCGATGGCGAAATGGTCTGCGTCGAATTGGTGGCCAATGACAAAGATGGTGCCGTACAGGGCGTTATCTTTCTCGGCTCCATACGCTACGATGCACTGAAGAAGGTCTATGATGCCAGGGTTAGTGGGGGTTTAATTTATTGAATACGATTGCATATTAATATTTCGCTTTTGCAGCAATCAAGCCTGAGCTCTAAGGTGGCGCAACGCATGTCGTTTGGGCTTTTCAGCAGTGGGGCAGGAGTCCAAACGCGTTGCGAATTCGTGCGCATGAAGGGGCCTCAGGGCAAGGGTCATGCTGAAATGGCAGTGACCAAGCCGAAAGGCTCTGGCGTAGAGACGCCCACTAGCGAGCCTGGTTTCTGCGCCACGGACATGTGGGACGAATGGGAGGAGGAGAACGATGACTATTGCACATATCGTCATCAACGTCGACTCAGCGATCCGAGCGCGAATCTCAATAATTTCTCACGATACGGCTGGCGGACAAAGAATACCAACCAAGACATGGTGGGCAGCGGCACCAGTACCACTGCCGGCGTCAAAGCGCGCTCCGAAAACGAAGGACTCGACTCGCTGGCCAGCGAGGTATCCGAGATCGAGGCTGGTGACTTGCGCGATGGTAGGCAATCTATATTCTTTGTATATTTGTATGTCTAAACGCAATGATGTCACAGAAATAGTATTTTTTTTATATATATTTTGCATGAACTCTCTGCTCATTTGTAAATAATGTTAAGCAACTTATCATTTTTATTGATTTGTAGAGTATTTGCAAATTGCCTTTATTTTGTTTCGCTTTTCCTGCTCGCTTTGCTCTGCTTTTGTTCATTTCCTTCTTTTGCTTTTGTTTTCTGTTTCCTTGTAAACATGTTGTGGTTCCTAAGACTTTTCTTAAATTAACAAATTTCAAATTCAAATTAACCAACTACAATGTGTGTACATATATATATCCAAAAAGGAACAACAGGTATATACCTAACACTTGACTTTGCCGAGAAAGCAGGACAACTAAAACAAAAATCAAAAACAACTACAGAATATGAAATTTTTGTTTTCAATTTGCGTTGGCTTTACCTTTTAAATATTTCAAATTTTTTTAAAAAGAATTTAGGTTCGGTGTAATATAATATTAGAATAATTAGATAAAATAATGATATAATGGGAAATATGCTTAGAAACAGGTTTAATAGACCATTAACTATATAGAGAGGAAATCTTTGGCATATCAAATATATATAGTAAAGCTTTAGATTGTTCTATTCCATATACATACAGCATTTACTCGGGGATGTTCATTAATAATTTTCATAAAATACAGCCCACTCATCCACTGTAAATAGATTCAAGGCGACTCCTTCGCTGTGTTTCCACTATGAGTATTCATTTGCCATTCTTCCCATAATATTCTATATAACATCACCTGCTCCTCAACGCTGTAACCACATATAGTGATTCACCCTATATAGCGCTATCCCGGTTTTCATTTATTATTTTGTTACGCTGCTTTTTTTTTTTTTTTTTTTTTTGTTATTTGGCCAAATTAAAATTTTTTGTTGCTTGTCGATCGAGTCTCGCTCGATTGTTGTATGTGTCGTTGTAAATGCTTTATAAAAATGCAACAAACCGATCTATATCTACTTGTAGATCAGCAACGTCCTGCTTTCTCGGCATCCGCTGCAAAACTGTACCCAAATCCGAATTGTGAAACGCTCAAATTGTTAGCTGACCACACAAATTTAACGCCAGCTGCCATAGACAATGAAGCAGTTGCTAGCAGTAGCGCAACTGTCGATTCGCCAGCCATGGCTGTCACAGCGGTCACTCCACCACCGCTGAGCGCAGCGGTCGAGGTGGTTACGGATGGCGGTAACGGAGGCAGCAGCAGCACGGGCTGCAATTGCTTCGGTGGCAAGAAGTGCAAAAAACGCTGGACATCGGTGAATAGCAGCGCGGGGGACACACCCGAAATGTCGGAGGTCTACTGCCCCAGCTGCGAGGATGCGGCTAATGAGACGCCCGCGTGCCTCAGCAAAATGCCCGACAAACGGGACCAGACACGGCTCAAGCCCAAGCCGCCGAGCATATTGTGCGTGGAGAGCGAGCTGGTGGTCAGTAAGCGGAGCAGCCTGAGGCTTACTAGCCTAGAGAGCAAGCGAAAGGCTAGCAGTAATATTACACGCAGCGTGTCCTTGAGTGCTGCAGATCGACGAACGAGTGTGCCAATGCCTAGAAAGGTGACGCCAGCGCGTGTGCGTGTGGTCAAGCCGAAAGAGCTGGACAAGGGCAAGGATAAGGATAAAGAGAACGACAAGAAGTCGACGAATCAGAAAGCAAATGGTGCTAGTAATTTGCTGGCTAAGATGTCACCAAAACGGCTGCGCAATACCAGAGCCGTCGACAAGGAGAAGGAGAAGGACAAAGAGAAGGAGAAAGGCAGGGATAAAGAAAAAAATAAGGAGGGGGATAAGGACAAGGGCAACGACAAGGACAGACCAAAAGCCGCAATTAAGGCCAAAACTGGCAACAACAACAATAATCATGTCAAAGCAACCAAAGCTGCAGCCAAAACTGAAGAATATGAAATCGCTGATGATGCCACCTCCCTGAATGGCCAATCCTTGTACGCTGGCGAGGCCACATCTGCTGCTAAAATAGCCATACTCAGCGAAAGCGACAGCAAGCTATTGATAAGCGTGCGAGGACGCGAGGAGCTGCCTGTGGTGGAGCAGACGCCAACGACGCCATCGCCACCAGCAGAGGTGACGTCCGCGCAGCGTTTCGAGAAGTGTTTACGTGTACCTGTGAAATCAGAGAGCCATCCATTGCAGCTGTCGGCAGACAGCGCAAATAACTACAATAATGTGCAGCAGGAGCAGGAGCAGGAGCCGGAGCCGAGCGATCAGCAGTCGGCGGAGCAGCAGCCACTGCTCAATGGCGAAGCGGATACTGCAAATGGCAACGAGACGGGCAGCAGCGCCACATTGCCGCGTACGGCAAAGCAATCCTATTACCACAAGGTGCTGCACCTGGTGCCCAAGCGTCGTACGCCCGATGGCACCAATATATACTACTGGTGCGATCTGCCCAAGAAGGCGCTCAAAGGTTAACCAAACACCATACATATAATCATATAATATATATCCAATATGCACTCTGCATGTTTTATCAACTTATTTGAATATCAATTACTTGCCTCACTGATTTATTTACTTTTGTATGCTTGCAGAGCTCGACGATGGCGCCTATAATCCCCTCTGGACCAGTCGCGGGTTCACGCAATCCTTTCATTTTTGGAAGGAGAATCGTAGACAGCAATCAACGCCGCTTAACGCATTCCTCACATATGTTACGTTGCCCTGGTGGAGCATAGCCAAGGGTAAGTCACGCCGTTTGATGGACTGATCACACTCTCGGAGTTAGAAAGCTTAAACTATTCCTAAAACGAAAATTAATAATTGAAAATAAATATTTTAAAACTGTTCTATTAGTCCTATGAGTAGATCAAAAACTATCATTAGCAATATATTATCATAAATAATTATATTAAGAAGATAATGCAACGTTACTAAATTATATCTAATTTCTCTTTTATAGATCTTTTGGATCATCGGGAGACGCCTATACTGACTTTTTAGTATTAGCTTTGCTCGTCGCTTGTGATTTGCTGTTAAACTATGCTTTAAAGTATTACCTATACAGATATATCTCCTTTTATTTATTAGTTCTGGCAAATCATGTGATCGTTCTTTAAGTTTACTTACAAATATGGAAGAATATTTACTTGTGTATCAGGTGGCAGCACCTGAATTTGCTTAAACAATGCCAATGCGAACGCCCGTAGCTGAGTTAAGATTTCCAAGCTATTTATTCAGATTAACTAGGGCATTATTAGATATATATATATATATATTTAGTAACAATATATATGTGAGAAAAACGTATGTATTTGGAAGTGTGTATAACATGTTTGTATGTAAATGCAGCGCTGAGCCAACCTACAAATTTATAAACTATATATAGATATATACACCTACTAAAACGCTGCATTTCAAGAATATTTAAAAGAATTGTTACCATTGATAAAACCTATATATGTGTATGTATGTATGTAATAATACTATTGTAATTATATGGAACATTTATAATATATACATATATATAGAGAGCAAAACTGTAAAACGAAATAAAAACATTTGCGTACAATAATTATTAAAAGACACGTTGAATTCCATTTTTCGGACACAAATGGACTAATCAACACTGAAGATCAAAGAGAATATACATTTTCACTTCTTGCTTCTAATACTCAACAGGTTTATGGGGCGTTTGTATAACTACTGAGGCTAACAACGTTGCCTTAAATCACAAATCAAATCATAATTCACACCAAACGCTCAGATCCGCCAATTTTGGTTTATTTAGAGACAGTAGAAATGATTTAAAATAAACTAAAATAGAAAAGCTAAAATAAGATGAGGAACTAAACGCAAATTTGGAAGACTAAAAACCTATGTCTATATTATCCATCAATTTACGTTTGATATAAAAATTGCAGAAATCTTTGACATGCGATTTCCCAAGCAGATGCTGCTTTAATCAGGAGAAGCAAAGTGCACATGGAAATCCATGTTGCATATATAGTACATACAACTATATAAGACAATCATATTATATTTATTATATATGTATATATAATACATTCGCTCGAAGATAACTGGAAACTGCTCAAATTGGGATTCAGTCGGTTTGTGCGCTTTGTCGGCGACGGTCGCGTATTGTTTATTCGCTCAAGGAAATAAAAAAGAAAATCTGACAGCTTATAAAATGTGGCACTCGCTGCCGTCGTTTATCAGCGTTGCTGTTGCCCTCTGTCTTGTGGCAGGCGCAATTAGTCCAACGGCTGGCTGCCCTCGGGCTCCCACACACTTGCCTCATGGCCGACGTACACGCGGCGACAATGGATACAAATTAATTGTGGCTGATGGACCCAATGGATATGTACCCGGCAAGGCATACAACTGTAAGTGTTAGGTGGATCTCAAAATCTTGCTATGTACAACAGAAAAGAAAAAACAAAAGCTTTTCATAATCAGCGCTAGGGAGGGTCATGGCCTTGTGACCCCTAAAACGCACAGCACAAAGCGAAGGCGATAAGCAACAAGTATTCATCAGATGTGTGTGCGTGTGTGTGTGTGTATTTCATGCTCGTAACTATACGTTGCATTCGATTTTAAGCTAAAATGCTATACAAATATGTTGCGATAATACTAAAATAAAATAATAATCAAAGTGTTAATAATGTAAAATAAGTTTAATTCATCTTCCTTCAAATTTTTTATTTGCTCAATATGAGTTCGACAATTTCTGATTTAAAAGTAAAAACAAAAACAAGTTCTGAATTTGAGTAGTGTGGGTCCAATATTAAACAAAATATATATGATAATATAATGTAACAAATTTTTATAGTAACTAAAGAGTATGATAGTCAATGGTTCAAGATTCTTATACATAAAGTTACTTCGCGATGAGGTTAACAAATAAAATATAGAATCCTTGATAAGGATAAAGAAATTCTAATATTCTTTAGTTCTGACGTCTAAGGAATATTTACTACCAATCTAGCTTAACAAATGATCTCTGATCATGAATTCCCAACTAGCTTAACATGATAATATAAAACTTATGGCACATATTTTTCATATTTTTTTAAGATTAAGATCTGACATAGTGGATAACTTCAAACAAAATGAAATGTATCGTTTAATGTTTAGCACAGATACAGAAATTAAAGGCTAGATATATTAATATAAATTAAAGTGGATTACAAAGTATGTTAAAAAAAATATAAAAAACGAAGATTTAACTAGTATAAGAAAACTTAATATGTTTGGTTTATGGCACAACTCTAATAATTCAGGCCGTGCATAGTGCGCAAATGATTGAATAGATAACCTTGTTTGTTAAAGCCCCGCTTGCACTGTGGACAGGCGTAGCGGGATAGATGGGTTATACGATGTTTATCATAGCCCGATTTGTTGCTGCTGCTTTCGTCGCACCACTCGCAATAATACACACAACGATTTATCTTGGGCAGAAAGGCGAACAACTGTAGATAATAATCAACTGCGCTAGACAGCGTGACCTTTTTGAAGAACTTAAGATCGATTTGTTGTGCATGCCAGGTGTTGACTAAATTCAAAATGCGCTTCACTTCGCTGACATCTAAGTTGATCATTAATTCCGTATTGGTCTCCTCTGTGAGCAGAAGCAGTTCCTTGAGGATCTTCTGTGTGAGTTGGGTATTACATCTCTTGGGATTCCAAATAGCAGTATATTGCTGTAGCATATTGGCAAATTTAGCTGCCTTTCCTCGTATTATATCGATAAATTCAATGGGTTTTACTTTCTCGAAATCAGCATTCTTTATAATGGATAGCTGCATGTAGATAATATAGACATAGAGTTAACTTTTATTTATTCATATTTTACTGCTATGCATTTGCTTACCCCAACTAGTTTAAGGAGGGTGACATCGTTGCGTAGATCTTTGTCTACTGAATTGATTTTTATTTCTGCTGTTTCCTGCTCCGTTTGTGTGCTTAACTTCTTCTGTACCTGCTGCTGTTCACTTGGCATTGCATTAGGTATACGCTCAGAGGGATTGCTGTTGCATTGCGCATCGTTTGGAACCGCCAATTTCAGCAAGCTATCTGCATCCACCAATGAAGTTTGTAGTTCGCTCTGGAAAATAATGAAATACAACCAGTGGTTAGGCAAAGTATCTTAATATTTCTAAGTAATTTGTTGCCGTTTAACTTTTTCGCTTACTTGGAGAAACTCTACGGCGCTTTCGGATAAATCGAAATTCAATGAGACTCTGGTAGATGTATTTTGTTCCGCTTTTTCACACTTTGTCTCCAATGCAACAATTGAAGAGCCTTGCTTCTCGTTGTCGGTTGTATCTTGGTTACATTGTTCGATGTTTTTTGCCTGTAGCTGACTTTTGGGAATGCTTTGCTCCGAGTAAGAGGGCCGCTTAACTGGCATTTTCTGCTGGCTTTTAATTTGAACTGTCGATGATTGTGTCTCTTCTGGAAGATTCTTCGTAAGCTTCTCAAGATGGGTTTCATTGGGATACGAAGTGTTTTCTAAATCAGATTTAAGTTTGGCATGGCGGATTGAAAGAGTTGACTTGGCTCCAAGTTCAAGATTTAACTTTGTGGACAATAGCTGCTTCTGTTGGTCGATTTGTACAAGTTGATCTGTATTTAAAGATTCCTTCTGTTTCGCTAAATTTGTAGGCTTCACTAGCACGTGATCTTCAATGATATTAACTTCGTTTGCTGGTTTAAATGGTACGCGGTTTGTCCCAAGTAAATCGCTTTTTAACGAGCTAAATATGCGTTTCTTAATAATTTGCAAGCCCTGTTGTTGCTCTCGCTTGCGCGCAGAGCGCGCTATGGCATAGCTCTTGTAATCGCATTTCAACTTTGGTTTTTCAGATTTCGGTTTTTTGTGTTTGGTTTCCATTTGTTGTCTACCGCGCTTTGATTTGTTCTCCTCAATCTGTTTAATGGGCTTTTCGGTTTGGTCCACTGCACTATGTTTGGAGAATTTAAAATCTGGCAAACCAGCAGCATGCAACGTTTGTTGCAATTGGAAGTTAAGATCGGAGCTATCTTCAGACTGAAGCTTTGTCTTTTTGGGAGCTGATGATCCCTCAGCTTGTGGCTCAGAGTTTAACAACATGGTCTCCACTTCCGTTATGACGTCTATTGTTTGATCAGCTGTCGGCAAACAATTATCCGCTGCAAATATATAAGGTTCGGTCACATTCAATTATAGTAATTCATTGGACTCACCTTCTGCTTGCCACTGTAAAACATTTTTGGGTGAATCTGTTTTTTTGCTGGCTTTCGTTTCTTGGTAGTCCACTTCATAGGTGGCCAAGGCACTCAAGATATTTTCATTCATTGCGATGCTCGCTATGGCATCGGTTTCCGTGGGGCAGCTGATGCCACTATTCAAGGAGGCAGTTGACGCGACAGTTGCATTTGCCGTATCAGCTGGCACTCCAGAATCGCTACTGTTGCTGCTGCTGCTGCTATTTGCTTGCAAATTAACATCTTCCTGTGTGTCGGCCGAAGACAAGAGCTCTTCCATGCTGTAAACATTGTGCGCTTTGGTAAATTTAAGCTCATCGTTGTGCATCAACTGCAAATGATGCAAAAACTCCGACAGATTTGTATAAATGTCAGAGCAAAAACGACAAAACATCCCGATCATATTATCTTGCGGTGAAACGATCACATCGCCACACTTTTCGAAAGTCACACAGCCATCTGAAAGCGAATTGAAAAAGCAACTCATCTTTATTTATAGCTATTTTTGTTTGTTAGTTTTAAAAGTATTAACTGAATAACGAAGCGAATTGAAAACGCGGGATGATCGAGTACGAAAGACGCTGTATGCATATAACACGCATGGTTGCAATGCGTAAAATGTCAAGCTGAGCTATCGATGCTCGATTTCTATTTTAATGAAACTCTTGGCGGAAAGTATCGATAAATAGCGATAAATTAATTTAAATTTTAACGGATCTTTATTTTATATTTTCAGTACTGTTGCTTGGCTCACGCACCCATAAAAAAATCCAACACTTTACCCACTTTACTATTGCTGCTGAGGCGCACACTGGCGGCAGACGGTCCCACGTGGCCAGTCCACGTCGTGTTGGTCGCTTTCAGCTTTTCAGCGATTCACTTACCAAATTCAACGATCGCTGCGTCAATACAGTCTCAGAAGCAGATGACTTACCCAAGACAGAGGTGCAGGTCATGTGGGTGGCACCCGAGGCCGGCTCGGGTTGTGTCTCACTATCCGCCATGGTGTACGAAGGTCCACGTGCCTGGTTCTCGGATGACGGTCAACTCACCCAAGTAATATGCGAGCACAAGCCAAGCGCAGCTGATACGCAGAAGGAATGCTGTGCTTGTGATGAAGCCAAATATAGCGTAAGTTGTAGATCTATAATCAATATAATCCATATACATCATCTTTGAATCATCTGGGCAGTTTATTTTCGAGGGCATCTGGTCAAATGAGACGCATCCCAAGGATTACCCCTTTGCCATCTGGCTGACGCATTTCTCCGATGTGATTGGTGCTTCGCATGAGGCAAATTTCTCCTTCTGGGGCGAGAATCATATAGCCACGGATGGTTTCCGCTCGTTGGCCGAATGGGGTTCACCCACAGCCCTGGAAACGGAGCTGCGTGCCCAAGGTCCCAAACTACGTACGCTCATCAAAGCGGCGGGGTTATGGTATCCAAATGTGAACCAGAACACTTCTTCCAAATTTCGAGTTGACCGCAAGCATCCCAAGATTTCGTTGGTATCCATGTTTGGTCCATCACCTGACTGGGTGGTGGGTATTAATGGAGTAGATCTTTGCACCTCTGACTGCAGCTGGAAGGAGTCCATGGACTTTGATCTATATCCCTGGGATGCGGGCACTGACAGCGGCATTACTTATATGGTAATTGATTGTGGCTTATTCTAAGTTGTATTTAACTCAACTGTAATCTTTTGTAGTCCCCCAACGCTGAGACTCAGCCACGCGAACGCATGTACAGGATTACGACTATGTACCCCGAGGATCCACGCGCACCGTTCTACAATCCGAAGAGCCAGCAAATGACGCCGCTTGCCAAGCTCTACTTGCGACGCGAGAAGATTGTCTCACGAAATTGCGATGACGATTTTCTGCAAGCCCTGCAACTGGAGGTGTCCGATGATGCCGAGGAGCAGGACACGCGTGGTAAGACATTTAAAACTATTTCCATTATTACTCTCTACTCAATTTTAAGTATTCCTTCCTAGCTGAATGTCGTGTGAGCAGCTACAATGCCTGGAGCCCTTGCTCCGTTTCTTGTGGAAAGGGCATACGCATGCGCAGCCGCCATTACTTGAATCCCGAGCTTGCGAAACAGAGCAAGTGCAGCCGTCAACTGATTTCGAAGGAGATGTGCGTGGCGAATGTGCCGGAGTGCGACAATGGTGCGGCTGACCAGGATCGTGACGACGATGAGGGCGAAAATATGGCCAATTCGCAATCGTTGATTAACGACAATGGCGAAGGAGCGGGCATCTGTAGAACCACCCCCTGGAGCGTGTGGTCTGAGTGCTCGGCCAGCTGCGGCATTGGCATTACCATGCGCACGCGCACTTTTGTTAGTCCACAGGGACGCAAACGCTGTCCGCACATAACCATTGTTGAGAAGAACAAGTGCATGCGGCCGGAGTGCACATACGAACAGGTGGAATTGCCCGATCCCGATTGTCCGACCACTCAGTGGAGTGACTGGAGTCCGTGCTCTGGCATATGTGGAGTGGGTAGCACCATACGCAAACGTTTGGTGCTGCTGGAAGATGGCCCGATGAAGGATAATTGCACCAAGCGGCTTGAGCTGCATCAGCAAAAGGAGTGCCAACACCCCTTAGACTGCAGCATCAACATGGAGCAAGCCAAGGAAATATGCGTGCAACAGCCAGAGACTGGCCCATGCCGAGGCAACTATCAACGCTACGCCTACAACGCTCACTCCAATCGATGCGAGTCCTTCACCTACGGCGGTTGCCGTGGCAATCGCAACAATTTCCTCACCGAGAACGATTGTCTGCAGACCTGCAGCAAGATACGTAGCGAGAATGTAGACACGCCCACCCACCTGCCCAAGGACTGCGTTATGTCCGAGTGGTCCAACTGGTCGCCGTGCAGCGTGAGCTGTGGCTCCGGCTACTCCGAGGGCTATCGCTATGTCATCAGTGAGCCTCAGCATGGTGGCCAGTCCTGTCCCAAGCGCCTGGTCAAGCAGCGTCGCTGCACCCTGCCAGCCTGCTAAATCCAGCAACATCTACGAATTGCAGAATTACAGCTGCATCATTTACACACATATTTTTAACACTTTTCGAATAAAATCGCAAAACACGTTTTGCTGTAATCAACGCAACACGCCTATGTTTGCTTTAATACGTTTGTTATTATTCAAGACTTGGCACAATTAAAAGCGACTCGATTGTCGCTCGTTTTTGCTTACATAACCTGTACTTGAATTAAAGGGTATACTAGACTAACTAAATATGATTTTGCTGATTTTACTCAACCTGTACTTGGATTAAAGAGTATAATAGACTAATTAAATATGATTTTGCTGATTTTACTCAACTTGTACTTGGATTAAAGAGTATACTAGACTAACTAAATATGATTTTGCTGATTTTACTCATAAAAATCCCGGAAAACTCGAAATAATTATATTGATTTTGCTGATTTTACTCATAAAAATCCCGGAAAACTCGAAATAATTATATTGATTTTGCTGATTTTACTCATAAAAATCCCGGAAAACTCGAAATAATTATATTGCAAAATTAACTTGATTTATAATGTATTCGCTTTTGATTAGTCGCAAGCATTAAAATAATTCTTTCTCAGCTAATGATTTTGGAATTCTTATTATCATAAATAACTATGCTGATTAAAATTTTAATTTCGAACAGTAAATATTTAGCACAAATATAGAGACTAGCATTTATTTCTTTTTT
Organism: Drosophila mayaguana; assembly: GCA_037075325.1. Lineage (NCBI taxonomy): Eukaryota > Metazoa > Arthropoda > Insecta > Diptera > Drosophilidae > Drosophila > Drosophila mayaguana. The sequence goes on along the minus strand of JBAMCG010000040.1, from coordinate 1,740,071 downwards.
ATTGTATTTTTTAGTTATTACACTTCATATTTATTAATTTATTTGAATATTCAGAGCTGCTAAAGTTTTACTGCTCATTTATAAAAATATATTTAGTTTTGATTAACTTTAAAATATAAATAGTTTTCATTAGATTTATTGGAGTTCGATTCCGGTTAGTATATATAAAAAAAATTCTTTTGAATTGCGGACTAAAAAGACTTCATGTAGCGAATTAAAAAATTTGGTATACATTTTTATACTTTAAAACTGAAAAATTTAATATTGTATTTTTAATTTTAATATCTTTTAAATCAGTTTTTCGAATTTTTTTATAAGCCTTCTGTTTGCTGCATATGTATTAATAAATATTAAGAAACCTTTAGCTACTGCAGCTTAGATTCAGATAGATATGATATGTCAGATACATATAATGTCAGAGTACAATTTCATTAGGACTTGCACGACTTTTTAAAAAGTAGCTATTGTATTTGCCTAAAAGGTATTTGCAAAGCCTAGCAAATCTCTGTTGTTTACTTTATTTAGCATTACACTTCGCTTATCTAGACACTTATTGAGTTCCAATTGAATACTGTGCCAAGCGGCTGTCGGATTCCGGCCTCAGAGGTCACTTTCACTAAGTAGCCGAAAGTGTTGCAACCAAATGTCGTGTGTGTGTGTGTGTGAGTATACTTGTGTTTGTGTGTGTGTGTGTACGTAAACTAGACACTTTCCCGGCCACAATCGCAACCAGTTGGGCGGTCGTCGCATTTAGTTAATGCTAGCTTCTTGTCGAGTGCGTCTCGTAGAGCAATGGAAAAGTGCGAAAAAATATTTCCTTATGAGATTCGCGATGTGGAGGCTTCCATCAATGCGGAGCTGCTGGAGTACTTTACAGGTGGGCAGTAATTGAAAATACTTCATTGAAATTGATTCGAAATACGCTTCACAGGTGAGCGCACGGGCTTTGTGCAAGTTGGACCCGAGGGTTACTTCTTTCCACATAAGTATAAGCTCCATGCGGCGCAATATTACAATTTCGAGGCGCGCCCCGATGATATATGGATAGCAACTGTTCCGCGATCGGGCACCACTTGGACACAAGAGCTCATCTGGTTGCTAGCCAATGGTTTGGACTTTGAGCAGGCGCAGCAGCGTCCTCTCACTGAACGTTTTCCCTTTCTGGAGTAGGTGGAGATTCGAAACTTGTGGGACTTTTTCTTTTAATTATAAACTCTTTCAACAGATTTCCCTTGTTTGTGCATGATGAAGTCAAGGCAGAGCTTCAAGCTGAGAATAGCCACTCTCCAACTGCTCTCGACTTTATTGAACAAATTTCGCGACCGGGTTACGATACGTTGGGCGAATTACCTCATGGTCAGCGACGATTTATTAAAACCCATTTCCCCTTTTCCCTGATACCACCAAGTGTCCTGGAGAATAAATGCAAGGTAAATAAATTTCAAAACTAAAAAAGTCGGTTATATTTACGTTTTTTTTTCAGATCATATATGTGGCTCGCAATCCCAAGGATGTAGCCGTTTCCTATTATTATCTGAATCGATTGTTTCGAACACAGGGCTACGTGGGAGACTTCGAACGATATTGGCGCTATTTTCATCAAGGATTAAGTATGCATCTCACATATTAACTTCGTTTCAAATATGTATATAATTAACTACTCGCAGATCCTTGGCTACCTTATTTCAGTCATATAAAAGAAGCCAAGGCGCATAGTAACCTGCCAAATGTTCTTTATCTTAACTATGAGGACATGCTCGCAGATTTACCAGGTACTATATCGAAAGTTGGCAAATTTTTAGATTTCACGCCCGATGCTGTGGGACTGGAAAAATTAGTTAATCACCTAAGCATTAAAAACTTTCGTGAAAATAAGTCTGTCAACATGAATGAAATGGCAGAAGTTGGAATTCTGAGGAGAGGCGAGGCCGCATTTGTGCGTAAAGGTGGAAAAGATAATGACGCCAAACAGCAGGATCAAAAGGAATTTGTGGATAATCCAAAACTATTACAAATTGCTAATGATTGGATCCAGCAAAATACTGACTGTGCTACATCCCGATGAAATGTAGGTACTTCATTTAAAACAGTAAAAGGTTATCAGTTTTATTGGCACTTGACATCTGGCTTTCAAAGCTATTTATGTGCTAAGTTATACGTTAATAATTACTAAGTATTAAATAATAAGGAATATATATTGTATGCTTTTATTATACGCAATAAAAGTTAATTAATGGTTGCTAATGGTTAAAAAAATAACTTTATTAATTGCACTTCATCACGATAAAAGGTAACTGCCAAACTTGAAATATTTTTGTTATCGATTGCAATTAATCCTTGCATTCCGCTGCAGCTTAAAGCTGGTTGCATCATATATATATGGTATGCAGCTATATATATATATATATATATATATATATATATATATATATATATATATATATATATATATATATATATATATATCATATTGAAATCTATATGGGTATTCTGTCAAACTTTAAGAAGTTTAAGTCGGTCGCTTGAAATGTACCATCAGCAAAGAAATATGCTAAAGAATTAGGCCACCTCCATTTGCTTTTGCTTTGCCGGTTTTTGGACCAGCGTACTAGCCTACGCTACAAACAGCTGTTTGAGCGGCCAAAGAAAGGTGAAAACAATGTTTTTTATTAGGAGATATTATAGCAGCGTTAAACGCATCGCCCAAATAGCTGGCGCGAATAAACCAGGTGACACGCTGCAAGTACAGGTAAAGAAACAAGGCTTGTATGACTATTATGTGACTTATGACTTTCGTTATTGTAGGGCTGGATAAAGAATGTGCGACGTTTGAAAAACAATATATTTCTGGACATCAACGATGGTTCCACTAGCGATAAGTTTCAGTTGGTTGTGCCACGAACTCTGGATACGCAGAAGCTAACAGCGGGCAGCGTAGTCAGTGCCGTAGGTCGGGTACAACTGGCGCCAAATGGACATTACGAATTGCATGCGGAAAACGTCCAATCAATAGGTAAATACAAACATATGTAGCTTATATAATACACCCAACTCTTAATTTATTTGTGTGCAGCGGAGGGGCATCTGCAGGAGGGGTATCCGTTCTCACCCAAACAGCAGCATGCGCCGGAATATGTGCGGGAGCACCTGCATTTGCGCGCACGCATCGACTACATTGCTGCCCAAATGAGAGTGAGGCACAAGGCACAAAAGGCCATTCACGATTACATGGACGAGCTGAATTTTGTGCAGATAAACACGCCCATACTTACTACAAACGATTGCGAAGGAGCTGGCGAGGTAAGAGCATAAATAGAACAGTTCGTTTGCCTAATGTAGCCTTTCATTCTCGTATAGGTCTTTCGCGTTCAACCCGATTCAGAGCAGCTGCTCAAACAGATGTCGCGGCCTAATGTGCCCGTGGAGGAGAGCTATTTCGATCAGAAGGCCTTTCTGAGCGTCTCTGGTCAACTGCATCTGGAAGCAATGTCCTATGGCTTGGGCAACACGTACACGTTTGCGCCCGCTTTTCGTGCGGAAAATTCCAAATCGCCGCTGCATTTAGCCGAGTTCTACATGTTCGAGGCGGAGCTTGTGTATATGGAGCAGCTGGATGCACTGGCGGCATTTATAGAGTGCACGCTAAAGGAGATTACCAAGCGTCTGCTCAACAGCAGTGCGTCTGATTTGCATTTTTGCCAGAGTAGGGCTAATGCCAGCTCAGACTTGGCTTGGCTGCAGGCGCCTTGGACAATTATGAGCTATGATGAGGCCTTGGCAGTGGTTGTGGCTAATAGAGATAAGTTTAAGACTCCTGTGAGTGAGAATGATGGTTTTAGCAAGGAGCAAGAGTTATTTTTGGTCGTACACTGCGGAGCACCCGTCTTTGTGCTCAACTGGCCTACACAACAGAAACCCTTCTATATGAAGGTCTCACGTAGTGATCCACAACGAGTTCATGCACTGGATTTGCTGATGCCTTCCGTAGGCGAACTGTGCGGCGGCAGCCTACGTGAATCTGATGCTGCGCTACTGAGTAAACATCCAAAATTACCTAAGGACCTCTCTTGGTATGTGGAACTGCGCAAGTATGGAGGTTTGCCCACTGGAGGCTTTGGCATGGGCTTTGAGCGTTATCTGCAGCTTTTGACGGGAGTTAAGAATATTAGGGATGTCATACCCTATCCACGATACCCACACAGCTGCAAAATGTAGTCAAGGAATTTAGTTTTCTCTCTATTTCTCATAAAAATTGTTATGGAGCTACAAATAGGTCAAAGTTAATTCGCATGCAGGGCGTCGGGGAAATTCCAATTTGGAATAACTGTGGACTATTTGGATATATATGCTTATCCAAGATTATAGAACAGGGTTTACAATTGCCCAAGCATGGGCTTGCGTCCGGGCCACGCCTCCTTGGCATACTTCTTCTTCTGCGGGCACATTGAGTCGCCCTCGCCACTTGTTTCATGCACATCATCCACAAAGCGACGTACTGAAAAATACAAATCATAATTTGTGCTACAATTCATATTCAATTCTACATACCATTCGCATTAGCCATAGCCAATTTTTGCGCTATAGACGAGCTGGGAATCAGCGGCTCCTCGAATGTGGGCGTTACATCTGGTGCTGGATTCGGTAACATGATTCCCAGTTTGGAGCCAATGCCCAGCGGGGAAATCGGCTCGAATTCGCTGCTGCCTTTGTGCTCATAGCTGCTGGCTGGCAATCCCTGATATAGTGAATTGACTGGCGAATGGCTAGTGGCTTGAGGTGTTGAGGGCAACTGCTGCTGATTTTGTTGTTGCTGCTGCTGCTGTTGCTTCATTTCGGCTAGGCTCTGCTGGAACATCTGATGAGTAGCATGTGCACTGGCAGCACTGCTGACACCCGTGTGCAATCCCATGTGATTTGGTTCATAGCGTGAACGTTTTGCGGGCACCACAGTTGTTTGCACCAGATTGCGAAAACGTCCCACATTGGGATCCACATCTTCGGGATTTATGATGATCTCCTCGTCGTTGAAGGTGACATTGCGTCTCTTGCGTCCCTGCTTCAAAGCATTCTGTTTACGCAAATTGTTGTCATCGGCAATACCCAGCATTGAGATACGCCGATTGTGGGCCGTATTATATTCGGTCAGGTTCTGTGGGGAAAAAGTGTTCAGCATTACTCGATAAGTACTAGGTTGCTTTGCCTTGACGTACATCCAGTTCTGTTTGGCTCTCGGGGAGACCAAGCAAAGCGCCGTCGCTCGTCTCGCTCATTGGCAAATCCTCCATAATATTACTATGCTGACCACCCGCTGAGGGACGTTCCCGCAATATGTAGTTCCGTGTAGAAGCCCCAAAATGAAAGGTACTGTTGATCTGTAGCTGTGTGGGCTTATGCGCCTCCAGGCGCAGGTTGCCAATAAATGTTCCGTGGGCTGTAATGTCAACAATTTACAATGAGTAAAGGTGGAGTTTAATATTAGCTGATTAGCCTACTGGAGCCGAGATCAACGAGGAAGGCAATGTTCAGGTGCTTGTGGTAGACAAAAGCTGCATGCACACGCGAGCAGGATGCATGATCTATGCAGAAATCATTCATTTGGCTATTCCGGCCAAACAAATAGCAACGTTTCTCGTCAACCATTAGCTTTTGAACCAGCTTGTCGTCCTTGAGCACATCCAAATGCAGCCCAGTGGGCGGTTTGCCAGCCCAACTGGGTATATCATAACTGTTTGCCATTTCAACTCCTTTACAAATTAAAAACGGCGCAACTATTCGTTAATGAATTTAATTCAATGGGAGGTGTACACAATTTGTGTACCGGCAATAACTTATAATAATATACTAGGAAATACCAAATGCAAAACGAAATCGGGTGAATGGCAAATTAATTTATATATATGAGCAAGTTGGCATGTTGAACAAGTCAACAATGAATAGGGACTATATAAACAATAGTTATATAGAAAGTGCAAGAGTTTATTTAAAATTAGGTGAACCCGCCGAAATTATAATCAAATGTTGTCTTTGCGACATAGATGGCTTTACAGACTGGGTGCAGTTTCTCAGGCATGTGAGAACAAGTCATGCAGCAGACCAATGGGAAGGACAGCACTCGGACTTGAATATGGAAATTCAAGCTGAAGTTGAGCTGGAGCTGCAAAATCTAAAAAAAATCAATAGCGGATATGAGAGTTCAGATGTGGAGGCAGAAACAGATGACTCTAATTTGGATGAAGTACACTTGAATATGCACCAAGAAGCGGAAGTTCAGGATGTGCTGAATTTCAAAGAACCGGCTGAGGTAGGTGAGTGGAATTTAATCAATGTATTCAACTAATATTAATTAGTTATCACGCAGAACACCAACCGGCCATTTTATAGCATGCAGTATACTCGCCCCGAGCTTCTGCATGACTTTATTGATCAAATGCGTCAACATGAATATCTATGGCGAGAGGACCACAGAAACGAAGACTTCAAGGCAGAGCGCATGGAAAGTGCCCAGCAAATAAGTCAAAGGATGACAGAACGTTTTAATGTGGCACTCAGTCCCCAAGTGGTCTGTCGGAGTGTCTGCGCGCTTATTAAATGGTTTCAGAAGCAGCATGCCATGTGTAAAGCAAATTCCAGATTTCGCTGCCGTTATCAATCTTACTACGATAATCTACTAGAGTTTCTTCCCACCCAGAATATCCAAATGTTAAAATGCGATGAGTGCGAGCGATGTTTTTACAATGAGGAACAGTTGAGACGGCACAAATACCGTGCACACAGCGGCAGCTATCCGTATTTCTGTAACGTGTGTCACATGGGTTTCTCGCATGCCAGCAAATTGCGTTTGCATAGGATTCGTCATCATGAAGATAAATCAAACCGCTGGCAGTGTACTTTTTGTAACTATTGCGCCCCAAATAAGTGGGATTTGCGCGCACACTTGCCTACACACAGTGGAGAGCGCAAATATACATGTGAAGTATGTGGGGTTTCAACCAAGTCCAGCTCTTCTTTGGCTGTGCATCGACGCACACATTTAGCGCCCGCCGCTAATTGTCCGTATTGTCCAAAGAAATATCGTGAAAATTATTTGCTTAAGTGTCATATTAAAAAAATGCATGCAGTAGAGCTTGAACACGAACTAGAATAGCACTCGTTAGTTGTGAACTTAGCATTTATAAGAAGTAAAATATACATAGTTTATAAAAAAAAAAATTGTCTTTTAAATTCCAATTGCTTTGTTTTGTATTTTGTTATCAAAGTAAGATATCGAGCCTCGATAACATTGAATAATTTTTTGTCATTCACACAAAATGATAATAGAGTTGCAGCCCTGAACTAACGCGACGGCGTCACATTGATAATGCTTTTTTAATGTCTGTTCTTCTAGAACGGCTAGATGAACAATATTTTTACGTTAGTGCGCGACACAACAAAATAATTTCAATTTTTGTTTATATGCTGTCAATATTAGCAATAACCACTGTCACCGCCATACGCCAAACCGTTTTAGATGTGCCAACATGGCGAACAAGCGAGTAAAAATAGAGGGCATGGAAACGAATTACAAATTTGCGTGTCGTTGTTGCCTCAAATCCGAGGCGGAATTCTACAAGCTGGACTCACTAATCGAGTGCGGCAGTGGCGAAAATGACGCGTCCTCTACAAAAATACCCCTACTGCGTTTATTATTATTCTGCATGCGCATCGAAAATCAGCCCGAGCTGCCGCAGTACATATGTGTGGACTGTAGTAAGAGTTTGCAAATCTCCTACTATTTCATACAGAACGGACTGAGAGCACATGAAATACTCTGTCGGAAACTGTGCCCCGGCAAGCTAAAGCTGAACTCAACGCGTTTCAATGGTCAACAGCCAACGCAGAGGCTCGAGGTAGATGTGAAAGCCAATTGTCCTATTATTGTGTGTGTGTGGGTGTATGTATCAAGCATTTGTTTTGATTTTAATTGCAGTCGAACGAGAGCGAGGATCAAAAGCCACAAAAGCCCATGGCGCGGCACGAATGCAAAGTGTGCGGAGCCATTGTACACAATCGCATGGAGCTCAAGCAGCACATACGCATGCACGCAGGTAAAAATATGATGACTCAGGTATATTTTGACAGTTTGTTATTATGTGAATGTTGAATACCCTTTTGTCATAGAACGTGTAACGTAATTGAATAGCAGATCTATGTCAATATTTGCTAAATACTCTTCCTGATTGACCGATTGTAAAATAGCTGACGACATTGTGTCGGGAATTGTGTAATAAACTCAAATATGGAGAATGCAGCGAAAGCATCGCCTCTCATTCGAGAGTAAACTGAAATACGTCCGATCTATTTCAGTTTATTATTATTTTGTTTTTGTATGGCTATTGAGCTTCAGTAATTTGTAATTGACATTGAATGTCGGTACGTTGAAAGTGATTTAAAATTGATTTGCAACATTTTGTACTTTCTACGCACAAATTCGGACGCATATACAGATACTTCAAGCCATCAGTGCAAATTGTGCAGCTTTGTCACGTTCAAGCACCGCCAGCTGCCGGAACATTATCGCAAAGTACATGGCTTGACGGCTGCCCAAATCGAGCATCAACTCAAGGTCCGCAGATCCATGCAGGCAGCTGCCAATGCAATAATAGCACCGCCAAAATTACCAATTGAACCAGGAGCTGGCGAGGAGCAAGTGAAGGTCTGCACTCTGGAAGATATGGAACTGTTGATACCCACTGTGCTGACGCCAGAAGATTTTTCGCATCCTCAACTTGATGCGGATCAGCTGCGTGATATAGAGCAACAATTGGCGAACTCGTTGCCCATTGCACAGTCCACCAACCAGACGGCTGAGCCAACGATAGGGAGTGGCAATAGTGCCAATGTAAGCATAGGAGCCGAGTTTCTGGTCATGCCCGATGGCTCTTTGCAGCAAGTCAATGATGGCGGTGTGGTATTTGAGTACATTGACGATAGCAAAAACGGGAATGCGGCAACTAACATGACATTGCAGAGTCTACTGGACGATTCCAAGCCCGACTTAACATATAATGCAATGGACATCGACTTAAGCCATATGGCTGTGGGCAACGAATTGCCACAGATAAAAGGTGTGTGTCCCTCAGCTCATTTACTCATTTTGGTAACTGCTAACTAAAATTTGCTCTCTATGTAGTCAAGCCGAAGGCGCGACCAGCCCCCGCGTCTACTGGCGCCCTGAAACATAAGTGCAAGCTGTGTCCAAAAGCCTTTCCCACGTTGGCCCGTCTGAAATCTCATCAATTAACGCATAGCCGTGAGTCAATGTAATTTAAAATAGCACACTTAATTTATCTAAACAATGGTTCCTTTTTAGATTTGCCAAAATTCTATTGCGATCAGTGCTCCTATTATTCGCTACGCAGCGCTGACCTCATCCAGCATTATACGACGGAACACAAGTCCAGCGTAGGCGATAATCGTTCGAATCATTTGGATAGATCCCAATTACTTCTGTCGGCTGATAAAAGTCGCATTTATTCCTGCGATCTGTGTCTGTTCGAAGCGCCAACCAGTGGGCAACTGCGTGTACATTACAGCGATAAGCATCTGATAGTGCCCAGTGATGTGCAACTGCGTCCCAGTTGGACGCATGAGCCGAAGCAGGGGAGTGCTAATACAATGGGTAACAGTGGCAATTCTTCCGGTCAGCCCGATATTCCACTTGGCATCAAATGTAAGATTAATAATTTCAATTACCCATTTAGTGCTATTTATGTAAAGAATTCTTTATTTTAAGACCCTCCCATGACGTCAACAGCAACAACATTAACAACTGCGATGGTGCCACCTGCTCTGGAATCAACAACAACAACAACAACAACAACAACAACAACGACAACAACAACAACAACTGTGGAAACACCAATGAATGAGCTTAATGTTGTGGTGGATACTACATCATTGTTCTATGCAGCAACTGCAGAGCAGTTACCGAATGCTGATTCGACAACATCGGTAACGACTGCATCTACAGAATCAAATACATTTTCAATCTTCCCAGAGCAATCGTTTGCTCCCAGTCTAACAACACCAACAACGACACCGCCAACAATTGCAGCAGGCGCAAACGGTGCTGCAACTGCCACATCAGCCACAACAAATCCAAACACAAGCATATTTGGTGATATGCAGGATTTTATAGATAATACCGATGTGGCTGCTATTTGTACCATACCCGCCGATGATATGCCTGTCGTTGATGGAGATGATATTGTTATTGATAATAATAATATCAGCTTGGACTTTGATGCGGAAAATCTATTTGAGGACTTTGAAGATGTCGAGGTTGGTGAAGATGATGAAGAAGACGAGGAGGATGCTGAAAATGAAGATGAAAATGACAACAACGATACGGCTGCTGATCAGAATCTGTTGCTCACTAGTGACGATGACGATGTGGACGACTTCGATGATGAACAATCGAAGCATCTGCAGAAACCGTATTGCATCTATTGCAATAAGAAGTTCACTAGCCAATATAAGTTCGAGAATCACATGTTTGTGCATCGCGGTGAGTGTGTAATCTACTAATTGTTCGTTCTTTGCATAACTTCATTGAGTTGTTACTCTGTAGGTTTGGCGCCGTATCGCTGTGAACTGTGCACCAATCTGTACAATATGAAACGTCTGCTCATTCGACATTATAAGACGGTGCATAAACGCATGCCCACACGGGACATGGTGCAGGCCAAGGGCGACAAGGTGTCTGTGGCTCGTACAGCCATTGAGAAGATAAATGTTCACGTTGACAAAAGTAGGTACTTGAAGAGTCTGAAATGAGTGCTACTAGACTATAATTATATATTATATTTAGATGCCTGAGAGTAGTGGGTGAACAAAGATCAGAAAATATTCACGCGCTAAAGTCCCAATGTCTATTTCATATATTCGTTTATTGAATTGTTTTCATGTTCAGAACTTATGTTAATCATTTGTCTTTTTCAGATCCCATGGTAATGTGTGCTAAATGTCCATTTGAATGCGAGCTTGAGGGTGAAATGCGCAAACATTTAAGTGCGCATCATGGCATTAACGATGGTGGTAAATATATTTACATTAAAATTGAAAATACACTTAAATAAACTTTCTTCCACGCAAATATGCACAGGGTCCACGCATGCCAATGAGGTGTTTATCATACGAAGTAAGTTATATTATTGTGAATAATTTATGAAACAATAATTATTGAAAGAATTTCTTTAATGTTCATAGAATTGCCCTATGACTGTCCACGCTGTATTCGGTCCTTTGCGGCTAAGCGCACGCTTATAAGACATCTGCAGCGTAGTCATTTAGTGGACACAATTATTGAGATGCAGGCGCCTCAATTGACAACTAGTTCAGCGGCAACCACGACCACATCGACGGCAACAACCACATTGCCGCTCAATGCCAGTGATGGCAATAAAACAACATCCGGGACAACAACTCCACTGGATTCGAACATATTGGCACAACATTTCTCGGACTCTGTGGATGGTGATGGCAATGGCAATGCTGGAGGCGATGGCGATGGCGATGGCGATGGCAATGGGAAATGCGGTAAGAGGGTCAATAGCGTAGCCACAATGAATTCAAACTCAAATTCCAAATATGCCCAACACATGCCGGAACAACAACAACTGCAACAACATAACGTTTCAAATGTCAATTTAAAAATGTTATTTAACTACGCTGATGCGCAATGATCCTTGTTCATCGTCGCTAGACACGGACACAGGATGCACCACGGAAAACGTAACCACAAATATACAATCTGAAGCACCACAAGACACAATCGATGCAAGCGCCACTGAACATACAGAACCTACGGAACCAGCAGCAATACAAAACACTGAAACCACAGAAGCAGAAAGACCGTCAATAACAACAACAACCACAACAACAACAAGTGAAGAAGGACCAGCGACAACAGCAACTGGCTCAACACTCTTTCCAACGCCCACGCCATTTGACTTCGATCTTGATTTTATGGGCGAAGGTGAGCATGCCACGACCCTTAAGAACAGCGACAGCTTCAGCATTGCACCAAATCACAGTCATCTATTGAATGGAACCGATAAGCTATTGACTGCTGCGTTGGAGCCATCGCCAGTTAAAGACCTGCGCACACGCCTGCCCCGTACACCCATCTTTGTATGCAAGCAATGTAATCACACCTTCGATGAGCTTGGCAAGCTGCTGCAGCACGAGTTGGAGCAACATTCCAGCGGCATTATATCGCCGCGCAATAGTTACCAGCATCAGTGCAAGATCTGCAATACAACATACCGCACCGTAACGCTACTTAACTACCACATGAAACGTCATACGCCAGTAAAAGTTTCATGCAAGCAATGCCCCAAAGAGTTTTCAAACATATCTGAATTGGAGCCGCATTTACAGGCGGAACACAGCGTCGAAGTACAGACACCTCTCAAATGCGGAATTAATGGCTGCACCAAGACATTTAACTACAAACATCATCTGAAACGGCATCAGACAGCCTCTCACACGGCCGTGCAGTATATTTGCCCGGAATGCGGACGCGATATGCTTACTAGTCTGCATCTCAGGAATCACATGTCCAGCCATAAGAGCACACACTCTTACAAGTGTCCCAAATGTGTGCGCACCTATATGAGGCGCAATCCGTAAGTTTTTGTTTATTCTTTATATACGCGGAAATAATCATATTTAAATGCAAATTATTTGTTTGCTTTTTTAGTTTTCGCAGACATGCGCTACGTGAGCACAAGTGGGAGCTGACCGAGCAAGAGATTGATCAAATTCACTGCATTAATGATATACCGACTTCGTTTAAATTTCGTGAGCGTAGATCGTTGAAGGCTGAGATCGACCAGTCCGAGTAGCCAGCCCTCTGACGCATCAAGTTGAAAGTAAAAATGATAAGAATTGTGTAATTCAATGGCAATCCACGCTGTTGCAACCTGTACAAAGATATTTGTAGTATAAGCATACAGTGTCACACTCATCCAAACGCTTTAATGCATACCTTATTTTAGAGTTGCACTTAATATGGCAATCAAGTATGCTTATATTTTAGATATTTGTATATGTATTGAGTTATATATCTAAGGTATGCATATCTAAATAGTAAATCGAGTGTTATTTGTTTATACCTTTAGGAAAAGGTATGATTATTACGGTTACGTAGCGACATTATAAGCATTAATTCAATTTTTATTTAGCATCTCAACGATTTAAACATTTATGTTAAGCACATTAATAAATATACTTGCATCATTACTTAAATACATTTTATGTTAAAAGTAATGAAGTTTAATTCATTACTAGTGCTGTTTTTGCCATCAACGCGTATATTAGTATCTATCTAGCTTATATATATATATATATGTACATATTTTGTATAAATATAGAGTACTTAGATATTAACTTTTCCAAACCTAAGTTTTAAAGACAATTTTCAAAAACAAACATGTATTTCTTTAATTAGCTGATTAAATTGGACTTGTGAGTCCCATCATTACCTAATTAATATAAAACCAAATTGATGATATTTATTAGTTCTGATTTCGAAATGATATTTACTTGTTTCGGCTTGAAAAAGGCATTGTCAAATAATAAATTTATTTGAATAATATTGATTTATGCAGAATGTTCTTTACATGTTTCATATGTACGCGGGTCACTAAGGAATTTGTCTGCTCATATCGTAATTGGCTATCGATAAATGGTATTGACTATCGAGTAAATTTGAACATTTCAGGGCTCCGCTAATTATTTCTTTGAAGTATATTAATAATTTTCTCGATTTTCAGTCTATCATGAGAAAACTAATATGATCCGTTGATAAATTATTATTTGTATACTCATTTTTAATATAGATACGATAGATCTGACAATTCAAGCAATAAACATAGTAGTTCATAGTTATTCCGTGGAACTTGTTCGTACGGCAGCGATTCAGTTCACAGTCAACTCTCTTGTTCGAGATTCTCTAACAACATTTCGCGAGTGGGAGAAAAAAAAAAACAAGTGTAAAGCCAATGCGGCATTGTAAAATTCTATTCCGTACAACCAGCTCATTTTAAACAAATAAATACAGGTGAAACAGATTTTACGTTCGCATATATAGACAATTGAATTGCATACGAATGGCTGCCGCAGCGGATGCTGCAAAATCCAACGCGCTGCTGGCTATGAACAGAGTGAACAACACAAAATGCCGCGCGTGCCTCTCAGTAAGCCGTCAGACCGTCAAACTGGATGTCAAAATACCGGATCTGAAGAACGCACGCACCTACGGCCAAGGCCTACGCCAGTGTACCAATCTACCATTAACAGCTCGCTCGCCCGGTGGCTACAGGTGGCCAATGCAAATTTGCGTCCGCTGTTGCCGGGCCATTGAGGTAACGATGCACTTCGTAGAGCTCGCCCTGGAGTCCAATCGTAAGCTATTCGCCGAGTCGCAAAGCCTTAAGCTGTTGCCGCCGGCACAGACAACCTCGACGACAACGACAACAGGTGAACTGAAACGCAAAGCAAGCAGCGAGCTCCTGCATTGGAATCAATTCAGTCAAGAGTTCCAGCAATTCGTGGAGAGCTACGACGGTGTATCCGCCCCCATAGAGGAGAACGTACTCTATATGCGCGGTGCTAAAATGCCACGACTAGACACTGATGTTGCGTTTACCAACGAGCCACCTAAGGAGGATGAAAGCAAGCATACTTAACTAATAGTTCTGAAAATGTATATAAAATTGATCTGCTTTACAGTTATTCTCTTTGATGTCAAGTATGATAGCAATGATCAGGATGAGGAGGATGAGAACGATGGTTCGGATGCGAAGAACAGTGAAACCTTCTATGATAATAGTATTAATATCAATGAAAGCAAAAGCAGCGAGAACAACAATAATTATAATTTTAATAACAAAAATGGAGATTTATCCGGTCTGCCGGACCCTGAGTGCGATCTCATACAGCGCGCGCTCTATATGACTCTGAACGATGATAATAACAGCGTCCAAACCATCCAGGAACTGCAATCCATTGAATCCATCAAAGCGACGTTACTAAAATGTAAGCACTGAGTTCAAAACTTCTCTGACATGTAATTGATTTAAATCTACATTGTTAATTTGAAGCTACGGAGGAACTGAGTGGCTCGAGTACCAGCTCCATGGCCACCACCTCAAAGGCAACGACCAGTAAGGAAGCTAATGTGAACATACCGTTGCTCAGCTGCACCATCTGCAAGCACACGCACACAGAGGCCAAACAGATGCGCACCCATTATATGAGAGTCCACAATTGTGATGTGCCCGAGGATGATATCATTGGACTGACGAAAAGTAAGGCATGGCCAAACTGCAAGTTTTATAACTATCTAATAATGCAATATTTATAGATCAAAGCTTTAAGTGTCGGCCCTGTAATAACTATGTAACTAATAGTCGCACGGACATGCAGCAGCATCTGATAGAGCATCATAAAATTGATGGCGATTTTGGTGCGTATTTGATTATATGACATTATAAAACAATTCCTAAAGCTTGATCTTCATCGTTTGCAGAAATGTATTGCTACGTGCAACAGAACTGTCCCGCCTGTGGACGCATTTTCAAGGATCAGCGGTCGGCTCGCACGCACTATACACGAATGCATACGCCCCAACAGCAGCAGCCGTTGGGTGCAGATATTACTGAGCAGCAATTTATATGCACCGCCTGCGACAAGGTGTTTAACTTGAGGAGCAGTCTGCAAGCGCATCAGCGCTTCTGCCAAGTGAAGCAGCCTGTGCACTGCAATTTTTGTGAGCAACAATTTAGCAGCATGCGCAAATACGAACTGCATTTGCAGCAGCAGCATGCAGTGGATACCTTGCACGAGTGTGAAATATGCATGAAGAGCTTTAAGAATAGTGAATCCCTGTCGGTGCATCGCAAACGGCATTCAGAGCGGCACTATCAGTGTGCGAAGTGTTCTCTTAACTACATAAATGCGGCTGAGCTGCGTGTGCATTATGAACGTGCTCACGTTCAGGAGGAAGAGGTGGTCATCTGTCGCATTTGCGACAGTAAATTTCAAAATTTTGCCTTGCTGCGTGAGCATGAGCAGCGTAATCATCAGAAGTCAAAGGTCTGGCGTTGCGACAATTGCAACTTCGAGACCAATTCACGGGCGCGTCTGCGACAACATCAATACGAGCATTCAGACTATCCATACAAGTGCCAGCACTGCCCCGAAGAGTTTGCTGATCGCGGCAAGTAAGTGTGCCGTTTATGCATGCAAATGTATGAAATATTTAACAGTTTGTTATTTTAGGATACGTCAACATTCCAAGAAGATGCATGCGGTGGAGCTAACGGATGAGCAGTTGGCTGAAATGTTTAGGGAACGCATTGGCTATACTAATCGCCATGATGCATTCAGCAAGAGTAATAACTCGTTGGAAATACCGGGCTTTAGTGATGAATGCTTTACGGAGCTGAAAAGCATGGGCTTGGACTACGATGATATTACATCCGATCTCTTTTCGAATTCCATTAACGCGCTGGACAATCTGCTTGAATTGGTGCCATGAAGCACGGAGGGCAACGGATACATTTACCTGCATAGAATTATAAGGATCAACGATGAATAGCTAACGAGAACTGGAAGACTGTTTGCACCTATCAATTAATCAATCGGACCATTCATCAATCAGTAACAATCAACAGCCGTTATCACAAAGCATACCTTGCACAGTTTTTCTTTGATTTTAAATTGTATTTCATTTACTCAAAACCAAAGCACCAATTCCATATACCCTTGAATGTAGGGTATACACACATAATAGTTCGTTCTGATATATTTTTCCTTTTTGAAGTAAATAAACAACAAATCAAGTGCTTTGAAAGCGCGCGAAAAAAATTCCGTATTATTTATATATTCTTGTCGTGCGAAACATTTTAATCTTCGTATTTAAACTATTTCAATTTTTGTAAGCATTTGCACAGTGCTTAGATTTATTTACTAATTAACGCCCTGAATAAACTTTGAGAGAAAATCTGTTGGTTTGGGATCCTGCGATTCCTTCCAATAGCGCATGATGTGCCCCTTTTGTTTCCAGATCTCCACAGTCTCCTTTAGCTCCATTTGGCCCTGTGTTTGATTAGGCATAGAATTATAAGTTAAGGACAGCGATCATCATCTTAGGAAGACTCACCTTGATGACCAGCATGTCGATCACACGAATGTCAGTCACTTGGCGATGCTTGACGAACTCCTCGCGCAGTTTGGATCGGCATTGCTCGATGCTCATTGGAATATCGTAATCCATAACTGTTAGCAAAGAGAATATTGTTTATTTATTTTTTGTAGCCGCCGGGACAGTTTGATGACATAACAAACGGACTTACCAATATAGGGAATCTGACGGTACCAGGCCTTGTACAGATTGAGAGCACGTTTACGTGCTTCTTCTCTGTCCACGGACAATATGGGACGCACCTGTTGCACGGCACGTTTGACGGCTTCACGTCCAGCCATGTTCTTGTCGCGTATTAATGATTTTGTTAGCAAAAAACTTCGTTGCAAAAGGTCTTTGCTGCTTCTTCTAAACAGCTGAGCCAGGTGCCAGTTTCGATTACACTCGATTGTTTACGTACACTAAAAAAAAGTGCTGTGAAACCCAAGCATTGGTTATCGATAGTTTGTATAGGCGTTGCGCGCTTCAATTTAAAAATTATGCTCATTGTGCGTTACAAGCGCAGCATATGTAATATTTTAGTCATGCTTTTGCTCATTGTTTGTATCGCGGTATTGTGGGAATGTAAAGGACAGTTATTGTAAGCCCCCAGGCCGTGCATAAAAACTGCACATTGTCATTGTAACAATAATAGAGACAGCTGAGTCAAAAAAAAAAAAAAAAAAATACACTTTCATTCACTAAAGCTACCTATTGTGGCTTTGTGCTGTTGACGTTGTTGTAGTTGTTGTAGCTGTTGTTGTTGTTGCTATTAAAGCTGTTGGCGCTGAGTGCGCGCGATGTTGACCGATCGACTCCGACTTTGAGCTCAGTTTAAAACACGTTATGCGCCTGTGCAGAGCGTTTTTGCGCTTTAACAATTTAAAATCCGTGTGTATTTCGAAAGTTCTTCTGTCCTCTATTGAACAAAACGCGTGTGATTTGCAGTAACAACTACGCCGACGAAATACTGTTTTACGTTTTCGGTGCTTGTTTGGAACAACATTTGTAGTAATTTATTATGCAAATGCAGTAAGCGAGCTATAAACATTTTTTGGTAGGTCAACAATTTCTATTTTAATTGGCAGCGCCCAATTTACCATATGAGAAAAGAAAGCTGCAAAATATGATATCGGACATAATATATTACACACATACATACATATATGGACGGACTGTATTTATTGTGCATAATTAAGCCAATCAAAAATGCTTTCTGCTGTCGGCATTTCTTCACATATAGAATTAGACAGAATTGCGTGCGTGTGTATTTGGTTTGGTTTTGTTCTTCGTTTGGCTCTTGCAGTAAATTGATACAATTTCAAAAGCTGAAGCGACGTGTCACTATCTGGACCAATATAAATTCCAGATATGATAAACATACTTTTCGTCTGCTGTTAAGCAAATTGAAATTTCTTTGTCAAGGTTGATTGGAATGGCGGTTTAACTTCCAGCGCGATCTATTTCGGCGCCTCTTTCACTGTTTTTTTCCACTGCCAATTAGCCGAATTCAGCCGGGCAAATATCTACATATGTTTGCATACAGATAGTTTGAAAGTCAAAGCACATTAGCAAATTCCAGCTGTAACGATGTGCAAATATTGAATTAACCGCTGATATTCAGCAAGCCACCTATTAACACATAACATACAAAACTGGCTCGGGTTCTAAGCAAAAAGCAGATAGAGAGAGAGAGAGAGAGAGAGAGACAGAGAGAAAAAACGGAGTCTTATTATTATTACAATGAAAAACGGGTCGAAAGGCTTACATATACCAGTTTACCTCCGTGAGAGATATGAGTACCGTTTATCGTAGACGAACTACAGTTTGCCACGCCTTCTCCTCTGCCTCCTCCAGTTTGCACTTGGTGAGCCAAGTCAAACGGCTTTTATTTGTACGTCACCCAGCGCCTTGGCCACAATTTCATGGCCAACGCGTTAAGTGCTGCTTGTAAATTATTATTATTATTTGTATTTGTATTTATATTGGCGGCAGCGGAAGCCAACGCCCGCATTAGGAGCCGTCAAAAATCGTAGCGTGTAAAAGGCAAACACTCTCTCGCTGCCACGGCCCATATCATTTGAAACAATCAAAGTATAAAATACAAAGCACCAGCCAAAAGTGCTGCTGCCAATAGCATAGACAAAAGGGAAAAGAAGAAAGAAAAACACTTATCAAATCGATACGAGAAGCGCTGTTAACAATATTTGTTGTTGTTGTTGCTGGCGTGCACCAATTGCTTGTCCATGTTCATGCGGGCAATGAGAACGTGATGGTACTGCTATTCCACGAAATGAAAAGACAACAACAACTGAAACTGAAATACCGGATTAGCAACGTTCTCAGCGGGGAATTTCGTGCGGTAATAGCTCGCTTACATAGCTCTTGGCTTTTTTGTTGTTGTTCAATTACGTTTTGCATAATATTCCTGTAGTAGAAGTTTTTCGGGGAGTATATTATAAGACACTTATTATCTTTCTTATTTCTTAAATTACCTTGATTGGCGCATCGTGCCAATATTTAAAGTGAACAAAAAATGAAACTGTTCATCTTCCAATATTCGCATCAATAGAAAATAATAATATTGAATGCTAATGTTTATTGTACTCTTTTGATTCGAATTTTTGAAAATGTAAAGATTTCATTTAAATATGAATGCAGTTAAATCCCTTACTGAACTGCGCTGTATTATAAAGATTGAGACAAAATTATATATACAGGGGGGGCAATGAGAATAAAATCCTAAGTCTATCTAAATCTAAGTGGCGGATGAGCATCTCCATTGATTTATCAAATGTTATATATATATACGTGAGAAGTGGTAAACAAGGACAGCAAATTAAAACAAAAAAATTAACAAAATCTCAAAATAACCATTTTTATTACAGTTTTTTCTTGTTAAATTTCAGGAGTTTGATCCGATAGAAATATGAGTTTTGAATACATAACATACATACATACATACATTTTGATCGAGCATTTGGAATCTGATAAATCAGGGGGAAGATTGCAACATTCAAAGCTTCAAAGATACTTTCTTTCCTTTTGTTTAAAACTTTTATTTTATATTTTTCGTTTCATTTTTTGCAAGATATACTTTTCTATTTTTGAATACTTTTTATTATCATATACAAATTTATAACGTAAAGTAACTGACGAACGTTTTGAGCTCTTCATATCAGTTATTATATTACTTGTCTTTTCACTAATTGTATTCATCATGTGAGTGACTAATATACGTTATCTCATGCCTTAGACAATTTAGACTAGAATATTTTACACTTTTTCCATGTATTTTTGCTCTTATTTTCGAATGATAAGCGATTCGTACTCGTAATTGTTATTGTTTATTTGCAAAACTCTCTAAGTATTTGCTAGTAAATAACTTTAGCAATGCTTGACGCACATTTATAAATCTATATAATCATACGAACAGTAATTACAGCGTTTGGAACAATTGAGAGCGGCAATATCTCTGACCCATATTACGCTATATGTACATATGATTATATCACTAAGTCAAAAGGCTTACTAAATCGAGAGTGACTCAGGTGGGGTTGTATAATGAGATAAAGGTCTATATGAACAAGTACAGTTAATACGCATTTGAAACAGGGTCTGTAGACGTGATCAGCTGATCACGTGCAAGGCACACGTGTGAACCAGCTGGAGCGTTGAGTTCTTCGATATTTGTTTAACTTTTCCATTTTGGCTAACAACAAGTGTCGGAAATGCCATTCATTTTGGCCCGTCTAAGAAATTATGCATAATTTGTGCAACAATTAAAAGTGAAAAACGGAAAACGAATAATTTTTCGGCTAGAGGGAAATGTCTTTGGATTTTGGTTTACCTTTCACGTTGTTGTGGGTCGCGCCTGCAGGGCATTTGTTTAGCTATTAACAGCGTCAACTTTACACGTTTGCTGCTCAGCTATTTTATTTTCTTTTATTTCGCGGTGTTTTTTTTTTTTTTTTGTTTTGGTTTTATATACATATATTTATTTTGCGGCAGCTATGCACGAGCACTTTGCGCGATAACCGAGCCAGCAAACACAGAAACAATAGCAAGTAAAAGTGCTGAAGTTGAAAGTGACCGACTAGAGGACATCCTGTACACCGTGTGGTTTTTGCAAATGATCCAGTGAATCCAATAGTTTTTATTTGAATATACTTTACAATAGTATACGCATACCATATTTCGATGACTCGAATTCTTAAGAATTGTCTCAAATAACGCGCTTAGATATGAACTTTAATTGAACAAAATTATAGATGATTAGAAATGTGTTCGGTCAGAGTATAATATTAGGGTAAAGTTGTAAGGTTGCTCCCATAAACTAAGAAAATATTAAAGAACTGACAGACAGACAGATGTATGGCCCTATTAGTTAGTTGGACTAATGTCCTGGTTCCATCTCTATACTTCAACAAAATCATGATACCCTGTTTGCTCTGCTTCAATGGGTGCTGGGTATTATAAAAGCGACAACAAAGTCGACGTCGACGTCGACAGCCGGACGACTTCAGAGGTGCTCGTCAGTGTTGAAGTTGGTTCAGGTTCAGTTTCAGTTACGTTTTGGCGTTTTACGGTAACGCAGCGGACAAACAGTAACAACATCAGCAACAATCGCTTTCGAGGTGCGTCTGTTGCCAAAAACAGAAAAAGAAATGATAATAAAAATAAAATAATTTTGCTAACGTGTAAATCATATCTGAGCGCATTTTACGCGATTACAATTGCGCATACGACGCGTTGGCCGCTACACAAAATAAATGCCAGCAAAAGCCGCTTAGCATCTGTGCGTGATTTGGTCCGTTAAATTTCCAGTCAAGTGTAGACAAATCAAATTGTTCGAAAATCGGTTCAAGTGTCGCGTAGCTCAAGCTTAATTTATAGTACATTCTACGAAAAACTTTTATATATTTAGCTAACAAATACATAATATAATATAAAATCCACATGCAGACACGCTATAGTAACGTTAAACGGCAAATGCTTTTCACTTTTTTGCTTGCAGCTCGATTGCATGCAAAACTTTGTTTTACGAGCTTTACAAACTTAAAAAAAAAAAAAAATCATATATATCTATAGTCAAGTCAAGTATTTACCGTTATGCATTGGGTTCGTACCTTGAACCCAGTTTTGTGCGCTTTTACATCGTTTTATTTCTGAACACTTTATGCTGTTGGTTTTAATGCAGCGAGTTTTCACTTTCTTGCAGGTGGAGGCCGTTAATCATCTGATTAGATAATAAATTATTATACAGAGCACAAGTTCTTGGGGTTTGCGCGTTTTTGGATTATGGTCTTTATCAGTTGATGTATATTTTGGGTTTTTTTTTTTGGGGTTTTTGCGTGAAATTGTCGCTTGTCGCCTTTTATGATTGTTGATTAGATTGGCGTCTGCCTGATGTTACAATTTTCAGTATTACACCTTAAACGGGCTTTCAGAAGAATATTTAATTTTTTATATTATAAGTAATGAAGCGGTTCTCATAGAACTGCAATTAGAGGATCGAATCCGTTTAAGTGGGGAGGTTTCACATGTACTCATTTAGTATAGTTGAGGAGAGGAGGCATACAAAACCTTAGCTTAGCTATTTCTTTGACTTATAAAATGTGCTTGGTTTACAGGGCGTCTATAGACATATTTTGTATATATATGTAGAGAAAAAGTGCGAGATTCCCAGCATGATGGGCTGTGCTCGCACTTCATAACATCACAATAACAACTCGCAATGCAATTGTTGTGGCAACAGAGCAGCGAGCGACGTGTTCACACACATGGCCAGACGAGTTGGCAACACACCTACTTCTTCAGCTCGGGCCAGAAAGGGGGCCAAGTAAGCAATTTTTGATTTACCAATGATAGACGCACCAAACGCACGCAACAACAGCTAAACGCGAAGAAGTGAATAGATATAACCCAAAAACTTGAGCAAATGTGAATGGCCTGGCTTTTATTTTTGGTGGTTTAGGTTCTCCGTAGCCGATAACTGGGACTGGGCAGGGTCTTTTATAGCAGCAGTTTTTTTTTTACTTTTTGAGGTTATTTATTTTTATTGTCTTGGGACATTTGTCACAGCAGCAATTCACACCTAACAGCTTTTGCTCAACAGCAGAACTTTTGGGCCAGATGCGAACTTTAGTGTTTTCATAAATTGCTGAGAGTTTTATAAAATAGAGAGCTGCCTCGATACTATAATATTATCAAATGTTATGCAGAAAGTTGACAATCTATAAATTTTGGGTTTTCTGTTATTTGCTTTTGTATAAATGTATATGATATGCAACTTTTTAAATCGTAAATCAGGCTACAATGCAAATACTTTCGCTTTCTTTGGTGCTCAGCCAAGGTCTTAGGTTAAAAGCCGGTTTTCATTTTATTTTGCTTTTTGCGAACGTTTGGGTCAGCGGCAGAAACTTTGGAGATAAATCATAAGCCTTGTACAGTATTTGCATTTTTTTTTTTGTGAATAAATTTTGCCAATTAATCAATAACTACATAAATATATAAATAGATATATATGTATATTCTGAGAGCTTATTTAAGTGCATTTGTTTGTATTGAGCTAGAAATATATAAATAGCGCTCCGCTCTAGCTAACTTTATGCAAATATTTTGCATATAAAAAATATGGTTGAATACCAAAATATTTCTGAAATGAGCTCGCTCGACTAGCAGTCGGAATGTAACATATATAGGAGATACCTACCTACCTGTGGAGTAATAAATATAAATAATAAATATAAATATATGTATATTTTCATTTTAAATTCCATTTTACGAAGGATCAATTTCTGCGTATCTATATTTATAATTACATCCATATAAATGGTAGGTTTTTGTTTTCGTTTTCCTCTGTTGGGGGTTCATATATGGCATCAATATAATCTGTTTACTTTTAGTTAATCATTAATAAGACACACCTATGCCGATTTGTGTGACGTCAGCCTCAAAGCAAAGAAACTTGAGATAAATGCATAAACATTATATTATATGATAAT
Organism: Drosophila mayaguana; assembly: GCA_037075325.1. Lineage (NCBI taxonomy): Eukaryota > Metazoa > Arthropoda > Insecta > Diptera > Drosophilidae > Drosophila > Drosophila mayaguana. The sequence goes on along the minus strand of JBAMCG010000040.1, from coordinate 1,715,834 downwards.
TAGTTTATGACAAGCGTCAATGGATTCCTTAATAACTCAGTATCTTGATAAAAATGATGTTATTTGGTTATAGTACGTTTGTAATCGACTTTGTATGCAGAATATTTGATCTTTTACGGACAAAATGAAAATATCTTGTTAGTGTTCATGGAACTCTTCAGCAATCGAAGCTTATCCACCCCATTTGCTTAGTCCAAGGGTATACAAATCATATAAATCTCAGCTTATTCCGCACAAGTCGTCAATTCCCAAGGTCAACTCGCATTTTCAAGTGCTCCGTGCCGCAGGCAATAAACAGATCATGTGCAACTTTTTGTGTGTGTTTCGTTCATGCTGGAATTAAAATAAAAAGCAAATACAAAAAAAAAAAAAAACGACACGGAAAATATGTGCAAAACAGCTTAAGTTATTTGCTGTAAACAGCTGTCGTTGAGTTGGATATTTGCACTTAATTAGGCGGGCCGCCAACCAATAGGCCACATCCACCCACCAACCCACCAGCCCACCAGCCCACACATTTCTAAAAACTTTACAAAAACAAAATGCCCTTTGGCGGCAAAGTACAAATAGTGAAAAGATTCGATTATTTATTTAAGCTCTGTAATTGGCATTTTGTTATTGTTTTTTTTTTTCAAATATATATATTTTTTTTAAATCAATATATAAACATTTTTAGTTATGTGCATACTATGGGTATTATGTGTACATAAATGCCCATTATTTAGTTGTTTGTCATGGGCTTCTGTGCGTACGTTGAAAGACAAATACAAATTAATACGAGCTGTTCGGCACGTTCGGCTGCTTAATGGAATAAATAATTAAGTCAGTGTGTCAGTCAATAATGTATGTGCACAGCTCTGATATACTTCAACTTCAATCAAGCGGAGTACAGTGAACATTGCCTACAAAGTTCAAGACTGACAAAAATGTTGCGAAAATCGTTTTGCTCCAGGATAATTTCGTAAAAATATTGAAATTTACAAATTATTATGCGTCATCATATTTTATAAGAATTTAAAAATGAAGAGCTTTGTTTATTTTCTGAATTTAACTAGTTTCGACTCGGTTTATTTTTGTATGTTTGCTTGGAAAACTTTATCGATATTGAGCGTATTTACCTAATTTAGATGCGTCGCAATTGCCAGACACTCAGCCAGACGCCATAAAATAAACAAAAACAACAACAACTACAACAACAGCAACAGCAACAGCAGAAATAAACTACAAAAATAAGTTCAATTACAGCTGAACAATAAAACTGAAAATGAAATCAAATAAACTGTGAGTCTGACCTCTGGCTCAGTAATTGAATGCGCATAGAATTTATGAGAGTAACTGCAATGCAGGTCCATAAATTGCAGCTACTAATTAAATTAGCCATTGACATTGAAGATGGAGAGGGGCTGGCAGGTTCCGACAGGGTCTGACAATGAAAATTCTACTCGTATCACAGACCTATCAGCTATGAGTCGTCTACGTGTACGTGTACTGGATTATTGATAATATTCTAGTCCAGTTGGGTCACATGCAGTTGATCGATTTGTGTCGCCGCCCGAAGTGTATATGGTTTGAATGATTCCAGCTAATTGTTATTTAAGCAGTTCACATAGCTCAATAAACCATCAATGGCATTTGCTTATCGTGTTTGTTGCCTTCTTTTTTTTTGATTGGGGGAGAGCCCAGACAATGACCAGTTGATGGCCCTGGCCGTGCATTGTCCGTTCGCATTACGTAATTACGCATACGCCATGTGAAAAACATAAAAAATGCTGTTGGAAAAACAGAAACGCAAACACACAGTACAAATTGCCAGCGAAAGTAAATACACAAGTTTGCAAAAGTTTTGTTTTTTGTTTTTTCTATTGATGAGGACGGCACATGTGATTGATAGCACGAGGCTGTGCGCCAAGTCGGATGGATAGATAAATACGCCACAAGTTGTGCGGAGAACGTGTGGCCATTATATAACCCAGTTGATAAAGACCTAAAGAAGGAATCAGACCATAGATCGATAGATCTACGTCCATAAAGATATGTTGTCAAGGCACCACTCCAAGCGAGCTGTCAATAGAACAATATAATTTATATATTTGTGTTATACTCTTGGGGCTTGAACTATTTATATTTGGAATGGTATTAAATTCGATTAATTTCATAATCAACATAATACATAATTATATTTTATTATGAAATTGACTCCCTTATCTGTGGCAAATTGAGTTCATTTGGGTTGCTAATGCTCATTGAATGTGTGTTATTAAAATAAATATTACAAGTGAGGCAATAGAAATTGATTGCAAATAATTTTTTCAGTATATTCGTTGAGTCTTAATAACGCAGCAATTTATAATTTGCTTCAACAGAACGTTCTAGTATAAACAACTTTTGAGATTCAACATGGCACACAGTGCAATTGCTAAATATATATTAAATAAATATATATTAAATAAGAAAATTCACAGACGATTTGCAGTGTTACTGTGACTAATACATTCTTTAACTTTTATTCGAGTTATATTCTTTTCACGATTCCTTCACCTTGAAGCACTTTAACTCATTTTTTCAAAACTTAATGATTATTTGATCAGAGCTAGTAATATTATTCCATGCATCTATCATGAGGTGATAGTAGAATACTATGAAATGAATTAAATACATTAAGAAGTTAGGGTGATAATAATTTATAATGGCAACAGAGTTTCTTATATGAAACAGCACTGAAAACACATCGCAGTAACTCAAACTCATTAGCAACGCTAGCTAATGGATGCTGTATGCATTGTAGTTCCACGTTCTACTGTTATTATCTTTAAGAGAGTAGGAGCTTTCTTTGATAGCCGCTAAAATTCAATATATATTAAGCACAGCACGATATAAATCATCAATATATCTTTATATATTCCACCAATTGCCAAGGGCCCATCAATTAAATTTCTAACTTGTTGTAGTTCACTTGTGAACTTTGGGCATACTTAACAATGTTTAAACACTTTTATAAAAAGTTGTTATAAGTTAACAACAATCATAAGGAAAACTGAATTGGCTTATTTATGATTAATAAATGCCACGGATTACACATACATACATACATATATATGTATATATATACACATATATTTGTATGAGTATATATTAAAAATTGTTCAAGTGGGTAGCGTCAATGTGTTGATTTACATTAAATTCATGTCATAGACAAAGAATGAGTAATTGATTTGCCTTAACTTAAAAAGCAGCAACTTAAAAAGAGTCTTATCAAAATTTTCTCAGCAAATGACTCATTTGCTTCGTGAGAATTATAAAAAAGCTTTAAACAGGGCTGAGTGGCCATAAAATCAAATAGTTTATCGAAAGCAGTCGCCGCACTCTCAAGGTGCTGCTCCAAAAAAGAAACTAAACTAAGGTATATAAAATTTAAACTTAATTTCAATAAAAATCTAACAATAATAATTTGCTAACTGAAGTTTGATTTTGGTTTTCACCACAAATTAAACATGATTATGATTGGGCAAAAACAGCAAAAAAAAAAAAAATAGGAAAAAATAATTTGCATTTGACTAATTTTTTGTTACTTCTTTTTCTCCTATTTTTTTGGTAACATCTTTTACAGCTAAACACAGGCGAAGCACCGTTAACATACGGAAAGTAAAAGCGCGTATCAGATACAAACGAGCCACACACTCTCTCACACACTTATACACGCATACATCTACCTAGGCACACACACACACACATACACACAGGCACACACAGGCACAGTCGCAACATGGCCGATACAATCAACAAGCCCAGCATACAAATCCGCAGCGGTCTGCCCTCGCCCCTCAGCGACAAGAGTCCCTCGCCGGCCACGAAGCTGTTGATCAGCCACGGCAAGCCGAACTTCACCATCGCCCGTTCACCCAAGCTGGAAGACAACGATGGCCAGCATCCGCTGTCGCCGCAACCGAATGCCAACAACAACTACAATCCCTACAAGTGCGCTGGCTACAACAACAACAGCAGCAACACTAACAAATTTGTGGTCGGCACCAAGTTCAATGGCGTCTTCAAGCCCTCCACAGCGGCCACCAGCTGGGCTAACAGCAATGGCAACGGCACTTCGGAACAGAATGAAGCCGCTAAGGTGGTGCTGCGTCGCCCGAAGCTGGCCGGCTTGGAAGCACCGGCGGCTGCACCTGGTGACGATGAGAATGTGCCGGAGTTTATACTCCGGCAGCGACGCATACAGGAGCGTTTGGCCAAGGAGAATGTGCTGGACTTTGAGAATAGGCGCAGCGGCTACTTCACCCACGTCATGATCTCGCCGGACTCGCCCAATCGTACCTCTTTTGTTGAGACTATGGCCAGCCCAGCTATCGTTCCTTCTCTGGAGATGCCTCTGCCGGCCAAGATTGAGGAGGAACAGCAGGGTGAGCAGCGGGAGCAGCAGCAGGAACAAGTCGTTCCCACTGCGAACGGACACAGCGCAAAGTTGGACCAGCTGACGGAGCTCACCAATGGTCACAATGACGAGGTGTCAGTAGCTGGAGAGGTTGATAAGCAGAAGGAGGAACCGAAGCAAGAACAGGAACAGGCGCAGGAGCAGGAGCAGCCTCTCAGCAATGGGCATGCGAATGATGATGTGGCGCCCGAGGAGGTGGCCAAGGCCATTGAGGAGGTCAACAAGGCAGTGGCCGGTGAGGATGACGACGGCAAATTGGAATCGCACCAAGTAGAGGTTCAAGTTGAGGCAGCACCAGTTGCGGTTGTTGTACCCACGGTTGCAGCTGTTGAAGTGCCGCCGGCTGCCGTAGAAGCACAGGTCGAGGTGGTTACACCAGCGGCATCTACTGAAAATGGTGTCGGCCATGAGGAAGCAGGCATCACCATCTCGCATACGAACGGGCACTCCAGCGAGCAACCCACTGTAGCTACGCCCGATCCAAGCGGCGCGCTCGGCGTCAACTATGAGCCTAAGACAGTGGTCAGCTTCTCACAAGAGTTGGGCGCTGGCGAGAACAACTACCCCGACACGGTGCTGGTGACCAAGGAGGTGCCCGCGTCGCCTGCCGATGCGCAGCTGCAGGAGTTGACTAAGCTAAAGTTCGATATACAAAGTGATGAGAAGAACGAGGTGCAGGTGACACCCGTCCTGCGTGCGGAGTAGGCAACTGACGCTCCTCCTCTCGTCCAACACCCAAATCCCTGAGTGGACTCCTAGTGCAATTTGTTATTAATCAATCGGAAAGATAAACAAAACGAGAAACGAAAACTTAATGTATTTGTGTATTTTGTGTTAGAGACTAAGTTCATTATGAGAAATGTTGCCAAATTTAATTTTATGCTTTTGTGCATCAGTCAGTATCCGTGTACGCACGCATACACCCACTTACACACACACACACACACACACACACACACACACACACACACACACACACACACACACACACACACACACACACACACACACTACGCGCCAGCTGTTGAGGCAATTGCCACGCCCGGGGCTTCCGCCTCTTGTGCCTGGCCTCCAGCTACACTTAACTATGTTTACTTCAAAAACAATTTGCTTTATTTAAATAAATTATTATTACAAACGAAATGCGAAAATTTGTTGATTTTAATTATTAACTGGAGCCTTAGCCGGCTTTGTACGGCTCTTCGAAGTGAGGCAACTTAGTCTGACCAATCGGTTGGGTTATTTATATCTTGAACTTTGATGAAAATGTTTTATATAATAATAATGTTTACAGTACGTCAGAGCGTCCGTCCATCAGTCCATAAGAATGCAAGCCAATTCGCCGCATCTGTAGCTAGCGTTTGGGAATATAGTATATTCGTGGCCTGATAAGGTATTTATCCGATACTTCCGCAAGTGGAAAACTTTGTAATCCTCTGTTATCTCTGAACGTCAATATTTAAAGCTCTCAGACCTTCACAACACAAGATAAAAGAAAGGGCGCATTACAAATTGTAAAAATCCATGCTTTCTACAATTTTGGAACCAAAAAATATATATATTTAAAATTGCTCAATAATTGAAAAAAATGGCATGTCAATAAGCTTGTCATTTGAATTTGACAGTTGTAGGGTTACCTACTCTTCTTAAGGGTTTTTAAATTATTTATATAACGATATTTTGAAAAATATGGAAATACGAGATAGACTAAAATACGAATAAAGAACGCTTAGCTCTAGCTTGCTTTCAAAGTTATTAGAACATGAACATGAATAGTGAGGCCTTTCATGCAATTATCATTAGCATATCACCTGACCTTGAAAATGGAATGTAGTTAGATATTGACTGTGCGAAAAGTCGTGAGTAAATAGAAAACTTTTTTAAGCAATTGCACTTTGACATTTTGACGGCTCAACTGGACTATCCTTCAGTTGTGAGAAACATAAATATTTTTAAATATATTTCAAATAATGAGTTTCCTCAATGGCAATGATTGATCACTTGATGGACATGAATGGTATATCGATACTTGCTTAAAAATATATATCAGTCTACGGTTTTTGAATGTGACTAATTCTTCATGTAGCTGGGTGTTCGTCGAGCGTAACGCTCGTGACCCATGGTAACCATGTCCAGGTTGGCTTCGGGGGTTGCAGTGCTGACCAACATCTGCTGGGCACATGTCCTGACCGGCGACGGCGTTTAATCGATACTTTGGCCAGGGGCGGTTATTTTCATTTTCCATATATATATATATGTATATTTACATGTACATATATAGAGTTTGGCCAAAACAAAAGCGACCATGGGCCAAACAAGTTTTCGAATGAAATCAGTTGGCTGTGGCGCTGCCGTCAGTTCAGCTCAATGCAGCAAGCTTCGGAAAGAAAGGTAACCCTATCTGAGTGAAAAGTGAAAAGCGAGTGTCATAGCTGCGTCGTGTGCGAATTTGTATATTATTATGGATTTATGTCTTCGGGGTTCACAAGTAAGTAGACACACTGAGTTGGGCTTTGGGCTATTCTTGTACTGTCCTGTCGCTCCCCTCACATATGTAGATAAACCTCGCCGCTAGACAAAAAACGAAGCCCAAGTACAATAGCCGCTCCCTGACCACACTACACAGCCCGACGCCGCATTTTCGTCCACGTTCGGCCAACTTTCTGCAGCAACGCAGTCGCTCCTCGCCCTTCCTGGGACGACCACAGTCCGCGGATCCCAAGTTCGGACGCAAGCTAAGCGTTTACTTTGGTGACAAGGAGCTGCGGCACAACAAGCACGTGAGTATCAGCTGTCAGACAATGACATTTGCCAATTATAAGGGCATATCGAGAGGAAAATGGACCAAAAATTAGTGAGTTACATAAAGTTGAAATAAAACGTCTTTTATCAAATTTCAAAATGTCTCTCAAGTTTTATAGAAATAGAAAAACAATAGTTAGCTTTATTCTTAGTACGAAGATTCTAGTAATTAAGTATTTGTGTTGCGAAATTGAGCATTTAATGATTGAGCTTGAGCATTCAATTATATATATATGTCGATATATATATGTGGTCCTAAATTATCCGTTTGTGGAATATTAACTCTCTACCGGATTCAGGATGTCTCTTAATCGGGCAGGTCCAAGACCGATTTGTAGTCGGATTTATATAATTATATTAATAGCTTGTATGGATACTAGAAATATTTACATTTCTCTGAGTATTTGAATTCTTATACTTTCCACCTGGCAGGCCCAAGTCTCTTCCACGGATCTGCTAAAATCGCTGCTAGAGGAGCCCATCAAGCGCAGCTGGCTGTGCCGCAGCACCTGCAATTCTTCTACCGACGAACAGTCGGATTTCTCGCAGAAGTCAGAAGTCAGAAGTCACAGTAGCGAAGGTGAGCAGCTGGAACGTTTTCTGATTAGCATGCCGGGCACAGGCACGGGTACGGGCACGGGCACAGTTATGGACGCAGGTACGGGCACGGACAAAGCCAAATCATATGCTTCCAATTGGTCAGCCGGCAAGAATCAGGGACTTAGCAGTGCGACGCTACTGCAAAAGACTGCTAAGCCAGATCTGCCGGGTCGCGTGTCGTTCAGCAAGCCGAACAGCAGTCAGCACAATGATGTGGACTCCAGTGACTGTGACAATGATAAGCAGGAGATTCGCGCCGGCAGCAGCAACAGCATCAATATCTCAGCTCCAGGTCCTCTAACACTGCCAACCTTTAGCTATAATGGGAATGGAAATAAGATGGAACCGGGCGATGCCAGCGGACAAAAGAAATCCGTGCACTTTGGCACCCCAGATGCGGGCAGTGGCAGTGCCGAGGTGCTGGCAGAGACCTATGAGTATCCCAAATGCCCGTCGGAGAACTGTACCTGCAGCACTCGCTCTTCCTCCACGGCCAGCACCAACGAAGTCACCGCTGACATTAAATGTTCCTGCGATGCGCCCACTTGTCGCTTTGCGGAGACCAAGCCGCAGTTGCCCCCGTCCGCGCTGCCAATGCCCACGCCTAAGGCTGGAACGCCGGAGCTGAATGTAATCAGGGAGTATAAGCAGGCGGTGGGCGTGTCACTGGAAAAAACCCTGAAGCCGCTGGAGCCATTAAACAACATGGAACTGCCTAACTATTTGGATAAGTATGCATCGCAAGCCAAGGACAAGCAGAACAATTTGTCTGAGAAGAATCTTAGCCCAGTGAAAAGCAGCAACAACAATAACAACAGCAATAACAACCACTCTCAGAGTAACACTGGCGCCACCTACCGCTCGTCGGGGCAACGCAATTTTGGCGCCGAGAATAATTTTCTGCCCATTGTGCAGGAGGATCGGAGAAATTTCGGCAACAGCAGCGCTGATTCTGTCATTAGCAATTATCTAAAGATCGCTGCCACTCCCCCATTTGTGGGCAAAAAGAAGGAGAATGTGAAGCCAGCAAGTGCAGAGGCGAGCAGCCGAAACAACAAGTCCAAATTTCTGGCCAAAAGTCCAACAATTGGCTCCGCCGGCAAGCTGAAGAAGGCCGTCAGTGTAGGCAGTCTGCGAGAGGAGCGCAAGTTGACCGAGTACAATCTGGACAAGGTGGACAGCTGGATGAGCATCCACGAGCAGAAGCAGGCGCTTGCTCAATTCGAAGACCTGCACAAACAGGGCGTGGACGAGCTGGACGAGGGCAACGACAACGACAATGACAGTGGGTCGCAATTGTCGCTCAAATCGAACGAGGACTCCAGAGGCTCGACCTACGATGAGATTGTGTCAGTTATCAAGGAGATTGAGGAGGATAAGAAACGGGGTTCGCATTCAGAACAATTTTGCTAATTTATTTGATATAGATAGATAAATACCTTTCAGATAACTTTGCCGAACGTCTGCCAAGCGATCTGAACTTGAAGCTATCCAGCTCAAGGGCCGACACGACGGATTCGGTTAGCCAAATCGGGGACAAGATGCCCGAAAGTGGAGACAAGTACAAGTGAGTGGAAAAATAATGGATTAATTATAGTATATACATATTTAAAGCACTGAAAATTGTTCTCTTATTCATTTGGACTTTCTTGATGGGATTGTGGATATAACATAAAATAAATATGTATAACAAACATATAATATATATATATATATATATATATATATATATATATATATAAAAGTTAGCCAATCCAGAATCTAAGTAAGCAGCCTCAGGCCGTAAGGGTTTATTATATCGATTATAATATTATCAACTAGGAAAGATAAACATGATTAACAAAGATTATCGTTATATACATATGTATGTATATGTATGTAGGTGTATACCCAGACGAACTTAACATAGCTAAAGGTGTGTAGAGCTAGTTTTGGCTTAAAACAGGTTTAAATATAGTCAACTGATCACCTTCATATAATTACTCCAGGTGACCTATATCGGAGAATATGAATAGGCATAGAGCTCGAATTGGCTATGAAGCTTAACAGCAATATTCTACACGTCTCTGATATTTTAAAAACTTTTGTATAATTTTCAGAGACATTTTGGCATATCTGAATAATGTGGAGAGCAGCTGTGACAAAACGCTGATGGAAACCCGTCGCTCTATTCCCGACAGCAATCGTTCCGAAGTGGAATTTGTCGTGGAGCCGGACGTGACCGATGAGGTGCCCAAGTGAGTTGTGGATCAATATGCTTATAGTGAACGTATGCCACAGAATTAGTGTTTCCTTTTAGACTCTCCGAGCTGCTAATGCTTCCCAACCACCAGCTGGCTAGACGCGTCATTGCGCTTAGCTTGCGTGCCAACGAGCTAGCTAATGCCATCCATATGTCCAAGGAGCATGTGATTCAACTGCGTGGCGAGAAGCAGAAGTCGCTCCGTGCCGAGAAGTCCAACAGTGCTACGAAAATGCGCGATCAGAAGAAACATTACGAAGAGGTTGTGACACGTCATCAGGGCTTCATAGAGCAGCTGCTAAAGGATAAGGGAGCGCTCTGTGAGAAGGTGGCTGCATTAACGCGTCGGTTGGAGAGTCAGAATCAAGCCTGGGAGCATCGACTCGAAACCGAACTAGCCCGCACCAAGGAGACAACGCTCGCGGGTGAGAAGATCCGACGAGAGCGTTGGGTGCGAGAGAATACCAAGAAAATTAAGGTGGGTATGGGGTCAGTTTAACTTGGCAAAGATGGTGATTTACATATGTACATAGCAATATGTATAAATGTATATATGTATGTATTTATTAAATATTTATCGATGGGTTAACTGGTGATGAATATGTCTATCGATGAATTTATTATTAATAAGATTAGCTGAGGACGTCTATCGATAAATCTATATTTCCGTAGAAAGCCGCTAGAGATGATGAAGATGTCTAACTAACAAGACTACAAGTCTCGAAAGAATATCAACTCTTATTAGGACTTGTTGACTTTTAGACTAAGGATCCTGGATCGATATGTCGTGGTATCCGTGGCAGCAATCTAAACCTTGATGGGCCGAGTTTTCATAATCAAAACATTATTTCTACTGATTCCTCTTCGTCTAACATCATTGTCTGTTTACATATAAATGATTAAGAGAATAATTCTCTATAGAGATAGTATTGTTAATTAATTAATTCATTTAAAATTGGTCAAAAAAAACTTTTTACATATGGTAAAATTGTTCTTCAACAGGAACTCACTGTTAAAGGTCTGGAGGCGGAGATCAACAAAATGAATTGCGATCATCAGCGCGAGGTGACGGAGTTGAAGCGTGCGCATCAGATGCAATTGCTGGATGCACTGGAGGAGGCGCGGCTAAAGCACGAACAAATCGAGCATGGGATTCGCGAAAGTTGCGCCCAGGATCGGGAAAGCATCATTGAGAAGGAACGCACGGCCATACGAGAGCGTTTCGAACGTCAGCTGGAGGAGGAGCAGAAAATCCAGGCCGAGTTGCGACAGAAACTCGCCGATGATTTTGCCTCAGAGCGTGAACGTTTGCAGGCGGAGCTGCGGCAAAAGGAATGCGAGTTCCTAGCTAAGCGACAGGAGGTGCAGCGGGACCACGAGAACGAGCTGGAGCAGGTCAAGTTTGAAATGCAGGAGAAGATGGCCAAGCAGGAGGAGAAGTATCAGAACCGGATCAATACAGTCGAGCAGCAATACCTAGCTGACTTTGAGTTGTGGAAAACCGAATACGAGAACAAATCTAAGCTAGCCCTGGCTGAAAAGGAGAATGCCATAAGGCAGCACTATAGAGCCGAGCGAGATCGGCAGCTAGACGAATTGGTGGTGCGTATGGAGGCAGATGCACTCCAAAGCAGCGAGGAGCACGAGCAAAAGATACTGTAAGTATAACAAATAGCTGTAAGAGTTACCAACTAATGGTGTCGACCTATCCATCTATAGACGTCTCAAGGAGAAATTCGAGAAGGATTTGCAGTTGGCTGAGAACGTGGAAAAGTCACTTAGGGAAAAGTATGCAGAGACGCGCGAGAAGCTGGCCGAGGCTGATGCTCAAGTGCGCAATAGCCAAGCAGAGGTGAAGCAGCTCCAGATGGAGCTTAACCACAGCAAAAAAATGTGCGGCGACTTCATCAACGAGCGGGACAAGCTGCGCGATAATCTGAATGCGGATATACAAAGCGAGCTGAATGTGCTCAACGAGCGCCACAAACAGGAAATGGAACAGCTGCAAAAGAGGTAAAGAGTTGATGATGCCACCAATATACATATCAGATATATTATTGTTTTTTTTTTTTTTTTTTTTTATATAGAGTACATCAAACGATACAACGACAGGAGGAGACCATCGAGGTCCTGAAGGGCGACAATGATCAACTGCGACAACAGTGCCTGAAATTGAATGCAGTTATACGACAGCAGCGCAAAGATTATTGTGTTAAGTAGTTAGGATTTATTGAAATTAATAATAAATATATAGAGATATCTATGAGCCTCACATATATCATGTTTTTTACAAGTTATTTTATACAATGAATATAGCGACCGAGTGACGGAGTACGGAATGGAATGGAATGGTGTAAGCAGATAAGCGCAACTCATTACTCGGTCAAGTTTAGTGAAATGGAAGACCTTTGAAATTATAGCGAGATCTGTAAATCTTGAGCTGCGTTAACTAAAAGAGGCCCTCATGCATTTTAGTTTTTCTGTTGCCATATTCGTTATTAAATATACTGTAGAGTACTTATACAAATGTATATATTCCATAATTCGATTTTATAAAGAGCCGACAAAAAGGACCAATTATTGAATTGAACCAATGATCGTAAACTACTAGGTTTGTTCAATTATTTAGTAACAAGAAGTTCTACAAACCCACAAGAGAGCCATTCATAAAGAAGTAAATAATTTCATAACTGACCAAAACGAATCGCTCGTAATAAATGTAAATAAATTGGCCCACATTGTTCCCAGGTTCAGCATGACACACTCATGCTTACTTATCAAATTTGACTATACTTTTCCACCTTTAAACTGAACCAAAAAAGCTCAACCAAACTTAAAGAAATGTAAATCACTTCTTTAAAAGTTAAATAATATATAAATATATAAATATATATAAAAAAAAAAAAAAAAAAAAAAAAAAAAAAAAAAAATATATATATATTTATTTTTATTTAATTTCTAGCCGAGTTAACTTTTTAAAAGAACTCTATCAGTGTTCAAGCATCGGAAAAATTTTTATTTAGTTAACATTTATATTTATTATTGGTTTGAGAATAAGCGATTTGATGATGTAATTGATGAGTTGAGGTATACGATAAAATTGTGTCCTTCGTTTGAAGTCGAGTAGTCAAGTTTCGGAAAACTTAATGTCATGCATTCAGATTTTATTCAGCTTGATACAGCATTATCAAGCTGAATAAAATCTGAATTTCTCTGTTGTTACAATTCAAGAGCCATCTGAATGAAACGATTCTGTTTTAATAATATATGTAAGAAAAATAATAATAAATAAATTTCGGAAATATAGATAAAAACTGTTATTCATTTTGAGTTGACATTTAAGAAACATATATATATATATATATTTTTATTTTTTATTTTTTTTTTTCACATTAATATATGAAAAATAGTTATTCGTTATAGCTCATCAAAATATTTGCTATCTAGCTCCAGCTTTTTCCGGAACAGGGGTTTTATCTTGCACGGCACAATTTCAGGCAACTCATCTGTGTAGTTGTTCGTCGAAGGTGCCAAACCGACGTTAAGGCATTTTTTGGCTTTAAGGCATGCAAATCGCATAATTTCATCACAATCTTTGACCAACAGGGTTCTATGGGTATTAATGTAGCCACACTTTGGTTTTTGTTCTGATGGCAGCGATGAGGTAATGCCGTACTCGTCTTTCATCCCAATCCAATAGTTGGCTTGGTACATGGCCATAATTTTCTTCGTCACTGTATTGTATTCGGGGGTCGTCTCGAAAGTAGCAAAACAGAGATTATGTTTCTTACATATCTTAAAGGCTGTATACCAATCGACCTGCATTGTACAATTTACAAAATGATAAAATGTTATAATAGTTTTTATCATTTAAATACCGAATCATTACCGCCTTTTTGCTAAAATAAAAGCACCGATCAGCGTTTGCAATCCCTTGAAGATACTCCAAGCAATATATCAGTGCCAAAAGTTCTAGCTTCATGATGACTGCTATTCGAAATGATGGAACCAAATGAATAAGATTTTGGTTTATAAAACCTTGAGCAAAGAGGGAAATTCATTATATAAGCCATGGCCAATTCGTGCAAATCATAGTGAAAAATCAATTCGTTAGGCCATTTCCATTACATGAAAAAGATTTGTCACTTGAAATAGTTTTCTTAGGCATATTTATTTATTTATTTTGAGTTCACCGTTTCGATGCGCAATAACTAACCCTTTCTGCCGGACTACTGGAATGCCTGTGCACACATTTGGTCCCTCACTAGCCCTAAAAAATGGAATTCGATTCAATAATGCTCTATATTAATGGTGTTTCGTTGATACCCTAATGAACAGTATTAATAGATAGTCAGAATTGAAAACGAATGCAATATTTTCAATAACTTAATGCAAACTGTTTATGTAAATTGAGTCTAAATTAAAAAATATTAATTTTAACAGGTCTTGACTCAATGTACTTTTTATGAACTTAACCATTGAAAGTAGGAAATCAGGGTATAATGGTTTTGTGAAATGGATGTAAAAAGTAGGTAAATTATTATATATCATGCGCTGATCGGCTTTGTTTTAAAAAATTGATAACTATTCCAGTTTTCTTTGCTATCGATTAAAATTCATATTAAAATCCAGTTTTAAAATTACATCTCCATCTTTAGAGTAAGACTCCATACTTTAAATATAGCTTCGAACCCAACCCCTTCCATATAAACTTGAAAAAAAAACGTATTTCAAATGTGGCAGACTTGTTTGGTTTTTGTTTTTTAAGGGAAATACACACAATTTAATGTTATTACGATTTTCTGAAAGATTTATGAAGAGAGTCTATCTACAATTTGTTTATGTTTGTTCTTCTTTTTTTTATACCTATATTTTATGGGACATTTTATTTAAAAATGTGTTGGATCGAAAGCTCTTAACGCTTTTTTCCATTTTAATGTTTTTTAATCTTAATCCATTCGTCTGGCAACGCTAAAACATTTGAGATAATCCAGCTTTACTGTAATATAGTTTCTAGAGCTCCATTATGAGTCGCATTTTAGATTTAAATTCAAATTAGGTAAATCATATTCATTGACATCAAAAATTTCTTGTACTGGCAGCACTAACATCAACAACATACGCACATCTGGCAGCAATGGTACTCAATGCTAGAATCCACAGGCAATAAATACGTTCCACTCGCAGAAGCAGAACAAGTAGCCAAAAACAACAACACAACATACAAGAAAACAGTGTCAGCGACAATTCCAATAAGATACTTACGCTTGGAACTTATTCGTATTTTTTCCGTCGACGCATTCGGATCGTTTTAAAACGCGCATCGTACAAAAATTAATCGCCTATAAAATCATCTAAAAGCGAAACTCAAATTTCAAAACGAAATTCAAATAAAAGCTTAAATTAAAAACTACACAAAATTTTCAACATGTTCAGCTCGTTTACAGGTAAAATAAAAAGAAAACAAAAAGAAAAGAATAATGAAACATATAGAAAAGAGAATGATAAAGACAAAATTCAGTTAAAGCTATTTGTGAAAGTTTTTGAAGTAGAAAACACAGAGACATGTTCAATTAAATATGCAGACTGTGGTATGTGCTATGTGGTATGACATTTCGAACAACGACAAAATCGAATAAAAATATACTATAGAAAGAAAATAAGAACAGCGACATCAACTAAAGAGTAAACGTATTGCGAGACCTTGCTGTAAGGACTCGTACAACCTATGACCGCATTGCAGGATTACAATAGAATTACATCATCGTCCCAGGCAACACAAAAAAAGGAGTAATAGCGTATAGATAGAATTAATTGTCTGCTACGATTACTTATAGAGCTTGACGATGATCACGATGATGATGATAATGATAATGACGATACGTCAGCGTCAGCCAATTATGGCGCAGTATTTGTCTATATGTATATATGTATATAGACGAATATATATGTATTTATGTATAAACGTCTCAGAACCATAAATTGCTCTTCTCGCTGGCACAACCCACACCCAAAATGATGCCATTTATATATATATATATATATATATATATATATATATATATATATATATATATATATATATATATATATATATATATATATATTATATATTATAGTAGCGTGTGTGCATAAATACATAATGTCGTGTGTATAGGATCTATAAATGTTTAATATATATTTTAGCTTTGTATGTCATATTGCGTGTTGCTCCTTGAAATTATAAATATTTTTGAGAACAAATGTTGAGAAAGTTATGATCCCACTTTGATGTATTTCACTGTATGTGTGTACACACATATATACACTGACATACACAAGTCGAAAGACGAATTAAAAATAAATTACTATACTTCCGTTAACTTAAATTTGCTTCACTAGCAGATTCCCTGCATTTGGCTTTAGTTTGAGAGAGAAGGAAAGAAAACTGAATTTCTAAAATATTTCCAAGCACTTTTTTTTACTTTTTTACTATGTTGAACTATACTTTTGATTATTATTCTCTGTTTCCACTTAATGCAAACAGATGCTTCGAAATGTAAGTAAAATCCATTATTTTAATATAATATTCCATCATTATAACTTGTACACTCAAAGCAACAAAAAGACGTGCCTTCAAAATTTAAAGTACAATAAAAGGAAAACTATTCAGAAAATTTGGAATAAAGCTCTCTAGCTGAACCAAAATAGAAAAATATATTACTTTTTGTTTGTTTTGAATTTAAGATTCAGTGAAAGATTGTTTCACAATATTATAAACTTCACTTTGCCTTTGTTCACTATAAATGGCATCCAGTCACATTAGCCGTAGCTCTCTAGACAGAATGTTTCCGCAACTCCGAATCCCACCATTAGTGATGCCACCACTAGCACAACCACTTCTCTAATCTATCGCGATAGCCACTTACCACCACTCCCTTCCCGCTACATCTCAATCCGTAGTAAATTGACATTATAAAATTGATTTATTTATATAGAGGCCAAACGAAATCTTTAGCATTTTATTTGCTGCTGTGAAAATTGCATTTAACTCACTGGGACTTGAGGATATTTGAGGAGCTCGTCCGGTGGCGAGTACAGTTGTTGTCGATATATTGAATAAGCCATTTAACTCTACAGTGCTGGTGGTGGTGCAGGAGCTTCTGTGGGTGCTGCTGCTGCAGCCGTTGTTGCTTCCTGATTACCGGCCGCTGCTACTGTTGGCGCGGGTGTTTCTCCCGGATTACCGCCCGCTGCTACTGTTGTCGCGGGTGTTTCTCCCGGATTACCGCCCGCTGCTACTGTTGGCGCGGGTGTTTCTCCCGGATTACCGCCCGCTGCTACTGTTGTCGCGGGTGTTTCTTCCGTATTACCACCCGCTGTTGGCGTTGGTTCGGCTGTTTCTGCCGTATTACTGGTTTCTGGGCTTATAATGCTTTCAGTGTTTTCGGTGATTGATTCTGTTACCTCCCCGAGCGTACTTTCCGTCGCTTGCTCAGTTGTAGTCCTATTCTCTTTCAATGTATCCTCCGCCGAATTCGGATTATCAATCGGCCGTGAGTCGCTTTCCAGACTTTCTGTAATGGTCGCATTCCCAGTATTTTCGTTCTTGGTCGGATCGTGGTGGAAATGATGCAAATGCTCATGGCTATGATGCTGATTGCCACCCGTTTCCTCCACTGGTTGAGCACACTTCAGTTCATTCGTCTGACATATAAAATACTGTTCCTCTTGGCAATTGTCGTCGGCGACCGTGGTACCATTATATCTCAGCTTAACTTCCAAACAGTCATCCAAATTGGCCCTATGTGTCAGGTCAATATTCGCCGCACCACCGAAATACTGTACAGGACGACCAGTGCTAATATATGTGAAGCGACCCTCCGAGTGCAGATCATTGCCGCCGAACCAAAAGTCCTCCATGTTTCCGCGCGATCGCAGAAACTTCATAACCGCATTGAAGTCATCCTCATTGGCAATATCAGCTAAATTGAGATTTTTGCGTAGGCAATTGTTCTGTGCGCCGAACCAGTTCATCTACAAGGGATTCTACTATATAACGTCTCTCTAGTACATGAAGTTGCGACGAATACAAACCTTTTTGCCGGCAAAGTAATAGCATTTGCCATTGACTTGACGCAAATAACGCTTGCCACAAGGACCTAACTCACTATTTGATTTTACTGTCGACTTCGTCTTCGACTTTGATCCTTTTCCGGAGAGGACATCATCTGGATACAGTATGATGAGGGTCAATATCACAATATGCAGTAGCCTCATGCCTAAGGGTGCCATTCTCCACAAACTGTGCCCATATGGGTTGTTCCTTCTATATATAACCGTCTTGGGGGCGTGATAATTGCATTATGTATGCCAACTATGCTATCTAAATCGTATAATTTTTACTGCTTCAATTGTGAACAGCGTTCAACAAATTAATTAATTTTACTTCGTTACGGTCGAGCCAAGCATCATTATAACTGGAGGAGTCAGTAAAAAAGCAACTCGTTTCCCTATTTAATTAAAACAGGGAAATCAGGGTATAATGGTTTTGTGAAAAGTATGTAACAGGCAGAAGGAGGCGTGGCAGACCCCATAAAGTATATATTCTTGATCAGGTCGACGAGCTGAGTCGATATAGCCCTGTCCGTCTGTCCGTCCGTCCGTCCGTGCGTCCGTATGAAGATCTCAGAAGATATAAGAGCTAGAGACTTTTTTCGATAACTCATCCGATTTCTTTTTTATCGAGAATAATAAAAAAATAAAATAAATTGATATTGTTTATTCAGCGTAATTTTAATACTTTTAGACGTATAGTCTTCTGATTTAGTGTGTACATACATATGATCAATACAAAGATTTTGTAATTTACAGATTTTGGATACCACGCCCCCTTCGCCGCCCAATTAAAAAAAAAAGAAATTTAGGTACTAGAGACTTGTGCTTTGGAATGTATACACATTTGCACATTGTGATCACGTTCTGAAAGTTTCATAAAGATAGTCCGACTACAAGTGAAATTATTCAGCAACGAAATTCTCATAATATTGCCCACAGTGCAGCGCAGCCCAAGCGCAGTCGCTGCTTACTGCGCAGTTAGCAGAGCGCGTGCTTAAGCGCGCGTAAATATCAGCGCCTTGCAGGGATCAGGGTAACTCCTAGTCGAGCAGTCTCGACTAGAATTTTCTTACTTGTTATTGTACCGTTCGTTTTTTCCTTACTTTAGTGAAAAAACAAAAAAATGACAAATCAGGGTATAATGGTTTTGTTAAATGTGTGTAGGCAGAAAGAAGTTTGACAAACCCCTTGATCATATTTATCTTGATCACGGTAACGAGCTAAGTCGATTTAACCCCGTCCGTCTCTCTGTTCGTCCGTCCATATGTACGAAGGAGCCGACCCAGGGGATCTCGAAGTGAAGCTGTCTCGAATGGGTCTTTTTCACTTACTATACCCTGAACCCATTGAATGTAAGAATCAGTGTATATTTTAGGAGGCGTGGTGGATCATCTATGTATATAGTATTGATCAGAGCGATCAGACCGTCTGTGCTTCCATCTGTCTGTCCATGTGATCTGCAGAGATCGCTGTAAACCGGAAAACACAGAAAATGTCTTCAGATTCATTCATCGCATTGCGTTAACTCTAGCAACTGTACTTTAGTGCAACAATTGGAAGCTTAAATCAATTGATGTGGGCTTTTTCGAAAGGTAGTACCCTCAGTTAGCAGTATTAGTTATGTCTAATTGATAGTTATATTCCGTGTAATATCTTTGACCGAGTGCCCTCAATAGCATATTCTTATTGTATTTATTTGGTTTATTAATTAGTATACATAAAATTTGTTTCCATTTGTGTAACATCCATTATTCCATGGAGTCCTGCAACAGTTATGTCGGTTAATTTGATCCAGTTGGCTAATTTGCTGGACCGTTAATTGGATTATTGGTTTGTGGCTCGTTCGGAGCCATAGTTGTGACTGCAGCTGGCTTATTCGGATCCAAAGTTGTCGCTGCTGTTGTCTGGTTCGGATCCACAGTTGCATCTGTATTGCTCGGGTTCACAGTTGTGCCTTCAGTTGGCTCTCCTGTTCCTCCTTGTTCTGTAGTCAACGTAGTAGTACTTTCAATATTTGTAATTTCTGATCCTCCCTGTTCTGTAGTCACCATGGTAGTACTTTCAATATTTGGATTTTCTGTTGGTTCCGTTTCTGGTTCCCTCGTTGTACCTCCCATTGGTGGATCAACTCCCTCCTCTGAACCATTCGGCTTATCCGTTATCAGCTCATCTACTGTAGGTTGCTGTCCATCCACCCCAGCCTCTAGCTCAGCCTCTTCGCTGGGCTCGCCAATATCATGATGGAAGTGATGTAAATGCTCGTGACTGTGATGGCGCTTTTTACCGCTTTCGACGAAGTCGCAGTACCGTTCCGTGCAGATGAAATACTGCCTCTCTAGACAATTGTCATCGGCCACAACGGTCATGTTGTTGCGTATGCGCACCTCCAGACAATCATCGCACTGCGAGTGCTCTGTCTGCTCAAGGCTGTAATTGCTGAAGTAACGTACTAAGCGCCCATTGCTGATATATTGGAAACGGCCCTCGGTTTGCAGATCGTTGGCACCAAACCAAAAGTCCTCTGTGTTGCCTTTGGAGCTTAGAAATTCGACAGCACCGTAGAAATCTCGTGGATTGCTCAGATCGGCCAGTGTGAGGCCCTTGCGTAGGCAATTATTTAGAGCACCAAACCAGTTCAGCTGAAAACAGACAGAGAAATAGAGAGAGTGTGTGAGAGAGAGAGAGAGAGAGAGAGAGAGAGAGAGAGAGAGAGGAAACGAGAGAGAGAGAGAGAGAGAGGAAACGAGAGAGAGAGAGAGAGAGAGAGAAATATAAGAAATAATCGATCGCTTATTTCACAATGAAATTTGCATACCTTTTTAACTGAGAAGTAGTAACACTTGCCGTTGATGCGTCGCAGATAGCGCCGAGGACAGCCGGCGTTTGTTGAGCAGAGTACATCCTTATAAAGGACACTCAGCACGGCAATGATCACAACTATGATGTGCTTCATCTCGCCTGACCAATGCACCATTGTGTGCTCTGGCGCTGCTCGCTCCTGTACTTATATCCTCTCCTAGCGTGCAATCGCCAATCCGTTTGCCATGCCTCTAAAATATATGATCGCGCCAATGACCTTATCGATCGTTCCAGCTGCCATGCCCAATGATCAACTAATTCAATTAGATGAGTTTACTTGGTCGGGCATTCCGGAAGAATGCCACAAACACTTCACTCCAGACGGTGTGCTACGAAAGTGGGTTTTGTTGTTGGAATCTCTCGCTTACTGTGTCTGTGGGTCACCCTTAGGGTTATGCGTTTAATTGAATTCTTCATTGCCTGAGTGCCATTGATAGCTATACTCAGCGAAACAATCGTTTGTTAATAGAAGATCTGAAAATATAAATAGACTTCAAGTAAATATACATAAATTTAAAAAATGCTTTTTTGTTATATCTAAAAGCTTGTACTCGTTGAGCAGTTTAAGGAATGAAATGATTATATTTTTATAAATGAAAAGTTTTTGCATTCTGAATCCTGTTCTTTAATTTAATAGAAATGAAACTCCATTTTTAAAAGACCTAACGTTAATGTTAATTATATTTAACGAAATAGGTTGCCCTCTGTCAAGGTCATGATTAGATAAATATTGCATATACATATATTAAAATTGCACAAGGTATTACCTTTCCTATGCTAATAAATAATTACTCTTTTTAATTACCTTACCTTCAAGTCAGATTTAATCTAGGTGTATTATATTTAACGAAAACCTTGCCCTTGGTCAGAGTCATGAATCATTTATTGATTTACCTTTTGGGTGCATATGACATCATTCAGTATTCGGTAGTCTGTATTTGCTGTTCGACATTTCGTTGTTTGCAGCCGTGTCCTTTGCCAGGACACGACATACCAGCCCCGTTGTCAAGCTGACAAATTGTTGTTGTTTTTTGTCTGGTATTGACCTTCGACAATGAGTTAACTTAAAGCTACACAAATTGCGGGGCGTGCGAATTATTCATTATTCAGCCGGGCATGTGGCGTGCGATTACGATTTCTATGACATCATCAACAACTGAGAATCACCACCAGCAGAAGCAGAAGCAGCAGCAGCAGCAGCAGCAGCAGCAGCGCCAGCATCTAAAGTTCGGTTCATCGATTCACAGCTATATGTGTTGAATTACCTACATACTTGTATGTGTGTGTGTTGACCGGCTTTTTTATTTGTGTGTGGGGTCTGTGAAAACCTGGTGTGGAACGTAAGTTTCTCAACTGGACTGGCAGTTAGTCATAGAGCGACAAGATACGCAAGATGAGTAAGAGATACAAATGTATCTGTATACAGATACAGATATCTGGTTTGCTGGTGTAGCTTTAGTTGTGTCTGTAGGCTGTTTGTGTTTGTGTTTGTTGCGCTTGAGTTCTGTTGGTCTTGAGTACAGGTTTTATTAATTTATTTATTTTTTTTTTTCATTTTATATTTTTGTGTTTAGCGCTTTTGCGCATTATCTGCGACGATGAGAGTAGAAGCAAAAAGAAAAACACAAAACATCTGAGGCTCTCGACGCTTGCTCTCAACTGTAGCTTATTGTGTTACTTTATGGCCATGTTATGACATTCTAGCCGGTTTTTTGTGTTTCTTTTTTTTCCTTCATTCTTATTATTGACCACAACATATCTGAGAATCTGCGTCGTACTATTACACAAATGCTATTAGAGCACTTGATTCTTTTTGATAAATGAGCATGTGGCTTGGTATGTTAATGGGGACTTAGTGTTTCCTAGTTGGATTCCTGCTCACTATTCGCCACATGGCTTCGAAATTACTATTCTTAGTCGATTGCAAGAAGAATGCAAATTTGTTTTGCTATCGACTGTAAAACAGACAGTTTATTTTGTTTATTTACAAATTTTTAATTTGTTAGTCAAATCGACTTTTGATTTCAAATGCAAATATAGATTAGCTTCTTGCTGTTTACCAAACAGCAAACTCGTTCGCTACATATTTCTCCACAACAAATTTTTTTTTGTATCTTATTCTTATTTTCATTTTTATCGGATTCAGGCAGATTCTATTTTTATAATAATAATAGATAGCTTTAATACTAATAGACAGCTTATTTTGAAATATTTTAAGAGAATCAAAAATTGTTTATTTATATTTACAATATATGTAAAACTATCTTCAGTTTTCTATGTATCCATTAGAATATATACTTTAATTTGAATTTCAGATACTCATTCTTTGTATATTATTTTATTTTTTTTTTTGAAAAACCAGTTATAGTTATATTGTTATAATATATCTATCATTATTATATAACTAAATATGTTACATTTCTGTCTTAATTACTGTTTGTATCCAAACTCCAAAGCTTTAAATCCTTAAATCTGTCGAGTTTCATAGCAAATAGCTTTTGTTATGCTAGCACAAGTGCTTTGCTTTTCAGCCCGCTCATTATTCACCATCTGTTCGCAGTTTCCTGCTTTTTCTATTATCACATTTTGCGTTCCAAAAGAATTCCAAAACTTTTCCAGTTTTTCTCGCACCCATCGGCGCGTGTTCCAATCAAAATGCTAATTAACATTTTTTTGCCAAAAATATACAATAAAAAAAACGAAAATAAATATAAAAAAGTGGTTTTAGTATATAGAAATATATGTACAAAAAACCAAAATAAATATAAAAAAAAACGGTTTATGTTTGCATACTGTTAAATTTGAAAGGCCATTTAGTTTTGGTATCTAAACACTTTGCTTTCCCAGCCGCGCAGCAAGAAAGCGTGAATAAAGAGCTCAAAACTATTGGAATAATATACCATGAAACGCCATTATGACATCACATACTGTAAATTATTCAAATATTTGCGCATTGTTTACTGTACATGCACACACACATACAGTTACACTCGGCATGCCTTTTTAGAATAGTTCTACATACATAGCTCGAAAATTGGCGATTCGAGCGGATTGCCGTTGCGGCAGCTTTTAATGGCACAATGTTTCTATTTGAGTGAACGCACACGTCACTTTATGGGAATGCAGCAGCTGAACAGTCTCTCTGGGCTGGGACAGTGCTTCCGACGCGCACAATTCCTATTCAATTATAATTCAAATTGTATTTAATCTCTTGAATGCCCTGAGTATAAATACAAATTGTTATTAACAAACTCGGAAGACTTCGTTCTCCAAGTATATACATATAATATGTACTCATATTATGTTAATATTGTCTTATTTTTTTTCGGTTTAGCGTAATCTCATCGAACTCAGCTATGAAATTTGGTACGATAGCATCTATTTATAATACAAGTCCTACGCAGTTAAATTTTGTTTTTGGATATATTCATTTCCTCTGCGAACTCAACTATACTCAAGTATATCAGATCTAAAGATTTTCAATTTGGTTGTGGTTTATGCATTCGAAATTCGAAATTCTAAAATTTGCAGCCTGAGGGAACTCAGGATTTTTTAGAGCTAGCGGCACGAGAGTTGTTATTCAACTACTCTCTGTCAAGCAAAGTTCCATTATTCTCATATACTCGTACTCACTAATCCATTTTTCTTTTCGTGGTGGGGACGCGGTTCAGTAATCCGAAAGATCTCGCACTTATGCACTGACTGCACACTCTCCGATCGCCCCCCTACTGGCCAACATACCCATGAGATACGGATAAGATACCGGACCTGCTAAACTTTACATTATCCAGAGATATCGATCCAAGCATTTATCCCATAAATCTAATACATGTACAATTCTTCAATTTAAATTTGGTTATATGCATGCGCAGAGCATTCAGTAGTCGTGCACCCAAGTATTAATCATCTTACGTGTTTAGTTTTCGTACACGTAGTATTTGATGCGTTTCAAATATGTTGCTGCCGCCTCCAAATTGAGCGCCACGAATTGCGCAGCAGCTGGCTGAGTGTCAACTGACTCTAATCAGGGTGAGAATCAGGCATGGCATGTAATTACGATCTGATTAGTTCATGCTCGATGAAATTCCAGGCCGTGTCCAGGTATTTTTTCTTTATGCTTTCGCAATTAGCATCGTCTGGGCACAGTTTTCACAATTCGCAATTTTCATCGATAAGCCCCGCCAAAAGCTCGACTGATTGCAGTGCATTTTAGTCTATAAATTATGATCGGCATTTGGCATGGCCTCTAGTTGAATTTCAGAAGCTTAGCGAAAATGTATCCCAGCCGCCAGCAGCCCAAATGTGCGAAAAGAGAGAATTCGAGATGAATGGGAAGTTTGTAAGATAGATATTGATTTTATTTCTTTTCCGACAGCCTCCCTGAAGAGCTTTGGCGACAAGACCGCCAACTTGTTCAGTAAGAAGAAGGATGAGGCCGAGAAGCTGGCCAACGAAAAGGCAGCAGAGGCACAGAAACTGGCCGAGGAGCAGGCCAAGAAGGTCGGACAGTCAGTGCAGCAGACCAAGAACGAGGCCGAGCAGCTGGCCACCAGCACAGGTAATTTCATAGCTCCCAGAAATAGAGCGAGAGTGAGAGAGAGAGAGAGAGAGAGAGAGAGAGAGATTAAAACTTCTATAAATCTATGATTTTGTAGCCAAGGATGCTGCCGCTTTGGCCGCTGCCGAGGCACAGAAGGCTGGCCAAGTGATTGACCAAGGCGTTAATCGTGCTGCCGGCGCCGTCAATCAAACCAAACAGGCTGTGGACAACACTGTCAATCAGGCCAGCGCCGCCGTCCAGAACTCGAAGCAGGTGGCCGCCAATGTGGCGGAGGCCTCCAAAAATGCTGCTGCCAATGCTGTCGACCAGACCAAGAAGGCGGCTAACGAGGCGATCAATAAGAGCGTCAAGGCCGCCGAGTCTGTGGCCGATCAGAAACTGAAGCAGGCCGAGAACGCCATCGATGGCGCCATGAAGCAGACCAGCCAGGCTGTCGACCAGAAGCTGAACGAGGCCAACCAGTACGTGGACCAGAAGCGCGAAGGACTTGAGAAGAACATCCAGGAGGCGACCAGCCAGGCACAGGAGAGCGCCGGACAGCAGGCCACCCAGCTGCTGGGCAAGCTTCATCTGGGCCCCAAGTAGATGTTGCCTCATCCCTCCCTCTAAAAACAAACAAAAGAAAATAACGTAAATAATTTCGTCTGTGTGTAAACCAAGAAAATGCTTTAAAAGAAACAAAATGAAAAACTAAAATGAAAATTGAATGGAAATTTGCTTCAACGTAACAAGTGCCAGTAATGTGATTGCTAAAGATTTTTTTCAGATATATATATATATATATATATGTATTTTTGGATTTATATATATATTTGTATTGAACTCTATAGTTTTACATACTTCATGCAGCGCAGCTTTTGATATGCACAAAAAAAAAAAAACAAAAAAACAAAAGAAACGGTTTTTGTTGAGTTTTCACTCTTTTTTATGCAAATATAAATTTGTTACTTTGAAGCATTTCATATTATAAATAAGAATGTTTTTATATATATGATAAAAGGAAATAGCTATGCTTTATTAAGTATCTATTCTGTTTTATGTAGAAATGTATAATTAAGTACTTTTAACTTTTTGCACAATAAATTACAAGAATGTGTTTTATCATGTAGATGACAAAGTCGATAATTCAAAATTTTATACGTTGGGTGATTTGAAAAGAAATGCCAAGATATTTATTAATATTTATACAATTTTTTATCTGAAAATATACATTTTCAAAAATACATGTTCAGTTTTACAAGTGCTGTGAAACGTGTGTGGCATAGATCGCTGTTTGAAATGCTGGTTTCTGTCACCGCTAGAATAGAAATATTGCAGTTGTGACACATAGATGGCGGTAATTTGATATACAGATTTTGGCCGAAATTCTAAATATATTGCAATTATGAACTATAGATGGCGCGTTCTTTAAATTCGAATATGTTTGGTCGAATAACATAAAATATTACTGTTCCGATTTCAATTTCGAATTTTGATAGCCATGCATTGTGAGCCATAGGTGGCGCTTGCTTTAGACAATATAATTGAATTTGGTCGATAATCAACAGAAAGTAAAATCGAATTTTAATTGACATGTACCTGTAGTTTTTATTTTGCAGATGTGTATTTGTATGTGGTTTCTATATGAAATTAGTTTGCTATGTAATTAAACATAACTGCCAATACAGATAGAATTTCAGCTTTGCAAAGCGAATGCCTAAAAGTTCAGATTTAGTAAACTTTCAAACAAAAGACAGAAAAGTTGTTACCTATACAATAGCAGCAGCAGAAACAACAAAAACAGTAGCAAAGAACTGCTTTTATTTAGTTTCAGGTATTTTGCTTGTTATTTAAAAAAAAAAAATTTTCAGCATCATGTTAACATTTCCGTGCTCTAAGTTGTTAGCCAGATTTTAATTATGGTCAAATTTTTGCGCTGTTGACTGCAACTGACTTTTGCTCAGTTACAGTCCAATTGGCCAGAACATACATACATACCTTTGCACACACGAATGTATACAACTTTATATATGCATACATAGATATTCGCATATTGGCAAAGTGCTGACAAAATTTATGTAAAAGGCGATTTTTAATTTCAGATAAAGTTCGCTTGGCTTTTGATTACCAATGTTTGTGTGTGTGTGTGTTTGCTTGTGTGTGTGTGCAGTCGTAGCTGGTTCTTGGTCAGGCGTTTCTTTGTTTGATAAATGGGATTCCACATTCGAAATTTATGCAGTTCCACCAAATGTGATTGTAATTAATTATTATACAAAATATATATCCTTACATATATAATGCACGTCAACTGAAGAGTTGATTTAAATTTAAATGCTGTTAAGCAGTGCCGAATAAAAAAAAAAAAAACAAAAACCACAAAGATTTTATTCAAAATATGGCAGCAAAATCACGCGAAAAATTGCCCAGCAACGAGCGACACCTGGCGATTAATTAAAATAACTGTTTATCAACACGAATTAATCATGTTTAAACATGCTCAAAGCTCGTGCGACCGCATACAAAATGGCGTGCAGTTACCGTTAGGGTCATGTTAGTCGCGACTCGCGACTCGCCCTCGGACAATATAAGGGAATGGAAGGGAAGCGAAGGAAAGGTGAGGAAGCGACCCTCCCGTAGGGGTCGGGTGCTGCGTGGTTGGGCGGGTGTGGGAACTAAGCGAGAGGCACACGCATGTGTTCCAGAAATAGATGTAAATTTTAAGTGTTGGTATACGAATCGTTTTCACTGTGCATGTGTGGGGCGAGATGTAATTTTTTGTAGATTTACTTAAGCTTATTATAGTTGAAAGAATTAATTTTTATTTTTGATATCTTAAATATTTTCTGCTTTAATGCCAAAAGTATTATATTATATTTTCTGATGTCTATTACATTATATTTTATTTAAATGACGAGCTTCTCATGAGGTAGTGGGACGATATGGAGTTTCTGTTTATGAGAACACCTGATTTCATGCCACATGCTAAGTTAATTTCAAAAATTAGCCAAGGGCGTTACGTTAATCTGAAAATTTTAATGCCATTTATTGCGCCCTATGCGACTGTATGTGTAATTAGGAGTGCGTTTATTGTCCTTGTATCATGAATATGAAGTAAACTTTAAAACGAGCTCTGATTGGGTCCGTTGCCGCGGGGCTTTGCCTGACTAACATTTACCAACGTTTTGTCACGCGGCTGCCATTAGACAGGATCTCAATGGACGTTGACGAGTCTTGCTTTCAGTAAAAAGTGAAAAAAAGAAGAATCCGGTGTAATTGTCAGAGAGAACTATCTATGAAAGGACACCAAGAGTTAGAGACCCGTGGAGAGATACAATTCGAGCCGTTGGTGCATGTCGAAGGAGGCAATAAAACAGTGCATCGGGACATTGGGACATGAGGGCATCTGGACTGAAGCAGGAGGCCAATTTATTCCATACTTGTCACTCTGGTCCGAAGTCTATTGCAATTGTTGCCACTGTAACTGACGGATGGTCTTCTTTAAAATTATTGAATTTTGCTCTTCGATGCGATAAGCAGAAAAGAAGTAATTTAATCAGTAGTTAACTAAACTTAAAATTGTAATATTTTATATTACAATTAATATTCTTCTATCTTGAATTTAATTTAATTATTTTCTTTATTCTCCTGACAAGGGTTGAGACTAGCTATTACATTGCTATTTGCAAATGATTATAAAAGTCTATACCATCGGCATTTTACCCTGCCGAAATCCAAGCCAAACTGTTGTCAGTCGTCACTTGCCATAAATAAAATAGCATTTTCCATATTCTAGTAATTAAATTAATTTGATTTACTGAAGTGTGTATAGAGTAAAAGTTTGTGATATTTACACATTTTGTCATGTTTTGAATTGTATTTTTGGCCACTTACCCGCAAAGCTTTTTCCTCAGGTATTTGGTAATTGGCTATCAATTGTTACGGCTCGCCATCAGTTAGGATTAGGAGAGAAAATCATTGCAATTCATGAATCACTCTTGAAAAAAGGGAAACTCTTAAATAAATATTCAAATGGCAATTCATTGTCAGGGTTGATAAAGCCAGAGCTAGACACAATTATCGACCAATTACCGCCGACCACTGATATAGCTTATACTCTGTTCTTGATTTCATAGGCTTTGATTTATGAGTCCGGTGTATGTCTGGGCACATTAATAAACCAAACTGCTGGCAGGACTAAGGATGAAAATTGCTGTGGCTGGTCGACTGGTTGGGGAAGTAGACAAAAGCGACTTAGCTCCGCCGCGTAGACATTGTGTGGATATGGATAGTGTCATCAATAGCCTGTATAGGATTACCTGTATCTCACTCTCCCTCTCTGTCTGTCCCTCTCTCTCTCTCTATCTGTTTCTGTCGTGCACTGTTGTCATGCAATTAGCGGCGCTTGGGCAGCTCCTTGACTGAGCGTGACAATTGGGCAGCTGGCGATTTATGGCTGACGAGCGTTTGATAAGTCACCGCCCAAGGACCTCAGGCACTAACATCAAAGCCGCATTTAAAGCAGCTACGCTTTGCTGCTTAGCCGTTAAAATCATTTAGCCAACAACAACAACAACAAGAATAACCGTAGAAATAGCAACAACAATGTTGCAAAATAAATTGAGTGCTGCGATTGTGCCGGCAAATCGTCCTTCAACTCGTTTGCACAAAATTCAATTACTTCCGTTGGCTATTACTGCCGCACGGTTGCCAATATACAAATACCTATATATATATATATATATATATATATATATATATATATATATATACATAGCGTTTAGGTAGGGGGAATTGTGCTCATTGAAATTGCATTTAGGCAGCTCGAGCACCAACTGCGAACGCATTTTATGCAGCTTCTAGAATTGCCAAAGGGCCAGTCAGCCAGCCTGAGATGAGGGGCATGCAAAGGGGTTGGGGCGGGGCACTAGCAATCAAGGTGTGGCTGCAAAGCACTTTGCTTTCTGATAGAGTTTATAGAAGAAAGCGAGCACAAACTAATAAAAAAAAATAGAAAATATTCAAGTTATTTTAAGCAATTTAAAATTATTAAAATTTTTATGAATGTGACAATTTGGAATAAAGTTATGCAAATTAAATGATTGGTCCGGAATATATAAAAAGAAAAACTAAAATATATATTTTGTTTCAAACGCAATATACAGCGAAATGAAGCACTGAAAGAACAACAAAAGAGGAATATTTGCATAGAGTTGCATATAAAGAGTCTATACATGTGAATTAGCATTTTCAACTACATTGTCTGCTATGTAAAGTTGGCAATGTAATATGCCTAAGAATAGCATAAATAATAATCATATAAACCTACTATTGAGACATAGCAAAACCTAAATCGGATCTGAAAGCTAAGATCTTATGAAAGGAGGAGACAGCTTTGAGGATAAAAGATTATAAAATTGTTTATATGAAATGCTGAATACCAAGTTTCAATTAAATACAAGTAAGGAAGCTCTAGTCCAGACTGCTCGACTACGAAATACTGAGAACCCTTCAAGGAACTGATATTTAAACAATTTTGCGCGTCCTTCTACTATGGGAAATTAATTGTTTAATAACTTTTCTTGTCGATGGACTATCCTAATGAAACTTTCAGATCGTGATTATAACATTGAAATGCATGCATTTGCCACAGCACAAGTCTCTAGTATATGAAATACGCCTTTTACAAATTTATAGGTAAGGGGGTGAATATTGGGGCGGGGTGAATTATAACAAAAATCAATTATAACAATTTCAAATTTAAAATATATATGAATCAACATCTCAAATTTGAAGACTCTCGTTATTAATCGATAACAAATTTCAAGTCTCTAGCTCTTATATCTTCTGAGATCGACGTGTTCATACATACGGACATTCGGACGGACAGACAGACGGAGGGACAGACAGAAAAGGACTAAATCGACTCAGCTCGTCATTCTGATCAAGAATATATATACTTTATGGGGTATGCCACGCTTCCTTCTGCCTGTTACATACATTTTGACAAAACCATTATGCCATGATTTCCCGATTTCAATGGGTTCAGGGTATAATAATTCAGATTTATCAGACTAGGGTATTTAATAGTGGCGAAATGGTTTGTGTTTTTACAAGCTCAGAGGAAGAACAACGTTGCAGAACACCAAAATATATATTTTTTTTAATTTTATTTTATTTTATTTTACTTTCTTTCTTTATACTATTTAATTCAATAATTTTGATAGTAAAAATTTATTCGTAGGTTGCAAGGAAGCTGCATTGGAGTCGTATTGGGTGAATCTCTTCCAGCTATAACTCCTCCTTTGCACACACACATAAAAAAAAGGTGTGTATGTGTGGCAGGCACAGCTGCAACTTGCAGCTAATAGCACTTTGTTTACTTTATTTGCTCTCAGCTAAATCCCTCTACTGCAAACGGACAAAAGAACAACTCGTTCGGAGCGATAGGTAGGAGCCACCGGCAATAGCTTAAGACGTATGCAACGCGCCATGGCGCCTCCCACTCAGCCCCTGTCACATCTGTGAGCTGTGCATAATTGAATGGCCGTATTCGTATTTCGATGAGACGCCAAAAATCAAATGTAATTTGGCAACAAAGTTTGCTTTAAGCATTGCCCCATTCAAAAAATTCGCAACACCAAGAAGAGGAAAAATCAAACGTTTTTTAAATGACATCCACACGGCGCATGGCGCCTGCGCCTGGGCACATGTGGAACGTAATCTGGAACGTATTCGGCTGTTGGCATTCTTAAGCGCCTGCTGCACGCCAAATCGCTTCAGTACGACGTCGGCTGGCTTCACAGACGCAGCGGACGGAAACGCGTTGCATTATCGTCGCCGAGCGAGCGTCGCTGTGTTGACTATTTAACGGTATTTTGAAATGCAAGTGCAAGCAGAAAGTGCGTAGTGAATGAACTAACTGTAAATACGATTGCCAAAATTGATAGCGAAGGAAGAGTACAAAAGAGTTTTGCTATTGGGCAATTCTTGATTCGTATATGTGTGTCAGTGTGCAAGTGTGTGTATTTGTGTGTGTTGCTTTGGCTCTGGCTCTGGATCTGGTTTGATTAAAGCGCCGCGCGTGTGATTAGTTTTGTGAATTGTTTTTGTGTGCAATCAGCTAATTGACAGGCCGCTCTTCCTCTTCTTCAATTTGAAATATATAGCTTCAATGAACGGCTGGTAAGTGCACTGAGGCTCGAAAAGTCTATCCCGAAATGTATAGAATACGAGTATATATATGTATTTTTTTTTAATGATTCAAGTGTTAGGTTCAATGCTTTCTTCGTTGACTTTTTAGTGGAACGCTTATTGGCTTCAGGCAATCCTGCACCCTTTGCTCTTCTCACGTCCAAATCACTTAGCAATTTGTTGCCGCAGCACTCGCCTCGCATCCTTTTGTCCGTGCGGCTGTGACAGCCCTTCAATAGCCTTTGTCATTTTGTGCTGCTTGTTTAATTTCACAATTCATTTCATGTCAAACGTCTTGTCAATGGCAACCATACTCAGAGTTGTCAGCCCTCCCGCAAGCCCCATAAAGGACCACAAAAAATAAACGTTGTCGCTGTCAAGACGTTCGCATTTGATGTATTAACTGTATCCACACTCCACATGCGTGTAGGCGTGTGTGTGTGTGGGTGTATGTGTGTGTGTAAGTAGCAACTCTAGGCGCATAATTTATTGCCTGTTGAAGTGCTGATTAACTCGATAGACCATGTTTCCATTGGATAACTTTATCGGCTTTGCTTAGAGGCTAACGCGAAAATAATGTCATTTCATAAACATGTGAATTTATTTCGCGCGAATTAACTATTAATATGTGTAAAGTGGATTTCATATAGGCTACATATATATGTGTATGTATTTATATGGTTTAAAAGTTTTTTTCCAATCACTTTTAATATTTAATGTAATAAAAGGTTTTGTGTGTTCGCTGATGAATGGTAACAGGAAATGCTTGTCCGTCCAACAATGACCAAACAGTAAAGTGAATGCCCGGTTTTAAATGAACCAATAGTTGAATTATGAACTTTTCGGGATACAGAGAAGTTAAGAACCGTTATTAATTCTGTTAATTCTGTTTTTAAAATAAACACATATCTTGAGCCAAGGAGAATTCGTTAAAAACAAAAAATTGCTAGAAACAATAAGCAATAATAATTTATTTTATAACAAATAACACTATTTCATTACTAAATAATTAACAAAAATAAAATAATAATAAATATATTTAATATATTTCATGAGTTGTTAGTTGAACTCGAATTGTGTTTGATTTATAAACTTACATTATTAACTATCATAAATTGCTATTAAATAAATCCAAATTAGTTCGATATATAAATCAAATTTCGCTTTAATCTTGCCAAATTTGCAACAGTTACAACATATTGTAAATGCAGCAATCAAATAATTATCTGTGATGCATATTAAGCTTCCCAAACGAGCAAATTTATAGCCAAATGTGAATCCCTATTGACAGCTGTGGCTAAAGACTACTCATTTAATACAATTCGCAGCAGGCGAGGCTTTGTGTAAGCAAAGAGCGAACTAGTTCAAATTGCAAATTGCAAATGCAAATGCAAATGCCCACTAA
This sequence comes from Drosophila mayaguana, assembly GCA_037075325.1. Lineage (NCBI taxonomy): Eukaryota > Metazoa > Arthropoda > Insecta > Diptera > Drosophilidae > Drosophila > Drosophila mayaguana. Next base: position 1,681,657 of record JBAMCG010000040.1, on the reverse strand, counting down.
TTTGGCTTTCACACTAAGCAGCCCACCAATCCTGGCAGTTCGGTTGATCAATGGTGCTTAATTAATAATAATCTGATACAACTTGTGCGCCACACACCCACACACACGCACACAAACACAAATATTGAGTGTCGCTGGAAAATGGCATATTAATGTGCCGGAATGCCGTTTTGAGCTAGTTGAACTGTTTTTGTTGACATGCAAATACGTTCGACAACTTTCCCACACACTTCAACACCTCTAGCTGAGCCTGAGTCGTCCTTTCATTAGCCTGGCTAATTGAGCTTATGGCCCAAAGCCGGCTGCATCGCCATAAGCATACATCTAAGCATAAGCCAATGTGAAGTACTAACAATACTTCAAACAATTTGCTTACCTACCCAAAAAAAAAAAAAAACTAGAAGATGGAAAAGTGGTCTGGGCATATCTGGAATTTCTCGCAAGTTTGCGCCGCAACGCCTTCAATTTTTGTCGGTATTCTTTTTTTTTTTTTGGGCGGATTTTTCTGGCTTTACTTTTGCTGACTGCTATTTTATGGTAGCCATTAAAGGAAATTGAATATAATTTTGTTTGCTAAGCTCTTCCATAAACTTGCCAAGTGCCTGGCGTAGCTATATGATTTCTTTCTTTTTTTTTTTCTTCCATTCGCCCCTTGCCGAGCGACTTTTGCGTTTCGGCGTTTCTACGGCAAGGTTTTTCATATTTTATTAAGTTCACGCCATAAAAAGGTCGACTAGGGCCAACGGAGCCTAAGCGGCCTTAGTTTTAATGGTAGTGGGCGTGCGTTTAGCTGCAGTTCCTATGAGAGTTGAGCGCGTGTCACAAATATTTAGCCAGACACGGCAAAATTCCGGCACGATACGAACGAATCATGTCAATTTGTGCATATATCAGATTCTCATTTCGGCCAACTATCGCATTCTTATCGTGCAATGCGATAAGGTAGAACAGTTTTAGTATTTTAGTAGTATTATATTAATATATTATGATCGTTCTCTATTTAGAAGCAGTTAGATGTGTTACCGAATATTTGTCCAAAACGTAACTTACATTACTCGACTTGAGGTGTCAGCTATGCAAACACGACACGCACCCAACTCTATTCGCTCAGCCATGTCCACTGCCCACTGTTTTCGTCCTTTGGACGTCACATAAATATGATTGAGAAATTTCCGATTTGTAGGTTTTGCAAGGTCTGAGCTCTGAGTTCACCCTTTGGGCTGGCAATGACCGACCCCTCCACAAACCCGAGCTCCAGACAAATGACTGATGAACGCACAAGTCAGTTGGGCTTATCTGGGGAAAGAGTTAAGAAGGGACTCAGATCTAGATGGATTTGCTTGGCAGGCCGCAATGTAAGCCAACCTATTTCATCTGCATACGTATGTAGCTATTGACCACAACAGCAGCATCAACACCAGCAGCAGAAGCGGAAGCAGGAGCAGAAGCAGCAACCGAAGACAGCAGCAGCAACGTCTTGGCTCACTTTGAATGCCAATTTCATTATTTATTTAAGTTTGTAAAAGCAAACTTGCATATTCTCACTTGCCGTCGGGTTCTCTGACTAACTTAAGCAACTGCAAATGGGAATTTGAGTACGTGAAGGGGAACGTGAGCGCTCTTAGCTGAGAAATGGGCAAATAATAAATTGTTGTTAGGTTTTTATTCTGTTTGTGTATTTGTTTTAGCGTTTGGCTTGGGCTTGGTCCACGTTTTCGGCTGTCGCCACATTGGACACTGGCTTGGCTTAACTCCGTTTGTTGGGGTTATCCAGTTATCCTGATAGGTTCGCAATCAAATGGAAAAGCATTGTTTTCATTTCATTTAAATTTTGATGGATTGCGTTGGCTGCGAGCTATTGCTTTGGCTGTGTGCCCTTACAATTTTCATTATTATTCATTATTAATAATATTGAAATAGACTTTAAATAAATCGTCGGAAATATAACTGTACATTCTCGTTTAATTTAAAAATGAAATATTTATGAATTCTTGTATTCATATTTATTTTTAGGGGTTTAATTAATTTGACTTGGATATTTTATTTAAATTATCTATAAATTAAAATGGTGTTTTATAAAAAGTAATAGTTCATGTAAATATTATCACTTTTTTAAATAAATAAAAGAACTCAAAAGCTAATCTATATATATAATTTGTATATGAATATATATTCTTCAGATTTGTCTTTAGTATGATGTGGCTTACTCAAGATTGTTAGCATTTAATTCAGTCCTACCGCCTTCTCAATATCTATTCACATCTGCTGAGCTGAGAGTGCGCGAGTCCTTTTTGTGTCCTGTCATGTTGATGTATCTTTGATAAGAAAACAGTCCTTATTGGCCGTGACGTGAAGGAGCAGCTTAAGCAAATGATTTTTGTTGATTTTACTTGGCAAATGACTTTGTCTACCTACGCAGCTGCTGTTCGTTTCGCATTTCCATTTGTATATGGCTCTTTCGAGGGAGATAAGGTAGCCAAAGCCATCAATCAATGGCCCAGATAATGTACAAAGACATTGTTGTAATTTTGTACCAAAAGGTTTGTGTGTGTGTGTGTGTGCGTGTGCCAGGTGTTGTCTTTCTTTTTTTTGTGGTTAATGGCTGTGGCGGTCCTGCTTTGGTTGTGGCATCGGGGCAGAGGTCAACAGCGCTTCTCAACTCTATAAATAAAACCGCAACAGCATTCACCCCTGTGGTTATGCTATAAGATTGACATAATTAAGACAGAGTCGCGCTTAAATTGATAATTGCCAGGGGAATTTATTTCCCTGACTCACATAGTTCAAAAGGACAAATGCGCATTTAAGTTGGAAGTCAATTAATAAACCTAAATTAAAGTAAAAAATTCTCTTTTATATATTTACAATGCTTAATTTGACTAAGAATAAAAGCTAACTAAAAATAAATATTTTTAATATTTTAAATTTATAAGACTGAACTCCTTGTATTTATTTTCATTATTTAATATCATTTTTGTATATTAAAAATATATGTTTTTATTTTCCTAGTATTGCTCAAATTATTTATATAATTTTATATATTTTATATACATATTATTATTATTTATATAACTTTTATATAATATTATTTATTTATATAATAGTTCACGTACATTTTATAAACTTATTTTAAACAATCAAACTAAATTAAAAGCATATATTATGATAAACTTTATGTCTGCAGACTGAAATATGAAACTAGAAATCTAGTCTAAAAATATAAAAGAAAAGCAAGCTAGCAATAGCTTTTCAGATGAGCTTTGGTTGAAGTGTAGCACATTGCGTATACGACATGTTGTGCACATTGACGCTAAATGTTGAAACATTTCCGGCTAGATGCACGCATGAATGTTAATGTTGATTGTTGTAACTTTTTGACGCGAAACAACAGTTTTTGAAGACGCTCAACGATGCTCTTAGTTGCTGTCGCTGCTGCTGTTGCTGCTGCTGCTTTTGCTGTTGCTGATGTGTTATGTAGTAGAAATTATGCCGAAAAGCCCAAAACGACGAAACCAACAGCCGGAACATAAACACACACACACACACATACACAGACACACACAAGCGCAGAATTCTACTGATTGTTGCTTGTTTATAACTAGGCATAGTTAAGGGCTGTGAGTTTTAGTGTATTTCTGGATCTTTTAGTGTGTATGTATGTGTGTGTGTCTGTCGATGCTTGGCTTTTATAGTTGGCGGGAACAATTTTGGCCAAGTTTATGTGCGGCAGCCAGCAAGATGCACTGACGATAAACTTAACACGACTTGACTGAAAGTTTAGCCATTTAGATTGAATGATCTTAACAGCTTGAGAGACTAGAAATATTTGTGACTTTTCGTTTTATAGGCCAGCAGCCGCTGGCTAAAAAGGGCTACTAAACGGTGCTGGCTAAGCTACAGTGACTACTCAAAGTGACAGCCAGCGGCTGTGTAGCATTTGATGGTTGTGCATATAATTTAATATGCTTTTTTTATCATAATTAACCCGTCGCATTTAAAGTTCTCGCTCTCAGCTCTTAGCCAACTACACGTGTTGAACAAGTTCATAAACCCCGAGCTGCCTGCTGGCTACGCTTTACATATACTTTTATTTTTTATTTTTTGCCTCATAGAACTGGGTTCAAATTGGCGCGACTTCCGAAGACATTTCTTGTGGCATGGCGGGCTTTTTTGCTGCCTGGCTGGTTGCCACTCCCCTCTGCCCAGCCCCATCCTGTAGCGCCTGTCTGTTTTGTGGCATGTCAGCTGCCACATCACGCGGCACTGTGGGCGTTGAGCTTATTAAAAGCAAATTGCTTGAGTGCTTGTTGATAGGCAGAGTCCTTAAAAATTTATTCATTTTGTATTTATTCAGGTAATCCTGACATTTATTGCGGGAGGCGCACTTTTGGCTGGAGAGGCATAAATATAATAAGTATATTAATGTAAAATGTAATATGATTGAAATACCTCAATTAAGCAAAGTCGAATACAGTCAACTGGGGTTTCCGACCCTTTCAGATGTAGAAAACGCAAAATTTATTAAATTTGTGGTTAATATTAGTGTATGGACTGTAAAGCTATAAATATATACTTTTATTTCAGTATCTTATATAATATTAAGCGGATGTAAGCGAATATATAATTTATAAGAAATTCGAAAACGATTAAATGAAATTTATAGACTGTCTATAACTTATATTTTTAAGGAATTACAAAAAGTAGTTCTCGTTAAGCAACAGTTTAAAAATTATAAATACAATTTTTACAAATGCTTTAACAGTTTTACTCAATTTTTTTTTATGTAATTCATTAGGTTTTCAAATATGGCTTTTTATTATTTCACTAATTTGCATTGGCATTTAAATAAAATAATTGGTTTTAATTGAGCTCTGAGCTAATAACTAAGAAAAAAGAATTTATACGTTCACTCAGATGTTTTAAAACATTTTACTGAACCTTTGAAGGACAAATAGTTTGTTTAACATGCGCTCCGATGCATCAGTAAAGACTTTTAATTGAGGCAAAATACTCGTATCACAATCATATAATTGATGGTCATTAGAAAGTTTTCGGAAGTACTCGAACCACTGTGCACCTGGCTGACAGTTAACTATTGTATTGTCCGCTTCTGCAGCGCCTGCTCTTTTATTCTGTCAGCGCGCTCACCCACCACTCACACCCACTGCGGGTACTTTCCCCACTCCAAATACCCACTCGACAGCCCGCTCACAACTGTTGGCCTAATGTCTATTTGGTTTCTTGGCACGACAAAGCAAAGTAAAAAGGCAAAAACTTATCATAAAACTTTCGCAAAGTTGTCAAGGTTTTGTCGTTCGGTTCTGTTCGTCATTTCCAGCGCCCGGCAAAAAATAATTATTTATAGCTTAAAAATATAGATAAGGAAAACACCAACAGCAACAGCAGCTGGCCAAATTCAACTCCAGGCAAAAGCAAGTTGCAAATCCGTAAGGTTGTGGCGTTTAAGAACATGCAAAAAGCGACTTAAATGTTTATGCTTTAATTGGCAGTTCATACAGCTAGTTTAGTTATATATTTACGTATATCTCTATATGGATAAAACATGGCAAATCGATGGTTGAAGCATGACGCTGGCCCACTTCATGGCAGCAATAATAATTCTCGCTCCGGTGAAGTGTGCCAATCAACAGACACTAGCTGGATTCTATTTGTATACTCTGTCTGTCTGTCTGTTTGTTTGTCTGTCTGTTTGTCTGTCTGTTTGTCTGTCTGTTTGTCTGTCTGTTTGTCTGTCTGTTTGTCTGTCTGTTTGTCTGTCTGGTCGTGCCTGCCATTGACAGACAGTCATAAATATGGAAAAAAGTAGAGACAGTAAGAAGCCATAACGTAAAACTATGTAGTACATATGCCAGGACAACAACTCAGACCAAACGCCCATCGACATAACAATCGTCAGGATCTGTTTTTGTGGCTGCGAGTCTTCACTCTCTCTCTCTCTCTCTCCCTCTCCTTCTCTGTCTCTCACTCTCTTATTTATATTATTTTTCTTTTTTGGCAGGGCAACCTTTGACGAAATGTCATGCGAAATGCCAGAAATATCTGTTTTGTCTGGCATTTTTGGTCGGTCTGCTCTCAGCCTTAGCTTGACAACTTCCTTCAAGCGTGCAGCATGAACAGCTGCCCAACTTTGGTTTTACATTTAATTAATTCTTGCTTCATTGGCATTTCTTTGAATAGTTAAAAGTTCTGCACATTTTGAGGTTTCCGTGCATTCTTAATTAATTTCTACGAATATAATAATATTTATTGAGCATTATAGATTTCGCAAGTAATTTTTTAAAAATATATCAACTTATCTCTTGGAGATATTCTTTATGAATCATCTCGATTGGCGATTCATTTGTCCTCCTGAGTTAAATACCCATCAAATTAATCAGATCAGTACACTTAATTTGCATCTCAATATTAAAACAAGTAAGAATAATCGGGTATTAACGACAGCAGAATACTCATTCACGGCCAAAGCACTGTCAGATCCATATATTGATAGATATTTTTGGATGTGATTTAGTTTTGAGTTTCTAGCTATAATGCTATATAAAATACAGATCAGTAATAGTTCCACAGTGGGCGCGGATTTACAATTGTAATCGATTTTTAAAGCAACGTGGCAGTAACTCTAATTTCGGAATCTATATCTAAATATGTATCCGATTTGCCACGCCTTCAATAGGTCAAACATATATTTGTGAACTTTATATAACTAGAGTTCATACGGACAGACGGATAAACGGACGGATGGTAAGACGGACATTGTACTAAAGCCTGAAAAGAGTCAAGTCTACTTTTACATCTTATATACTGCATTGTAGTAAATGTAGTGGAAGAAAAATAACATTTTTTCAGTGTTCGCCAGGTATTACCTCTTCCGCCTGCAACCTTACCCTTTTTATTGTCATAGTTATTGATAAGATCCATCTTACTACTTACTACTACATAATTAACTTACATACTTCATTTGTTCAAGCTGGAATGTGATAATATCTTAATCGATGAAATACATCGAATTTGCAAATACAAATATTATTTATTACCCTCAATTATTCAATTATTATTTATTTTATAATATATTGATGATCTAATTTTATCATGCTAATTAAATCTGAACGAATTAGCAATCAGTTCTCCTTTCAGATACATAATTCTATTATTATTATGATACGCTACTTTTGTTTACCTTTAAAAAGTGTTTCTTATTAAATTTATTAAATGTCGCTTATCATTAGATAATTCGTTTCTTATTTTCTCCACTTTACGAGCATTTCTCCAGGATCAAATGAAATGTAAATTTTCAAGCATTGTTAATAACATTAAATTGCAAATTGTTTTAGGAACACGTTTATGGGATTTGCTGCGGCATTTATTTGAAGTAATCTAATAGGCAGGCTGGCAGACTGGTGGGCTGGTGGGCTGGTGAGCTGGTTGGCTGAGTGGGTACACAGTTGTGGCCTATAAAGTTTGTCAGTAAATTTTTACAACAATGCGTTTTCTGTTGTTTTTCGGATTTAGCCAACGCGCGAATGCATCCCGCGGCTGTCGTTTCAGAAGCAGAATGGAAATTTCAGCTAAATGCTATTCAAATTAAATCACCTGCAATCTGTATGGACAGCAGTGGCAGGCACATGTGCGCTGATTTATTTAAATAATTTAAAAAAAGAAAGGCAAAAAATGAGAAGACAAACAATGTAAAGTAATGGCAGCTGTGCCTAGCCCTAAGATAACAATTGAGCAGCAGGGCAGACAAAGCGTTTGCCTCAACACAAAAGGCCAAAAGTTAATGTGTGCCTAAGTAGCAGGTCTGTCGACCCCAAAAACACACAGGAGCCCACTAGCACACACACACACACACACATAAACACTTGACTATCGCCCATTAAAGTTGGCCAACAGAATTTTGAGACTAGCTTCCTCTGGCAGCCATATGGCCCACATCCGATGACTGCGTTTTTGGCCTTTTGTTTGCGGCGATGGCGTTGATTACTTTGGGGAAATGTGCGTGAAAGGTAACGGTGCGTACCTGTCCTGTCATTTACCGCTTTTCGCAGCTGCCACTGCTGCTGTTGCTGCCACTGCCTCTGCCTCGGCCTCTGCCACTGTCCGCGTCTAGGGCTGATTTATTTGCTGAATGCTTTGTGGCTCTGATTTTCTAGGCCATAAACAGGTCGCTATGATTTTAAGTTATTATTGCATGGCCATAAATCGGCTATTCAATATTGTGCAGACATCACGTAAATCATAATATCATCTTTATTTGCCTTAAACTCAATTTGACGGCAAGCTTAAGCCATGCGCATAATATAAGATTAGATAAGCCTCGAGCTTTTAGTCTACAGCCAGGGGAAGTGAGGGCGATAGAGCACTTTTTATCTCTGAGTCTAGCTGGGTTTTCCTTTTTATAAACGTCACAATTACTATAAAGCTTAAGTGCTGCCCATTTGCTGAAAACTCTGTTCTGGACGCAACTGAAGTGAGAAACTAGCAAGTGAAAGAGTGAAGGTGGAGGCAAGTAAAGGAAGAGGTATAGAGGGATGGGTTTAGGCAAAAATATGTGTAGGGGGAAAATCACTCAATTACTCAATTAATTATATGGGGTCTAAGTATAACATGGATCAAGTGAGATGCTGATTAGCGCGGAAATACTGAAATAATTGTGAAAAACATAGTTCAGTGTTTTGAGATCCCATAAATATTTTAGAAATAGTCAACAGTAACGGAAGTGCAGCTAAATTGAAATGTAAGGTATACATATATGTCTTAACAACATAAGTATTTCATCACTAGTCTGTGCTTATAACAGCAAAAACCAGATAAATAATAATGTGATGAAAGGAAAAGTATTTAAGAATACTAATATATTATCATATATACATTTTTGTATAAGCTTTGAAGCTTTTATTAATTTATCATAAATCCATTCGGAGAAATCAAAAATATGAAATTCTCGTTTGGTTTTATTGTCACATATTAATTAATGTTATCCGAAATTGAATTATATTTTAAATCATACTTGAACGGTTTCTGGGTTGCTTTTAATTATAGCGAAACATATCGAGAATTCATGGTTAACGTTCGATTTAAAGGTAAAATCGTTGCGGCCGCAGCAAGAGCTGTGAATTGGTACTGTCGAATGTGCGCAAATTGCATTCACTTTGGTTCAATGATTCGGTTGTGTTTCAGCAATCAGCTATTTAATATATATTTTAATTAAGCATACGCAGCGTGGACGCGGTCATAATATCGCATTATGTTTGATTTACAGTGAATAACAATGAAATTAAGCGAGCCTAGCAAAGGTTTGAGTAATGACCGCATGGTGTGGGCGTGGCACAGTGAAGTATCCACTCGAATGGAATGCACAAAGAATTGTTTTTTCAACATTTGCCCATTAAAAACTCATTAACAAGACACAATGGCTTGACAAATAACTCGAAATGCATTCACTTCCGGTCACACACACACAAACAGTTTTATATAAATATATATATATATTGGTATATATGCTATCTGATTAAATCACACGTTGAGCACACGCCGAAATCCCTGTGCGTCTATGAGTGGTATTTTATTCACTCTTTTATAAATTTTATCAATGCAATTTCACAACGTCGCTTTCGAGCTGCTGACAAATACAGTACATCTGGCTGTCAGCCGTTGACAGCCACATTAATTTGACAGCCAAAAAGTTGAACTAGCAAGGGAATGCAATGCAGCTCCAGCTGCGGGCCGGTGACAAATGAAAGGAAAAATTTAACTGAAAAATGTGAATATTGTTAAAACCAAAAGTTGATGGAGTCGCAGATACCATTTAGGGATCATGCTTATAATATATGTAGTTAAATTATATAACAATGATAACGATAATTATGTTAAGATAGATGTACTCTACTTGAAACTAATAATATTGCTGAAAAGAGGTTTCGTTCCTTTTAATAATAATTGTCAATAATAATAATGAGTCAAGTTGTAATATAATAAAATTTCTAGATCATCAAGATTCTGACAATATTTTAATAATTTAATTTATAAATATTTTCTATGGCTAAAATAAAAAATAAAAATAAAATAAATCAAATAAATAAAAAAGTCAATATGAAATGCGAATTGAAGTATATTTCTATATTATTTATAGTTTACTAAAATAAATTCTTTCTAAAAAAGTAAATACCACTCATAAAAAGCCTAAAGTAATAGAGAATACTATTTTAATTAGTATTGTTTTCTTTTTATATTAAGTTAAATTTTTATACGTAAAAAATAAATAATTTATAAAAAATAAAATAAAATAATTAATAAAAAAGCTATATATGATAGGTATATTCAAATTTAGTTATATCTTTCTCACATTATATTTAATTATTAACTGACTCTTACTTCCGTTTTTAATTCTGTTACTTTGAATCGAATCTTACAGCTTTGCTCCCCATTTCTATTATATTTTTATTTTTATTTTTTTATTATATTATTTATTTTTGTACTCATATTTTTATAAAGTGCGGAATCTGCACATCAATTTAATACTCTTACAGTACATTTTATTTAATTAATTAGAAATGAAACCCTAATATTTTGAGAGGATTTTGAAACGAGCAGATATACTCGGCATTAGAGAAAGTGACGAGGTTCAGCCAGATTCGCCTTTGTTTGTCTTTGAGCCCTGTCAACCTGCCGATACGTTCGGGCTAATGAATGCAGATGCTTGGATGTGTGTGTTTTACTTGTGAGTCGCGTGATTTATTAGGCTACTATTTGTTGTATATATATTTTGTTGTTGTTTTTTAAGGCTCTTTTCAGTTGGTATTTTTATTTTGCATGCTTATAGGCGTCTCGTTTGTCATTTCGCTGCCAGCAGCAACAACAACAAACAGAACAACAATACGCCATTTATGCTTATCTGCGCAGCAGGCGTGCGAGAAACTGAGTGAGGGAGAAAGAGAGAGAGTGTGTGAGAGAGGGGGAAAGAAAGAGGGGGAGGAGCTGGCTCTTTACTTACAAATTACTTGAATACTTTCGCCTGCTGTTACGCGGAAACGGAAGTGGAAGTGTTTTACAGCACCCACATACACACAGGCACACATACACACAGGCACACACACAGGCACACACGCGTGTGCTAATACACATGCGTTTTGTGTGCTCGGGACAATTTTCTACTTGCAACTTTTTGCCTCAATCATAAAATCAGAACTTTTTACCCTTTATGGCATAATCAGTGCATGTGTGTGTGTGAGTGTGTGTTAGTGTGTGGGTGTGTGTAAAGCGCCGCTGGCTGCAATTGTCTTGTCTTTTATAGTTGCGCCTGTTTGCGCTTGGCTCTGCATTTGCCACACGCGCTGAGGCGGAGCTCGTGAACAAACACGAAAGTCACGAGAGTTGACGTGGGAGCTAAAAGTGGGAGGAAGATAACTTTTTGTTGAAGTATGTGGAAGTGTTGGAGCTGTCAGAGTGCTGCGGCTTAGCTTATTCACAAAGCTTATTAGTTTCAAATTAAAGGAATTTGCTTAGCTTACTTAGAAGCGTTAACTTCATTTCCTTTGTTTTACTTGTTGATGAGCGGCGCTTATATAAATTCAGAATATTTGATATCTGACAAAATTTAATGAGAGTTGTCAGTTCAAATATTTATACAAATACTCAAAGATGTGAAAGAGTGATATAGATATCTTGGATAACCACAGTAAACCTATCAAGCTGGTCCTAGAGGACTTTGAAATAGCCGTGGTGTTAAGAAAACTTTGTTTTAGTTTATTGGTTCTATTTTAAGAATATTATTAGTATATTTTTCATCTCTATTGGTCTTTTAATACTGAATGTATTTTGATCTCTAATTAGAATTCAAATTAATAAATTGTCACTTCATTCCTTTGAGTCCGCCTGCTAAGTCTGTTATAAATTTCGAAATTAAAATTTTGAATTAAGTTAAATTATTTATTTTTCCTGTGCTTAACAATAAATTCGTTAAATATTACGCGTGTTATCGTGCTGCTCTGCAGCTGGTCCATTTGAGTTATCCCATCTCTAGCGGAGTGCCACTGTTTTAGAGGATTCGCTGGAGGCCAACTGGCGCTGCGACTACGTTTGGCACTTAAGCCAGGATTTTTATTATGAAAGGGTTGCGCCATATATGTGCATATGTGGAGCTTTATATAGAGCGCATAGTGGTTCGGATTGCCACACATAAAACGGGTAACTCCCCTACAGCAGATTTTTATTGCTAACCAAAGATATTGTCATAGATTTTGTGCCAGATACCGCTGCGCTGGAACATTGAGCTAACATTCGCCTGCTCCACATGCAGCTGATAGCGCCGGAGGGTCTTGGGGTCGGCTGGCCCCCAATTGGGCAGTGGCTCAAAGGCTTTGCGTATGCGCACCCAAAGACCCAGCTCCACGGGCTGGCGCCGCACCGCGGGCACCGCCCAAATGAGCAGTTGACCCACGCCGAAGGCGCTCAGACACCAGCCAAGGACTACGGGTACAAAATGAAATTAGTTGCGGATATAATAGGGATTAGAGTGGAGCTCACCATAAACGCCCGACTGATAGGTGTAGTTCTTGTACTTCAGTGGCTCATACAAGGCCAGCATGTAGACCAGTATGGCGAGCATTAGCAGCGGCGTTATCACCGCCCAACAGATGCGATAATAGATGGACGTCTTGATGCCCAACATAAACTCGGCATCGCGACACACACGCTTTACGCCGTACACCCAGCCAATGGCGACCAGCTCGAAGATGGCCAGGACGAGGGCCACAAACGTCGCACCATAGAAGTCCAGAAGATTCAGCACAAACTGGCCGCCGGGCGTGATGTATAGCAGCCCCAGCAGATACCCTATAATCGAAATGAAGGCCACAATGTGCCATTGCTTGAGCTGCGTGAACTGCTCCTTCAGGACGGTCGTCAGGCATGAGACCATGCCCACATTGCTGCCAATGCCGAGGACGAAGAGCATGAGGAAGAACAGCACCGAGAACACCTGCGGCAGCACCTTGAATTTGGCTATGGCATCCGGGTAGGATATGAAAGCCAAGCCCGTCCCGCCATTCACCACACTCGATATATCGCTTGTGTTGTTCTCGTAGGCCAGATTGCCCAGGATGCCAAAGATGATGATACCGGACAGCAGCGAAGTGAACGTGTCCAATGTGGTCACAATGTTGGCATCTCTGCGAAATTGATTTTCAGTTATGGGAAATGATTGATTGATTAATGCGAAATGCGGTAAAAATCAGCTAATCAGCGAATCAGCGAATCAGCTCACCTATATATATTGTGGCCAAATCGATTGTAGGACGAGTACATGATAATGTTGCCAAAGCAAACAGCCAGCGAGAAGAACACCTGGGTGACAGCTGCATACCACACCTGGGGCTCGAGCAGCTTGTGCCACTGCGGCTTCAAGAAGTAAAGGACGCCATCAGTGGCGCCCGGCAGAGTCAGGGCACGCACCAGCAATATGAGCATAACGACATACGGGAACAGTGCCAGAAAGTAGGACGCCTTACCCGAGCTCTTGACGCCGCGGAACATAATGCCGGCTATAATGAGCCAAGCGACGGCCAGAGTCAGAGACAAGCTCCAGCTGGGATAGCCGATGCCGTCGTCAATGCTTGGCTTCTCGCGCAAAATGATGTTGCTGAGGGAGCAGATAGAGAAGATGCCATGATATCGCGCATTTTGCAAACCGATTTACTTACGTAAAATAAAACTCGGCTGAGGTGGTGCGCACCGCTGACTGATTGCCGCCCTCTAGGCTGCCCTGATGTGGTGCCGAGTCCAGGCAGCTGGGCGCCCATTCGTCGCGACAGTAGCTCCACGGCAACGTGGGATAAAATGATTCCACAAAGTAGCGCAGCGTGATCGCCATTAGGGTAGCATAAAAGGTCGTCACAATACCTGTGGCCAGCACCTGGCCGTAGCCGATGCCTGAGTGGAAGCTGTTATTGCATATACGCACACGCACACACACACACACACACACCAAACCACACATGACACACACACTCACCTCTTAGTATGGGCACAAAATCGTAGACCTTGACGCTGCCACGACTCGAAAACTGTCCCATCAGCATTTCCAAGTAGTAGACGGGCTTGCCCACCAGTATGAGCACGATGAGGTAGGGTATCAGGAATGCGCCACCCCCATTCTCCAGGGCAATGAAGGGGAAACGCCAAACGTTGCCCAGACCCACGCTCAGCGCAATGCAGGACATGAGAAACTCAATATCATTATTCCAGCCATCGCGATGCTTGGCCTGCTCCGCATCCGCTGCAGCGGGTGGCTCCTGGGCCTCGCTCGATTTGTGGCCATTATTGAGGTCTTTCGGTGGCGCTGGGCCTTCCGCTTGGGCTTTATAGGCGCCTGGTATGGAAATGGTAGATGCATTCGATGAGCCGACATAGGCGGGATTGAGGTAGCCATTGTTGCTGCTGCTGTTACTGTAGTTGTTGTTATTGTTGCTTTGCTGCTCCATCGTTGTTGTTGTTGTTGTTGTTGTTGTTGTTGTTGCTGTTGCTGTTGCTGTTATTGCAGCTGTAAAATCAATCAAAAGTGCGCCACAACTGAAGGTTAACTCTTATGGTCAAGTTTTGTGGTTCAATACTAATTAAAAACAGCCAACTAGGCGGCAAGTGAAGCGGACAACCGGTTTGCAGACCCCCACAAAGACAAGCAACAAATACAACTGCTGCAAAGTCAGTGACCCACTGACTCGAGCATCGATTATATAACAATTTGCGGCATTCATTCAGCATGAGCAACAACTAGTGAGAGTGTCTCAGAGGCAGTGGCTAAGAGCTGCCCTGTAATATGCAGTTACACCCTATGAACAAAGTTGTGTTTGGTGATAATTGATGAAATTAAAAAAAAAAAGAACAATATTAATAAATAACTTATTAACATAAAAAAGTGAAATGTAAAACATAATATAATTCGAAATATTATATAGTTAAGCCCACCATACCATAAAAGTATTTATTTCTGATCTCCACGTGACAATGTTAGTTTGGAATAACAATCCGTATTCTCATGCTAGGTATGTAGCTCAGACAGAAAGTCATTGGCTTAAGTGTTGTATCGATCAGAATAACACTCAGTATAATTGGAAGCCGTTAACGATTTAAGTAAGAAAATGTATTTGTGGAGATGAATAGATTATTAAGAGCATAGCAAAATAATTATAAGTTTGATACGCTGATATGTTGTTAAGATACAGATGACCACAGATACCAGACTAGATAAATAATGACCTGAATGTGTATAGTCTTTTTTACTTGTCTCCTCTCTCCATTTTGACTAAATTTCTGCAAATACAGGGTATAAGAAAACTGCCGATAACCAATACAAATGAAACGTTTTGTTTCCAGCTTCGTGTTTGTAGGGCCAAACGAGTTTCTCAAGCGGGTTTCAGATCGTGAGGCATTTGCCTCTTTTTCAGGTAACTTCGATTTGACTTTTGTTTACATTGCACTTTCTTAGACCTGCGGGATTTACGAGCACTATATGAATGTCATTGAGTTTGCAATGGATAACTGGAGTATCTAATTACCATAGGTTGGGATAAGGTTTTTAGTTTGCATATTAAATCCCATATTAAATGTCAGTAATCTAATATGTCTTTTGCATTTCCTCCACCTTCTGTATTATTTCCCTGTTTTAATGTTGATATAAAAAGAAAATAATAATTTGTATAATCAATTGGGCTTTAAAAACAGATCATTCTGTGTTGGCCACGGTTTAAAATGCATGCACTTTTATAAACAGTTTTTAATCTAGGCACCAGGTGGTATAATAGTCATAGGGAATTCTCTGTAATCTATCAAAACATAGAACGTTACTAAGAAAAGAATTTATCAAGGGCCAAATATAATCGCTCATTGAGTGTTTTACCTAGTTTCTTATAACGTTATTGCTTGTCGAAACTTCGTGATTGTTGCAATCAATAATTTACGAATTGTTTGTGAATGGGGTTCAGCAATTATGAAGATGGGTTGTTAAGTTCTTAAATATATATAAAGATAACTTGAAGAACTCTACAGCTCTAACATAAAATATTTATAAATACAAAATTGTACGTTAACGAATAATTTAGTTTTTGCTTTGTACAATCTCAATTATACTTGAAATTTAAGATATTTGCTCGAACTTTCGTCTGATACAGTGTTTAGACTTATTGTATATGGGAAATTCAAGTAACACGTATTGAATCTATATACTTGGAAACATTAATAAACATTGATCATTGGTAACATGATCTGCATTTTACATATTTGCATTTTTTTTAATAGATGGATGATGAATGGATGTTTTGGAGACGCAATGAATTATTTAGTCGTTTATATTCCACTGCAAAGCTCACATTTTCTTTTAATTATCATAGACAACGCTGTTGAAGCTGATAAGGTAGACATGTATATGACTTATTATTGGTTTCATGTTGAATTTCACACTTGCGATGTCTTGCTAAAATAGCTTCAATCATAGGGGTAAATAATATGCCATTGATTGCATTGTTATTGTTGCAATGTTCTTGTATATCATGCATGATAGGCAAAAAAATAGCATTATTTTTTTTTTTATCACTATTCTGATTGGTCTAAAGCACATATGATATGATGATACAATTTTATTTACATATATTTAAGCTATTTTACATATATTTTCTGAATATATATGCTCAATATATGCAAGGTATAAAAGTCTTTAAAAATCAGACAGAAAGAAGGAGAGAGAGAGAAAGAGAGGGAGGGAGAGAGATGATTATTAATGATTGTTTTTATTTATAAATATATTATTTAATATATTTGTTCAAATCACCACTTATTTATATGACATATGACAATGTTTTTCAGATATTTAAATAACATATATTTCTAGTTTTAGGTGTATGTATATGCAAAGTATAGAAAGGGTATTTGCTTCAATCACATAATCCCAAAAATGCTCTCTGTTATCTACATTGCAATTGTTGTTGCTATTGCAACATTGCATTGCATTTGCGCATGCGCAAAGCGAAACGCGTTGCAGCTGCGTGTCGTCGAAGTTATTGTTGCTGCTGCAATTATTGTTTGTCTGTCTGTTATGGTTGTTGTTGGTGCTCTTACTGCATTGTTGTTCTCGTAGTTGATGAAAAGTGAAGGTACATAAAGCCGTTGCCCTCGCTGCGAAATGTCAGCGTTCAAAGTTGGAACGAGGAACGCGAGACGTGCCGCTAATTACAGTGGGGGATCCCCCTTAAATTGGGTCAGCAATTGACAATCCAAGAGCACGTACAATTATATTTCTATCTCGCATTTGAATGACTCTTCGAACAGATATATCCATGATTTGATTGTAAGTATATTTTAAATGAAACACGCAACGGATTTGTTATTGTTTAGTTACAAAATAATTTATAAAATGAACTATTAGAACACGTTTGACAGCCCATTTATTTGTTATTGCGGCAAACTATACTAGCCGAATTCTAGGACGTACACAAGGCCACAGCCAGATAAGGCTCGATTTTTATGTTCACATACAATAAACAAAGCAGACAGCGTAATAAAGTTTTCGTTATCCGAGACAACCGAACACAGAGCTTTCGCTGCTCAAAGAGAACTCTACCAAATATTTCACTAGGTATAAACTGACGTTGCATAAAAGTCAGATTGGCGGCTTTCTCAAACCTTGACCCATAAAACGGGCGTATTCATTGGGTTTATTGTGGGCGCGGTAAAAATCTCTTTAACGAGCGAAATTTCTGCTTGTTTTAACAATTGGATTCAGTCGCAAACCAGATAACTTCCTCTCTGTTTTGTTTACTTTGTTTTTTTATTTCATATTTTATATTTTTATTATTCACGCGACTGGAATTCTGTTTAGTTCTCTTTAGGTCGGGCTATTTGCTTAATGATTAAGCCTCAACTATTTACAACCCAACTGTTGCCGCCGCACAATCTATCGGTGCGGAGGAGAAGTTTTTCAACACATTTTGTAAATTATTTATTTATTTACTTTTTATTTGCAGTCAAATTGTATTCCATAAGCCAGATTTGGGTGTTTGTGAGCGACACGATAATCACGCGTCAATTCGTTTGTCAATTTGGCTTTGAGCCGCGACTGTAAAACTGGCTTTAAGCATGTGACAAACAATCTGTCATAATTTTTGTCTCGCGCATATTGCCAGCTGCTCAATTATTTAAATTAAATAAGCCCGAACGCATAATTAATTGTAATTAAGCCACAGATACACGAGTCCGATCAGTCTTATATAAATTTAAATTTATTTTCAGAGCTTGCTTTTAGCCCGATTTCAACACAACGAACTGCACTCGACAAAAGCCCAGTGATCACTGAACGGAGTCTCTGGGCCATATAGAAGCGCTGTCTGTAACGTCGGCAACAGACTTCGCCACGCTGGCAGCGACGCCGGCAGCAATTGCGACGCTGACGACAACTGCGGTAGCGTGTAACGGAAGAAATTGCTCACAACTTGACCCGACTAAGGTAAGCAAGGCGCAAAAGCCCAAATGAAAAATGAAAACAAAAATAAAAGCAAAATCAAAAATACCTGTATTGGGAACGCAAATAGGTCAAAACTTTTCCACAGGCTTTGTCAGACGCTTGATTTGGTAATGCTAAAGACGTGATCCACGCCGAATACTAAAGTAATTAATAATCGATTTATACTACGCGGAATATTTTGTTTGATTTCTATTTGAATATACTTGATTTGAAGTATTCATATAGGTATTGGTATAATTCAGGTTTTCGTTTATATTTAAATTGTTTATTAGAATTACTTTTCATTTTAAAGTATATATTGACTTTGATTTTTATATAATATGATAATATAATATTTTCTTTTCAGTTTTTGTTTTGTAATATTTTTCTTAATGTATTGTTATAATTCACTCCCTGCTCCTATATCCACCCCCTCAACTATACATTTGTAAAAAACGTATTTCAAATACTAGAGACTTGCGCTTTAGCAAATGCATGCATATTAATGTTATAATTATGATATAAAAGTTTCATGAAGATAGTCCATCGACTAGAAAAGTTATTAAACAATTAAGTTCCCATAGTAAACCCACACTGCAGGCTAAGCGTTTTTATGCGTGCGTGCCTATGTATGTGTGTGTGTCTGTCTAACTGTGTGTTTGTGTTTCTTGTGAAGCAGAAAGACGCGAAAAATTGTTGAAATATCAGTTCCTGGAAGGGATGAGGGGATATCGTAGTTGAGCAGTCTCGACTAGAGCTTTCTTACTTGTTTATATATGTACTTATTGCACGAAATTTTATGTATAAAAAGTCAACAAGAATTTTTACATTATCTTTACGATTTCACGATTTTACATAAATGGCGCTATTAACGTTGGTGGCGAATACCTTCTAGACCACGCAATTATATTAATAATTAGCTTGTTGTAAAAGAAATAATCAAAAATAATTTATTTTTACGCACAACCAGAGTTAACCACATCCAAATAAATACAATAAGAATTGTGATTTAATACAAAAAAAAAAAAAAAATAAATAAATAAAAAAAAAAAAAACAACCCACATATTTAATTACATGTTGAACAAAAGGATTAATTTTTGCTGCTCGCTAGCCATGTCTAATTAACTTATCAATTAACTCAACTGCATATGTAAATTGTCCAGACCTTTGGGCACGCAGTGCGATTTTTTTATTTATATTCAACATTATTCATAGCCAAACGCAAGTGATAAAAATGTAGATAAACTCTTCAATATTATTATAAATTAATTGCACACTAAATGGGGAAAAAGAAAAAAGTAAAATGAAAATGAAATCAATAAGGGAGAAAAAGTGAATGCACAATAAAAATAATTTATTAATGCGGCACGATAAATACAATTTAGTATGCTCTTCAAGCATTGATATATAAAAATTTATATACATATATACAGATATAGATTTTTAATTGAATTGTTTAACTCATAATCAATGTATAACGCAACGTTGCTCTCAGCAAATAATACAATATTTTCTGTTGCGGTCAATTTCGAGTTAATGGCCCAAAAAGCAAATTGTGATTAAAGCACAGTTTCACTGTTTGAATACAGTTAAGTAGTTGCTGACCATTCGCATCCAATTGAAGTTTTAGTTGCCTTTCCACAAACACACTCGTAGCTCTTACCTTTTTATGTGGTTTTACCCACATTTTGTATTCATTTTAAGCATTTGCATGATGTTGCTATATTTTTATCATTCGACAATTAAATAGAAGTTGTTAAGCGAATCAGCATAAAGTGATGGGCTTAGGATCGATAAGATCCTCAATTATATGAATGTATATATGCAGCATATAATCAGTCTACTCTAATTAGGGAATTTTCCGTTGACGAAAGTAACTCCAACCTCGAGTTGTCTAATTTGTGTTTAAAGAGATTTGAATAAGCTAAACATTTGTTGGTTTTATTTGAAAAGGTAAATATAGTAAAATATGATACAAATATATTTACAATTTTTAATAATTTTAATCTCAGCAATAAGAATATGTTGTATCTAAATAATTTTAGAATTTACAATAATTAAATCAATCCGTTAATTATACAGAATGAAAAAATATGTAATGAGAGGGAACTTTAATGAAATACTGTTTTAGAAGAGATCTGGAATTTCTGATTAAGTTTTTTAAACATATTTATCAAAGAGCAAATACATTCATACGTTTATAAGACGAGGCCGATTTGTGGTTTAAGCTTATTTATTTTACCCCGAGAAGATCATGTAATTAAGTTATCTGCTTTATTGCTGCAATAGCCCATTATATATTTAACGCACACTCAAAATATCAACAATTACCTCAATGCTAATTTAGACATGCAGCCAACTGCGAATTTATGGCCTAGTTGAACTCTGAGGACGCTACTCCGGTTCAGCTCCAAGTAAAAGCCACTTAGAAATGCGTGCAGTCATTTATCAAGCGTCAGTTGGGCATAAATCATGGCTAAACAAATCGAAATGACAACTGCTTAACTACCACCGACTGCCGACTGTCGACTTTCGACTGTCGACTGCTAAGTGTCCCAAGTCAAGAACAAACATCTGAAGGTAAAAGCTAGAGGCTGCCACCGCAATCCTGTTGTCCACTCGCACACAATTGTTGTTGTTGTTGTTGTTGTGTTGTGGCAGTACATTAAATTTTATAGCGTTTGGGCATTAAAAAACAAAAGAGACAAATGTCAGAGAGCAGCTGCGAAAACAGATGGTTAAAGGTTTTCCGGTCAGCAGGCGGTCTGGCAGATTGCGCATACGCCGCGTCTGCCAGGTGGCAGCTTGTTGTCACTCGTGATTTATGCAGCGTAACAACATTACGAATTGATGCTTGAAATTCTAAAGGGCTCACTGAATTTGATTTAGTTTTCATTATGGCACAAGAAATGCCTCCATGGGGTGTTGTTCTACGCGTATTGGATGGGAAGCTCAGCGCTGAAGTTAATTTAAGTCGAGAAGAGTATATGGAAATGAAATAATTAGTATATGAAAATATACAATTTGTAATTTGTATTCAATTCCAAAATAATATATATATGTATATACATAAAAAATAAAATATATATATAATTATTATATGCATTTTTTATTTGTAATTTAAAACAATTGGTATTATACATTTGCATATATTTTCTATTATATAATATCATATATTTTGATATGTTATTTTGTTTTTTTTTTATTTTCACAAACTAATTTGTGTGTAATTCAGATGGGAGCTTTTCAAATACTAGCTAATAGCTATTTCTAATTCATTTCACTTAACAAAAGCAACAAAAATACCGTTATCAATGGGAAATCAAGTTGGGCAAACAAGTTCCAGTAGCTTTGCTATCTCGAGAACAGATCTCCCACTCATATCAAGCTAATTGAATTGGACAGCTTAGAAGTAGCATACATCTTATCTTATTTAAAACAAATCCAAGACAGACTAAGTCAGGCTGATTGTAGAAGTTTCGTCTGACAAATTAGTTTCAGCTCGAGTAATCTCTCTGACTGCCTCGGCATGGGCCGAATTACGCTTGGGGGTCAGAGTTCACCTAAGCTATTTGTCCGGGCGCAGCTACAGATTGCATTAGCCATGCAGTCGTAGTTGTGTCTGTATGTGTGTGTGTGTGCCACGAGTGTTGGATTGTTCGCAACTTACTGTTGCATACTTTTCGGCTGGCATTTGAATATATACTGCATTAATCATACGCCCCGTGCTCGACAACTACACATAATTGAGCTGTTGCTGCTACTGCTGCTGCTGTTGGAATTGCCTGCTTTTTGGCTGCATGCTGTGGCGAAGGAACATCACGCATACGCCACATTGCACATATCGCAACTGCAATATATTAAGTCATTGTTAGGTGGCCCGTAAGCGACTGTTAAAGCCAAATTCTATAACAATGTAAGGCACGCTGTGCTCGTTGCTGTTGTCGTCGGTGCTGTTGTTGTTGTTGTTGGTGCTGCTGTTTTGTTTTGTTTTGTTCTATTTTTGCACCAAGTGCCGCCGGCGGTGCCATAAAAATGACTGAAGCACACGCAGCACCAACGGCAGCAGCAACAACAACAACAACCACGAAGAGAACTCAACTCAACTCGAGTTGACTCCAGTCGCATGCCAAGCGCAGCGCATTTCGTGCGTATAAAAATCTGCAATTCATGCAATTTTCATGGAAAATTTGCCACGCAAAAAGAAAAGTCAACATAGAACAACAGCAACATTTAGGTTGTGCATGTGTGTGTGTGTGTGGGTCTCTCTCTGTGTTTTGAATGTCAAAATATTTGTGTGTTTGGCATTTTAAGCGTTAAGTTTCTGTTGTCAACATTTCCACTCGTGCCAGACAATGTCATTCACTTGTCGCTGCGGCTTGGGTAGTTCTCTGGCGGCTTTTGCACCACCTCAGGCTAGAGTCGGAATAGCAACAGCATTTGTGATATTAATTTGCTTAGCACGTGTCGCTTAAATACTTTGGATTCGTCTTCTTCGTTTAGAGATTAGAGCAAACGTGTCATACGAGCAAGTTCGCATTCTCTGACTTACTATCTGATACCCTTACCCAAGTGGGATTTACTTTCTTTTGGCTTTCATTCAAGCTGAAATTCTTTAATTGTGGCTCAATTTCTTTTAAGGCAATATGAAAGGCGCAGCAAACTCTAATTTTAAAGAGCTTATGTTGTGAGCGCCCAAATATATGCATGACATATGAAATATGACATATATGCATGAATATGTAAATTAGTTATTTGTCTGCACATTCACGAATTATGCTATATAAATATGTTCATGCCTAAGCATGTGCAAGTTATTATATTACTCATAATCATTTAAATTTTCGCCTTGCCGCTTTCATGAATAAACAAACATTTTAAAATTAAACAAATTTGTTTGCGCATGCAAGAATATCTGTTTGCTGTCTCATATGCAAAGAGTTGTTGGTATTTATTTACTTATTGTGACTGGCTTATACTCAAAGAGATATTTGTTTTCATATTGTAACTGAATTAATGCATTCGTATTATTATATTCGTATTATACGCCTGCAAGAGACAACTAATTAGAAGTTGTTTGCACATCTAGCTATACTCTTTCCTCCGCTATCCACATCCAGCCACACTTTTTCCTAATTTAGTATTGACTATTTATTTATTTCGCTTTAGTCTATTGACACATACAGCTAGATCAAGCATACCCACACTGTCAATATTTGCCTCACTCATATTGGCTCGCACACTCTTCTATCTCGCTCTTACTCACTCTGTCCGCACTGCTCATCTCACTTACACCTAAGCAAACCTAAGACCTATTTGCCTTAACTGTGCTAGCTTAGCAGATCTGATCAAGAATCTTTCCAATGTTTCTCTCTCTGCATAAAGGTATAAAGAGAACTCGAGTTACAGTTGTTAGTTTTCTCTTCTCTCATTGGATAAATGTTCTGTGTGATATATCACAAAATACATATATCATTTAACCATAAATATTGTTTAACGTATTTACTATTTTTAACAAATTATAAACAATTACTCTCCAATGGGCTACACACATAGATACAATGCATTTGGACGTTTTTCAATAAAAGGCAATACTTTATTTAGTTGAAGGATCACAGATTGGTTATGCATTTGAATGAGTTTTAGTGCGCTTTGTCATATATAAAAGATACATAGAATGAAACCAATTTTGCACGGAGCCAGGGCAAACTGCACTTTTGTCGGACTACACACAGCTGCCAAAATATTACTCCGCTTCTGCTTATAAAGTGATATATGTTTAAGCGAGCATTTTATTTCTCTTAATCACTTACGTCTTAGTCACAACTTTAAACTTTGGGTCCATGATAACTTGTTGTTATGCTCCACGCAGCTCAAATATCGATTGAAAGCAGTCGGCAGTTTCACTAGTCAGCTAGGATTTCTTGGAGTAATGTTTAGTTTCATTGCTTTGGAATTCTGTCAGCTTATCAATGAAGTCCAACTGCCGGTGGATCTGTGCCTGCTCCGAGGTGGTTGGGTACTTGTCATTGGCCTTGACTAGTGGCACAATTCCCTCAAGATTCATATCAATGGGCTCGACGTCATCTCCAACGTCTACCTTCACTGTTTTGCCATTCGGCGTTATGACTAGTACATGCATCTTCTTTACCGTTATCTCTCAGTAGCTCAAAGGTTATGCAAGCCGAAAGCGTAATTTGGTCGTAGATAGCCAAAATGATATTTTTATAAGTTCTATAGCCAATTGTGTAATATTTCAAACTAAATGGAGATCAATGTAACTTCGGACATCGGCTGGAATTCAGTTAAACGCAGCCTACTATATATATAATGATTTTAAAGAAAATTCATAAGAATTTTTATATATTTGATTAATCAATTGACAAACAAGCTTTGGCGGTTGGTCCGTTGGGTTGTGCTCATCTTACGTCTTGTTCATATAATATTCCATGTTGTTAAATGATTAAACATGGCCTATGTCTGCTGCCATGCACATTTAAAAATACAAATAAATATAAAGTAACTTTAAATTTCTTGAAATCCCTTAACTTTTGCTTGGGATTCTAATGCTTGAATTACACTCTGACATATTCCATGTTGTTAAATGATTAAACATGGCCTATGTCTGCTGCCATGCACATTTAAAAATACAAATAAATATAAAGTAACTTTAAATTTCTTGAAATCCCTTAACTTTTGCTTGGGATTCTAATGCTTGAATTACACTCTGACATATTCCATGTTGTTAAATGATTAAACATGGCCTATGTCTGCTGCCATGCACATTTAAAAATACAAATAAATATAAAGTAACTTTAAATTTCTTGAAATCCCTTAACTTTTGCTTGGGATTCTAATGCTTGAATTACACTCTGACAATACTTTATTTTTATACAACTTCTATAGATATTTTCGCTAAATTCTGTGCGACGCGCCAAAGTAGACAGCGAAAAAGGACGAAAACTTTGCCAGCTGCTGGCGGAACCCAGCCAAAAGCCGTTCGTTATCCCGCCGTTCTGCGGTGAATTTGTGGTTGTGTGTATGTATGTGCTTATGCTTTAGTATGCTTAAAACAAAAAATATGTCTCATTCGCCACGCCCACAGACATGTATGTGTTAGTCTGTGTGTGTGTGTTGTTTGCTGGCGACTGTTTGCTTTTGGCATGTGGAAGTAGAACATAATTAATTCAAATTAATTACAATTTGTGTGGAATTAGCGCTTGTGGCAAGCGGCCCGCCCACAGGACAAAAATGATGCTGATTATCGCGATGATCATCAGCCAAGTGATAATAATGATGATACTGCTTATAATTATGCTGTCTATGCCCGCAAACATTTCGGAGCGATTTTTTATGGCCTACACGAGCGTATGTGCGCCGCTCGTCCTTTTCAGCTGCAACTTTTATCCTTTCAAGCTGCTTGAATTATGTCCTGGCGACTGCAGCAGCAGCAGCAGCAGCAGCAGGAGCCTTCAAATATTTTGGGGCGTTTGAAGCGTCCCTCTTGGCCATTGTTTAACTGACCCAATTAACGCGGAATAGCGACAACGTCATAAACTCAAGCGCTCAACTCAGTCGAGCAGCGGGTGGGCGAGAGAGACAGACATAGAGAGAGATAGAGAGAGGCAGCGATGAGCGGATGGGTAGACTGGTGCATTTATAAATCAATTATGTAGCGATTGCACACTCATTAGTGTCAAACCCAATTAACGGTATGACAGTTTTGCCAGCGCCGCAGGATGGCTGACGACAAAAGGACATTCAACGCCCACAAGCGCGCTTAGGTTATGTCAAATGGTCAAGCAAAGTTCAATACGTTAATTGGCATTGGCAATTGAAGAAACTTGTGATTTTCAGCAATAGAGTAGAGTTGGGGAAACTGCAGAGAAATTGTCTTTAGGGCAGAGCAATTACCATATACGAATTGTCCATTTGTGGGGGGGTAAGGGAAGTTTTGTGTGAAAGCAAGAATGAAAAATAAATCGTTTAAAACTTCGATATATGGAAATTAATCAAGTAAAACTGAAAAAACTATTATTAGTAAAATCCAATGGCATTGAGAATTTATAAATCTGACGCAGACTTGAGAAAAATGAATTGAAGTACCGAATTCGATTTATGATCCACTTTAGATGATTAAGATATAACACTTTATGCTGAGCTGATTTCCATGAGCTGATCTATTTTATTCATCAGATTCACATGGGAATTCTTCTGTTTCTAAAAGTGGTTATCCCAAGTGCAATTGAGTGTTTTTCCTGCATTAAACCTATTACATTTTAAATTTAAAATAAAATTGTAGACTTCATCCGCCAATATTATCCAAACAGCACTTGATCTCTCTATAGGCTCTCTCATATACACTGCTATACCAAATTTGTTTGGCTCTGTACAGCTTTTCAAATATTTTGCGACCTTGGCTCTCAGCTGCTGGCACATTAACATAAATATTCAAGTACGCTGGTTGGCCACAACTCAGCTTTAATGCACTCGAGCATTGAGCACACAATGCGGCAGCATAATCATTTTTTTTCTCTCTCTCTCCCTCCCTCTCTCTCTTTTTGAATACATTTCCTTCGAGCAGTTCGAGCCCAACAAGTATTTTATATCATAATTGCAATCTTGCATAAATACGTGTTGTCAGACTTTTCAAGCACAATTACAGCGCACACAGAGGTGTGTGTGAGTGGGCGTGTGTGTGTGTGTGTGTTTGTATAGGGTGAGTATCTGTGTATTTAGTGTGTTTGTTTGTCCTTCGTATTGCCATTTTAGCATGTGCCTTTTTTTATGGCAACGGCCACAGTCACAGACACAGTCACAGCATCAACTACTGCCAGCAGCCGTGGAAACACGTGTAAGTGTGTTGTACCCACACACACACACATGTATAATGCATGCTGAGCAATGTCCATGACACACTTGCCAGCTTGTTATTGTATGGATGTGTGTGTGTGCTTTTCGTTGCATATCTCAATGTTTGCATCTGTGCCCAGGCCTTATCCAACTCTGCAAACATGTCGGCTACGACATGCTGCTGCTGTCTGGTGTTCCTTAGCAGGCAACGCATTGACACGCGCTATGTTTGCTGCTGAACGACCCAAACACCCACCTGCCACATCACCTGCCTTCCACCACCATCACCCACACTGATTTCAACGAGGTCAGCTGATCCGCCACGTTATTAAACATGTACGGGCATGTTTTCTGAGTCGCTTTGATTCCTTTTCGGCCACGTTTACTCCATTAACACTCAATCATTAGCATTGGCTATCGCAAGGCACTCGTGCATCAAATTAAATGCTAACCAAAATATCATCAATAACAAACGCGACCAAATGCTAAGCGAGGCGGCAGACGGTGACACGTCTTGGCTTCACGTGGCTAATTAATTTTTGGCTATCCAGCGACCGGGCAATTAGCCAACAAATACAGAAAACAGACCAGCCGCATCGAACACAAAAGCAACAGCAACAGCAATAACAACAACTGTACATTGTTCTAGCAATAAACACAACAATAGGCCAATAAATAATGAACAAATATGTAGATTTGTAATAAAAAATCAATTCAGTTATAAGTAAATTGAATTAAATAAATCTGAAGAACTACACAAATGTAATTAATTAATAATTAATTAATAAATAAAAAATTGGGAAAAAGTTCAAAAATATATATAATATTTAAATATATTTACTTATTTAAAAATATATTTTAATATTTAAAACTATTTATTTTGTTTGAAAAATATTGATTTATAATTCAAAACTATTTATTTATATTTAAAACTTTATTATTTATTTTACTTTATTAGTTATTTATATTCAAAAAATGTATATTTTTATATATAAGATATTTCATGAATATAAGTAGGTCAATCCATACATTTAATTGAAATTATACATTTTTTAATAAATTTTAGTTGTTAATAATTCAATCACTTTTTGAAAATCATAAATATATGAATATAATTAAAATAAATGCATTAAATATAAATTCTGTTTTCTAATATACATAAATAAATAAATAGCAAAAATTTTTTTGTTTGCAACGTTAGCTGAATTCAGAATTTGTATTTATAATTTATATTTATATTTCATATTCCCTACATATGTATAGTTTATATTTTAATTTTCCCTACATTTAATGCTTATCAAAAAAGAAATGATGCATTCAGCTACGTCATATCTCCGTTTTATATATGGGAGCAAGAGGGGCTTTAGCTTTGCTTTTGTCGCATTCAATGCCCGATTGTTCTATATGCAAATCGGTGCAGTTGGTATATCATGGGATTAGCTGCGCTAAGGCTGCATGTTTTCAATGACACTGAGCTGAGACCAAGAGCGCATAAAGTGCATTCAAAACGGCATTAT
This sequence comes from Drosophila mayaguana, assembly GCA_037075325.1. Lineage (NCBI taxonomy): Eukaryota > Metazoa > Arthropoda > Insecta > Diptera > Drosophilidae > Drosophila > Drosophila mayaguana. The sequence goes on along the minus strand of JBAMCG010000040.1, from coordinate 1,652,778 downwards.
CAAAGGCACACGCGGAGGTAGTTAACGTTATGCAAATTCTTGTGCGACTTCCACATTGTGCATTTTATGCGTTTCAACTCGTTGTGGCGCTCGATTGGCCAACAATTCGATTTTATTTGACTAAAATTTTTGCACTTTTGTTGTTTTTTCTTTTGTTCAGGGTTGTTAAGGGTTAACAACTTTTTGCTGTTAACGTTTAAAGGCAAACATTTGTTCAGACACACACACACACACCAACTCAAATAAATGCAGACATCAGCCAGTCTTTGTGCTTTTCGTGTATATAAAATGCCATGGGCTTAATTAGCATTAAATTTGTATATCAGAAAAGAAAAAGAAAAAAGAGAGTGCTAAGACAAAAGCAAATTGACACTAAATTGCCACTTAAGCAATATTGCTGAGCTGGCTAACGGGAAGGTCGCCATTGCTATGCGAGTCCTGCCTGAGTCCTGCCTGAGTTCTGCCAGACTGTCTGCCAACCATTTGCTTAACGGCTACACCGGTAGTCAATTAAAGTCCAACTGATGTTTAACAATTTAATTACGAGAGCTAACAAGTTTAAGTTGAACTGCCAGCGGCAGACGGCTACAACCAACCAGCTCTGGCCCTCCCTCTCCCCCTCACCTCTTCGCACTCTGTGTTTGCCTGTCTCTGTCTGCCCACCATTCAATTGGAAATGCTCAACGAAATATGCCAGAGGCAGTTTCAAATTTATAAAATTTAGTCAGAGAATTGTGTCATTTATGTGCGATAGCCAAAGTAGGGTATTCAGTTGATTATACAAATTGTTACTCTTACACTAGACGAACTTTTTATATAGATGAAAATATATTTAATGCTGCAAATATATATTTTGTAAAAATATAGAAAATTAGAAGATATGAGTGGAATAGTGCATAGTATGTGAGCAAATATGTAAAAGGGAAATATAAGAGGGGAGTAGAAGAGCGGAACAGTGAAGAGTAGATACAAAAGAAGGGAAGGTAAGAAAGGATAGATATGAAAAGGGAATAGAACTAGAGAAAAGATGAAGGATAACCAACAAAGATGACAAAAATGATGAATTGAAAAAGAAGATATGCGAATGGAAGAGCGACGAAACGAGAAGAGATATAAATTGTTATTTAATTTATTTGATTTCTCATGGAACAGTTTAACAAAGATTCAGCATTAAACATCCTGTATAAAGTTTTCTTTAAATGCAGCTCGAATATACAGATTGATATAACTTATCAATTAAGTGCAGCAAAATTGTATTTGAGTGGGTTAAGTTATTAATTATTAATTATCCATTTCCTATTCATAGACGGGTATCATAAGAGCCGCTTTTACTAATTTTCTGCTTGCAATTCGCCATTAATTGCGGCTCTTCAGCGGCACAAAGGTAGCCCATTATAAACGTCTTCAAAATGTTGCCGCTAATTATTGTGCATTTTGCATTTAGTTAAGTTTAGTTTGCTTCGCTTGTTGTTCACTTCCTCCTCCTCTTCCTCTTCGTGGTCTACAAATTTAGCTTTTTCTTTGCATATTTATGTGTTAGCTGCATTTGCGCCATTTTTAATGAGTTTCTGTTGCAGAGAAAATGGCTAAGAAAATGCTGTTGCTTTTGCCGTTGTTGATGTTCTTGATGTGGATGTTGTCTGCCGACTGTTTGGCAAAGCTTACACGCTCGACCAGCAGCGGCCAACTGACAAGCTGACTGACTAACTGACTGACTGACTACCTAATGCTCGCTCGTCCGACTGACTGCGCGAGTGCTTGCCTTGCACTTGAGGCACTCCAAAAACTAATCAGCTTCGGCATAGCGATGTCTGGTAAGTTTCAGCGCTGATTGTGCTGCCATACTCTTACGCTGTAGGGCATCCTGACTAAGCTATGGATAATGTGACGTTGTGAGCCAGCTATGACTGTGCTGCTATACTCTTACGCTGTAGGGCATCCTGACTAAGCTATGGATAATGTGACGTTGTGAGCCAGCTATGACCCGATATTGATGCATTACGAATGTCTTTGGCAGTTGTTAAACAACATCTGCCAAAGAATGTTCTCAAGTGGCTTAAGATTGAAAATTCATATATTCAAATAATGATTAAAGAAGAGATGAGAATCATCTTTCCCTTTCAACATATATTTCATCATCCTCTTCAGAAAGAGTATTTTGTTTCTCCGCTCCATCTCCCAGAGAGTTCTTATCTTAATACTTTTTCCTCCTCTGGCTTACCAGCCAAGACTTGGGCGCATAATTAAGTCAGTTGCAGTCAAGTTGAGCGCGTTTAATGAGCATGGCCTGAGACCAGCCATCGTTTGTTTTGCGCCACAAAGTTTTGAGGGGCTAAAATGGCGAAATTTTTGGTCAGCTTTTTGGGCGGTGGGTCCGTTACTTATCTTGCTCATTTCCTTTCAGTGCACTTTTGTATTGCATTAACATGGTCATTATCCTGGGCTATCCTTTCGCCACTTGCACCGCTGGCGTCCTTTTTATTATAAATTATGGCCGAGCTGGGCTCTCAACTGTTTTCCTTCCACTGCGCTCAATTGCATAGTTATTAGGTATTGTTTTAGCTTCCCTTGTTGTTCGTATCCGAATTACACCTCTGCACTGCACTCGCCTCCAGCTGGCTAATGTGTAAAAAGTTCGGACACGCTTCGCTGCCTGCTTCCTGACCGTTGGCTTATATCCTGGCAGCTCCTTGCTGCCCAGCGCTCGCCTTTTCGCATTCAATTTTCATTATAGTCACTTGACTGCACAAAATTATCCCTCAGTCCGTGTGTAGGTGAGAAACTTGCAAATAAAGGTTGCTTATTAGTCTGGCGTTCGCTTGTCGTTTGCTAATGCACAGCAGAAACAAGTTTTCAGCTTGTTCTTCGATTGTCTGCCACATAAAATTTTACAATTCATTTAACTTTTAAGGCATTTGCATCTAATTGCCTTTCATTTATATGCGGGCATTTATCTAGAATTTGTGAGCTATTAGCATTTGACCAATCGAAGATTAATTATCCTTTCTCTGCATTCATAAATCATAAATAATCGTATTTGGCATTTGAAATAATTCGTTTAATATATTATATTAATAAACGATTTACGATTATGACCTTTAATGAGATTTTTACAATTGCTTGCTAAGCCACTTAAAAATGCTATGTAGTTCTCCTCTCTTTACTCATGTATTCCGTCCTTCCTTTTATATCCGTTACGCCTTCTTCGTTTTCGAAACATAATAAGTCTTTATATGCGCTGCCTTTCATTAATTGGCGTCTCTATTAATTCGGACAACAGGGTATACTCCAGTCAAACATTCTCGTTCTCACACTTCCGTTGTTGCTTTCTGTGCTGCTCGTCTGCTTGCGTTCATTTTGTTGTCGTTAATGTAATTACGTCAAAGAGCATTCGAGTCCACAGAAAAGAAAACCCAGCAGCAACAGAAGCCGCCAGTCAGCCATGGGACGATGGAATCCCCGAGCAGGAGAAAAGCTGCGAAGTGCAGCTGCGAGTTAAATCCTTTCAATTGAATGACATTTGGCTTGCACTTTGGCTGGCACCGGGCGCCAACAAATTGGGAATACGCGTATTGTGATATAGTTTAGACACGGCTGCTCCACTGTTTCACAGTTCGACTGCACCACTGCACGGGTGGCATGCCGAGAGTCAAGTTCAATTAAACAAGTGACTGGCAGAGACGCGGCTTAGTTTAACATGGCAAGAGCCGTGGGACCAGAAACCAAAATCCTATTTAAGCTGGCGCTGCTCGTTGGTAGTTTGTTTGCCTCCTGTGCTGGTGCTAAATGTCAGCGATGCAATTAAATTGGGAATAGGCAACGGCCATGATGACGACGTGGACATCGGGGGTCAGGGGTCAGGGGTCAGCGGGCGGATGGCGAAAAGGATGCGACCCATGGGGACCGGGGCTTACTGCTCGGGCGTGTTATAAAATTATGAAGGAAAATTGGATTTAAAAACAGCTCCAGAGCTGGCGAGAAATGAGGCTAGCGCCATTAGCGTCACATCGGACGTCGTTTACTGGATTCTACTCCTAGTGCTCCTGCTGCTGCTGCTGCTGCTCATGCTACTGCTGCTGTTGCTGTTGCTGCATTTGATGAGTTGGTAGAGAAGAGAAAATGAGCGAGCAGAAGAAAATTGTAATTAAACTGCGTTTGTTGTCATTGCATTTATAAATAATAATAATTATTATTGCATAATAGGGCAGACGCTGGGCGCAAGAAAATCGCACGCACAAAGGAAATGCATTAAAAGGCGAACAGAGTGCTGAGGCTATGAATGAGGGCCCTGGCGAAGGAGCCAACCGAGTTTTTGTTTTTCATTTAACTACTACAAAACTTTAACGGCAAACTTCATAAAATGACGTGCGAAAAACAGCGCACACTGAAATGAAAGATGAATAACGTAAGAAAAATGCCACTGAAATCAAAGAAACTCCCTTCGCCCCCCTCTCTCACAGGGTGTGTCTTGCGCGTGCTAAAGAGGTTTTCTGTTTCTTTTTTGCTCCTCTTGGTCTGGGGCGAAAAACACTTTAATTAAAGTGAAATGCAAACATTTCAATTAAGCGCCGGAGCTAAGCTGATTTCAATCTGACTAAAAGGGATAACTTCCGCCAGACGCGTTGCCTTTTGGCTGGCGCCTCAAGGGTTCTTCCCATTTAGTTTGCTTGATGCGTGCTCGAGCAAAGGTTCAAGTGCCAGCTGAGCGACAATTACAAGTGGGTGGGGGGCTGGCCAAGTCAATGCTGACGATGGCCAAAAGCGATTGACATTAATTTTGCATTAGCCCTCTTAGCCAGACCCCGACTCGACTTGCGCCTTCGCCACGTTAGCCGCAAATTTAATTATGCGCGCTCGCTCATAAAAAAGCTCAAGAAGCAAATGTGAAGAGGAAAAAAAGTGGCTTTTGTCAAAGCGGCAAGTGCTTTGAGCCCAAGCAGACGCCGGCCCATTTTGTATTCCAATTAACCCAAATTACTTGAGCCAGCTGCCTTTCGGCCAACTGTACAAATCACGTCGACTTAAGGCACGCACTCTGCCAGGGTCATCGCTGATGCAGACGTCACACCTCAATAGTTGCAGGAGGAACTGGCTAATCGCTATTGGGAGGCATTCTCTCTAGTACGATTTCCGCTTAGCTTTAATTGATTCCCTCGAAGCACTCTAAGCGCATTATTCGACGAGCCGCAGTGTGTGTGTATGTGTGTGTGTGTGTGTGTGTGATACAGTCATCGCCTTTTGCGTTTGTTATTTCACTTCAATTTGTATTACATGTGCTGGCATTGTTATCGCTTTTATGTCACTCTTTAATGGGCTTTATCGATAATGTCTGCCCCATTGTAAACGCGCTGTAATCTTAATGACCCCAACTAAATGAGCCAAATAGCATACATACATATCATATATAGAAATTATGTGCTTTTGAGAGTGTGAAAAGCAAGACAAGAAAAGCTCATCTTGATTGGCAACTAGGGAAGCGGAAGAGTTTAGCTGCGGCCATAAAGATTATTTTAAATATGATGAATTTCTGTAGAAATTGTTGCGTAAATTGGCATAAATTAATGTGGAATGTAGATGAAGAAATCAATCAACTGTAGACAGATTAGTTTTGGTGAGAGAAACGAGGGCTTGGTGCAAGTGGTAAATGGTAAATTTCCTTCATTTAGCTTAGTTTACCTATAATTGAATTCGATGTTGGGCCAAGCAAATTGAATTTGTACGATATTTGTAATTACATGAAATCCATTAAGTTTCTTTACTTTAGAAAATAAGACCTGACATTAGAATAGAAAATTATACGATTTATTTATAGATTTGTGATACACTATTCCAATTCAGTATTGGGATCGTCTTCAACTTGGTTTTAACTTGTTATTAACCAATTAAATTCATAAGGGAACAGCAGAAAGAAAACTCGTATGACTTTAAGGGAGACAACTTGGTCTTTCTTCACTTTTGATTTGTCTTCTTCAGCTGTTGATGCTACAGGACTCTTTAGTTCCTGATGTGAGAGAGCTTCTCTGGTGTCATATGCCGATTCAGCATGCTAAATACTAAATTTAATCCTTTGTTGTCCTTTCAGCATGTCTTCAGCTGATTTAAAATTAAATTTAACACTAATTAACCCGCAATTACTTAACATAAAATATATAAAATAAACATATTCTAATGACACTCTGAAGACCTTAAGATGAAGTTTACTCGCGAATTAAATGTCTTGGCTGTCACATAATGTAGTGGCATTTGAGAGTTGTTAATTAGATTAAGTTAAGTGTCAAATTCAGTGCATTTTCACTTTGCCAGCCCCGTGGGGTGTGCTTAACCTGTACCCGAGTGCACTTGACTAGCTGCTGCAGCAGTAGAAGCGGCACCAGCACAAGCAACACAAGCAACACAAGCAACAGCAGCAACAACTATTACAATACAACATTTGTTTTCAATTGCAGGCTACAGACGGCTGGGCGGGGCAGGGCGTGGCGCATGCAAAGCTGGGGTAATAAACTGGGACAACAACTTTAAAAGTACAAACCAAGTGCACGGATTGAAGAGCACAGACCGGGAACAATGCAAAATGCGATGTCAGCAACAGAAGCAACTGCTGCAACAACAACAACGACAACAACAACGACGAGAACAACAGCAAGAACAACAACTGGAAACAAGTCAACAGCAGCTTAAAACATAATACGCTAACGGCTGCCAGCAAAGAGGGGCGAAAAGCGAAAGAGACTTAGAGGAAAAACAAAGGAATGATGAGAAAACGTTGTTGTAATTAGTAAACGGATGGCTGACAAGCAGCAGCACAGCATGAATCATAAGTTGAGGCGGAGACGGAAGTGCACGCCCAATAAAACTGACAGCCAACATCAGCGACAGCAGCAACAACAACAACGGCAACAGCAACAGCAACTTCATTTACTACAGCAACAGCAACAACAAGGAGCAGACGTCAACTAAATGTTGCAACAACAATCGCAAATGCCAAACAAATTGCGATCATGTGTGACGTTGAGCAGGCGTTTAAGAGCAATCAAAGCGACGACAATGAGGACGAGCAGCAGGAGCTGGAGCAGGAGCAGCAGGAGCTGAATGAGCCCCAGCTCAGTCAGGAAGCTGGCGGCGTGAAGTCCAGTGTTCTGGTCAAACGTAACGCTTCGGAACGCTGCTTGGGTCAGCTGCTGAAGCTGCTGCTCTCTGCCCCCGGTCTCGTTCTACTGGTTACAGGGTATTCTGTGCTGGGTGCACTCATCTTCCCATTGCTGGAGGCACCGCAGGACCTGAGCAAGTCGGCGGCCATTGCCAAGAGCCGGGAGGATTGTTTACGCGAATTGTGGATCATAACGGGTGAGTGAGCCAACAAAATTTGTTAAACTGTTTATTTGCCGCATACGCATAAATCAAGCGTGAATTATTTGCCGCATTGCCCATAAATATGATTCAAAAATTGTTTTGTGTTGCATTTAACGCTTGATTTGTTTGGAATACACATACATACCCGCATATACCTATCTATATAGCGGCTTTAAGGTTTGTCTGCTAATGGCAATTAATGGTAAACAAATATCAATATTTTAATTGGAATTAACTTTCAGTTAGCCCCGGAATGTAATTTGCACCAAATTGAATAATAACAAAATATTTGCATAGCCAAAATATTTGGCCACAGTGAGAAAACAATTTTCACAAATTTCACGCAAAGCTTGCAAACTATTTGAAGGGCATGGGATATAGATATGTTTGTTGGGGTGTTTGTGTGTGAGTGCTCTAACTAATGCTGCGACTAGTTGACGTGATTTATTGGAAATTAATTACTGTTACCTAGATTGCAACTGCCGTTGGCATTCAATTTGCACGGAAATCTCCATTAAGGTGCAAAAGTATTTCATTTTTAGCTTCAGTATTTTCCTTAACCAAATCACTGCCCTGATACAGTGGACCAAATTGGCAGATTAATATGAGAATTATATTAAAATATATAATAATACTTTCAAGAAAGTTATACTTCACGATTTTATTTTGAAGTGCTTAAATTTGAAAATGTAGGAATTGAAACTTTTCATAGAATTCTCAGACATTCTGCACGTGAATTCAGTTGGAATAGCGCACAGATAGGATTAAAGCATTCGAATTGAAGTTGTAAACATGACAACAAGGAGTTCTAAATCCTTTTTATAAATTAAAAAACTATAAATATATTATCCAAATAATGTGGATCGCCTACAAACACGCTGCCTGAAGTAGTTTCTTGTAGGCCATACATATATACAAAATCTGTGAATATATTAAATTCTCATAAAATTATCCAATCACTTTTATATAAGAAATATCATTTTAAATATTATAAATTATTATAAGCTGAGGTATTTATGTTGAGATAATACTAGTCAACATAGTATTCTCTTTAAATTCAACATTTAAGAGCATGCTCCTTTTTCTGCCAAAATAAAAAACTGAAATTATTCTATTTATGGCAAAAAAGTGTATTATTTGCATAACGTGCTCCATCTCTGTAACGTTCTACCTCACTCCCTCTCACTCTATTTATCTCTCTCTCTCTCTCTCTCTCTCTCTCTCTCTCTCTCACTCTCTCTCATTTTGTCTGTATCGCTGGCACGTGCATTGGCGTGTGCTTATGTTGATTTAATGAAATTTTCACATCATAAATAAACTAATTAATTTACGCGCATTTTGCTTTTTGGAGTGGCGCACCTGGCGTATGATTAATATACAAGACTATGCATTTAATGTTGCCGAGCTTGAGTCAAACTTTGCATTTCGCTCGTCGCAATTCCTTTGACAAATTCAGGAATTTCGGGGCAGGCAAGATTTAAGCACTTAGCGGCATATTTAATTAATAATTCTAATGATGAGATTAATTCAACTGTCTTGAGGGATATTATAGCAGATACTCATTATTTGATAGTCTAGCTTATTATGTAAATATTTAAAGTAAAGGCCGCGTAAAGCGCTTTTAATAGAAATTTAAATGGAATTTCATGCTCGAAAACATTGCTCAGGCTTGTTTTGTTTGCGAGATTAGATTAGTTTCGCATCTCAAGGTGCTGAAATTTTATACAAATTTAGTGTCCGTAAAATGATATTCATTCGCTTTAGATCTAATTTTATTCAAATTTAAAACATAAAAAAATATACAAGCAAAATTAAAATCCTGTAAAGTGTGAATAGCTCAAGCTGCTAGACTCGGACCATTAGTAAGAAATTGAGCTGTTATTTTTTTACGACAGTCAGCATTCAAATAAATTTATCTGCAACTCATCTAAAGTGCTGAAATTAGCTATCTACGTATTTGGCTTACATTAAATGAAGCTGAGGACCAGCCGACTCCTACGGCTTCCACTTGCCATTGCAAAGGCAGCAGGGCAACAACTTATATTACACAAATAGTCACGTAAAGTGCTTCCAGACTTCTTTCAGTATGAAACCAAAGGCTGAGAGCACTTGCGCATTCATTTGCTATTAAAATGAGTATATATTCACATACACATACATATATGTATACATGTATATATGTATATGTATATCTATGTCTGTTTGTGGAGGAATTCGACTTGAACACGAAGCACATTTGCTGTGGTATTTACATCTGGCAGGATCTCTAGCTGCCAATACAAGGACCCAGAGTATTGAGTGTTTCATTTCTAGCTGAAATGGATGCAGTCGCTGGTGGGTCTGAATGATGCCCCCGGGGCGGCACTGGGGGCATAGCCAAGGCCAAATGGCGTCAAGTGGGCGTTGTTAACGATTGTTGTTGTTAACAAGCTGCGCCAGCCAGCAACCTCTGTAATTTGCTGTGGGGGCAAAATCAAATGCGAGCAGCGCCCGCAAGACAAGCCAAGCAAAATCGAAAGCAGGCGGCAGCCAAGCAGGAGCCGTGACTGGCGTTGCTGGGCGACACTTGGTTGACGCAAAGGCTGCGCTGCTCGAGCTTAAAGGTTATCAGTGCACTTTGCAAGAAATTGCATAATTACAAAGGTTGCACTCAAGTGTTTTTCCGAGTGCCACTGGCCGATTGCCAGACTGAGCGAGCGTCAAATGCATTTGACCCAATTAGAAACATTCGTGAGCGGCTATTTATTTATGCTTTAATTGTTATGTCCCGTTGCAGAGAAACTCAACGTGCTGTATGAGCGCAATTGGACGATGCTGGTGCACGAGCAGCTGCGTCGCTTCGAGGGCTCCATTGTGGCTGCCACGCGTCCCGGCGGGGCAGCTGGTGCCGTGGCAGGACCTGGGGCGAGCGCCAGTTCCAGTGCACTGGGGCACTTCGGCTACGACGCTGGCGACACGCAGAGCTGGACGTTTAGCGAGGCTCTGCTCTACTCGGTGACTGTGATAACAACAATTGGTGAGTAGCAAAGCAACATTTTTGAGCCACCTTTGAAGTCGCTGGCTTAGCTGTTTTGCTGTTTATTTCGAGACACTCTGCTTTGCATTTACAATCATCTTCGGGGCATGTAGAATTTATCGCAGTGGGCTGTAATAACTCTTAATATTTACATTGCAGTGGGCCATCAGCAGTAGCAACAGCGACGCCAGCCGAAGGCAAGACAACATACATATTATGTATACGCCCAGTGGGCCCTACCTAAATATTTGCATATGGTTAAAGTCTCTTCTCTTGTCTGTGCTTACTGTGCCAACAGAACTCCATCTCCCTCTATACATACTCATGCATATTCGTATATAGTACTATGAAGTGTTGTTCGACTGATAGTAAAGCTCTCCCTCAGCAGCAGCTACAAATACTCTAGAAAATGAAGAGCAGCTTAAGTGTTTTTGTTTAACTAAGTGCATAGTATACAAACTTAATTTTGACGGGGAAGTCGTTAAGGATAAGGCCAAAATAGGATTAATTTGCTCAAGCAGGCAGTTGCATGAATCAATTGGGTATTTAAATATAAATTAATCTTTTTGGGCGGACTTCAGTAAGTGGTGCAGCTTAGCAAAGTATATAAAAAAGGATAAATAAAAACAAAGTTTGAATTGCGTTAGTCTTTCGAAAGGAATTAGATCGATTTTTGGGGAAAGCCTTAAAATATTTGGAAAAGTATATAATAATAAAATATAAATAGTTTCTATTAGTATTTATAATAAATATTGTATTATAATTTCATATAATGATCACAAGGATCTCAACTATTTAATATTTAAATATTTAATAATGTAATTTGATAAAATATAGTCATTTTCTTACTTTAGAAAATGCTGAAAATAATGGTTTGATTATACTACTGTTTAACTAACTATATATTTAACAAATATTTATTTAATTAATATTAAAATATTTACCAATTTAATTTTTTTTTAATTGAATAATTTACTACAACATGCTGAAAATATTATTAAATAAACGCAATAATTATCATAAGCTTCAGCTTAACTTGACATTGTGTAATTCTAAGCATTGACTTATCTTTTTATTTCAACCTCTGATTTATGGGTAGAATATGAAACAGAATATATTAACAAAGGTCCCTTCTACCTCCCTTCTATAGGCCATGGCAGCCTGACGCCGCGCACAGCAGCTGGCAAGCTGGCGACCATCTTCTATGCGCTCATCGGGGTCCCTTTGATGCTGATGTGTTTGTCGAGCTTGGGAGCACTGCTCGCTGAGGCGCTGCAGTGCACCTACATGCGGCTCTGCTGTCAGCTGCAGCGCAGCCGGAGCTCCGGGGGGGAAAAGACTGCAGCGCTTTCAACGCCGACGACGACGACGGGCACACTGACAAAGCGACGTCACGGCGCTGGGAATGGGGTAAGTCAAACAGTGCGTATGATTGATATTGTTCGATTGCTGATGCAACAGCTGCCCGGGTCATATGCTGCCCAGCAAAAGCTCAAGTTACAGCAACTTTATCGTGTTGACTCTTTTATGGATCTTAATTCGATTGGCACGACTGTCAAAGTTCTCGCACAGCTGCAATAACACCGTGAACTGTGTGTCTCAAAATCGTGGCTTAAGTGTTTGCTGTATAGAGTTCCGCCCTCTCTCGGACATGCTGCGCCTCCCCCCATTGTTATATAGCCGTTGATGGCCACAGTCTCGGCCACTGGCTAAAGGAAGCGCTTTTCTTGGCCAAAAACTTTCGCTAGCTGCTCACATTTTTCCGCTTACACTTTTCTCCTTCTGCTGTAACTAAAGCTACGTGAAATATTTTTGGTTTTTCTTTCATTGTGCATGTAGTTTATTTTTTGAGATTTTCTCAGTGAGTTGTTAAAATGCGAAAGTTACTTGAACTGAAACTATTCAAGCTCTATATTTTGTACTGTTTGTTATAAAAGCAAGATTATGTTGAGATGCGATAAAGTTCGATTGGCAACTTATTCACCGGAAGTTTACAAAGTTTCCATTTTATATAATTTTCTTTTTTAATTAAACACTTAATTGGCTATGAACATATTTTTGAAATATTCCGAAATCTTATTGAAATCCCACTCAAATGTTAAAGTTTGTCTTAAAGCTTCCCTCGTTCCAGTTGCCCAGCATTTTAGCCTTGGACTTGTGCACTTAGGTTTCAGTATGGATTTGAATTTCGATAGGGCAAAACATATTTTTAATTAAGACAACAGAAACCTTTTAAGTTTTCAGACCCATTTTTGGGTTTGCAGCCGAACCTGATGCGCGTTTTTTCTCTGTTTTCAACAGCAAACTGAAAGTTTGTAATTGATTTGAGCAAAAAACAAAATAGAGAACTTTTTGGGATCGTGCCACAGATTGCGAACTGTCCAGATTATTTGCTGCTCCTTCTTTTTTCCTTTATTTATTTTTTTATTGTGTGTGGGTGTGTATGTGTGTTGGCAAATCAGGATACGTTTTTTTATTTGCTGTGATAACAAAAAAGTTGGCTGTCGCGTTCACTCCGCACGCCATATACATATATAATTTGTAGACCCGGCTGAAATCGGAGGGTGACGGTCCCTTAGGCCTTCTGTTTGCATGTTCTGTGCATTCGTGCACAACTTTTGTAAGTCATTTGTTTACCATCCACGACTCTCACTGACATTTTTATTAAACCCTGAGCTATGAATTCCGCTTTACTTTCTGAGTGTATTTCCTCTTCTTATGATGTACGATGTGCCCACAACCTGGAGAGAGAGAGAGGGAGAGAGAGAGAGAGATGTTCGTTTAGAGCAAGTTTATCAATTTGGTAGCAATATTATGGCTTACTTTTTATGTGTTGGCGATTTATTTATTTAGAGGCTTTCTGTGAGCCTTGAGCCGATTTATATTTACATGAAGAAGAAGCATCTTTGAACTCATTAAACCTGTGCATTTATATAGATATTCGTATAGGCCTTTATCACACTTTATATATATACTTGTATATATAAATTGGTATGGGTTTTTATCGTACTCATTTTACTTCAATTTAGTTGGCTTTGCTATTTGAAAACTTTGCAGTCGCAGAGTAAAGCTATACAATTTCACGTTCCCATATATTACTAGAGTCCACTTATTTGCATTATGTTTTCATTGCATTCTGTTAGCTACAACGTCAGCCTAAACTTATCTTATTTCTTGATTTGATTATCACATTTAATATAATAATAATGCTCGAATAAGAATAATAGTAGAAATATATCTTTCGAATTTCTTGTGAGTATTCAACTGTTTTCATAGACATAAATTTATACGCATATATAATTATAAAATAAAATGCTCAATAAATTCAACTGTTTTCAGTAGACATTTATCTGATATATTTTACCATTTTTACTGTGACTCGAACATATTTTTCATATTGTCTCTGCCTTCATTTCAAATCGATTATTTCTGACGAAATCGGTAACTGGAATTATAGGATTATATGATTATATATATTCGATAACAATTCTGCGTTTCGACAGTTCAATTTAAATTTGTATCAATGTTTGGCCATATAATATAGTACTCGTATAAAGCAACGAGGGTAGTATAGCATAGTACAAATATTATGAAGTCAATAGTTGCAAAGCCTAAAAGGAATAGACTTGTAACCGAATAAAATTCTATCTGATGTTATAAGAAATATATTATGTAATATATATGTTTAATAATTTGTATGTTTAATTATAATATAATATTATATATATTATGACTGAAGCTCTGTATATATATTTGAATATATTTACAATGAAAATGCCATAACTACATATTTTCACAAATTTATTATTTTTAATGATTTCAACATATAACGCAACTTAAGCTCACATTCATGTAGTATCTGCTAGCACATCAATAACGTTCTGCTCTCAGCTCATGTGGACATTTGCAAAGTTGATTTACCATCAGACAATCGGAGCTTGTTTTATTTATGTCACTCATTTTTGCACGTTTGTTTGCTTATGGTTGCAGAAATTTCTGTTTAATTGGAAGATATAAAAAACAAACAATAAGAAAAGCATACAGTGCACGGCCAAATAGCTGCATTGCGGTCTGCACTGGACTGAGTGGAGTGCAGTAGGTTGTTTGCCATTTAAAATATTACTATTTAATTTGGCTTTTGGTTGAAATTCATTAACATAAACATTAACATTCACTTTAGAGTGCAGCGCGGTGCAGTGCGGACAGAAAACTGGATTCAGTGAATAGAAACTTTGGCCGCGGCCAAGTTGCGAACTTTGTCAGCCTTAAAGGCTGACAATTTGAGCATGGTCGAAACTTTGACGCCAGTTGCAATTTGACTTGCGCCCCTCCTGGTTAAAGGCCACGTAAAGTGCCAAGCTAAGTAAGTTAAATGAGTTTGCGTTCACTTTAAAAATGCTCCAGCGGAAAGTTGTGCCTCGGGCTCGGACCTGCAAATCACGCTGGCCAGGCTAAAAGCGGGCAATAACTTTTCATTTTGCGTTGCACAATGCGAAATGTAATTGATTTTTTTATGAGCAGTCGTGGGAAAGTGCTGTTAACTGTTTGCTTGTGTTTCCGGTGGTGGGGTTGGGGCGATTCCGAAATTCATATATAACTCGACTGCTTCAAGAAATGGAAAACTAATTGACTACCATTTGAGGACATTATCAAGCAATTCATTTATTAAAAACTTTGCAAATATAATGGGCAGCGAATGCAGAGTTTTAAATAGAGTTTTCTATTATAAAATATTTTATCCTCTTGCAATTCTCATCAAACTTTCAATTTTCACTAAAACGTTGCATTTAATCGGCTTTTAAGTTCTTGAATTCGTTTACTTGCAAAAATATTATCTGTATTGTTTTTACTATTTTCGTTCTTTAGAGTCTAAGTTAAAGATAAAACATTGAAATCTAAAATTTTTAAAATTTGAGTATTCCATGAAATCCCAATTTTATTGTGTGTTATACGCCACTTATTTAAATTTAATTTGCATTTAATTCACATATTTATTTACATTTTTATTAACTTCTCTTTGTATGCAAATTGAATTAGGTTTTTCTTACAATTCTGATCAAAATTTTAATTTCACTTACAAATTTAATCGGATTTAAATTCAAGAAACCATTTAAAATTTATTTTGATATACCAATGAGTTAAACGACATTTTATATATTTATATAAATATATATTTATATTATATTTATATAATATTATAAACTTGTCCAATATTTGTATGTAAAATTGAAGTTTTCCTAGCAATTCGGATCAAATTTCTTTTAAACATTTAATGGGCCTTAAAGACTTTTTAATTTTAATTTTTACCAAATATTTATAGCTTCATTACGAATTTAAATTCAACGAATTATTTAAAGGGTATTTCGATATAGTTACGAAATCCGAATGATGTTATGTGCTATACGCCAATTTATTAAAATTTAATATTCGTTGAATTTTACATTTTATATTGCATTTTTTTCTTTTCTACCTTAAATATATAACGCAGGAGTGGAACTATGCTTTTTCATGCAACTATTTTTCGTTGTTCGATGTGAAAAGCATAAATTTTTCCAGCATGATGCCGCATTGTTGCCGCATGCAGCACGTGGCAATCAAAAATGCAGCTCGCTATGCACTTTACGAATCTCAACTCTCGCCGCTCTTAGGTTTGAGACGTGTTCGGTTGAATGTGTTTGGTAGTTGTTCAACAAGTTTTTCGCATTTGCTGCCGACGAAAGGTAATTTGCATAGAGTGCGAATGTTGAGCTTGGCTGAATCGAATTGAGAGTGTGGAAAAGGGATTCCAGAGCTGGAAACCTTTTTGCACATAACTCTCATTTAACGACTCATTAGGGCTTAATTCAATCTAAGCAAATCACAGCTGCTACGGCTGCTGCCTCTGCTGTTGTTGCTTCAATAGGAAGCTTTTCCGTCTCCTTTGAGGCGCTGGCAATTGATAAGCCCTGCGGTTAATGCAAGGGCCATATGCGTTCATCGCTTGACTTATTATCAGCATGTTGACCGTTCGCATTTGGCATTTGGCATTTGGCATTTGGCATTTTGGCATTTTCGTCTTCGGCCAGCTCGTTATCCTTCGTCGTGGCTGTTGCCCTTTGCAATTATCATGACGCACACTGTAAATGGTTTTTTGGCCAGCCGCAAACTCACACTGGTAAATCATTTGAGTTATGCAAGTAAGCGTGTGTGTGTGTGTGTGTGCGTGTGGTTGCGTCAGCATCTCATCATGCTGCCACAGAACCGCAACTAACACGATGGCAGCATGACAACGCTTCGCATAACAGCACGCAACGTTGAGCGAGGACCGCAACAAAGATTAGAGCAAGGATATCAACTTGAGAGTATGAATCAGTGGGTACAAAGCTGCAAGCTTTTCAAATGTGTCAATTAAAATTTCATTGAGATTTTATAGCTGCGCCCGAGGATTGTTAAAAGTAACCAAGTAAAGGTGCAAATCCCAAGTGTTGTGCAGCTTGTTAAAGTTAATTGTGTTGCGGTTCTCGAATTGGACTGTCTGGCTGCCTTTTAGCTTAATTAGAAACGAGATGAGCGGCTTTCGTGTCGGCATTTAATCATGTAAATGACAAAGAGATTCGTTGCTTAAATCCTTCAATTAAACTTTTCGTGTTTTACAAGGAAAGGACTGTTATCCAGCTAGCTTATATGACTGTCCAAATGTTTGTCAACCTTCATGTTTTTGTCAATTCTTAATTCGAATACCATGAACTCAACCACCTATCAGACGCAAAACTTGCTCATTGTGTTGACAACAGATAAGGAAAGCTCAATGCAAATATTTGTGACAGCAAATTGAACTGAGAAAATGCATCTGAAATTTAAATAAGTGCTAAAGGTTTTTAATTTACATTACCAACTCATATAAATTAACCATTTCTTCGAGGAAGAGATTGGCTTATGAAATCGAGACTTGAATTGTGAAATTAAAAGAACGGATTATGTTTACATTAAGTCTCGCGCGTGGAAATCTTGGGAGTGACTACGTTTATATTTCGAATATAAGCTGGATGATGCCTAAGTGAATATAAACATATTTGAATTGCTTTATTGATAAGAGAAGCGCTATGAGCTGGGGCTGTTGGGGCCAGAAGTTAGAATGTACTTGTTTATATTTTTGATTTGAAGTATACGGCGAGCTGGATGGTAACTTATATACGTGTCGGGTCGTTACGTTTCTTGGTTTTGCCTTCCATTACAACTGTGCGTACCAACGAGTCCCCTTGTTGCTTAATTCTTTCACAGAGCTCTTGCTTTCTCAACAGTTTATGACCAAGTCCCATTTTTCAACTCTTCCGTCCAAACCTCTATTTCTGCTCGCATATTCTTGTTGATCGAACGCATAGCGATCCTGTGCGAAGGACATAACCAGCCCTCTCGCTCTCACTCAGCCACACCTGGGACCACGTTCAGCAACAGCTATTGTTCTCTCTCTCTCTCTCTCTATCTCTCTCTCTCTCTCTCTCTCTCTCTCTCTCTCTCTCTCTCTCTCTCTCTCTCTCTCTCTCTGTTCGTGACAATACATCGTTTAATTGTCCCTGAAATACAAAATCAATCGATTAGTACGAACTGCCAGCTTTTCTCAACACTATTGCATCAAGAAATCCCATAGCAACCTCAACAAGAGCGTCATATCGCACCGATACGACATACGTATATATGAACTGCAATTACAATTATTCATATTTTCACTGACATCTTGACAATGCGGCCGTGCGGCATTAATAAAATTATCCCGCTCAATTGCAGGCGAGCTGTAAAGGCTGCAGCAGCGAGTCGAGCCTCTGCGAACGTTATGAGTGTGGCCAAAGGAGGGGGACGACGTCGGAGACTGCGGCAACAATGAAGCGCAAGCTGTCTCTGGAACAAGGCGAAGGTAGGTGACAGAGGATCGGGGCTGGCGGCTGAGGGGGCTGGGTGGGCGAGT
Organism: Drosophila mayaguana; assembly: GCA_037075325.1. Classification (NCBI taxonomy): domain Eukaryota; kingdom Metazoa; phylum Arthropoda; class Insecta; order Diptera; family Drosophilidae; genus Drosophila; species Drosophila mayaguana. Next base: position 1,634,470 of record JBAMCG010000040.1, on the reverse strand, counting down.
GGTTATGAATTGAATTGTCAGCATAACAATTGGCAAATCGTTAATCAACATTCATATATCCTCTTTTTCGACTGGGTCTCGCCATTGTCCTGCGGTCAGCAGATGCCTGTCAATTGTTGCGCAATGCCATGCCAAGCAAGTTGAATCAGCAGGAGCAGCAGCCGCAGCAGCAGCAGTTTTACCAGCAGCAGCCAGATGTCATGCTAATGACAACAACAACGACCGGCAATGCGTTGCTGAAATATGCACCGTTGCCACAACAACAGCAGCAGCAGCATTACATTAACGCATCACAGCAGCAGCAGCAGCAATTATCGACAACAACATTGCCACGACAACAGCAACAGCAGCAGCCTCCAAATTTTGTCGCCGTGCCGAGCAGCATGCTGCGTTTTACTGCTGCGCCCACTATGCCCCTGGCAGCAGGAGGACCTCCGAATTGCTATGCTCCAGCCACGGCCACAATTTACTTTCCATTCGCGCCTGCCACGGGCAGCACAAGCAACTGCGCCCAGCCGTTGGTCAAGTATCATACGATACACTTGCAGCCCGCTGCCAAGCAACAGCATCGATTGCTGAGCACTCTGGATGCTGTACCAGCAGCAACGGCATCGGCAACGTCAACGGCAACGACGACGGCGACGACAGTCGACCTGACGGCAGCAACGTCCACACTGGAGGCCATCACATTGCCTCCGCCTCCTGCCTATCAGACAGCTAATATGCATGGTGAGTACTCGGATTATGAAGAGATAAGCTGCAGCTTATCCCAAATGGTGTTATGAACATTTATAGCTGCTTAAGCAGAGAGAAAAGCGAGACTTAAACGGTAAATGCCGTTAAAAGAACTATTCTCATAACTATATCGGTAAACGGGAAAGACTGGGTACTGCAATTGTGTCATGCCTTTTAAAGCAGTTGAAAGTTATGGAATAAGAAAGTAGCTGGAATTACATCTACTAATAGATATAGTTGAAGGATATATTTATGTTTTGGTTTTTATATTTTTTGCATTAAATAATATATTTTCCAAACACAATTTTTAGAGCATTTCTTATGATTTATCCAATTTAACAATAACCATGTATTCATTATTTTATTACAATTATTTATTTTATTATATGAGCTACTAATTAATTTATAAAGTTTTCAAAGAATTTTCATTTTATATATTATTATTCCATTTTGATTACAATAAGCAATATAATAATAAATACATACAAAATACAAAAAAAAGGTAAAAATTTTTCAAAATATGAATATTGAATGGGCGTGAACAAGACAGATGCGAAATATACAGTCCTTATATATAATAATATATTTATACAATTCGTCTTATATATTAAATAGTAAACAATTTGGGCTAAGATCAACCAAGCTAATCGTCCAAATAAACTATTGTTAACACTTGCTATAAAGAGTATATAATCTGGTGCATCCAATCGATAGATCAGATTTGAAAGGGCTCAAAATCATTGAGATAAGAGATCAAATTTAATTTCATTATAGTAAAAGTCAAGCAAACACATTTGTTTAATTGTGAATATTAATATTATTTTCACACGGCCATCTGCTTAATATCTGCAATGAAACAAGTAAGGAAGCTATAGTCGAGAGTGCTCGACTAGAAGATACCCTGATCCCTACAAAGAGCTAATATTCACGCACGCATAAGCACGCGCTCTGTTAACTGCGCAGTAAGCAGCGACTGCGCTTGGGCTGCGCTGCAGTGTGGGCAATACTATGAGAATTTTGTTGCTGAATAATTTCTCCTGTAATAGGACTATCTTCATGAAACTTTCAGAACGTGATTACAATGTGCAAATGTGTGTACATTTTAAAGCACAAGTCTCTAGTACTTAAAATACGTTTTTTGCAAATTGGGGGCGAAGGGGGCGTGGTATCCAAAATCTGTAAATGACAAAATCTGCGTATTGATCAGATGTATATACACACCAAATCTGAAGTCTCCAGGTAAAAAAGTATTGAAATTACGGTGAATAAACAAAATCAATTTATCGATTATTCGCGATAAAAAAGTAATCGGACGAGTTATCGAAAAAAAAAGACAAACTTGTACTGCGTATGGTATACATGAGTATGCATACAAAATTTGAAGTCTCTAGCTCTTATATCTTCTGAGATCTAGGCGTTCATACGGACGGACGGACGGACGGACGGACGGACAGACGGACAGGGCTATATCGACTCAGCTCGTCGCCCTGATCAAGAATATATATACTTTATGGGGTCTGCCACGCCTCCTTCTGCCTGTTACATACTTTTCACAAAACCATTATACCCTGATTTCCCATTTTTAATGGGATCAGGGTATAAAAAGCGTTAATCTCATCTCTATATGAGCAGAAATCTATCATTAACACATCAGCACAACAGTTACAGTGGTAGACCACAGCGATGTGTGTGCATCTGTGATTGAGGAGCTTTGAACTGGATGCACGCGAAGGCCGCAAATGAAAATGATATTCATCAATCATACGCAACGTGGCACAACGTGTGCGGCTCTCTGCTCATTTGGGCATGTAATTATTTTAACAATTTGCTGTCAGCAGCAAATTATCATTACAATCATCTTTGTTGAGAGCAGCATCACAATGAGCAGAGAGCTGAGAGGAGAGCGTGTTAAAATGGCAGAGTTAAGCTAGCGCACTTAGCGACTTTTGCCTGTACTTTATAGTGGGGACGGCGCATTAAAAGTTTTCAACAGCTCGTCTCGGCAAGGACATGACAAGGACAACAAGAACAACAACAGCAAGAAGAGCAACATGCACTCCAGTCAAGGCGAGACATGTGCTACAGCTTTTATTGACGATAATGATGACTTGGCACTTGGCACTTGCTACTTGCCACATGCCGCATGCCGCATGCCACTTCGACGCAAGACGGCGGACCGTATGGGGACAGACAACACGTCCTCTTGGCTGTTACCCCGCTCCTGTATCACACTTTATTGCTGCGTGTCAGCTGCATGCAAAACTCATTAAACTTATTTTACTTTCTGCTGAGAGCACGTGACAGATTTACACAAGGAATGTGTCCTCGCCTCCTGCTCTGTCATTCCTTTATGCTAGCTGTCACAAATTGCAGTCAATATATCAATACAGTCGCATCCATTGCCATTCCAATGTGCACCTTAATTATTTCAGCTGTGCCAAATAGCGCACAAAGGACAGCCACACTCAAAGCGTGGTCATTGTCCTGCTACACCCTTCTCCTCCCTTCCCCTACCTCTATCCCTCTCTATCTGTCTCGTCACGCTCAGCCTGAACTCTCGGCTCCTCCGCTGACTCGGCGGTTGACCACGCCATTAACGTTCCACAAAAAGTTGCAACAAACTGCGAGCCACATTGCACCCAGCCATGTACGAAATGCATTCAACACTCTAATAAATGTGTGTACGTGTATGTGTGTGTGTAGTGCAGCCAACTTTAAGTAAATATTTTGAAATTGGCCATGTCCTGCTCTGACCACAGCCCAGCGCGTTCCACGCGAGTTCTGAGAACAGTTGCGCCGGGGCTAAGTGAAAGATGCCATTACAGTCACTTCCTTCCGGGCTTTGGCTTCCTTATTCCTGCCATTTTCAGCTGATACGAGATATGAAAAATGTACGTGACAGAACGCTGTGAAGTTGAGCTGATTTTTAAATACGCTTGATAAAATTAAATTTAACTAAATTTATTTTTAAGTTCAAATTTAACATTTAATTTACTTTTGCTATTAAAAAAATGTCTTATCGTTAACAAAATATATTTATTATGAAAAACATTTATTAAAGAAAAATGATTGAAATTTATTTTAAAAAAGATTTCGTAAGGTGCTTATTCTTTTTATTAATTTATTTCAATAATACAAAAATTTAATTTAAGTTATTTTAGAAAAGATGTCAATAATATAATATTATATATTTGAACTGCATTATTATTATTTTAGGTAGATGTACATTCTCTATCTTTCTCTATATTTAGCTCGAATGATATGTAAACATAGTAGAGAAGCTTTTAGTAAATATTTTAATTTAATTTAAATATTGCCCATCATAGTATTCGAAAGCTAACATATTTATAATACACTCATTTAATTTTGTATAATCCGTGGGGTTCTCTGATCTTATAAACAAAGATAGCTTTGTCAGATGGTGTTATTCAAATGGAAATAATGTAAAATGAGTTAGGCTGCGGATTATTTAATATGTTTGGCAAATACTGGAATAAAGCTGGCAGCCCTGCCCACAGTGCTCACCAGCTGTTGCAGTGCCCTCCGCTCTCCATCCGCCAATGACCAAAACTTTTGCTGTGCAATTTCGAAAGCAGCCGCTACAAAATGCTGCTCAACTTTTCGAGCGAAAACAAATAATTTTACTAACTAAGTACAACATGTTATAGTAGGTATATAAATATATATGTTTATGGGCATGTCTATATACATATAGTATGCAGAGGGGTCAAACAAATGCAGTTGCTGAAAGTTCGTAAAAAAGTTTTACCCCATTTTATTTTATTTTATTTTTTATTTTTTGCTTTGTTGGCTTCACTCTGCAGTTCGTTAGCTGTTTTGTTGTATTGTATTTTGCTTTGGCCAAGCAAAAGTGTGTGCTTCGAAAAGTATTATTTAATCAACACATTGTTAATTGCACTGGCTTTTCTGCATCGTCTTCCTGCTCCTCTCATTGCAGCCGTGCGACGGGCCAAATTTGTGACGCAGCCGCTGGCACCAGAAATCAATGCGCTGCTGGGTGGGGGATCGAGTGATTTATCCGGCAGGCATGATTTATTGCCGCATGCATTATCTGGAGCAGCCGCTGCAACAACAGCAACAGCAACAGCAGCAACAGGCGCTGCATTGTTAACCTACACGGCAGCAACAAGCAGCCCGCAGCTGTCAGGCGGCATTAAGCCAACAGCAGCAGCAAATGCAACAATGCCCGATAACAGTTTTATAGCCGCAGGTGCCTGTGGTGTTGGAGTCAATGCAACAGCAGCAGCGGCAACAGCAACAACATCTCCAGCATCAGCATCAGGAGCACCAGCAGCAACAGCAACGACAGCAACAACTACAGCAGCAGCAGCAACATTGTCGGCGCTGCTGAGCTCAGCTGGCAATGTGGACATTATGGAGGACGAAGATGAGCTGGAGCGAGAACGTTCCAGGTATGTGTGTGTGTGTATACATGTTTATGCCGTTCAAGAGGCGAACTTGCCTTCACAAATGGGGAAGTGCGGCGTGTTGTTGGTCTTGTTAAGCAGAGACGCTTCAATTGGTCAGTTGATGTTGGCGGTAGACCCTAATGGCTGCAGCCGTTGCCACATTCCACTCATAGTTAGGCAGTTGGCAACGATAGCTACAATAGAGCTCAGCTACGAGTGGTATTTGGGAATCAGTAGAGCGTTTCCTCAGCGTTTCAAATTATATTAGAATCGTTTTAATTTACAGCTTTGTCTTTATTTTATTTTCATTTAAATATATTTATATATAAATCTATTATGCAGATGCCTATTGGAAATCAATTTTAAAGTAGCTTATATTTAACTCTTTTTTATTAAATTTTAAAGCATACTGAAAAGTGAAAATCTTAGTTTACATTTTATAGTTTTTCTCGCTTTAAAAATTATTCGGAAACTTTTATAAAACTAATCTCAGAGCATAATCAGTTGGAAATACTTTTATATCTAGTTTTACTGCTCAATTCAATTTTAAATAGTTCATTGAGTTAAAAGCTAGAAAATCTTTCAAATCTAAATTGGTGTTAGCTTAGATCTTACCGTGTTATATATTTATATAGAGTTAAGAGCTTTCAAAAGTTTCCCTTTCATTTTTTGTCACTGCAGAGTAGCTATAAAAATGAACCCAACCCAGTTGATGCTCTGTTTGATAAACAAACTTTCTGCCCGTAGACGATGCTTTAAATCAACACTTCAAGGCTTCGGCTTGCATATTGCACCGGACACTTGGCAGCCAAGCCAAACATTTGCGGCTGCTTCAGTGGCCCTGCCCGAATTTCACGGGTTTCGTTGCGCTCGTAGCCGGGTTTTTCCTTATTTATTTTTCTTTTTTACTGAGATACATTTTGAGCATTTTATTTAATATAATCCAGCAGATGGTAATTAATTTTGACAGTGAACCTGTGCACGCGCCGCTGGCGCCATCTGGCGGTGGGCGGCGCGTACTTCGCATGCTTCTTCAATATCAACTGCGCACTCTGTGAGTGTGTGTGTGTGTGTGTGTGCGCGTAATTAATTGTAAGCCGAGCTGCGAACTGAATCAGGTCAATTAATTTCATGCGAATTGTGTGGCTCAACCTCAATCTACTGTGCGGCTTCTCCCTTGGCTCTTCTCTTGGTTACGCCGCTGCTTAAATTTACAGAAAATATGAGCTTTAAGTCTAACCCACTTGTCGACATGGCAGCACCGGGCGTCCTAAATCAAAACAGTTGACTAGCCGAAAGGCCTTGGATTTTTCTCTTCTTTTTCCGTCTTTCGTTTTCCCTCTCTCTCTCTCTCTCTCTCTCTCTGTCGACTTCGCTCTCAAGTGCTCTGTTGCTTGTAGTTTGCCAAGCTGCCGGCCAATCGCACATTAAGTGCAAGTCGAAGTGGCTGACATCCGGCCAGGCTCGACTGGACTGAGCAAGCCTGGTCCATTCTAGCTGCCCCTGCTGGTCATTGCCACAGACAAGTTCAATAAACGTACCGCAAATTGATTTGACCAAGCACACTTGTCAGCCGCACTCGAGTGCAACTCAAGTAGACTCTCCCCCATCCCCTCAGCCAGCTGCAATGTGCATTAGTATTAGAATAGCTCTTCTACTCTTAAATATAGCTACATTCCTTATAAGTGGTGATTTGCTTAGCTTCTGATCTCAAGCATCATATTTTATTTATTTTTTTGGCCAAGCTCTATTCGTTAGCCAGTGAAATTAATACATAAAAATATGGGTTTCGACTTGCATTGCTTTTTCCATATTAGGCTTCCAAATTAATTGAAACTTCGTATCTGCAGCGCTCACTTAAGACTCCAATAAAGTCCTTCCCAATGTTCCTTGAAACCTGAACTTAATTTCAAATTTGTACAGGCCAGGCTATAATTGTGTTCTGCTCTGCCTGACAACCCACTTCAATTCCTCAAATGAACACATATCCCCCCTTCATATTTTAAGTGCGAATACCATGCTGAGGAACTGTTCATAGTCTATAGTAATGACTCCCTTCATATCGGTATCATGTGCCTTGAACAAGGTGGTCAGCGTGTGCAGCACAATGCCACATTGTATGAAATCATCAAATAGAATATTTCCCCGACCGAAACGATCGAATTTGTGTAGTAGGATTTCGATAAGGCGATCTGTTAGACGATATCCAAATGTGTTGAGCGCACTTTTCAGTTCTTGGCCATCGATATAGCCTGAATTGTCGGTATCAACTGAGCGAAAACAATTTTGCCAATCTGTCACGTACTTCCACAATGCGCCAAAGTCCCGAAAGGAAACTCTGCCTGGGTTCTCGCGATCGAACATGCCAATAATCAGTTTCACTGTTTCTGGATTGAACTCCGACCAAGTGCCATTCGAAAGCGCCACCTGCAGTTCGTCGGCGGAAATAAAGCCACTCCTGTCCTTATCGATGCGCTGAAATACATCCCATAGAAACTTGTCATCAGGCATACTGTTGTACTGGGCCATCTAGGAATCTGGGATTAACATTCAATTGATTCAGATTGAAATCAATATATCTCTCTGTATAGATAAATACCTCTTGATTGAATTGTGATTCAGCTTAAGTTATGCCACTTTGATATTTGTTTAGGCTTTCAGCTAATTGGCAAACTGTTTATGGGATATTAAATCAAGAGTTTTACATGCTGTGACATAAATTTTGGACTCACTCAAAATAAGGTTCTTGGCTAGCTTTGATTGCTTGACAAAAATAAGCCTATGGATGCCATAGGTACCTTATCCAACAACAACAAACAAATCAAAGAGTTAAGCTCATACTTTAAAAGCAGAAAAAAAGAACAGATAAAAAACAGGAAAGGGACCCTGAAAAAAGCATTTTCGTTTGATGTTAGACAGGATATAGTTAAACCATGTTCAAAGGATAGACTACGCCTTAAGGCTAATAACTGTCCGAAAGCAATTATTATCAATAACCGTTTGGGTAACAGCCACGCCTATTTATTCATGAATACAATAATGCCCTTTCGCAATCCAATTAAGTCTTGCTTAAAGCCGTCGACTAGCAAAATCACTTGGTCAGCTAGGCGTATGCGCATTATAACATACGCCACGTATAACACGCCAACTGGTTGTTTTTATGGCCTTTTGATTGGCCAATGACCACATGGCGAACGTGCCTGGGCATTATTCTTTTTATGGCTTGTGTCTGTTTGTTTTTGGTGTTTTCCAGCCAAAATTGAAGCCGTTTTATAAGCAAGTGCTGCGTAAATATTTATTAAAACCTTGGCTATCGCACTTACGCATGTCTTTTATCGCCTCTCTTTCACAGCAATTGCCCGCATGGCACGCCGTCTCGTGTGCCGTTGATAGCGAGTTCCGGCTGCGGCCCGATGACTCTGCCCCACGAACTGCCGCTGGCGGAGAAGCCGGGCGCCGGCTATCAGGCGCGCGGCCTGCTAAATGCGACGGCGGCCAGCTTCAATCGCCATACGCTGCAGCCGCTGAATCGCAAGACTCTGATGCTGACGCGCCGCTGCCAGAAGCACGCGACGGCGCTTTATGATGCCACCGCCAACACGGAGACCTCCGAGGACGAGGAGTACATGCACCACGGCAGCGAGCAGTTCGTGCTGAAGAAGCTTAAGCCCAGCCGTCGCAATGGCTCCCATGAGTGCGTGGAGCACCAGCACCAGCACCAGCTCCAGCAACAGCACTTGGAGGACGATGACGATGATGATGATTATTATGAGGAGTCGCAGCGACAGGTGCCCATTAGCCTGGTGCTCTTTATACTGATGTGCTATATATGCGTGGGCACCGTTATCTTCGCGCTCTGGGAGAACTGGTCACTGGTGGATGGCGCGTACTTCTGCTTTGTCACGCTCTCGACAATTGGCTACGGCGACTTTGTGCCGGCGCGCACCTTTAATGGACCCGAGCTGCAGCTGTACGCCTGCTGTGCGTATCTGCTGCTGGGCCTCGTCCTGGTGGCCATGTCCTTCAGCATACTGGAGACTCAGCTCATGTGGAAGTGCAAACGCATCGCCGTGCGACTGAAGCTAACCAGCGATTGATCCAGCTGCGCCACCTCCCATGTTGTGTATATGTGTATGCGTGACCAGGACACGCTCCTATTAGACATAGTTGTTAGTGCTAAATGTAATCAATATATGCTAATGCGTGCTTAATCAGCTGTATAATACATAGTCTAAATACATATAAACAGACACCGACACGTGAGTCCCTCGTCTGCTCTACTCGTAAAACAGAAATGTGTAAATAAAACGAACTTTTGCAAATTTATGAAATATTTTCAATGTAAGTGCGGGCCCCTTTGAACAGGCTCATCATTACCATATGACGATGATGACGATCATTATATGCGGTAATGTGATAGATTTCTGTGTACGTGAGTGGCATGCATAGATGTCCAGGGCATACTTCCCCCTCAACTTCTCTAGTTGACAATGAGTGTCGAGCTGTGTGTGGGCGTGTGTGTGTATGAAGTAGAGATTGTTTGTCAGTGCTGCCATTCGAAAGGACATGACTGCTAATAGTTTATGACATATTCGTGTAGCATATTTATGGCCGCCTCGTTGTCTAGCGTCATCCTGCCTTGAAAACAATTGGCAGTGAAATATGCTTTTGGGCAGACGCCGAGAGCAAATTGCGTAAGTGCCAACAGGCTGGACTCTGGGACATTGTCTGACTGTCAGAAGTACCTATCATACTGTGAATGCAAGCTATGGCTGTTTAATTGTGAATTGGAGCACTGGAATGGTATTGGCAAGCGAATCTTTAAAGCTTCACACATGCAAAAGACTTAAGTAATTTTAAAAGTAACTAAAAGTTAAATGTTTGATTTAGGTTTAGTTTTTTAATTGGCGTTAAAAAGCATTTAAAGTCATTTCTTCTAAGAATTTCTCTGAGGATTCCTGTATGTATTTATTCCAATTAATTCCTCTCTATTTACTGCTAGTGTTTGCTCCAAGAATTTCTTCTACGTATTTCCTCTGAGAATTACTTTTAAGTGCTCCTCTTAGTATTTCCTCTCAGTATTTCCTCTAACCCTTTAATGCTTAGCTGAGGGACCACACACTTTACTTCACTTTACTGCACTGTACGACTGACCTCCACCAGGCCTGGGCGACTGAAGAAATGCTGCAGCAGCTGTCCTTTATATAGAGCGACTATCACTCAAAGCCTCAGTCGCGTTCAAGTTTTGAGCTCGGCGCCAGGCGGGGGTCGAATCTTAAGTGGGGGGGCAGTCGAATCTTAAGTGACCAATGGGAACACTCTCTGCTGCTCCAAGCATTCTAACTTCGGTATACTCAAATATAAATATCAAATGAACACTGCTGCATGCATGTATACAACTTAAATGATCTGTAGTTCTGCAGACAGAGATGCAGACTGACAGGGAGAGAGACAAATATACAGACAGGGCAGACAGACACGCATAGTTAAATCGGATTACATCATTCTCCTGCTAAAGAATATATGTATGCGTGGTATTCTAAGTAGCTTATGTACATTAATATTTATCTTTATAGTGTGTATGTGTGCGAATGTGCTGTTTTTTGTGGAAGCAGGAAAGAAGCGAATACTTGTAATTATCAGTACCTCGAGAGGTTATAGTCGAGCAGACTCGACTAAAGCTTTCTTATTATTATTAATTTAATATTAAAATTATTACTAGATGTTTTATTTACTTCAAGTTTAAAATGTAGTCACAGCGGGCCATATCCAATTATATTCTAATGTCTTATAAGTGTACATTAGTGCGTGTAGAGGAGCTCGTATTTGTCTTAATTTATTCCAGGAATTTACCTTGTTGGCTTCATTTTCTTTTTTTTTTTTTATTTATTTCTTGTTTCTTGGCGCGTGCTCAAAATACCTGCGTTTATCCCCTACTGACAGAGCGAATCAGCTAAAAGCTTCAAATTTCATGCAGAATACACACACACACACACACAAATATACATTTTGTGGCATCCACTTGGACTCTTCGTCATGTTTGCCGTGGCACTGGGCGCATACAAAGTGTGTTTAGAGTAGCGCATAAATTTCAAAAGTGCCACGCGTCATCAAAATCAAATGCCAGACGCAGGGAAAAAAGCCAGCTAAAAAACAAACGTATATATGTACACACATATATATACCTGTTTGTGCGTGCGTGTGTGTGTGTGTGTAGGGGGAATACCCCTACCACTGATTTGAACCGTGTTTGCAGCTTGTCAGCGACAAAGGCAACAAGATGTATCGCAAAATCAATTGATATGACATCAAATTGAATTTGTAATTTCCCTGCCCAGCTCCTCGTCTCCTTGTTTCGCTTCATTTTGCTCAATGGCCGGCGGCTAAGAGCGATGTTTAGCTCTCCGGGCGACTTGTTTATGTTGTTCTGTCTTTATTGCGTTTAATGCTGGCAGCTTAAGAATTTACGCACGTTTTGCCTTGCCGGCCGGGCGCAGATGGTATAAAAAATCAGCCAGCCGGAAGGGTCGCCCCTCGGCATGAATTCGCATTCGCGTGTCTATTGCCATCGTCCAGGCCATACGATTATATGTAAATGTCTATATTGGCGAGCCTATTAGCCGAACGTAGTGCTTCTAGGTGGAGCATACACAGTTCGAGGCGCACTTTGTATGTGAACAAAATTGAAGAGCGCGTGGCCCTATTTCGTCATATGTGTGCTTAATCTATTGATGTGAATTCCTCACAAATGCCTTGAGCTTGGGCTTGTTTAACAGACTTGAAAGTATTAATAATAAATAATATTAAATAAAATATATATTTTTTTAAATAAAAAAAAAAATATTAAAATATTTTATTATCAATTACTATTTCAATTATAATTGTCTAGCAGAACCTATAACATATCAATTCCAATTCTATAGATTTAATTTTAATTCAATTTATTTTAAAAACTATTCTTTCACAGATTTGCCTCTAAGTATATAAACTTAATTTAAAACTATATTTTCAGTTTTAGCAAACAATTATGAACTTGAATTGCTTATGAAATGTTTTGAGATTTTCAGGGATTCTTAAACTCAGTTTAAATAACTCTATAAAATATTTATTTTTCTGAAATGAATTTTTTATTTCTGGCATTAACATGAACATTTTTATAGGTCTGCATTTTTTGACCACATCTCCCGTTTTTTACAGGGTGTTGTCAGTTACACTTCGTTTTAAAAGTCGACTCCCAGTTCAAATTGTGCTCATTTGTTCATGGCAATTACGTGTGAATAAATAAACTCAAATTTGTAATGAATGCCAAATGAATGCAAGAATAAAAATGAAAATATATGTATAAATAAAATACGTTTGTATATAATTTTTTTGTTATTTATAGTATATATGTTATTCGATGGCTTGGCATACGCCGTAAGTGGCACTGAAAACGGAGTCTCCTTCGGGCTGGCGCAGAGACTTATCACAAGGGGCCACGCAAACGACGCATTTAAGGATTTGGCCGCTTGGGACTCATGCTTAGAACGGAGCTGACATCGGACATGTTGTCCTTATCAAGTGCAGTGCTACTTGGGCTGCGCTCATCCAAGTCCACGACATGTATATCGAAGGCATTGGGATGGCTTGGCTGCACGCGATATGAGCTACCTCTACCTCGACCGAGCTCCACAGAGAAGGGCATCGTCGCTCTGGCCCTGTTGCTACTGTTGACTGTTGCTGAGGCTTTGGCTGCTGGCGGTGGCGGTGGTGTGTGTGGGGCAGATGGTGCCGTCTTTTTGGCGGTGGGTGCAGCAGCCGTGACCAGCTTACTTGGACACAGCGGTAGCTCGCGTGTGCGACTTCCGACACAAGTCGGCGCCGATTGTGGCTGAGGCGACGAGTTCCGATTCAGTTGCAGCTCCGGCGCCGTATGGGATCTGGACCAGTCATTGCTTGGGGGCATCGCACGTGCGGGCGCAGTGCTCAGGGGGGCACGCCAGCAGGGCTTGAGCCGAGGGCGATTGATCTCCTCGCTGATCTGATTGAGCAGTTCCAACAGCGTGCTGGTCTTCTCGTCCTCGAACTCAATACGAATGGGCGACTCGCGGCCCGACGCGCAGCCCGGGTTGAGCAGAATGAGCCTGGAGAGCATTTAGTTAGAGCCAGTTATTAAGCTTGCTCCAGAGCTACCTACTTTCTGGCCTCCTCGATGGCCTTGCCCAGATTGTGCAGACTCTTGCGCTGTTGCTTGGTGCTGCGGCCAATCTGCGAGTTCTGCAGCGTGCCCTGCAGCACCACATTCCACTTGTGTGTGCTCGACTGCAGCAGCACGGTGCGTGCCACTCGCTGGAAGCGCTCGCGTGCAGTCTCCTTGGCCGGCCTCGAGGGCACCGACTCGACCTTGACCTCACGCATCTCGCCCTCGCCGTTCACATTGGCGAGCAGCTCCTGTTCGCTGCTGGACTGCACCGGTGCCACCTGGAAGCCCTTCATGAGCCGTCGCTCCCAGACTTTCATGCGACGAGGTCGCGGATCTGCGTTGAGTACATATTATGTAAATCTGTCTCATATTTGGGTCAAGTAGTCGACTGTGTGCACTTACGCTTCTCCTTCTTATTGGCTGAGGACACGTCCATGCCGCTGTTCTCAAATATCTCCAGCATTTCATAGCGCATCGAGCTTATCTCGCTCTTGACCTCGTTGATGTCATCCTCAGTGACCGGATTGTTCTCAAACTTGCGATGCATGGCCGAGATATAGCGCCAGACCAGGGAGCGCATGATGTTGTCGTATTTGCTGTACTGCTCCTGCTCCTGACGTTTCTGCAAGAACAGGGGTAATGTGAGCTAAAACAGTTTGGGATTTCGTTAAGTAGGGCTCACCTTGGAGCGCTGTCGATCGATGGCCTTGCTGGACTTTCTGAACACCCTAATGAGCCACTTAACAGAGGGCAGGACATTAAACGGCGGCGGCAGCGTGGCGCTGTCCTCGAAGTAGCTCATCCAGAGCTTGGTGCGTGCGAACTTCCACTCGGTGTCCGAGTGCTCCTGCAAATCACGCAATCAATGTCATTAATGAAGCCACTGGCCAGTGGTGCTCCCACTTCGGTGACTCACATCAATCATGGCGTACGAATTGGACATCATTGCTATGAGCAGATTCAGCAAAACAATCACATTGATGACGCTGTACGAGCCGAACATGAGCAGGCCCCAAAACCGAGTGTAGGACTTGATGCCGGTCAGCTCGAAGTCGTCCAGGCCGACCATGCCAAAGCTGGCCCAGAACAGCGACTGCGATGACTCGAAGAGGCTGCAAGGCACGACCGGTTAGGATTACATACGCCCTCTAATTAACTGAATGACTGGACTGACTTGCCAAAGCGCCGCCACTTCATGCAGGAGTCGCCGTGTGAGGCCCAGTCCGCCCCGCCGTCGGGCAGCACATAGCACTTGCTCTTCTCCAGCGCCGCAAAGTACCAGAGCAGCTGATTCAGGCCGCAGGCGAAGGCGAACAGCACCAGCGTGTAGATGAAGAAGAACTTGACGATGTCAATGACCATGCGCCCCAGCGATATTTGCAGCGGGCCCAAGTGCGGATTGATGCTGAACAAGTGCACCAGCTTGAGAGCGGAAAAGACATTCGCCGCCGCGAACAAGCCCTCGGCAATCAGCTGTGGGTCAAAGTCGTGCCACTTCTCTCGCGGAATGTAGGCCATCTGCGGATCTCGCGCGATTTCCGTTGCCTGCTGTATGTAGGCGAAGGCGCTGTGTGGTCCATTGTGAATGGTTAGCTGTTGGCTGATGCTCACAGTTGAACGTGAACTTACCGCAAGCCCATGACACTCACGTAGAGGCTGTTGCGTAGAAAATCAATAAAGTTCCACATGTTACGCAAATAGTTCTGCATGCCCACGGCGAAAATCTCCTGGATTTCCTCCCACATGAACCCAATCACATAGAGCACCACAAGCAGCTCCAGCTTGCTGGGCGCCTGACCTCGCTGCCGTTGCTCCTGCTCGGCCAACTCGGCCTTCATTCGAGCCGTGCCGAAGAGCCGCACAAAATCATCGTCCGCCCGCTGAGATACCAATATGAGGATAACTGCAAGGTAAACAGTAAGGATATGAGAGCTCTGGCTCTGGCTGTGACTCTGGCGCTGCTCCTGCTATTTTAGCATAAGCGGTTCACTTGACATACTCACACAAGAAGAACACGTAGGAGGACGCATGGATGAGGAATTTCATAAACGGTTTTCGCATCAGTCGACCCGTTCGACAGTTCGGCGCAAACATATAGATGCAGCAGTAGAGCGGAAACAGCAGTGCCACCTGCGCAATGCAGATGAATCTGTCGACGATGCCTTTGCGCCTGAACCCAGGCAGTCCGTCGTACCAAATCGATGACAACAACTGTTGGATGTTCGAATGGGCCACAAACTGCAAACAAGAAGTTCAAACGGCATGGACAAGCAGCTATTAAAAACAAAGCACATCTTTGAGATACAAAAGTATCCGCAACACACAATGGCGCCTATGAACTGAAAAAGTATCTTTGTACAAAAGTATTGAGATACAATAGACTATCTAAGATACAAAGCGGTTTATTGGCATATGTGCCGTAAGCTCAGATTGATGAGCACTTGAAAAGCCAAAGCTCAGATTAAAACCAGAAAGGATTTACTCCTGGGGAGATACCTTTTAAATCTATCTAATGGCTTGATCCATAATCAGGAATTAGGAATTTTATAGCTTCTGTGTTCGGTAAAAAAGAAAGAATTAAAGCACTCGAACACGGGATTTCTGCACTTCTGGCATATAAAATGCAGCAAAAATATACTTTGGATAAAATATTTAAATACTAAATGTAAAATTGGGGAACTCTTGAGTGACGCGAGATATTATTTCATAACTGCATTTTAAAGGATTTTCTACCGTTAAACTTGAAATCTTTAATTACCTCATATAATATATCCTCAAGATCGACGAGTTCATACATACGGACAGACGGGCATCGACTCAGCTTGCCGCCCTGATCAAGAATATATATAGTTTATGAGGTCTACCACGCCTCCATACACACTGACAAAGCCCTGATTTCCCATAGAAATAAAATACTCAAATATAATCAACATGCAATATGTGTTCTCAAAAATGAAATCTGTCAGATATAAGAAAGATCTTTCTGTAGTAAAATAGTTTATTTACATTATATTAAAAGTACCTCTCAGTAGTACATCTCTCAGTACATCTCACATTGTAGCTCATCGATTATCGAAATAGGGTCTTACCTTTTTCTGCTTGTAGGATATGGCCTGCACAAGGCGCGTGAGACTCATGCGATCACCCGGCTCATAACTGGATGTAGTGGGATCATAGTTTAGAATAATTGCCAGCTCATTGGAAGAACGTGTTTGATCCAGCAGGCAGCAGGCAAAATTCTGGCACTGACGCCTTAGGTCCATGTACTCCAGTTTGCATTCCTGCTCGGTTAAAGCGAGATTGCGCAGCTCCCAGGACAGCTGAAAGGCTGTCAAGATGGGATCGCTCGAGGTAAGGCAAATGAGCGATGGGCTACAGAGCGCACGATAGATATTCACGCGCGACAGCGAATGCCGCAACGAATCCGCCGCCATGAGACGCACGCATTCCTCGCAGCCGCAGCTAAACGAGTCAGGATTAATGGCAACACTCGAGGAGGCGGGGCCAACTTACCGTATGTCATGGGGCACCGGCACGGCGGCCCCCCGATCCAGCAGTATTCGCAGTATCTCAAAGTTATTCTTGTGCGCCGCCAGCATCAGCGGCGTTATATCCGGCGGAAACATCGCCGTGTTGATGTCCACCTTTTGCCAGCTCTGCGAAATTTATTTACATTATAGTTAAGGTTAAGGAGCGCCAACTCAAGAAGTCACTCAGTTTTCAAGTTGATATTTTGGCCTCATTAAGCGTTTTATTGCATATGAGTTACAATTGTAATTTTCACGCTTCAATTATGTCCAATGGCTGCTTAATGAAGCGTGCGCTCATATGTGCATAAATATATATGTATGTGCGTGTGTGTGTATGTGGGGGCAGGAGACTAGGAAGAAGCGCGTCCACACTCATACAACTTTATTTTGAACAGGAGAAGAATACTAAATAGTCTCAGCCGAAGATTAAATACACTTAAAGGCTTTTGCAGATGAAAGTGGACCGACATAGGCTAACCTAGGAGGTAACCCCACCTAGAACTAGAATCAGTATATGCCTAGCACAAATTAAGCTCTAAGCTTGACGTGGAGATAGAGTAAGCACAGCAATTAGCATTTGAAAGTTATTCGAAAAAATTATACTTTATTCAGAAAACGTCACTTAAACAAATTAAGAGCTAACACAATAAACGTAGATCAAAAGGCGAATATTAAACTAGGGATTCACAGACTAGAAGGGATAATAAAGTCTGAACTCAAAACAAAGTCTGATACAATACAAAGATTAATAAAAAAGTTTTATTATAATGAGCAAACGTAAAAGTTTGCATCATTTTTTAAATTTAACACATTTAAAGTTATATGAGAAGTAATCAAACTTAAACTCAAAATAATAGATGAGCTCTAAAGTGTTAGCTAAACAAATACTCTATAATTTAAGTATTTTTTTAAATTAAAACATCCGTCAATAAATAGCAAATTGAGTTTCAACAGCAAAGTTAGGGTAGTCAATGCAAGTGTATAATGTAGATAAGCTGACACACAGACAGGGATTATCGGGCATACTGTATGTGGCATATAGGCACAGTCGGAGGCGGAAGCATTGGCTCGCTTATCGCACACCCCCAATCACTTGAGCGTCTGTCATGTACGTGCCTAACGAGGCCACACAAAACTGATTAAAATCGTGTTAGCTTCAGTTTCGAGCAGCAACTGAAGCTGAGCCACTCGATGTGTGCCACAAATTAGCTGAGTGCAGCACCAGGCTATGCATGGCTATGATAAGGAAAGTGGGTAGCAGTCAGTAGCCAGTCTTACTTAGTTACTTACGTAGAGTTCGCCCTCCTTGAAAATGAGCTCCTCGTGCTCGAGCAGCAGCTCAACGGCCTCAACGAACTCTGCATTGATGGCATGCAGTAGGGCATCCTTTGTCTCCACGCCCATGATAACCAGCAGCTCCACCATCTCCAGGTTCTCGTTGTCGATGGCCAGGGTGAGGGCTCGCCGGCCCAGCGGATCCATACAGTTGATATTGATGTGCTGCTGCCGCAATGCCTTTTGCAGTATTCTAAAGAAAGGGGCCCCACAAGTGGGCGTGGCAAATAATTAAAATCAATTGGCTAAGAAAAGAAAACATAAGCAAATTATTGGAAAACAGGAGCGGCCGGGAGTAACTTTTGCTCCTGCGTTATTCTTGGCTCGCAAAGTTTTTAATTATAGGCGACTCCAGCGAAAAGTTTGCCAATCAATCGAGTGCCATAAAAGCACTCAACATTTTTTGGGCACTCTGTTTTGTTTTTGTTTTTACAAAAGGCAACTAGTTGGAGCTGTGAGTGGAGTCAAATTTAATGTGGAAAAGTTTGAACGTGCTTGTAAAATCAAATCATAAAGAATTTCAATTTCGATTTCAAAATAAAGTCGTGATATCGGTCTACAGTGTTGGTAAGCTGTTGCGAGCTATTATGGTGCATTTTGCAACACTGCTCGGTTAACATGTCAGCCAACGTAGTTACCCTTGACTTGCAGCTGTCAAAATTTCAGTTTAGTTACCTTGCGGCAGTATCTCGAATATTCATTTTACAATTGTTCGTCAACATAAATTGTTGTAAAAAATTCAAAGAAAAACGAAATATATATTGAATAAAACGCCGAATAAAACAAACTGTTTTGGCACTTAAATTATTTGTAAAACTATTCCAAATCAATAAGAAACCACAAAAAAATATAATAACAATTAGTATGGACGCTACTAAGGATCAAGGCTTGGTCATTAAAATGGCACAGAAGAACAAGGGTGAGTGCCGCACCAAAGTACCCCACGACCGACTACTAAACAAACAGACGGGTGTGTCCATACATCCATCCGTTTATAACCATCCATCCATCAATTAGAAACGCAAACAGTCAAATTAGGTGGCGCAAATTGGTTTGCCGTCCCACCGAATGGAGCTGGACAAGAGTTCAATCAAGTGCCCGCGTTCAGCCGCATCTCCTGGCAGTTCTACAAGGATCGCGAGGAGGAGCTCTATCGTCGCGCTTGCCAACTAAAGGGCATTCGAGTGCAGCGCGAGGAGGAGGATGACTCGATTGGCTCTGAGGAGGAGCCCTCCAAGGCACATTACCGTTACACCTTGGACGAGATGAAAAGCTACAATCCCTATCGTTTTATTAATCTAAAAATGTGAAAAAAAAGCAAAAAAACAAAAACTATCAACTACATCAGCAGCAACAGCAGCAGTAGCTGGAGCTGCAGCACCTACAACAAAGAACGAAAAACGAAAACAATTAGGCAACAGCAAGCCGCGCACATATACAGCCTCAGAACGACAACAGCATCAACAAAACACCGCAACAACCACAACGCCGAGCTCTACACGACACTGCTCTACAAGTTGAGTCTGTTGCCCCTCCCCCTAATGACTCGATGTTTTTACACTTTTATGATTTCATATTTAACACAGAGCACACACAGGATCAAATGTGTTTAATGCTTGTACTCTTTCATGTTTAAAACAATTGATGATTGTTCATAAATGGTTACATAACCGAACTGTGACTGGTTTTTTGGTCAATGGTTGAGGGGCTAGCGTAAATATTGAGCAGTGCTCTAAAGGAATATTGCTGACCGATATGTGTTTGTATCTTGGGGAAATTTAGTTTAGAGCTTTCGTTTGGTTTTTATTTTATAAAAATTACATGGAGTTCAGAGATTGAAGCTCGACATTTGGAATTTGTTTAAGCAAGCTTGCATGTGTCTTACAGTATTTTCCATATGGGGGAATAGCAATTTTGAATAGTCAACTCGATTCTATATCATTTTATGGTTGCATAACTCTTTCAAATACAATCTTTTTCCGCACACACTTCGATTTACACACACCAAATAATATGCTGTCTTGTGGCACTTTAAGATAGTAAGTATTTATTACTTCTCAGCTATTTTTCTTTATGCACCTCAGCGGGCTAGGGGCTATTGTTTTCGTTTGCAATTTTCTGTTTAAAGCTAAGATGGGCGTTGGATTTTATGTGCTGTGAGTCTGTCCGTCTATCTAAAATCGAAGTCTGTGAAATTTTATTGAAAGAACAGCCTGTTTCGGATTTCGGAACTAAGCCTTAAACGTATAACCTATTGACGTCTAAGCCATAATTCCCACAGCCATAGAGCCAATAGATATATGGAGCTATTTATTGACTTATCCAACTTTATAGTAATTAACATAAATAAAATAATAATAAAACAATCCAAGCATCTAAGAAATATTTTATTGAAAAAAGCCCCTGGCACTCAACACTTGTAGTCATATGAAATATAAATGAAATTCGATTGAATCTCATTTGAAATTTGATAAATATTTAATAGATATTATTGCACGGCACTTTAAATGCTCTGCCCACTCAACAAGGTGTCTGCGCTCTTAAATATAGAATGAAATTAATTGTAAATTTATTAAAATGCGATTTTAAATGGCATGGAAATGGCAAACAGGACTCGTTTCCGCATATTGCTTATTAAGTGGCACACAAGATATGCCCCAGGGCAAACAAACAGGCAGCTCTGCAAATAATTGAAACCACCCAAAACACACAGCCAGACACGCACGCACACACACACACAGACTGACTGACATACAAACACACACGCCTTCGTGGTGATAGGATTTATTCGTTTCCCGTATATCGCATATCGCGCCGAGGGATACGAAACGCGGATACGGATGCGACCCATCGACACCTGCGCGTCCCCTGACGCAAAATATTTAAAAAACAGGCGCAAATTTGGTAGCACTGCAAAAAAAAAAAAAGGTGGAAGAAGAAGCGCAACGTCACCGCGCGGCTCGGCACTCACCTGCGAACATTTGGTATATCGCCACGCTCCACAGCCAACAAGAATTTCTTCTCCTCAAGCAGCAAAGGTTGCGGTAATCCCAGCGGCACACAACACCCGCCCACAGTTTTAGGGGCGCCACCGGGCGGCAGCTGAGCCACAAAAAAAATAAAAATAAAATGGGGAAAAAATTCAGTCAGTATGTGAAAGTACACGCAGGTGTAAATAAATAAAAATAAGAGAAGAAAATAAACGTAAACATATAGGGAAATTAAGTGCAAAGTGTTGGATGTTGGATGGTTCGTTGCCTGGCTGAGCGGTTGCTTTATTCGCGCCACTTAAATGGCATGGTAATGAAATGTGCCTTTTGGAGCGTTTAAACTAAGTGTCGGTAGACTGTAGCAGCAGCCACCAGGAGCTGGCAGCAGCCACCAGGAGCCGCCAGCAGTGACTAGCTAATACGCGTGCAATGCGGCTCATGCAACTACTATTGAATACTTACGCCCATCGGTTGCCTCTTCTTGCGACCCATGTTTATCACTCTTTTATGATATCTCTCTCTATATATGTATGTATGTATGTGTGAGGGCGTAATTCACTTAACAAAAAGCGACTTGTACTTTATTTGTGTCAGTGTCGCTTGAGAAAAGTTCTCAAGCTCATTTATTGCAGGTTTCTCTTTTTGCAGCTGCTTGTCAACGCATGGGCTTAAGCACACTCACACACACACACACGCACTCTCACACTCATACAGAGTGATACACTCACACACACACACACGCTCACGGCCCAGAAGCCAAACCAAAAACTCGCAAACACTAAGCCCCTATAGCTGCAACTTTGTAGTGAAGTTATTTTCACTTTTTTGATCACACTTGTTTCCAGAACTCCATGTAGCCATCCATATATATATATATATATATATATATATATATATGTGTGTGTGTGCGTGTGGGTATGCAGCTGGTTTTTGTCTTGGTTTATGGTATTTGGTCAGTGTCCGTTAAGCTGTTTATAATTTTAATTTATTTTTATTTTATTCAGTTTTAGCCTGAACTCAACTAAGCTCTTTTAAGTTCTTCGACAATTTTATGCATTTAATTTTTGAGCCATTTTCAACTTCAAGTAAATTGATGGAGTTGCTGTAGAGGAATTAAATGTAATTTTTAGGGAGAAGTGGATATCTATACATATATTTATATTTTAATTAAATATATATACACATATTATGTTTGGCACAACACAAGGAAATATTAAAATTTATTTTCTTAATGTTTAATATTTTATTGTTTTACTGTTATCTATAATTGATTATTAACTTATTATATATTATATATTTTATTTATGCTCTTTATTTTAGTAAAATGTAAAATGTAATTATATATTGATAAATTATTATTTATGGAATTATTCTTTCCGTATAGAAATGTCTACACATATTTTTCTGATATTTTTATTTATTTATTTCTTGTTCATTTCGATATCTCTCTCTTTCTTAATATTGTTGTATTGTTTTATCAATTGAGCACAAAAAAGAAGAACTGAAAAATCACAGATAAAACTTTCACACATTTTTGACTTAAACATTTTTCAATTTCGAATTTCACATTTGCATTTTACACACAGTTTGCTTCGCAATTCAATTTGATTTTCATGTTTTGCTTTAGCTTTGCAGTTGCATTTGTTTATAGCCGCATTTGTTTACACACGCCCGTTGGCCACAGAGTGTTTTATTTCACAAATAACTTAATTTGTAATCGAAATATTGTTTTTAGTTATAGCTCGCTGTCGCAGCTTAACTCGCACATCAAAATATGAAATCTCTTACTTCAATTAATTAACATGTTGATTTTCGCAATTGCCCAATCAATGCATAAATATTTATTTAAAGCAAACTTTGAATTATTTTTTATTTCTTTTAAGGGCGTTTGCCTTTGAAGGGCTTTCACAGTGGCAAAAAATAAAATAGCCAGCCAATGCAAATTTATATGGCCTCCCTTGAAAAAAATGAACTTCCGTTGGAAGCCAGCAGCAGGAGGCATGTGCGAAGCTGTGGAGCTGCCAGACAAAAGGCAACAATTGCATTGTTTAATTAAGTTAATAGAAATATAAGTGCACTTGCCGCACTTTTTTGTCGCTTAACATGCATATAGTTCATTTAATTCTTTCCTTTCACCGACAAGGAAGCACATAAAACTGCCATCATAAATTCATTTTTATCTGCAAACACAGCTGATATATATATATATATATATATGCTCTGTGGGTGTGTTCGCTTAGTGGGAAGCGCAACTATGATTGCCCTGACATCGACAATTAACAATGGTGCATTACAATTTCGTATTGATAAGGATATATCGAGTCACTTTTATTTAATCGAAACTTCTTGGTAACGGCGTATGCTAAAAGGATGCTGAGATAACAGTTTTTTTTCGGGTGCATGAGTTTTCTTGTGGTATGCTCTATAACCGCTTAGTCACTCGAGGCTGATTGAGCTCAGCTAGCTCTTATCATTCTTGTTTTCTTGGCAACCATAACTATAACTATAGTCCACCAAATGTAGTACATTGAGTGTAAGATTGCTCATATTGGTATTTTTGATATGAATATCTAGCAGTATTTAATGCTATTTTCATTGATATGAAATATTTAGAGGTTTACGGGAAACTAGTTCGATTCATAAGGAAACTACTTTTGTAGAACAAGGAGAATTTACATTTCAGAAATGTTATCAAAAGTTTTTTTTTATTATACATCAACTTTATACTCTTCTAAGCAATAATTAGAGGAAATAATTTTCACGAAATTTCTAGTTTCGAATGGTTTTGGGGACATGTCTTCTTTCTGGGGTGTTTAATACCTGTTTTAAAAATATTTTCATGTTTGTGCCTGGAGTTTTCTCAGCTTAAGCTTTCACAGTTTTTGTTTTTGTTTTTGCCTCGCTCGCAGGCTTTGTTAGTAGTCAATTTAAATATGCAGCACACACTCACACGCGCACACACAACCGCACAATCGCACATTCGCACACTGATGTGTGTGCAGACAATGACCGGCCACAGCTTTGTTCAGTAATTTTTTTCAATTCGGTTGCTATTGCGCTCAGTGTCCTTCTATGTGTGTCTCCCGGCTGCCCCTGCCCTGTCGTACATAATTCACTCGGTCGCTGAGACACTTAAGCCACTTACTTCTTGCATTCTGGCGCATAAAAACGTGTGCAATTGTTCAGCTCGACCGCACAATGGACAACGGAATTTCATGTGGCTTAGAGGTAAATATATTGTGGCTTAACTCTTGTATTGCATACGTAAAGGCGCAGAGAAGTTTTTTATATTCCTCACATGCAGAGCAACTGCATGTATAATATTATTTAATTTTTATTTATATTATATGTTTATTTTTCGATACTCTCAGCAACAAATAAACATTGTTGCGCTTGGCTCGCCGCACTGTGGCACACTGTGTTGTGTTACGCACCGGCTTTTGCGAATTTTGAACACGTTTGGCCACTTGGCCGCAACGCAGAAATTTATACCGATTTCCCGAGGGTCGGCGCTGGGTTTTGAGCTAATTTAATTAGACTAAAACGTCAAATATTTGTATTCGTTTTGCCGTTTTGTCGGCGTGGCAAATACATGTAGACGCTACAAATACGATACGAGGCGTGCTCTACAAGGGCCACCGAACCGCCTCTGACCGCTCGGCGTACTTGAACTCGACATTCCATTTCAACTAGTGTTGTTGATGTTGTTGTTGCTGATCACCTGTCTGGGTCGTCGGTAATCAACAAGTTCTTGTTGCCTTTGGCTCTGGCCCTGCCGCTGCCTCTGACTCTGCTGCTGCGTCAGCCCCTGCTGCTCGCTTTAAGGCGATTAGCGCAAAACGCATGCAAAGTAGGTAACAATTCAATTACAACTAATTTGCTGTGATTTCATTTTCAATTCTTGTTGTTGCTGCCCTGTTTTTCTTTTCACTCACTACTTTTGCTGTGAAATGAAGTGAATTCAATTTGATTTTAAATTTTTGCTTTGATTTGCCCCTCATAGACCCTGACAAAGAGGCGTGAATGGGCTGTCATTCGTACATGAAGAACTTGCTTTGACAGGTAACAGCTTTTTTTAATATACTGAGTGACATAAGTCAAAGCAGATATATATTAAGATAACTGAAATTACTTTGCCTATCCATTGCCAAATAATTCTTAAATTAAGGTGTGCAAGTAGAATTATCCAAATTATTTACTAATCACAGATTTGCTCATGAAACCAGCTAAACAAGCTAAGCAGCGTGTGATGGCATTTCCGAAGAGAATGCGCAGAGACATCTAAAATTAGCATTTCATATTTACTACTTGATAAGCACTTCATACCAAGCTTGTGACTGTGTTTGTGTGCGTGTGTGTCAAAGGCAACCTTCTGATTGTCTCACATAAATTCGTTTGGGGCAACAACTGCACGGAACGATGCCAAATGCCGAGAGCAAACCTGTGGCGTAGGGTACGTGCATCAGGAAACCGAAAAGCAAACAAAATTAAATCAAAAATCTTAAACTGGATTTTGATGAGAGAGACAAGCAGCACAGACGCAGAGGTGAGGCGAGGCGAGGCGAGCAGCCAACCAGTCAACAGACAACAATTGAAGCAAGGACAGCACAACTCATCCTGCAGTCGATGCGGAGAGGGGAGAGAAAGTCAAGCAAACAGAGAAATAGCAGAGGAGCCAGAGCTGGCAACAGGACCTGCTGAGGGTGCATGGCAACGCGCACATAACAGCACGTAAACTCATTTAGAGGCACACACGAGTAGACTGGTGGAACACCAGGTGGCTCTGGTAGCCAGGTGGCCAGGTTGACTAGGGACATGTTGTTAGCTGTAGACCAATGGCTGCGTGAGTCTTTTTGCAGAGAACTGCGAGCATCAGCGCGCTCTGAATTGACAACAACAGCCAGAGGAGCAGTGGGCGTGGCAGTGGCAAGTGCATTGCAATGACAATGTGGGGCGAACGGCTGCACCTTACGCTCAGCTTCATTGTGTGCAGCAGGAAATACGATTTCTTTTTGGGCGAGCGTGTGCGTATGTATGACAGCCAACTTATAAGCAGTCGCTCACTTATGCAAACAGACGCTAAGTAGCATAGTTGTGCACACACACACACACACACCAAAATGATATATTTCCTTCAGTCTCAGTTGCCATGAGGCAGTAGCTCCAAAAGAAGCGATATAAGGTTGCAGCTTGCCGCTGAACAGTGCTGCACATGCTGCTGCGTATGCGTGCGGCAAATAAAATTGCATTCAATATTTTTCTTGGTTTTTGCATTTTTGATGAGATTTTGCACCTGTGCAGAGCATCTAAGCTCCCATGCCGCTTCATCTTTTGTTTGTCTGGCTTTCAATTTATGGCTGCTGCGCAACATTTGCCATCAATTTTATTTTATTCAGTTTTTTAATATATATGTATTTATATACATATATTTTTTCTGGTTTGCTCTGCATTATATTGCGCAAGCACGCGCTTAATTGTGGACACGGATTTTGCAGGGTGCAGCGGTCACATTCTCAAGGAGCCTTTGCAGCCGAAATTGTTTTTTTTTGCTACTGAGATTTTCTTAAAAATTTATTTCTTAATATTCGTTCATCTGAGCGAAACTCAATTATATCTTGTGCCTTAAAGACTTTTCGTTTCGCACGAAAGTATGGCATGAATTTTTAACTTCAATCACTACAGTTTATTCGTTCAATAGAAACGAGCTCTTAAATCAGTCTTAATAAACTTAATTAAATTGGGTTAGCTAAGAGAATTTGCCGAAGTGA